>JBBBVM010000081.1:2998008-4218841 GCA_037355625.1 Petunia x hybrida
TTAAAATAGAACAATTTGCCCAGTTAATTGTCACGGAGGGCTCAACCGACTAGTATTGGTCACAATATGGTGCTGACGATATTTATGCGTTTACTAGTAGTTTAGAGAATTAGAACCTTAAAATTTCAGTAGGCAAACTTTCTCGACTAGACTTTCTATGCAGGAGTGAGCTTCAGAAACTTGCTGCTGAGGAACAGAATGCTGAAGGTGCAAAATTCTAGTTCCACCTTAATAAATTGATTCTAGTACAGCGTGATTTGATTAATATATTAATATGATACGTTACTTTATAAGCATTACTTAGATATACAGTGTGCTAGATAATATGATAATTAGTTCAGCGACCAGATTAAATTTCTTTTTCTATAAGTTCCAGAGACTAGATTTTGTGTCATTGTGGGATATACTCCGATATCGTATAAGAAATAATGGATGAACTGGATAGCCTGTGATAGGCATAAGCTCAAAAATGCAGATTCTCTTGAATTGAGATGTAGTAACTATTGATGATGAATTCTAGTTACCTATGTGGTTGGGTTGGTAAAACAACAATGGGGAGGAAGAAAATGGAAAGATAGAATTTGAAGAAGTTTTTAGGCGTTAATTTCTGCACTCTGACTACTCTGCTGAGTTCCTATGGTCTGGGATGTCATGACTTTGGTTGATCAATGTGGTGTTTGTGTGTCCCTATTCGAATGCTACTTAAATACAGTGGGAGGAATTCCCAAGAAACAGAGTTATGGTCACTCAACTTCAGCTAAATTGAATAAGCTTTTGTACAATCTTTGGAAAAGAGTTGTATCAACCAATATAAAATCTGATGGCTTTACAAATCCAATGTTGGACTGTTTACACCTGTGATAATAATCTGAAAACCTTGTTATATCATCTGCACTGTGAATATGCACATAAGTAAAAGAAAAGAACAAATCATTAGCATTGGATTCAAAGTGACTTGTCTAGGAAACAAGCAGCAAGAATACTAAACATCCCTCAAGAATAGCAAGTATGATATATAGCAATTTCCTGTGCAGCAGCACCACGGAATGACCAACAGCAATCATCAGCGGGAAGTTACACTTGTCGTCGGATGGATCTTCATCCGTCACCACCGCCAGGCCATCAAAATCACAGTCCCAACTGTTCTGATCCTTGAATTGATAATACATGTTAAAAGCATAGGAGGCATTCCCTTGTGTACTAAGATGGTTACAGGAAGAACCATAGCCCAATGCGGTGCAATCTGAAAGACTACATGCATAATCAATATTTTTGGCCATGTCTTCTGGATTATCGATATCGGATTTTAATATACACCACCTTTTGTGCATATAGTTTACACCTTCAACTGCAACCAACCCTTTATCCTTCTGCATCATCCCAGATAAATCGAGCTCATATTTTGGCTTTCCATCAAATTCAAAGATTCCCCAATGCCTCTCAAAACTACCTGGAGCAATACTTTTAGCATTCTCATCAATGAGGCTAAATAAGTAGACATCAATCTTGCCCTTCCTAGCAGGGGTTCCTTGTCCACTCAAACAATGCTGAATCAGTCCTTGGTTAAATCTCATAGCATTTTCGATATTGGCGTTTTTATCTCCATCTGTTGGCCACCCTACTTCTCCAACTATAATTTTCATGTCAGGATAACCAGCTTTCTTCAATGACCATACAAGTGTATCAAAATTGGCATCGAACACATTAGTGTAAACAAAATCACCATCCTTGACAGGCTTGTTCGAACCATCAAAAAACGCAAAGTCAAATGGGAAGTAGACATTTGCATAGAGACTGAGGAAAGGATAGATGTTAACAATGAAAGGGGCATCATTTGAATACAGATATTGGACAATCTGAAGGGTTAAATCGCGTGCTTCTGGCCTAAAATCACCGGCAGAAGGGACCTGATTTGATTCAGGGGAGAAGTAAATGTCTGCATTGAAAGGAATTGTTGCTTTCACCTCTGGCTCTAAACCAGCATGGTTGAGGGCTTCTTGAACATTTTTCAGAGCTGGTAAAATGTACTGCAGATAAGTGCCATTATATGTTCGAAGAAACGGTTCATTTCCAACTGCCACATACCTGCATTATTCACATTCATTCAAGAACTAAAACTCAGAAAACCATCTTCAGAGATTTATACTTTTTATTTCTATTTACATGATATTGGCATGAGATGAGTTTGAATGGAGTAACATGATTATTCCGAATTCATAAACCCGGCCTTAACTTGTTTGGGACTAAGGCATAGTAGTAACAAATTTCGGGAAGAATGAACAAACTTATACAAACCAAATAACTAGGAGTTATACAAAAAATTGAACCTGATTTTGACACCACCAGTGTAAGCATAAGTAGAGACATTAGCTTCAACCCAAGAAGCAGCATTTTGAGGATCAGCACTCATATCATGTAACATGTAGTTAGGAATAGCAAGCATGATTTCAATATCAGTACCAATAAAAGCATTCAAAATCTTTTCATCTGCCTCAAACAATTTCACTTTATCAATCCCATTGTCCTTTAACATCTTCACCACACTCTCTGGTAGTAACTGGTGAGATGCCATAGTACCCCAGTTCACTCCAACGCTCATACACTTTGGTAACATTGTCATTAATGCAAATACTATAATACCAAGAATCAAGAAGATTTCATCTTTTCGTTTACCCATTATCATTTTTTTTCTTGTTTCTTTCCACTTTTTGAAAGAATCTTGAAAATTGTCCTTTTTGAGTCGACCTTTCTTGAAACTGAAAGAAATGTATGAAGAAAAGCTGAAAATGGTTTCTCAGTTAAATGGGTAGTGAAAAGAGAATTTCGTTTACCATTTGTTTCTTCTAGAGTATATACTATATATGGAGAGTTTAAGTTTTCTGCACTGTCAATGCTTATATTTTTTATATCATGTCATTCATGAGGAATATAGAATAGGTCGCCTCCGGTAATGATAAACGTTAACGAATAGTGTAAAAATTTATATATAGAGTCAGTGACTTAGTATAAAAAACTTGAAAAATAAGATAGGTTACCTGCTACAATACTATGTCACCTAATACTGCCGGTGAAAAGTTAAACCCATATATATAGTAATAATATATATGTGTGAAGGAACTGAGGAGAAGGTGAAAAGTTAACGAGGAATGAATGAAAGATGCCTTTGTTGATTCAGTTATTCAGTTAAGCAGCCATTCGCGCTTCTAATAATTGTCAGAAATATTACATAAGAGTTTGTTATAGCGTTAGCTAATCAACTTTTCTTCCTTTTTCTCTTTTATTTTGTTAATAATTTGTGAGTTACATATTTCTATACCTTTTTACCTGTCTTTTAAATCTAGCTACCTCCTTGTGACCCTTTGTGTCTCACCATCAGTCACTGTTAATTGGAAATCCACGTACAAATGTTTACTATTTGGAACACTTATCGAGAGATTATAGGTCAATTGCATGCTAATTTTGGATGCTTTTAATTTTAGCAAATAAATTCTACAAAAGAAACCAAAGTGGGAATTCAATCAAATGATGTAATCAGCTGGTGATGTTTAACTAACTTACAAGTTAATTATTTAGCTCTGATCATTTCGAGAGCTTGAGCCCTAAGAAAGAGTAAACAGAGAGGAGGACTAGGCTCTTAAATGCAATAAGACTAACTAAAAGTACTTGAAGTCAAATTTGAGACAAATTCTTTTGGCTGATGCAATACGTGTCAGCCACTTATGCAATCTTCACCCTGGTCACGAATAGACCACCCATATTCGGGTCCAAAAGTAATGACATTTACTCTATAGTAATTCATTTATGTTGTCAATGTTAATTTTAGGGTGTGATGTGCCTTGAGATAACCTTCTTTAATTCCCCTTCCATGCGGAACCCGCTCCCGTTCCCTCGAGCTGCTTTTCTTTAAGGAAAGTTGTCATATCCCCTAGAACTGGTCTAAATGTGTGGGATCGATACATTGGTTACTTATGATGCAATGAAAAATTACTTTCATCTCCGGTTAGCTAAGTTAGCTAACAATGTATACCCTTTATTGTGCTTATGCATTTAGGGATCGTTTGGTAGCAAAGAGGTTTATTTCGGGATTGTCAATCTCACCTCCTATATGGGATAAGTAATCCCATATTTTTGGCATAAAAATTGTACTAGTACCAATTAGTACTTCCTACCAAGTATGGGATAATATAATCCTGGATTCAATCCCGGAATTATAATCCCTTATCCTTCATACCAAACCATCCCTTATAGCACAAGACTTTACATTAGGTATGTTATTGTATTCGTAGCACTAAGATTTTACTATTCAAGATGCATTATACAACCACCACTATATTGCAAGATTGATCATGTTCGTTGAGCAGGGCTCTTAGTGCTTAGGCCAAGTTCTACAATATCTTTCACCGTATCAATATTCTAATGTCCTTTTTCTTTTCCCATGCCCGTACCTTTTTCAACTCTAAAGGTCATGACTTAAGCCCATAGCAAAAGTGTGAACCGGTGAGGTAGAAACGTACTAGAAAAAAAATAATGTATAAAATTTGGACCCCAAAAAGTTGGAGAGGGTGATAACTTGGTTAGTAAAGGGGGCATTGACCCCTTTCTGGAAGGACATTGAAAAAAATCCTCGACAGTCTCCTACTTTCCAACCCAAATCGACGTGTTTCAGGCTCATGCAATCTTCCTTTTACTATTATTTACACTTCCTTTTTCATCAGTTTGTAGCTTTTGTACCTTTTTATTGTCATGCAAGGGTCAGGGTCGGAGCTTTGGTGCAATTCCAATTCAAGAAGATATACATGCTGATAAGATATGATTCCCTGACAAGACTTGTTTTCTTATCCTTTTCCCCAACTTTATAACTTTCAAGAGTATCATCACCATACAAAAACCAAATCTTAGTGAACACTAAAAAGGGTCAAGAGGAAGGGGCCCGACAGTGAGGAAACTTTACTGGGGTCGAGCCACGCAAGAGTTTACTCGACATACTAGTTATCTCAGACATATTACTTTACAATCACTTGAAGGTATTTCATTTGTTCTCCAATCACAGACCAACAGCGAACAGACATCAAATGCTTAAACGAGGATGGAAAAAAAGGTCAGAAGCATCATAAGTGAATTCTCGGATAGTATCTGATCCTGTTTCTCACATTTGCTCGTTTGCCCTGCTGTCTTAAATGAGAGGGTTATGCAAGTCACTATCGTAGGATATACCTTCTACTCCAGTGATGCTGGTATCCAACCAATAAGCACAAGACTTTAAGTAGCATTCAGTGCCAATTCCTCCGATCTCGGTATCCAGCTACAGAGGGGATTTGCTCTTTAAAATAGTTGCCATGAAGAATGAAGAGCATCATTGTTGACCTTGCCATCAAATGCATGTTTCCTCTGGCAATTGGAAGCTTAAACAAAACATAGCCTGCATAATTAAAAGGAAACTAACACTTCAGTGGAGCATAAGTACACAAAATTACTCATAGATCAGAATCCAAAGGCTACTGCAACTCCAAAGAGGTTACATCCTTGGTTGACTTGTTTACCTTATTTGGAGCTACATCCCTAACCCTGTGAAATACAGGATCCTGTATTCTAGCACCCAAGGCAGACTCTGCCACCTGGAAAGCAACAAGAATCAGATGACACACAAGCCACTACTTGGAATAAAAAGTGAATTAGTGAAAGAAGTACATCAGCAAAGTATTTTTTTTCTTCACACTGTTAGGACAACATAAGCCTAGAAAAGTCATTCAAGAGCGTCATCAGCTTCTTGACCAGTTAGGTATATACACTGTCTGAGGAATCTCATGGTGATAGCCTCACTAGTTCCCCAAAAGTAACAAAATAAATCAATCAACTAAGCCTCGATCACCAATTATTTATGGTTGGCTATAAGAATCATGTTTTCTTTCCACTTTATTCAAGTACATCTAATTCCAATACTAAATTTTTTTCTTGTAAGGCAAATTAGATACTCTCTCTAACTGAAGGTTTTATAAATCTCTCTCCTAATTCTGAATGGACATACGAGTCTCTAGCCAGAATACAAAGACTTCTAACACCGAACCTAATGCAACTACAACACTAACTAAGCTTAATCCTAACTAGTTATAATCGCTTTATGGATCTTTTGCTTCATATAATTTTGCACATTAAATTCCGAATGCAACTTCTCCAGTAGGGTTTAGATCTACCTCATCTTTGATCATCATATTGTTGCAACGACAAACCGCTGCAGCTAGAGGTCTACATAGGACACTGTCAAACCATGTTTAGCCCACTGTAATCTACTATGCAGTGGCCGATCAAAAGGATTATGCTTAGTAAATTCATTTTAAGGACAGTCTTAAATCCCTTTTCCTGAACTGACTTGATAAAGAAGATCTGTTAAGAAGCGAGTTTCATAGTCAAACCAAACATGAAGTGTCTCACGGATAAGCTAGTTATTATGGCTATACACAATCAGCCCCATAGCAAACTACAGTTTCAAGATTTGACTCGAGAGCCATAAGCACGCGAGATAGCTGAAATCTGAGCCTTGCAGGCAAGCCCAAAAGGAAAAGCAAAGAAGTAGGTTAACTTCCTGAACAAGGTACTTACAGAAATTATATATTCCTGCGTCTCACTCGACCGAATGAAGCAATAGCAGTGAATCCAAGGTAAAGGCCCTTTCCAATCTCTCCTTCTAATAAGGCCTCGAAAGGCATCTGAGAAAGAAATTGCTTTAAATTTCATTTGTGATCTTCTTTACTATCAACAATATAATATCAATGAAGTATGATAGAAAAGAAAAAGAATAGTTCAATTTAATAATAAGTCAGTGTATGACAAGAAGAAAACAAGTTTTTTCTATATTTTGGCCAATATTCACAATGTTTAGAGCAACCAAGTTCGTTTCTTCTGAAATTAAAAAGTTCTTGAACTAGTATATCCGGATGAGATGAAATAAATAGTTAAATAAGTATCATGTATGCTGAGGAGACAAAATTGTTTGATTGTCGCTCTGAAACACCTTTACTATACTTCTGGAGACTAAGAGCCCCTTTGGGTTAGCTGAAAAAAAGCAGCTTTCACTTGTACTTGGAAGCACTTTTTAAGGGCTGTTGCTTATTTTTATGATTAAGCAATTACGTGTTTGGATAGAAGTGCTGAAACTGGAAAGAAAAAAAAAATTGCTGAGATGTTTGGTAAAATATCTTTAAAATAAACAAAAAATGCCCTAGATTATATTTCCCTTTTTTTCATTCTCAAAAAAAAAAAAAAAGGATATGATCTAGGGCATTTGTCAGCGAGGGTATTAGTTGAATTAGAAAAAATTACAGAAGATAAAACGGTAAAATAATTGGTCAAACCATAACAGCTTTTAAGCCAAAAGCAGATTACCCAGCTTATGGCTTTTAATTAGTTTTTTTTGAGAAAGGTAACAAATAAATTAGTTTAACTAATACCCTCGCTAACAAATAAATTAGTTTAATTAGTATTGCACTAACCAAACACTCTTATGAGCTAAAAGTAGCTTAAAAAACCAGCTTTTAAGCCAACCCAAACGGGCTCTAGGAGTTGTTCAAACATAGGAGTTAGGACACCAGATAACATGGCAACAGAGTTTACTTCAGTAATGAACCCTGTGAGCCTCTAGGCCATCATGCCAAACATTGAGAAGAGCTCTCCCAAAAATGGTGTGGCTGGAAGCCATTGGCAAGCTACTGACATCTTCCTGGTTATGAGTGTTGGTATACAATGTAAAAGGAATACAATCAAATTATCAACCCCCTCCCCGGCGCAAATAAAATGATCTTTGATGTCCCTATGGAACTTTAGAACAAGGATCGGCACACTTAAAACTTTTCAGCAATACTTTGCGTGTATTAGACACAGAGTATACAATAAACTTTGCACAAGGATAGCTCACAACCAGAATATGCTTTCCGACATCAATTAACAGATATGCATTTTTAGAGAGGGAAATAAATATAGCAGTATAGCACATTTACCAAGAAATTCTAGTGCAGAGGCTGGTAGGTTCATAATCACATGATCTACGTGCTCCCAAGGCTTCTTGTTCAATGACGTGGAGCCTTTCATTCTCTTATTTGGTCCTCTTTTCTTCTTACCAGGTAAACAAACACCAGCATGAGGAGCAGTTCCATCTTCCCCCTCTAATCCACAAATGAATTTAGTTATATGCGATTAAAGCATTCCAAAGCATGGTGCTCGTGGAGATCAGGATTGAGCATTCAAGCAAAAATAAACAGAAAACTTAACTACAAACAGATTGTCCCATCAAGTATTCAAGTGTGACCAAGTGCATTATAATATTTATAATTTCTTACCTGCTCCAGCTTCTTCAGAACTCTCGGAACGTCTTTTCACAGAACATACATTTGGGTCTACCTTCATAGAGTCTTCGTGAGAACTCCCTAACTCGGATGAAGTCTTTTCAGGTACTTCCGCGACACCATCTGCAGGGGAAATTAGGGTTAATGAATGAATTGCTTTGTCGATAAGACAAGCCATATACAGAATACTCACATACTTTTTTCTTTAGACAGTGTCTCCCCGTGTGCATGCCCACTGGGCATCCCAGATGATTCCAGAGAAAGAATCCCATTTTCTACATTGCTTTCAGTGGAAGGTTCGCACATGAGTTGATAGATAAATTTCCTTGCATCCATATTATATGGGATAACTAGATCATCAACCTTGTTGATTTCTGTGTTAACTTTTAGATAACGAATGCTATCTGGATTCAAGTCATTCGCATACACTGTGCATCCTTTCTGAGCTGCTGGAATTGCAAAAGGACCAATACCAGCAAACATATCACATATAGTCTCTCCTGCATGGAACTTTGAGACTAGCCTAATGTGTTCATGTTCCAATCTAGAATTCCAATAGACTAAACCATAATCAAGCTTGAAAGTTGCTCCATATTGCTTCACCTCTGTAACCATATCATCTGTCCCGGCCAATATCTCAAATTTTGGCACACGAAATTCATTGGTAATTGTTCCAACTTTATTTAGAATTGTCCGGATTCTGGGATAGTTTTTCTGAAAGATAACAAATATATAAATTATCAAACTAAGATAAACATCTACGACTTGGACATCAAAGACAGGGAAGTATGTGCTCTCACAGACTCAGTAAAAGAAAGCTACAGTCACACAACTCACAGCATTCAGATATGAAACACTGGTCTTAAAGTAAAGGGGATAAAATGTGGCATCTCAGAACTGATACAGGTTAGGTAAATCAAGTGCAACGCAGCAAATTTGCATGCAACTTGAAAAATAATCCTTAAATCCAGTGAAAGTGGAAAGATTAGTACTTTTAATCTTATCAACTTACGGCCAAATAAATGAGATGAAGAATATATGAAATTATAATATCAAGGAGAACAGCGTGCAACTAAATATTTACATTGCAGTGCAGTAAAGGATTCACATCGCAGAGACTATTTCTGCAAGAAAACTCCATTCTCATGATTCATGAAAATAGCTAAATAAAAATGTGTGCATCCTAGGCTTTATTTGAACAGACATACATCATAGATAACTTTTGCAATGACCTCCTTGTATGGAAGAAGCTCATCACCTATATTCAAATGAGCAATGTGACCTGCACAATATCAACAAAGGCCAATTAATCAGGGATCTCAGTTGGAAAGTCTGAGTATTGTAAGCTTCGACTCTAAATAAAAACAGGGGAGTGTATTGGGTTAAATCCGTCGTCACCAAAGTTGGTGTCTAAGCATCTACGTAGGACGACGTATAGACGACGCGTGGCTATGAATGGGCATAAAGGCAACGGATAGAATCGAAGATGGACAACTATAACGGACAGATGAACAGTCACCACGGCCAGAATAGTCGCAACTCGTCATCAAGCCAATTCAAAATAGAAGTCTTATCCTTAAGCAACGTAACTGCTCGATTAAGGAGTTACAACTGCTCGTGAACGGACGCTTAGTTATCTATATATTGTAATTTAAGTCACAAGCATTGTATCTAATTTTTCTCTGAACATACATCTGTATTCCAACTATTAATTAATACCCGATTCTTTACCTTCTGTCAATACTTACTACTACTACTCATAATCAAGTGATCTCATTTATTGTTCCGCTTCTTAAATATCATAAAGAGTACGAGGAAGGAAGTTTGATCAAGTCTATACGGTCTGAACACGGCATTTAATCTTGATTATTGATCGTGACTCCGCTTTATAAATTTAATTGTGACTTAACCTAATAAACGAAATTACGGTTAAACAATTTGGCGACCACAGTGGGAGCCGGTCAATAACTTCCGTAGGTTAATTGCTTATCGTATTTTATTCTTTATTCGCTTTCTTCTTGCTCGTTGGCTCTCCTCGTTTTCTTTTTGTCAAAATGGCAGATAACAACTCACACAACAGCGCTCCCATTGACGGGCAACAAGACCTTAACGCTGCGGAGCAAATAGACTTGAATCCGGCCGGGGACGAGCAGCAAGATGTTATTCCTGCAGACGACGACGTAATCCACATTGCAGAGGACGAGAATGTGCTCCCAGCAGAACAGGAAAACGAGCACAGCCAGCAGGGTAGTAGAAATAGCCGCCCTCCTGGCCGAGGAAATTTCGATCAAGGGCCTGGAGGACCTAGAAGACCCAATGGTCCTGGGAATTCGAGGAATTCTCAAGACGCTGTCCTTGAATTCATACGGCAACAGGCTGAAGTCAACAGGCAAATACGGGAAGCTATCGACGGCCTACGAGGACAAACCCTGCCAAACGCAGGAAATCCACCCATTGGACGTCCAAGGGACGCTTCACCGTCCCATGCCTCGAGACACGCTGAAAATCAGAATGCAGGATCAGCGGTGCCAACGGAAATGAGCGAGGTCATGGAAGCCCTCACCAGGCAGTTCAAAGAGAGCCAGGAGGCCCTACAGCGCTCTCTTCATGAGAGGATTGATCAGATCCCTAGCGCACCACCCACTTTGAAGAAAGTTGACGTTCAACGGTATACTCAAAGGCCTTGGAAGAAAGAAGCAGCACCAAAGGCAATACCCAAAACATTCAAAATGCCAAACATACCAAGATACCGGGGAACAACTGACCCCAACGACCACTTGATGATGTTTAGCAATTTCATAAAGGCGAGCGATCTCACCGACGAGGAGATCGAGTCAGTACAATTGAAGAAGTTCGTAGAAACCCTGGCAGATGGCGCTCTACGATGGTATTCAATGCTGCCACCAAATTCAATAGGATCTTTTGCCGAGATGGCGGAGTTATTTGTCAAAGCACACACAGGCGCTCAGAAAACAGAAACAAGAGTTGAAGACATCTTTGAAATCAAGCAACTGCCCGGGGAGTCTCTCCGGAAGTATGTGGATCGCTTTCAGCGTGAACGTATGTTGCTACCCAAAGTTCCAGATCGATGGGCGGCTATTGCATTCACTAACAGCTTGGACGTCAAAAGTTCTGAAGCGACCAGACGATTGTATGAATCCCTGCGAGAATATCCTGCAGCAAACTGGTCGGATGTCTACAATCGTTATAATTCAAAGGTACGTATAGACGAAGATAAATTGATTGGCACAGGCGCCCGGGGACGGAGCCAAACTCGCACCAATGGCGCTGGGAAAGATCGAGACAGATAAACCAGACGCACGGCACGAGCCATATCCCAATCGGTCGCGTAACAACTCAAATGGACGCGGTCGTAACAACAAAGGCCTCGCAAGGGGCAATGATTCCGCTTCAACTTCTAGTGGACTTCCAGCCCTGCCCGTTTTCAATATCGGAGCAGTTGAACTTGTAGCAGTGCTTGAGGGAATGAGCGAAAAGGTCAAATGGCCTAAGAATATGAAGGGTGACCCCAGCAAGCGCAACAAAAACTTGTGGTGCGAATTCCATCACGATCACGGCCACACAACGGATGACTGCAAGGCTCTAAGGTACGAGGTCGCTAACTTATTGAAACAGGGCTATCTCAAGGAGTACTTGAGAGAAAAAGGAAAACAAACTCACGCAAAGGCCCAGCAAAATAAATCAGAACCTCCCCGAGTATCATCTCCAAAAATGACAGTCAACGTCATCTCTGGTGGTATTGAGGTTGATGCAGTCACATACACAGCAAAGAAATACGCCAAAGTATCTATTACAAAGACCAAACGACCACGACTTGAGGATACAATAACTTTTGAAGAAACAGATGCAGATGGCTTGCAATTTCCTCATGTGTACGCTTTAGTGATAACATTACGAGTGGAAGAGTTTGATATCATAAAGAGTACGAGGAAGGAAGTTTGATCAAGTCTACACGGCCTGAACACGGTTCCTTTTATTTAAATCTTCATTTATTACATCGCATTAATTGTGTCTTTATTTCTTTACATTTACTATAGTCATTTATATCTTTTCACATTAGGCATTTAATCTTGATTATTGATCGTGACTCCGCTTTATAAATTTAATTGTGACTTAACCTAATAAACGAAATTACGGTTAAACAGGGAGCTGAATCTGAACGAGAACAATTAAAAGGATAGATAGACAACCCAAAATTCTCCCCAACTAAGGGATACGAAAAAAGGACAAAAAAAAAATAGACAAGGAGGAGAACGGTGCATCATAAAGTACTTAACTATTGTCTCGAATGAGGAGGGTATTTCAACGCCAGGGGGCAGAATCTGCTTCAGTATATGGTCTGCAGCAACAGGCCAGTGCAAAGGTAGTAAGTAGTTAAAATAGACCAACAAATCAAAGAATCTCAAACGCTGAAATTTGAAGAATACAGAAGTGCAGAACAGTTTACAATCACTGTATTCTATAAACCGTTTAACATCCTGATCAAATTAGCTGTGTTCCAACAAACAAAGTTGAAAAGCATTAAAGTGGAAGCTGCTAAGGATGACATTGATGCACGTGAAAATAGAATAGACACCAAAAACATCATTTCATGTAAAGGTACATATATACTACATTTGTGCATATGAACATAAGCTGGGATGTTAACCGTACAGTTTCCATTTACTGCTTGCTTTCCAACTGATAATGAGCAAATTCAGGGATGTTATTGAATGTTGAAAGATTGTCCTGCATCCTAGAACGAAATTAAAAAAATCTAGCAACTAGAAACAGCTTGACATACTACTAGAATGGTAAAACCTAGAAGGTTAGTTCGAAAATTTGAAGATTCAGACAAGTGAATATAAAAGATTCACTCTACACTAACCATTAAAAGCAATTTCAGACAATATCAGCTCAATACTTTTTTTTTTCTTTAAGAAATGCAGCGTAAGTAATTGCAACTTAAATTCAAAGAATTTCCAAGTTCCAATTGAGCTTCGCAACCTTTTTATTCTACTCAAATTTTTCTAAAATCTGTTTCAACGTGATTATGAGCAAATGAATATCACCCACGGAAATGTTAAATATTCCAGGAAATGAAAGATGAAGAGAGACAATAAATGAGAGAAAGAAAAGAGGAGTTATGCATGTGAATAGGTCTTGAGAAACCCAGGCTATTCAAGTCAAAGAATTAGCAGTATTGCTGCATAAAGAAAACAACATCAGCAACGGGCAGCGTTAGTATAACTTATATTTCAAGTTACTTTAGAGGAGTTGACAGTAACCTGCACTCCAATATGAATACCCAAGCATCAGTGAATAAGGAACTACATCAGTCTGACAGAGGCCTTTCAGTTCAGCAAGCTTTTGAGCTGGAATTTCAGACAAATCTGTCCATTACAGCCAAGAAGAAAAACAGGATGATATGCATCAATATCCAATAAAACTGGGAGTTGCAAACATCCACTAAAGGATGACAATAGACCAAGTTTATCAAGCAAGACGTACACAAAAAAAAGACAGGAGACACAAGCATAATGACGGGAAAAGAGTCTAATCGATGAATCACTGACCAAGTCAAATAGCATGCTTAAAAAAATTTAAACATTTCATAAAATCTCTGTATCGAAACCTTTCCCTCCTTTGAGAATGGATTGGGTGGCTCGTACAAGGAGAGACTTGTCCCTGAAGCAAAACACCAGACCCTAAATTTCAAGAGTTAGAGATCGTCCCGTACAACTTATGACATACTGATTCAGATGAAGTAACAGTAAATTTTAGGTATTTACTGCAAAGCAGCGACCTATCTAACCACCAATATGACAAAAATAACATCAAAAATCAAGATTACTCCTCTTTACATTTCAACTATCTTTAGCTTGATATTTTTTCATTTTGGATTGTGGAAAAGGGCATGCATTGATCCATACAATTTCTGACTTCCATGTCATGAAAGATGATTATTTTAAGTTGAGCATGCTCATCCTGAGATTTATCAAACAATGCTGCTACTATAATGAATGTCGCTAACAATTCTATTTTTAAAAAATACATAACAAGGAGCAAGATATTCTCATTCACATCACAAATACTGAGGTGGTTTAATAGACTATCTTTCATGGCACAAAATACATCGCACGAAACATCAATTACCTGGATTTTTAATCTTTTCAGATAAAATCATATAACGAGTTGTTTCACCCATTGGATCTTCAGTGATAGGCTTTATGCGGGGCTTGTCAAGTAAATGCCTGGGAAAAAAAAAAGATTCTTCCCATGAACAATCCCAAGAAATAAAAGGGTAAAACGAGAATGAACCTACAATAGCAAGGAAACGAGTGATCACTTCTATGACTATACTAACCCTTAATCAAAAAGAGTAAAAAGAAATAGAAAAAGCAAAAAGATATGAGCTTTAGGTTTGTCTCTGCTCTGCGACATGCTGGACGGAAGATTTTATTTTTTACGAAACTCCAACTTTCAATTATGAGACATATTCATCAATAAAAAACATTAATGTTCATAATAAAAAGATTTATCACAAAGTTATATACAGAAGAATCAATGGCGGAGCGAGCATTTCAGGTATGGGTTTCGCAAAACCCAGCAACTTTGGCACAAACCCTGTATATGTGTTAAAAATCTACTAAATATGTATAAAAATTAAATTCAGAACTAGTTACTAGTAGTTGAGGTCACTATTCCAGAATTGGGAACCCATAAAGTTCAAATCGTAGTTCCGCTTACTTCTAAACTCATCTCAAGTTACATAATATAATTGAAACATAGCAAGTAAGATCACTGTAATAAAAAAAGAAATGCAAAGATAATGGGAATGTAAGTAAAGAGATGAGGGGATACCCATTGAGTAATTTCATGGCAGCCT
Source organism: Petunia x hybrida (assembly GCA_037355625.1). NCBI lineage: Eukaryota > Viridiplantae > Streptophyta > Magnoliopsida > Solanales > Solanaceae > Petunia > Petunia x hybrida. Next base: position 3,013,234 of record JBBBVM010000081.1, read on the forward strand.
TGCAATGTTCACGAGGAATTCGTAGTGCCCATAATTTAAGCTCCACATTATACTTGCTCTCATCAAATTCTGCCATGCCTAAGTTATGTTCAAAATGATTCTTCTTTTTTTGTTCACCAAAAATTAAATTTGGGGGTTTAGGGTTTTTGTTTTGTGACACAAAAGTGGAGGGAACGGGTGAAGTGTACAAATAGACACTCTTAGGGATGCTATTTAAGAGTTAGCCAGTGTTTTTATTTAAGTTTAGCTATATAAAATAGGGCCAAGTGTACTACTAATCACTACTACTGAACTTATGACATAGTGTTATGAACTTTTGGATTTGTGTGTATTTTCATTATATGGGTAATGATACAATGTACAACAGGCATACACCTCATACAATTATTGTATGTTTGTGTATACTTTGTATGGTTAGTGTATTAACAGTGTATGTATGTTCGTACATAGCACATACACAACATATACAATGAATAAACAAATATATATTTTATACATACCTACTGTATGTCCGGTGACATACCCGGACATGCAATAGGAATACCTATGACATACATCTTCTTTGCCTCCAACCACCACCGTTACCATCATAGAACAAAAAAGAAAGATAGAATTCATATCTATCGGCGCTGGAAATGAGCAGCACCGACGACAAAAAGAATCACCATATCTGCTACCACGTGTGATAAGGGTCGACGACAGAGTCACCGAAGCTCCGCCGCCCTAAAACATTCCCGTAACAGTAGGTACAGACAGTGTCCAGCTACGTGGACAAGCACCAGTGGCGCACAACAAAAACACCAGCGACAACAGGAATGGGGGAGGTGCATTGGCTGGAAAAAATAGTGGGGAAGGTGAGGGAGGGAGAGAGAAGAGAGAGAAAAAAATAGCTTTTCTTTTGCTATGTTTGATAATTTGGTAAAAAAAAATATTAATATGTTTGATAAAATGATAAATATTGCTATATTTTTAAATAAAAATTCGTAAAATGACATAGAGTATAATTTTTTCTAAGTTTTAAACTAACTAGGGGATGTATCCTGAGTTGTCATTGTTCTTAAAAAAACTTCAATCACTGACAATTCATAACTTTCACTTTAAAAGGTAGATCGTCCAGCCTAAATTTTGACATATATCTTCAAAAGAACTATTTTCGAAAAAATTTGTGCTAATAATTTTGTGTCGTAGCGGTGAGAGATCTGATTTCAATTGCGGAAGTTGGTGAAGTTAACTTTTCGAAAAGTAGAAAAGTACAACAATTATGGAAAAGATATGTCAACATTAAAAAACAGAATTTCTTTAATGTGGAGGTTTGAAGGTAAGTAACTCCTTGCCATTTTTTTAATATGTCAACTACTACCATACTTATGTTATCCTTTTTGTGCGTAATGAATCATCTCAACGCATTAAACATTTCATTGGAGTGTAATGTTGAATATGATGTTTGAGTAGAAACAGAATAAATGATGACACTAGTTGAGCAGAATTCTAAAGTAGGACTATTGGTTTGGCCAATTATGCAAATGGGAGGTCATTTGTTTAGTTGTATTTAAAACTAAAAAGTGAAACATGTGATGGTTTAGGATATCCTCTTCTATTTTCTTCATCCTTTTCTAAATATTTGGTTCCACTAGGACTTGCTCCAAAATTTGACTATTCCTTCTATAAAAACAAAAGAGAAAAGATTTTTGTGACTTTCTTAAACTTATTTCCACATCTTGTTAGGTGTTTTTCTTGTTTTCATCAATGTTTAATGAAGTTATATCATCAGCAAAACCATTGCCACTATTATATACTCTAATCAGTCTGTAAAATAAATAAAGACTTGTTCTTTACAAACCTTTCAATTATATATTTTGTTACTTATTTAACTTCTTTGCTGAATCTTGAAACTGAAAAGGAACAAGGGAAGAGTAAAAAGGCCACTTTTTGCAGGACATACAGAGCAAGTCTAATTCCAGAAAAGTACAACATATATACTGATAGATCCTCAGAATGGCATAGCCAATCATTGAATTGAATAAACTAAAAGAAAGATAACAGAACTTAAATTTTTCCAATATTGGTAATAGACAAAGTATCACAACATCTGCAACTGAGAATTGCCTCTTCAAAATCATTAATTACAATGAACATTGAAAGTAACAGACCAATCAAAGAAAAGACAGAAAATAATTCCCTTTTCTTTTTCCTAATACTTTGCCTCTTGGCTCACTTCCAAGGGCGAATTGATTACTATTATATACACAAGTAATCCTGCCGTTTCGATTTATGTAACGCACTTTTCTTTTTAATCCGTTTTGAATATTCACATGGACTGTTTCCACTTCTTGAACTCTTCTTCATTCTTGGATTATTCAGGCTATTGGATTTTCAACTCTTCAAAATCTTCAACGCCATGCAGAGAGATGATCAACCCAAAATTTCCTCATATTTTCACAAAGTATACACAAGGGTACTGGAATATTTTCAAGATCAATCAGCCACAGAATGATTTTGCCAACACAAGAGCATGATGACACAACGTCTAAGTATATAAAATCTTGTTTTCTGCTGCTTGACCATAGTTACACAACGTCTCCGGAAACCATTTTTCCGGCTATTTTTCCGGCAAGAAGTAAATGATGGGAAGAAGTAAGAAGAAAGGGACATGATTGATGGGGTTTGGTTTAGTTTGAACAAGAGAAAAGGTTGAGAAGGGAGTTGATGATTTTTTGTAGTAGTTGTATTTATAGGCTTGAGGTTTTAGCCACCAATGGTCCCTATTTTAGGGTTAGGGGGTCACTTCTTGAAAACGACATCTTTTTTCACTGACTAAACTACCCTTCATTCTTTGAACTGATTTTCTTATAGTAGTCGTTTATTTCTATTTTCTCTTTATATCATGTGATTTGATTTGCCAAAGACATAATTGATACTTGGAATATTGTTAACATCACTAAGGTCCACCATGGAAACATTAAACATAAAATTCTTTCTATTTGGGAATTTTTAGAATAATGGAGTTTCAACTTATGTGTCATAATTTAAATCGATACAAAATTTTAAAAAATAAAGAAATATATTTAAAATTTGAAGTTTTTTAAAAAATATAAATATTGTGTGGTTGTAAATTATTTTATTAAAAATAATTCTAAAGTTAAATTTTACTAAATTTAAAATGATGTCATTATTTTTAAAAAGTATTACTAAGAAAAAAATTCCACATAAAAAAACACAGAAACTATAGAAATATACTAGCATATCTACGAGATTTGATTTATAAGATATTGGTGACGAACAAGTACCAAAGCATAAGTTAAAAAATTTTATCTGCTTGACAATTGGTCGCACTCTCCAAAAGCCAATAGTACATTATTTTACTATCTCCAAAGCTTTTCATTTGTTTCTGCGACTCATACTTTTATCTGAAAGGGGTAAAAGGGTAAAGAAAACAATTTTAACCATATTTGAGGGGTGCCTAGTAAGAAGAGATCGGGCCCCACATTAACGATAAGAATAAAAGAAGAGACGTGTAGGAAGATGAAGGCTGTCCCACCTCGCGTTTACTTCGTGTATGCCACGTTGGCTATTTAATTAATTTAATGAAACACGTTTTCTTATTCACTTTCGGAGTTACTTCATAAACTTTTCTTTTCCAACTAATAACTCAAATTTACTAATTCAATCAATTTATTTATACATCATGTAACACCTTTGTTTCAAAAAAGATGTCTTAGTTTAAATTGAATGGTAGTTTTAGAAATAGGAAAATATATTTGAGACTTATAATTTAAAATTAGTCATATATATAATGTGACCATAAAACATCTTAGGGTAAAGTGGTAAGTTTCATATTAAATTGTTTTCAAAGAATTATTTCATTCTTTTTTAAATGAGATAATTACCAAAACAGGACAGTCAAGTCCCTCCCATTATTTTTTACTAGCTCTTACTTTTTATAGCCAGTATACACAAAAATGAATACAAGTGGTATACAAACGATAGGATACCCATTGTATACACCCAAAAATATGGTGTATACAATCAATTTATTGGGCATACACAATGTATACAAACACTTTTTACCCTTTTTTAGTGTATACACACCTTTTTTTACAGTGTGTACGCATTTTAATAGAATAAAATTTGTATACATACATTTATCCAAACAAAAAAAAAAGAGGAAAAGCTGGACGAAGCAGCAGCAATAACGAGGAAAAACACACCAGCACCTAGAGAAGAAACGCAGTAGCGGCGGAGGAGCAGCCGGTGCCGAAAATTCTAGATTTGGGACGGGGAGGCAGGGGGTGTGGGCGGAGGGGGAGGAGGAAGGGGGCGGCGGCAGCAAAAACCCTAGAAAGAGAAGAGAAGGGAGAAGAAACTTTAAGAGGTGTGGCTACGAAAAGAAATAGGGGAGGCTAGGTGTTTGTTTGTTGTAATTTTAAAAAGGAGAGACTAAAAGAATATATGATGGAGGCTTTTTGTTCATTAATGTTATTTTTTATTAAACAAATTAATAAGAAAATAGTGTCATACTTTTTGGGACGGAGAGAATACGACGGGGTCATTACCATAAAATTCCTTATTTCCAATGCTCAAACATAAAAAAATTCTATTATATGAAAAATTTCTTACTACATAAAGGATTTTCACTCATCGAAACATACACATCAGGGTACATTCTTATTTAATTGAGGCAGTCGGCTATAGCTGATGTTCCTTCTTTCATTCGTGTGGTTTGACCTACCCAGCGTGCTATAGACTTTTATCGCACTTCCATTTTAGGCAAGTCCACTTTGATTAAAATAGATTTTACAAGTACTGTTGACAAATTTTTGTTGTCTAATTTAAAAGAGTGAAAATTTTATTCTAAGGGTGGAATTGGCAGTGGAGTATAATGGTTTCATAACATATTAAAGAGTAGTATTTATTAATGATCATTTACATATAAGATATTAGTTAGTATAAGTACTAGCTAATCAATTGAAATAGGAGGACTGTCATTATCAACTTTAGAAATGTTTTGCCTCATAAAATTTGTTAAATGATAACAACATTAGGTAGCCAAGTTCTATGCCCTCTCAAACAGTCTAAAAGTCTATTTCTTAATTTTTGCAATTTTGAGAGTGTATGATGATATTGTTAGAATACCCAATGACCCAATTGAGACAATATTATACAAAAATCACATCAACTGGGGCCCATCTTATCATCACTGACGTGGAAAAGCAAATGAATGTCCGGCGTATATTCTTCTTATATTTCTTTGATTTCTTTAAGTTTTAATTAATTTATCATTTATTTAACTATTTCCTGAATTTCCTAATTATATTCATAGTCATTAGTCACCCTCCATAAAAAATTTCTCTAATATTAGTCCAATAATGCATACTTGAGTGTCGTAATCAATTTCTAACAAATACAAAAAGATGAAAAGACAAGGGAAGTCAAAGACAAACATTAAAGGTCACTGTTATTTTTTAAATTTTAATTTATGGGTGCAAGATGTTTGTACCTTTCTATGTCGACGGCGGTTCAAAGGTACTGTGAAAGTGATGACTAAATACATTTTTTGGATTTACTGCAAAATTCATAGTATTACTTCCAAAAAAGTTTCATTTAAAATAAATAATATTTCATACCTTCACCAAATACTTCTTGTGCATAGTGGACCTTAGTACTTATGGTGAAATTGGAACCATTTGATGCCTTCTAGATGATGCCCTCACTACAATCTACAATAGTGCACTTGCCTAACTTTTTGACTAAGGGCATCTCCAACCTTGTGCACCATTTTTTGCACTAAAAATCTAAAATAGTGCATGCACCAAAATGGTGCAAACTAACTCCAACCCATTGCACTATTTTTTGCACCAAAAAAGAATATTCTATTTATATTCTTCTCTCTCTTCTATATTATATTATTTTTTTACTCAAATTTTATATTTTAATTTCATAAAATAAATCTTTCCTTTTTTCTTTTTTACATATTTATCCATATAATTCATAATCCATTGTTATATAACTATTTAATAGCAAATTATTTTATACCATTAATTTTTAAATAATATAAATTGTAAGCAAATATTATATGTTATACATACTAATGGATAATTCAAATAAAAGTAAAATCATTGGTACAATAGAATTAAATAAATATTACATTACGGTAGAATTTATTTTAATTCTACATAAATATTCAACTTTCATGATTAGCACGTTGCTCTAGTAAATGCTCTATTAATGCACTATGAAGTGCAAAATGAGACACTCCAAAATTAAGATGTAAAATTAATATTATAAAATTAACTCACAATTTTCATAAAAATAATGCACGAAAATTAATTATAAGACACTCCAAAATTAAGATGTAAAATTAATATTATAAAATATTAGATAAAAAATTATTAGGTATATTAGGAATCTAAATTTTAAAATTAAAATTTAAAATATGTTAAAATAAAAGTGTTATAAAAATAAATAAAGAAAATAAAATATTAATGAATAGTAATGGTGTAGATGCATAGGCATATTAGAAATTTAAATGTAAAAATTAAAATTTATATATTAAATTAAAAGTGTTAAATAATAAAAAATAATAATAAAATTATGTTGAATAGTAATGGTGCAAGTGAATAGTGTTGCACCAAATTTGGTGCAACACTATTCATGCACCAAAATGAAGCAAAAAATAGTGCAAGGTTGGAGCTTCATTGCACCATTTTTTGCACCAAAATAGCATTTGGTGCAAGAAATAGTACAAGGTTGGAAATGGTCTAAGAGCTAATCTAATTTTGATTTTCATGGTTAAATTCGATGTTTTGCTCCACTTCTTCCTTTATACTTATTTTTTAGTGACTCATAAAGATGACTAAAATGACAAAATCAATAAATAGATATTCGTAGTTAATTTTAAATTAATGTCGGCTTCAAAATCTTGTAGAAGCGGATTAATTAAAAATTTAAGGTGAAACAATGTCTATGTATCTGTACTTAAGGAAACTGTCTTTTCTGTCTTGTTCTCTAGCATTAAGCAACGTGTTATGAAGCCTTATTCTTTTCTTTACAAATATATAGACTCTGGAGTCAGAGCATTTTTCTTTTTAATAAATTTACCTCTTACTTTTATTATTAATCGATACTTAAATTCATGTTTTACATTTGTACCAATTGGCTTTGGAAAGGAGGCGTTGTTCTATATCCTCTTTTTTACTGTAGGAAATTCAAAACATATACACCAATAACTAAGAAGGTATTATTGATCATCAAGGATCTAACTTTACTTATATATCAATTGACACTATTGATGCAAGTCACTTACCTTTCTTCTGGGTCACTAACATCTACAATAGAAAACTACCTGCTAAGGTATTACACTTAATTGACCTAATAGCCAAAAAATAAAATAAAAAATCACATTGTCAATATGTAAAAGATAGTAAACTCTATTGGCAAATGAATTAATGGTACTGTTTCGCAGCAACATACAAGCAACGAAAGAGATATTATGTATCATAGCTGTGTTTTGCATATATCCTCCAGAGAATTTCAGTAAGCTCAGTTGCTAAACAGAATTGAGGGAGGACCATGGCTAACACAATGACAAGTTCATGGCGAAGGGATATGATAACATATTTATATCGAGAAAGGGAATTACAAAAAGAAGAAAAGGCAACACATTTGCAAATCAATCACCATCATTCCACATAAAGTTTAAATACATCAAAATTGGGTTTTTCCAAGTACACGAAAATATAAGGCAGAATTATAATGCTTCGACATGGAAAGCATGATCTGCCAAGACTTAATCAACTAGCTTTTTGTAAGGAGGTCAAGAGCTTCTAGTATGTTGGCTGCTTCAGATGTTTTTTGTCATGTCTATATCAGAATGTACTTCTGGCTCCGTTTCAGAAGGCCACCTTCACAATTATAAGCAAGTGTTATCATGCTGCTCGATGTATCCTCCAGACAGCCATATGAACTTCTACATTTGGACGAGACCAGAACTTGTCAAAACTACTCCCCCATAACAAGTATCTGAGCTTTTACATCTTCAGGTGGTAATACTTGTCAAGGAGCTTCTCAGTGTATTCTCCAAAAGTAAGAGATCCATTCGATTGAATCAGCTGAAAAATAGATGAGACGTGAATGTTAACCTCGGTGAAAATCAAATTGCTTATGTCTATACTTCAAATGACCCTGCCAACTGTAGCTATGTATTCTCTGTGCGGAGGGAGGGGGGTGTCTACTAATTCCATAGGGCCGTTTCATATCTCTAAGACAATTTCAGCAGAATAGATGAATTCCACGGTTATAGGGCTGGTCGGGCATCACAACTATTCAAGAGATGGAAAATTAATAGAAATCTCATAAGTAATGCTTCTCTTTTTTAACACTTAAATTAGAATGTGGTTTCCAATTATCCATTAGCATTAAAGCATATTAAAGAAATTCCATGTCAAGTGGCATTTCTGCTGTACTAATATACAAGTCACACAAGTCACATATACAAGTGGCATTTCTGCTGTACCTCCTGGTGAATATGCACCTCCTCTGGAAAATTAAGCTTTTGGTCCCTATAAAGAATATAGAACAAGTCGAGCATCACTTATTTTTACAGGCGTAATTGGATCAAACCATGCAAAAGCAAATGCATAAGTAATATAGGTGTCTAGAGTTAAGAAAATCATTAAACTATTGTAACAGAATTCTTAACGATTATGTTGGCCAGAGGATCATTAAGAATATTGTGTAAAAGATTGTAACTTTTTATTCAATATTTTTTAAATTTAGGGAGTCCCCTGCACTGATAAAGAGAAAGTGATAAGAGATGAGGTGAATGTTGCTAATCAGACAGTTCTCGCCTCTCGGTATGAGTTTTTCTCCTTCTTCGTCTTGTTCTACAGTTATCAGGAACTCTAAAATTTGATAAAATAGCTTCCACCTACATGTTAGCTCAGCCAGTATTTTTCCTTCTCTTCATAAGTTCACTGATGTTATCTCATTCCAGTGAACATTCTACTGGCACCACTCCTTTCCAACATCATTGTGCCTTGCTTCGATGATCATTTCAGCAACACTTTATCTTCCGTCCAATATTCATGCCATTCTCAAAAGTAAATATTGAAGGGGGTAGAGGTCTTTTCTCCAATTTTACTTCGCTCATAGTCTAATGCTAGAGCAAAACTAGTGTAATCATTCTACTACTGGAGATAAAACAACAACTAGTGCTCAATCCCTGCACTTGATTTTTTATTATACAAGTGGCAGAATTCAGAAACCAATTAAGAAAAGAACCATACAACAATGTGAGGATGACCGAAGAGACAGGGTATGCCTAAGCGTCTTTGATAGATTCCTTACCAATCAGGTTGCATGAATAATGCAAATGTTGTGCGATCAACGCCTGATGCAGCATCACCCTTTGGTGCCTGTTAATCAATATGAGCAAAGAGAAATTACGACACCACACATTTCAAGAAACTTAGTCTTCTGTGGAAAAGAAAGCCTTTTCAAAAAACTAGGAATATCAATTACTCTGCCACCCAACGTATAAATGCATAAACTCTTGGTGAAAACGAATTAGCTTACCAGTTTTTTGAGCTTAATGTCTTGAGCGATTGGCCAGACTTGGGATTTTCTATGGTTTAGTAGTCAAGAATATTACACTTATTTCTAGAATTCATAGTCTCTTTAACTACTCATGTCACCAAGTATTAGGTCCGCAGAATTGAAATCAATTTTTGTCTGCTTTCTACCGAGGCTAATGAAAAGAATCTATGCTCCAGCTAACTTTCTAAAATTTCTTAGCTCTCTTCCTAAATGACTATGAACGAATGTTGATATGTCTCCCGTGCCTTTCCTTATACCTCTATACTTTTTTCATTTATTTTAAAATTTTCATCAACTGCGAAAAGCCCAACTCTTCTGTCTATTGATTGATAAATTCACTCAATGAAAACTAACAGGCATTCTTCTACAATAAATCATATGGAATGCAAAGCTTCCCACCAAAATTATTTTGCTACATGAGGAAGGTTATCGATAACTCCAAGACAGAACTTTTACCTCCTCGCAACCCTTTTTTTTTTTGGGAAAAAGTACCTCCTCGCAACTAACATATATCATTGCCATGACCCTAATCTTCCATGGGAAAATTTAATTTTCATCTTTATCTAAGAGCTAAGTTGCTGGGACCCTCCAATAATGCCGCCGCACCAGTGTCAGATCCTTCATAATGCATTATTTGTGAAGGATCCGACACACCAGTTGCATTTTTGGAGAGTCCGAGCAACATAGTCCACAGGTATGAGCCTTTAATGCGAGATATCGTACCACATACTTCAAGGAATGGAGTAGGAGAGAATGTAAAAACATGGAGTCTTTACTTCAGGAGCATCTCTCAATAACCCATTCTTTATACAAGCACATATGCAGTAAGAACTTGGCCAACAGCCAAAGAGAATGAAATGGAAAAAAAGTACCCGCACACAATGTGGTGTTGCACAAAGCTGGCCACTCGAGAGGATCTCAGTAGTTTCACCTATTTGGTATGCTATTTCATCTGCCCCATACTCAACCTAAAATAGGCAATTATACGTGAACGTAGATTCTTCGCCTTCAATATATGAATAATCATGAAACTCTACGTACAGCTTATACAAATGAGACAAAAACTCAGAATAAGTCAAGAATGTCCAAGACAAAGAAGAAATTTAGCATACTTGCAATCTAATACCTCACAGACGAGAAATTCAGCATACTTGCAATCTAATACCTCACGCCAAAGTAAAAATAAAATTGAAAGAAGACAAGAGAATGTAAAAAGGTTGACATAATGCAACTAACAAGAACAGCTATTGACATGTTTAAATGGTATTTGATGGCTATTCATATTTCTTTAAGTGCATCAGTGTGCACTCATTTTTTGGATGCAATGAGATTGGTATTAGCACCCATCTTTTTCCCAGGAAATTCATAACATCTGCCCATTATACATGGTATAATCATGAGAATGTTATCATGCCATTGTCTCTTCAATGTCAAAAGAGTAAGATTTTGACAGCATTTTAAATATCCATTATTTTTCTTCATGCTCAACTTTGCTTTCAAACTAGTATCTCATACATGTCTTCTTTCCTATGTTTCAGGTTAGTCGAACTGCCTTATCCATCCCTTTGATGTACATTATCTTCGAAAAAGAAAACGATAAGAACTAAACTTTGTTAACTTCCTTATGAGTATTATTTCACTCTACATGATAAACGTATGCTTACTTTCACAAACTGGTAAATAAACAAAATCTCCACCCATGTGAAGGAAAGAAAGTAAAGATGAAGATAACTTTGTCTATGGAAAGCATGCAAATGCCACCTTAAGTTAACATGGAACCAATATAAACAGGGCACAGAACAATAACCTTTAACTACTCATGTTAGGCGCTCTTTTCTACAAACTGATCTTCATAACAAAAGACCAACATACTAAATCAACTTGCTGCTTTGGACTCATTACAACATTCAAGAGTTTTGACAGAGGTTGAATCAGTGAAGAAAGCATCTCTCCTCATGGATTATGAGGAACATATTAAAAATGAGGAAATTGCATGGAGACAGAGGTCAGGGCTCTTTGGCTTAAGGAAGGGGACAAGAACACAAAGTTCTTTCATAAAACTGCTAACACACACACAAGAGATGTAACAACATAGATCAACTAGTAATCCATGAAGAAACAATTGAGGAGCCCGAAAGAATCAAGTGTGAGATCATTGATTTTTATAAAAAATTATACACAGAGGCTGAAGAATGGAGACCTGAATGTAATTTTGATAGCTGTCCAGTAATATCTGATGAAGAGAAGGAGTTCTTGCAAGGGAACTTTGATGAACAAGAGGTCTTGAGTTGTCTGAAAATGTGTGCAGTGGATAAGGCTCCTGGACCTGATGGTTATACAATGGGCTTTTACATTAAGTGTTGCGATGTGCTGAAACATGACATAATGGATGCTTTCCATAACTTCCATTCTCATGAAATTCAATGCAACATACATAGCTTTGATCCCTAAGAAGACAGGTGCCAAGGAGTTGAGAGATTTCAGGCCTATAAGTTTAATAGACAGTTTTTATAAATTGCTCTCAAAAGTGCTGACAGAGAGACTGAAAAGGGTGATAGATAAATTGGTGGATGCCCAACAAATGGCTTTTATCAAAGGAAGACAGATAATGGATGCTGTATTGATAGCTAATGAAGCTGTGGATTCTAGGATCAAACAGAAGAAGTCAGGAATCCTTTGCAAATTAGACATCGAGAAGGCGTATGATCATGTCTTTGGAACTTCTTGCTGAAAATGTTAGACAAAATGGGTTTTGAGGTGAAATGGATAAACTGGGTGAAATATTGAATTTGTACTGTCAAATTTTCTGTCCTCATAAATGGGTCGCCTGAAGGTTTTTTCCCTACACATAGAAGTTTAAGACAAGGGGATCCTTTGTCCCCTTTCTTATTCATAATAGCCATGGAAGGTTTGAACAACATGATAAAGACATCAAAAATTAATGGGTGGCTCAAAGGTTTTGATGTGGCTAGAAATGGAAACAACAGCTTGGAGGTTTCACACCTTCAATATGCTGATGACACCTTGATTTTTTGCGATGCTGAAGAGGAACAACTGAGGTTTCTCAGAATCATTCTAGTACTTTTTGAAGGAATTTCTGGTCTACATATTAATTGGAGAAAGAGCCATCTTTTTCCAATCAATGAAGTTCCTAACATGGAACAATTGGCACTGATTCTGGGAGGAGAACTAGGAGCCCTACCTACTGTATATTGGCATGTCCCTAGGTGCAAAATCAAAATCCAAGGAAATTTGGAACAATGTAGTAGAAAAATGTGAAAAGAAGCTGTCGAGATGGAAATCTCAATATTTGTCTATGGGAGGAAGGCTCATACTTATCAACTCAGTTTTGGATTCTCTTCCTACATTCATGATGTCTCTATTCCCTATCCCAGCCGGGGTGATACAGAGACTAGATAGACTAAGAAGGGCTTTTCTATGGCAAGGAAACAAAGAAAAAAGAGGTTTTCATTTGGTTAAATGGAAATCTCTTACAGCAGCCAAAGCTCATGGTGGACTAGGCATCAGGAATTTGAAGAAGCAAAACAAGGCTCTTAAGATCAAATGGCTGTGGAGGTATTCTCAAGAATCTCAAACTTTATGGGGTAGTGTGATCAAAGCCAAATATGGAGAGGAAGACAAGTGGAAGTCAAAAGAAGTCATCACAGCATATGGAGTTAGTCTATGGAGGTCCATTAGAGCTCTTTGGCCTATCCTGAAAAGTTACTCTTCCATTAAAATACAAGATGGCAACAAAACTTCCTTTTGGAAAGATAACTGGCCGGGAGCTATTTGTTTACATGAGCTTTTCCTTGATATATATGGCTTGGTACAACATCAGGAAAAAACAGTAGCTGAAGTGTGGACTCCCCAAGGATGGGATCTTATCTTTAGAAGAAGGCTGAATGATTGGGAGGTAATCAAGGTAATCAGGTTGACTGAGTTCTACAAGCTACTGGAAGATTTCAGAGGTTTACAGAGTGGGGTGGATACACTATGGTGGTAAGAAAATAAGAATGGTATATATAAGGTGAATACAACATATAAAATTTTGAGTCAACCTAACCAGCAACTAACTAATTGGCCATGGAAGCAAATCTGAAAAATCAAGATTCCCTATAAGTTAGCTTGTTTTTCTTGGCTGCTGGCAAAGGAGATTGTCTTGAAGCAAGATAATCTTATAAAGAGAGGGATTTTTCTTTGTTCAAGATGCTACTTATGTGGGGAAGAAGCTGAGACAGTAAGCCATCTATTTTTACATTGCAAGATAACATACCAGTTATGGAAGATCTTTACTAATTTCAGAGGCATATCCTGGACAATGCCTAACAAGATTATTGAAGTTCTTTTTAGTTGGGATGAAGCTGGTGTTGGAGCAAGGGACAGAGATAGATGGAGGACTGTCCCCGCATGTATCTGATGGACAATTTGGAAAGAAAGGAATTCCAGATGTGTTGAGGATAGTAGCAGTACATTGCAGAAAATCAAACTAAAATGTGTTCTGCTTTTTTGTTTTTGGTGTAAACAAAATTACATTGAAGATTATGTCTCAATCCTAGAAATTCTAGAATCTTGCTAGGACTGCAGAATAATTTTTTCTTTCCTTTTCCCCTCTTTTCTTTTGCCCACTTGTAAATATGATTTTCAATACAACCTATGTATTGTCTATTAATATACATAGATATGTTACCATCTCAAAAAAATGTGTCTACACAAAAATAGCTCTTAATCCTCACAAGGAGATATTGTATAGCACTAGATCAGCTAAAATATGCAATATAGGCAATAATCTTAATGATATAGACATAATAGCTGAATAAAAAAGCAGGAACTTGTCAAGGGCATATTAGTTGTCAATGCTCTTTTTGCATTACTATATAGTGAGCAGAAAGAATGTACTTTGACTATTTGACCACTTCGCGTTTTTATATAAAGGCCAGCAGCTCTATCAGGGCAAGGTAATTCTACAGCATCTCTCATAAACATGCCACGTGTAAGACCTACATGTTGATGTCGAGCAGTAATTAGTCAAAGTGGGAGACAGGGTAATGAACAACTAATGATATGTCAGTAAACTAATCAGACCAGATTTAAAGATATCCACTCAAACTCCAATGTCATCAAAGATCTTCATATTCGTGCAAAATGAGCTAAGGTATAAAGACAATACACAAACTTGATTCAAAGGTTAAATTGCATCTGAATGTATACTTGCCGGCATAGAGAACGTTATTTTTCAATTAAATTTTCAGTTGGGGGTGAACATGGGTCTAGATCTCGAAACAGCAGACCCCTGTTACCTTGGACTCATCTTCCATCCTCCACATAAATCTCTACAAGTTGACCCCACCCACATACTCGATGCAATATAGAGACTGGAAAAAGAGAGGTCTCATATTATCACTACAAACTTTTGATTTTTACTTTCTTTTCATATGATCACCTACTGATTGGTAACTACCACATACCAAACAAAAAAAAATCAAATACTCAACAAAATCAGCCTACATGGAATGATCATGAGCCCAATCACGCTATTCATGGTTCTCTTGGTCAAAGTTTCACTCTGGAAGCAGCTTGACACTGAATTATATAAATCACTAGCTCAACTTTAACTGCTATGACCAGCTAATTGTATTTAGAACTCCTTTGCTTGCTTAACATCAAACTAGTCCTCGTACTGGGAAAGTAAAATTTTCAGTCAAAGTGCCTAGAGCAATACCATGTGAGTTGAGATAGTATTTGATGTGGTGACTGCAAAAAATTTACCCAGTTACGACTATTAAATAAGTTTGATATTGTTCAGCTGATGTAACTTGTAAATCATGCCTAAGGCAGCTTGCCACATGTTCTATCAATCCAACAATGTTTATAAAATTATGTACCTGTAAGCGAACCGTGATCTGTATGCCATCCACACCACGATGACATGGAATCACACTCCTGGGCAGGGCTGCTGCAAGAAATTTCATTGCTTAACTGAAGACCACAGATATTCTGCATGGACATATTACTCCTTGTATATTGCACTTAGCTACAGGGTTTTTATTTTCTCAACCTTTGCGATAATCACTTTAGTTAAATAAAATAGAGTGCACTGGCAGAAGGACATTAAATATTATAAATGAGCTAAATTCACTAGATTACTCAAGAATCATTTGAAGACAGATGGAAAAATAATGTGAATGACAGCCTCCGACTCTTGATTTCCTAGGAAATGCCATTAAACATTATAAATGAGCTAACTCCATCATATATCTCTTCTAGATCTAAAAGGCTTATGCCCCTTTAAGGGTTACATTATAGTAACTTCGGGATACATAATAAATGTTCACTCACAATTTAATCTCAGTATGTCGTACACAAAATGGAATACATATTGAAATTTGAAAATGAAATAAACCTCCTCTCTTCAAGGTCTAATCTGCCGTGTCAAAAGAGCAATGATGCATTACTGTTGCCTTCTGGAAGCTAAAAATGAAAGAACTGCTAAAAGCAAGTCTATTAGGACGTACACAATCATACAGAGTTGTATAGGATGGTTAATTTGATCATTTCCAGAGTAGCTTGATCTATCTTTGTTTCTTTAGGTCGCTTAGGAGTTTCTCTAGATGTATGTTTAACTAGACATAGACCACCATATAACAAAATCAGTACAGGTTATAGACATAGGAAATAAGGTGATAAGAAGCTCTGATATAAACTAACAGAGAGAACCATTATAACAGACTAGAACATACTCGAGATTGAAGAGGAATATGAAAGAGTTATAATGCTCTTTCTTCATGTGGTTCATAGTTTTGACTTTAAAAAGAGGAACTATAACCATTGGGCATCAGCTGAAGGACTATTATGCAACAGAAATTTTAACCAGTCATATGATGAAAGGTGCCTACAGAAGGAAAGGGGAGGGAAAGATCTTTACCTTTGCTGAGCTGGAAAATAGTAAAGTAGACGACCTTTATGACATCTAGAGCGAACAAGTGTCTGTTCAAGGCCTTCGGTCTCCAGCATCACCATATCTCTGGATGCTGCATTGTTTGCATTAAGCAACTAAATTGATTTGATTGGATCTAATTACATTAAGCTACAATACTGTTCATACCAAAAGAACGCAAAAAAAACCAAGAAGCAAAAGTAGCTTCACAGTAAAAACAGATCAAAATCTAGCCTGGCAGGGAAAACTAATGCAGTTCCATTAATAAAACTTAATTACACCAACAATGATTTTGTAGAGGGTTCCAAGATGAGCTACACAAGATAGTATACCACATTTCTGACTTTCTGTTGAAGGAGGAATCAAAGTGAAAACAAAGACCACAACTATGGACACGTCAACAGCAGGTCGAAGAAACCCAAGCGCTTTTACCATTAATTTGTTTGAATAAGTCAGCTCATGAACCAGTGAGCAGCAAGACAGAGAAGTGAAGAAGCTGGTTTTGACATCAAAACAAAGAACAAAAGAAAATCTAAACATTCATAAATTGATTGGATTATAAGCCAAAATGCTATAATGCTTCTCTAATCAATTACAAATACAATACTCAAAGTACTATTTCTCTTCTTGGTTAAAGAAGGTAAAAAGCCGATACACAATCATCAAACATCATTTCACATAAAAGGAAAGTAGAACAAGAGAATAACTGAGCTAGACAATATTTGTGATATAGCGTTGTCCACAGATAAACAAAGAATAACCAGCACTTAGTTCTCTTTTAGACTCAAAATATGGCACAATAAACAAGTCACAATCCAAAAGAAGTGGACCAAAAATAGTTGGTTAACCAATAGGTGATAAGAAAACTTAACACACAAACACGCACCATAACGATCACAGTGATACGCCAAGAGCAATCCAACATCCAGTATCAGCTTCCCCAGAGCTTTAAAGGCTGCAAACAGAAAGAATGTAGAATCAAATGAAAACCCAACAGTGGAGACATCCTGAATAAAAAGTAATTTATCGTTTTCTAACTACCACATCATAAACAAGCCTTCACTGACCAACTAAAAAAACTTGACAAAATTCCACTAGTATTACCTGTTTCAAGTTCTGGCAAAACCTTATGAGGCCATATATTTGATCCACAATATGATGGATACCTTCAATGACAGCGAACTAAAATTTTAGTTTAAAATCAAAAGTATAAGAAGTACTAATTCATTCTAGCTATCAATTCTCAACCATTCTCAGTCTCCAGTTCTTTAAGAACGCAAGCACGAAAAAGAATCACCGTTCAATGAGGGATGGCTCAGTTGTAGGTACATCTAATATTGGATTTGCATAGAAGGATCCTTTCAGCAAATCTGCACAAACAAAACCATCGCACCTGGTTACTTTAGGCAATATACTGTGCATCTAAACTATTTGCTGAATGAAACAACATAATCGAATTTGAGAAGGGAAATCCCAACCTGGCTTTCCAGATTCGAGCTTCTCTTTTCCATGACTCCATCCAAAGTTGTACCTAAACACCATTTTCCAAATTCATTGGAGATGTGAGTCCACAGTCAACAAATGGAAGCACATAAAGCATAACTGCATAGCCATACATAAAACATATTCCTGGAGTTCTAAGTAAATTGTGAAAAGCTGGTGATATCGGGATCAAGAAACCAAAAATAAAAGCATTAAAATATAACTCACCTACTATTAGGGTCTTCAAGGTCGCTTTTCACATCTTCAGGAAGGTTGGCTAACCTTACGAATAGAAAGCACAGATTATATAAATAATTAGATAAGTGCATTCATTTCCTTTTCTTTTTCTTTGTTCAATCGATATATGAATAGTAAGCTAATGTACATAGATGATATGTCGACATGTAAAAATATTATACCTTGGCCCAAGGTGGAGCAGGTTTTTTCGCCACAACGAATAGCCAGGAACCTATAGAATTATAGTCAAAATAACAAGGCAAGAAGCAAAGTGCCAAATAGAAAGAGCAGGGCAGGGCAGGGTACAAAGCACCCCATGTTCACGCAGGGCCTGGGAAGGGTCGCACCCTAAAGTCAGGGTGCGACGTATGCAGCCTATTCTGATGCAAGCATCAGTGGCTGTTTCCACGGCTTGAACCTGCAAAGACAACTTTACTAGTTGCTCTAAGGCTCCTCTTCACATCGGAGTTCTCATGGTTTGCGGTGCCAAGTGCTGGTATGATCGCATCCAAATAGAAAAAGCAGTTTACATAAATTAATTTCATACCTCAGATACAGACAGAATTCCAAGACCATTAGGCCCAAAACCTTCTTCTATTTTTGCCGATAAATCAGCATTCCTGTCCTGTTTTAATAGTTGAAAAAAAAAATAACAAACACAAAAATATGAGAAATATTTTACAAATTGAAGCCGGAAAAAACTGCAAAACAAAGAATTTCGTAATTACGTGGCGTTTACGCAAGTTAAAATTGAAGTAACCTTGAGTTGTGTGTATGATATAGTAACAGTAGGAAGTGTAAGTGGCGGAACTTGATCGGACAACGAACACATCATCGGCGGAAACCGGTGAAGCGACGGCGGAGGAACGTGACTGTAAAGAGAGCGAGAATGAGGATTTGTTGTGTAAGAGAGATTCATAGAAGATTCTGCAGTTTGAAAATTTGGTGAAATGCTCAAAGATTCGTGCGAGGAAAAGGTCAAATTGAGGGGTATTTATAGTCTTCGTCACTTGACTGTGCATAAAATAGTTGTACCTTCTCTCTCTCTCTCACTACCTCATTTATTTTATTTATTTGTTTACTAATTTCTTCCGTCTTCTTTTCTTTCACGCCATAAGAAAGTGTGCCCAACTTTCATGCATTATTATTGCATTTCCATCCTTCTACGTCTTTTATTCCTTGTGAGCAAATGTTAAAATAAGTTCATAAAGGTATAAAGTGATATTTGTAATCTTCTTAAAAATTATTCCTAATAGTATAAATTTTTAACTTGTTGTAAGGGGTTCAATTTAGCCTACTTTGTTGGACTACAAAGTATGTCTCAACATTAATAAGGGTTCAAAATTTGTACATAATCTTGTATTTCAGCAGCTATTTCATTCATTATTTTTATGTTTTTTTTATAAATACAACAACAACATATTCAGTAATATCTTACTATATTTTTTAAAATAAAAAATTATATAAATCTTTGAGACTCCTAACTTTTATTTATCTAATGAACTGACGATCAATATTATTTTGGTCCTTTTATTTAAGGCATAATAATACCTCAAACTCTTTGAGCAGGCTCATTTGTTGAATGCTTTTTATTATGATACTAATGACTACCTTCTAGATTTGACTATTTTAATAAAATCGAATTATAAAAAACACATCTTAAAAGTGGTGTTAGTAAAGTGCTACTCTTTAAAAAAAAGCATATTTTAATAAAATGCTTCTCAAAATTAGAAGTATGACTTGGTGACATGGCACCAATGTTAATTTCCAAGTAACCAAACTCTGACCTCAAACACATTCGAGACTGTCGATAAGCAAACGACATTTGCATTCAGAGGTGTGAGAGTATTGAAAAATGGGTAGCACCTGTGTCTCTGTTTCTCACATGCTCCGTCAATTTATTCCTTGTACCTCAATATCTCCAACCATTCTCAATATCAAATCTCCATTTTGCCCTTTCGCCCGCCGCCAATTACGTTCATTTGCCATTTCAGCATGTTCCACTAGCTTCACCTGGGACGACGTTCTTGGACTACCCGAATCTCCTCAAAATGACTCTTCTGCCCTCTTACCTTTCTTCCATAAAATTAAGCTCTGTAATCGTAACTCGGTAACTCCCTTTGTTACCTCTACATATCCAAATTAAAATTAAGAATAGACCTTTTTTGTTTTTACAGAAAATAATACTAGTAAATATATTTGTAAATTGATTGATACAGGAGAAACAATGTGAGTTCATGCCTTTTGTGATTGATGACCAAATTATTGGCTACGTTCACCATAGGTAATTTCGTTCTTTTTATTAATTGTAATGTTGTCGCAGTTTCAAACTGTTACAAACAAAAGACTGGTATTTAAGTGGAAAACATAAGCATCCTATAAATTTTGTGTTTGTTTGATGATAGAGTAACTTGCTACTATTTGTTATTATAGGTTTGCTGATTATCTAAAGCCATTTCAAAATGTATTCATTTTCCCACAAGATAATACCTATGGTAGTCATTTTGGATGTCATTGCACCTTACATCAAAACATGACAACACCCGAGGATCGAACTAAAGCTATAGCCAATGTTGTCAAGTCTTTGGGCGAACTAATCCCAGGCATAAGAAATGAGGTACTACTTCAAAACAATGGAATATCTTGTGTATACATGTTTGCTTCATTCATAACTTTTGAAATATTTTAGCTAGAATTCTTGAGGATATACCATGATCACATTTCTGCTATTGTTGATCACGAGCAGTTATATCCTGTTGCTTCAGCTTTCGGGGAACCTATATTTTTCTCGCTGGAACGAGCAGCTGCGCCATACTTTGGGATAAAGGTGTGCTATTAAGTATTTCCACATAAACTGATTACATCATATCTTCATAATGTTGTTATGAATGGTAGATCTTTTAAGTCATTTATAGGCTTCCTTACATTAACACGTCTATGAATATCGTTATAGGCTTGTCTACTGAGTCTTATGATGGATATTCATACCCATTGGTCCATTACTTTAAAGGGCGGCAGCTTGATAATGTAAAAGGGACCTTTTTCTTCCCTAACAAAGTCCCCAACCAGCGGACAATTCATATCATGGGATTTTTAGGCCTCTGTCTATTAGATGTTATGGTGGTAATCGAGGGAGTTTCTGACAGTTTCCTTTCTTTTTGATGTCTGGAATAAGGTCATTAATCAACTATCACTTTGAATTTCCTAATTATTGAAAACCCTTTGAACTTCTTGAATGGATGTCTAGGATGGTTTTTACAGCTACAACACATTCTCCCCCATTGTTGCATTTGATCTCTGTTTATGAGAGGTCCCTCCTACTATAAGCCCTAAATGTTTTTCTTTCCTGAGGCCATCCACTAGCAGCTGGACACGTGATATTTATTTTGACTTTAATGAGAACTTGTGCTTTCTGATTTCATCTTTGTGGCTCTTTGTCGATGGCAGGCTTATGGAGTTCAGATGAACGGTTATCTTGAGAAAGATGAGCAAAAATTTCTATGGATAGGGAAGAGAAGTGAACAAAAGTCCACCTATCCTGGAATGCTGGATAATTTAGCTGCAGGGGGATTGGTATGTGACACCCTTCAATGTTAATGGGAACATACAGATTATCATTGTCTAATGTCCCTATAGCCTTACTTATGTCCTGATTTTAGTCGCCCCCCTTGGATCTAAACATGCTTCAGTGAGATTTCGTTTGCTACTTTATTAATAGTATCTTATTCTTTTCTGTCAAAGAAAACCATCAAAAATCCTCATCAGCTGTCAGTTTCTTTGGTGCGGAACATACTGTAGTATTGTAGTCAATATTGTGTAAACATGATAATGTTTTGGTTGATTAATGTTAATTTATGCATTTATGGCTGCAGCCACGTGGTATTTCTTGTGGAGAGAATCTTATTAAGGAATGTGAAGAGGAGGCAGGGATACCAAGTTCTATTTCCCGTGAGTAAGATCAATCTCCATTTTGAAATAATATCCATCAATCTAAGGCTTGAAAGTTTATATGGTAGAAATATTTCTTTATACTATGCTTGTTCATTTAACTTGAGAATTTTCTTATCATGATCAGAGCTACGCCAGTTGGAGCTGTGTCCTACATCGACATAGAAGGATATCGAATGAAGAGAGATGTCCTCTTTTGTTATGATCTTAAGATTCCTGATGGCTTCATTCCTCATAATGAGGGTAAGCCTACTAAAAGTTCAATTGGTTGTTTCCAAGCACTAAAATAAAACATAAGATGTGTTTTAATTTCCTGCAAAGCTATTTAAAATGTGGTTTTTTCTAATTCCGGTTTTCAGTTAGACAACCATTGCTCCCGGTGAAATGCTTCTTTTCTGTTTATTTCGGATGCCCATAGAATCTTACTCAAAATCTCTGCTTCATGTATGTTTTATGACAGATGGGGAGGTAGAAAGCTTTCGGCTGGTCCCAGTCACACAAGTTGCAAATATCGTCCGAAGTACACCATTTTTTAAAGCAAACTGCAATCTTGTCATTATCGATTTCCTTATCCGGCGTGGGTAGGAATAACTATATCTTACTAAATATTTACTTCCAACTTTGAGTAATTCATTCTTTTTATTTCTATCCTGCCATAGTGTTTCTAGTTATGAAGTCTACAGTAAATTCTATTTGTAGAAGTGCACAAAGTTGGTTCATCCAGAACTGACTGAACCATCAAGCCTTATGACCTGGTGGTGTCTTATTTGTCAAGTGCAAGGTTTAGGGTTCAAATACCTCCTGCCAAAATGTTATTTCACTACTATTTAGTGGTAGTTGTCTGAAGTCTGCAAAGAAATTGCATATGGTTATTCACACATGAAAATATTTGGCATTCAGTCTTTAGTTTTCAACGAACACCTTAGTCTGCATACCTTCCTTGTTATTCCTGCACTCTTTCCCAGTTTGCCTTTAAAAATTCAAAATCCGGTAACAGCATCAATGGTAGCTAAAAAAATCTTTAGTATCTGTATAAGCAGCCTCCAAATTTACCTATTAAGAGTACTTAAATGTTGTTTTCCTTCTATAGGCATAATGTCATTATCTTATGGTGGTTCTGTCGGACTCTAATCCCAACATTCTCATTTGATGATACTAGGTACATCAGACCAGAAGAGTTTGGGTACCTGAGACTACTGCAGAGTTTGAGAAGTGGGGATTGCTCCTAATATAACCAGTTTCCTTTCTGCTGGGGGTTCGTTTCATTATTTTGTCATTTCGCAGATGAGAAGATTTATTTGTGGGATGAATATGAGCTTTTTAACGAGGAACCATGAGATGAACAAGGAGAAAGAGAAATAAAACTGGCAATATCAATGCTGTGCAAAAATGTTGTGCCAATCTCAGTAACATAATGACGGCCTAGTTCTTTGATTGATCTAGCATCCGTTCTTGAATATAACGGAAGTACATATCCTTTGAAATCGCTGACCATCTTGTTTGTAAAGGGTTAAACTTAGCTTACCTTGTTGAAACTACAAGAAAAAATTATACAATATTTTTAATGGTGAATTACACAAATATACAACCCTAATAACAAATTTACAAAAAATATCAATACTATTCTATTTTACAAAACATATCAATAGTTTCTTTACAAAACATATACAAATTTCAACAAAACCATGGAAATGAAGCTTTCTTCTTCTCCCCCAAGCCACTGCTTCAGTTTCAGATACGCCGGCGGCAGGTCGCCGGAATTATTATTATTATTATTATTTTTTTTTTTTTTTTTTTTTGTAAATCTGGAAAACAAGCATAAAACATACAAAAATACAAATTCATACTTAAAAAATATATTTAACTAATAAAAAATATATAAACATACATAAAATTTAAGTTATACAAAACATACATTTATATACACCCACAACATATAAAAGCTATACAAAAATGAATTTGGAGATATGCAAAACACTTTTCACATACAGTTAAATACGAGTATATATAAAAATATACACATCACAACAAAAAATATTCCAAGCATACAATTGAAAATGCAAAAATACAGAAATATACAATAACAATACAAAAAATTCAATAGCCATTGGAAAAGATTTTAATGTATATTTAGGCACAAAAAATACACATACACATTAATACAAAAAGGTATATACATATATACACATTAATACACAAAATATACAACAATATACAAAGATATTCAAAAAAAATTTAATGTATTGATGCACCAAAAACATACACATACACATAATACAAACCTTATACACATTTATACAAATAAAATACACATACAAAACCAAAAAAAAAAAAATGATGGAGGAGCAGATCGGAGGTAGAAGCTCCGGCATTGGAGCAAAAAATCAGATCCTCCAATGACGGAGCAGCGGCAGCAGCCGCCGTGAGAATAGCAGTAGCGATGGGGGTGGTTGCCGGCGAGGGGGAGGGGGACGGCGGGGGTGGGTGGATAGGTGGAGGAGGGAAGAAAAAGAGAGAGAAAGAGGGAGAAGAAATTAGGGTTTTGAGTTTAGGGGAGTGGGAAATGAAAATGGTATGTTTTGTAGAAATGTAGAAAGTATTGTTATATAGGGTAAATATTTAAAAGTATTGGTATATTATGTAATTAAGCTATTAATGGTGTAAATTTTCCTATTTTTAATAATCCCTTTGACACCAAAGTATGTCACAACATTAATAAGGGGTTCAAAATGTGTACAATCTTGTGTTTGAGCAACTATTTCAGTAACTACTTTGATGTCATCTTCTAAATAAAAAGGGAAAAATCATATAGGCCTTTGAGACTTCATTTTCTTATTTATCCATTTAACCAATAATAATAAAAAACAACCTCTTCATCTTGGTGGGAGCAAAGCTTGCGTACATTTCATCATTTCCAAATCCAATTTGTAGGATATCACTAAATATCGGGTCGAATGAACCAATAACCAACATGACTTTAGGTCCCCCTCAAACTCTTTGAGTCGGCATCATTTATTAAATGCTAATTTATTATGATAGCAGTCCTGATTAGCTTCTAGATTTGACTATTTAAATAAAATGGAATTACAAAAAACACATCTTAAACAAAGGGCATTTGCATTCCATAGCAGTGAAAAATGAGTAGCACCTGTGTCGCTGTTTCTCACAAGCTCCGTCAGTTTCTTTCTTATACCTCAATATCTCCTACATTTCTCAGTCTCAAATCCCCATTTTGCCCTTTCCCCCGTCGCCAATTACGTTCATTTGCCATTTCAGCATGTTCCAGTAGCTTTACCTGGGACGATGTTCTTGGACTACCCGAATCTCCTCAAAATGACTCTTCTGCCCTCTTACCTTTTTTGGATAAAATCAACCTCTGTAATCGCAATTCGGTAACTCCCTTAATTACCTGGGACTGCATATCTAAATTAAATTACCATTAGACCTTTTTGTTTTTATGTAAGAATTTTGTAAATTGATTGATACAGGAGAAACAATGTGAGTTCATGCCTTTTGTGATTGACGACCAAGTAATTGGCTACGTTCACCATAGGTAATTTCGTCATTGACGTCACAGTTTCGAACCCTGCCTAACAGTTTTTTTGAATAGTTGTTACATATCTTTCATATTGTATTGTATATTTGTATTTGTATGTATCGTATTGTATTGTATTGTATTGTATTGTTTTTGTCATATTTTGGATAGAGTGTATTGCTTCTTGTCTTTCATAATACCATGCATTAGCAATATATATACAATATTGCAAGTAAAAAGTAGGGTATCGGGTAGAACAGCTTTTCAAAAGATAACATAAATGGTAAAATAAGATTATTAAGGAGAAGAAAAGAGAAAGATGATAAAGTAACGACGCGATCACACCAAATCGGTCGCTTCGTTACTAAAATGAAACTTTTTGTTGTTACGTAACGACCACTTAACAATACGATACGATAAAAAATTAAAGTAACAATCAAAATAAGCGTTTTATTTGAAGTAATAATACGATACAAATACAATAGCTAACAACCATCCAAACAAGCTGTAAGTGGAGAAGGTAAAGGAATGAGCCAATTTATACACCGAGTTTTGAAATGTACGCCACTGGCCTTGAGAATTTCTCAGTTAGAAAAAAAAAAATAGTTTTATTCAAAATGCACCACTGGTTCAGGTTCAAGTTTTTCGATGAGCTAATTAATGTTTCCCCCTTTAATAGAGAAATTGACTCATGGATTGTGTTTGCTTGATGATAGAGTAAATTATTTGTTATTATAGGTTTGCTGATTATCTGAAGCCATTTCAAAATGTATTCATTTTCCCACAAGATAATACCTATGGTAGTCAGTTTGGATGTCATTGCACTTTACATCAAAACCTGACAACACCCGAGGATCGAACTAAAGCTATAGCCAATGTTGTCAAGTCTTTGGGCGAACTAATCCCAGGCATAAGGAATGAGGTAGTGCTCCAAAACAATGGTACATCTTTTGTGTAAACGTTTTTGCTTCATTCAGAACTTTTGAATTATTTTAGCTAGAATTCTTGAGGATATACCGTGATTGCATTTTTGCTATTGTTGATCACGAGCAGTTATATCCTGTTGCTTCAGCTTTCGGGGAACCCATATTTTTCTCGCTGGAACGAGCAGCTGCGCCATACTTTGGGATAAAGGTGTGCTGTTCTTGTTTTTCCACTTATAAGCTAATGACATTATCTCTTAACAATGTGGTTATGAATTGTGAATCTTTTGAGTCAGAGTCATTTATACGCTTGCTTACAGGAACATGTCTATGAAATATGAATATCATTATAGGCTTGTTCTTTTGAACTTATGACGGATATTCATACCTGTTCGGTCATTACTTTTAAGGTTGGCAGCTTGATAGTGTAAAAGGGCAAGGTCCCTAACCGGCGGACAGTTTCATATCATGTGATTTTGGGGCATCTGTCTATTAGATGTTATGGTGGTAACCGAGGGAGTTTCTGACAGTTTCCCTTTCTTTTTGTTGTCTGGAATGTAGAGATAAGGTCATTGATCAACAATCAGTTTGAATTCCCAATTATTGAAAGCCTTTGAACTTCTTGAATGGATGTCTAGGATGGTTTTTCCACTTACAAAACATTCCACCCCATTGTTGTGTTTGATCTCTTTTTGTGAGAGGTTGGTGACAATTGAGACCCACCTACTATAAGCCATAAATGTTTTTCTTCCTAGAGGCTATCCACTAATAGCTTGTACACGTGATATTTAATTTGAGTTTAATGCGAACTCATGCTTTCTGGTTTGATCTTTATGGCTCTTTGTTCATGGCAGGCTTATGGAGTTCATATGAATGGCTATCTTGAGAAAGATGAGCAAAAATGTCTATGGTTGGGGAAGAGGAGTGAAGAAAAGTCCACCTATCCTGGAATGCTGGATCACTTAGTTGCAGGGGGATTGGTAAGTGACAACCTTCAAGATTGATAGAAACACACAGATTATTGTATAATGTCCCCTATAGCCTTACTGATATCCTGATTTTAGTCTGCCCTCGGATCTAAACATGCTTCAGAGAGATTTCTTTTGCCACTTCATAAATAGTATCGTATTCTTTCCTATCAAAGAAGTAAAGAACCCACCAAATATCCTCATCAGCTGCTTGTTATGCAGCAGTGCTTTGGTGCGGAACATACTGTAGTATAATAGTCAATGTTGTGTAAACATGATCATGTTTTGCTTGATTAATGTTCATTTATGCGGTCATGGCTGCAGCCACATGGTATTTCTTGTGGAGAGAATCTTGTTAAAGAATGTGAAGAGGAGGCAGGGATACCAAGATCTATTTCCCGTGAGTAAGATCAATCTCCATTTTGAAATGATATCCATCAATCTAAGGCACTCTACTAGCTGCTTGAAAGTGTTATACAGTAGAATTTTTTCTTTATACTATGTTCATTTAACTTATAGATTTTCTTTTCATGATCAGAGCTTCACCAGTTGGAGCTGTGTCCTACATCGACATAGAAGGATATAGAATGAAGAGAGATGTTCTCTTCTGTTATGATCTTAAGATTCCTGATGGATTCATTCCTCATAATGAGGGTAAGCCAGCTAAAAGTTCAATTGGTTGTCTCCAAGTACTAAACAAAGCATAAGATGCATTTTGGTTTCCTGCAAAGCTATTTAAAATCCTGTTGTCTGATTTCGGTCTTCACTTGGTCAAGCACTGCTCCTGGTGAAATGCTTCTTTTCTGTTATTTTCAGATGCTCATAGAAGCTTACTCAAAATCTTTGTTTTTTTGTATGTTTTGCGACAGATGGGGAGGTAGAAAGCTTTCGGCTAGTCCCAGTCACACAAGTTGCAAATATCATCCGAAGAACAACATTTTTTAAAGCGAACTGCAATCTTGTCATTATCGATTTCCTTGTCCGGCATGGGTAGGAAGACCCTTGTCTTTTTAATTAATATTTACTTCCAAGTTCCAACTTTGGGTCATTCATTCTTTTTGTTTCTATCCTGTCACATCAAACACTCTTCTAGCTATGAAGTCTACAGTAACATTCTAGTTGTGGAAATGCACAAAATTGGTTTATTTGCAGAATTGACTGAACCACCAAACCTTATGACCTAGTGGTACCTATAGTCACTTGTTAAGTGCAAGGTTTAGCGTTCAATCCTGCCAAAATGTTATGTCATGACTATTTAGTGGTAGAGTTGACTGAAATCTCCAAAGAAACTGCAATTTTTCTTTTTTGTAGGAAGGTAATTATTACGATTGCATATGGTTATTCAACATTAGAACAATTGGCATTCAGCCTTTAATTTTCAATGAATCACCTTATTTTACCTAGCTTTCTTGTGAATTGTGATTCTTTTACTCTTTCCTAGTTTGCCCTTAAAAATCAACATCTGGTAATCTGATCTGATTTCAACTGCATCAGAAGGTAGCTTGAAATATCTATAGCATCAGTCTAAGCAGCCTTCAAGTTTACCTATTTAGGGCCCTCTATCTTGTTTTCCTTCTATAGGCACAATGATGTTATCTTATGGTGGTTCTGTAGGACGCTAATCCCCACATTTCCATTTGAAATGATACTAGGTACATTAGACCAGAAGAGTTTGGGTACCTGAGACTACTGCAAAGTTTGAGAAATGGAGATTGCTCCTAAATATAACCAGTTTCCTTTCTGCTGGGGGTTCTTTCCTTATTTTACCATTTCGCAGCTGAGAAGATTTATTTGTGAGATGATTATGAGCTTTTTCAACGAGGAACCATGAGATACAAGGAGAAAGAGAAAATAAAATTGGCAATTTCAATGCCGTGTTCAATGTTGTGCCAATCTATGTAAGATAAAGACGGCCAAGTTCTTTGATTGATCTAGCATCCTTTCTTGATATAAAAGAAGTACAAACTCTTTTCTCTTAGACTTGCAGCCTTGTTCTTGTGGTCCACTTCCCTGGTAAATTGCCTTGTGGCTATTACAGGTTGTGAGTCAGCTATCTTGTCCCAGTTTTGCGAAATAATTTGCTTCCCAATACTTATGAAGTTCTTAGACTTGCTTATTAATCTAAAATGTTAGGGACAATCAGAATTATCAAGGATGTCATCCTGCCGAAAGAAAATACTCGGAAATAAGCAGTAGCTATTCTAGATTGCCTTCGCATCTGGGTCGAATTAGTACTATGGTGGAGGATCAACAGACAATCAACAAGTTTTAGCCACCTATTGGACGATGTTTAAAGACAGAGAAGTGTGTCTCGTGTGACTGAGAAACTCCTTAGGAGTGTTTTGTTGCCACGAATTCTTTTTCAAAGAACATTTTTCACCGAAAGGGGAAAAATAGCAGAATTTCTTCGTTTTCAAGTAAAAATTATTTCCTTAAAATATCCAACACTTAAAGGATGGCTCTGGAGATAGGAATATTGAAATTCCCTTCTGTTGATGTGTTACTTTTCCAAGATGCGTCTGTTCTGATTGATGATGGATCACCGATTATAGCACTCACTAGAGGAACTTTCCTACCACCAGTATATGCTAGTGCAGTTCACTGATAACCAGTATTAATTATGGTTACCCCATCAACCTCACAGAAACAGCTAATCCATCAAGAGAAGTTAAAAACTACAAATGCAAAAGGGTTGATAGTTAGCAGATACACGACTAACCCAAGATGCAAGCGACTCTATATCAAGCACATTAAAAGGAATAGAAATATGTACTTGAGGACCATAAGTTGCTTGTTAGAGTCCTTAGACAATGAAGTCCTAGAAACGCTATTCACATAAACTTAATTTTAAATTCATAGAACGTACTAGCAAATAATATCAGAATCTGAACGGTGCCTTTAGTCACCTCTGCTTACATTTTTTATGTTATACGCACGTGAAATCATATGTTCTTATTGATCCAAGAGAAGGAAGAAAGATTCTGACTCCTAACTGCTGGAAAGTGGAAAGACTTAACATATCCACTAAACCTCAAACGTTTAACTCAACTTCAGGGCTCAAAGGTTCAAATAGAGCTTCCACTTCATTGAGGTTCACTCCCTCTAAGCTGGACGGATTCCATCTTGGGTTCTGCAGAAAGCAAACTCATTAAAGGTTTTACTTCGATAAGACTAGAAAATCTTCACTCATGACCCTATAACAGACTGGATATAATATGACAATTGATTTCCATTATCAGAAAGGAGGAAGAAAGCACTTGATAAGCAATCTCTATCAAGTGCTAAAAGAAGACTTTTCTAAATCTTCCTTAATTAGTTAATTGAATACACTAATTAGAGTATGCACCACCGGGCTTGAGAAACAATCAAACATAAACACATTACACTGTCATGGGTTTGCAGAACAAGAAACCAACCTGATCCTTGTCCACTAAGACAGCACGGACCCCTTCTGAAAAATCATTACGTAGAGCAGATCTTACAGCAATGCGATATTCAGTTCTCATAACACCAGGGAGCTGTGTGGGGAAATGGCACAAGGAAACAGAAATTAGTACAAAAATCTACAAAAAGTGAGAATCAGTAATCTTTTTAAAAAAGGGAAATTAGTAAAAAGTGCACAACATGACGTAGGCTCACCTTGGATAAGTCATTCTCATGTTTGCCTCGTGCAGATGCAACCCTAGAAAAGTATTGCTGGGTGAGGCTGAGGGAAAAAGGAGCCCCCTTTTTCAGCCCCTGCAGAGCATCCTTGGCCCATTCTGCCACTGTCAAGGAGATGAACTAACAAATGAGAATGAAAACAAAGCATGTTCCACCAATGTTTGTATTTTATTTACAGATTGTAAGTTGGAAGGGTATCCAATTCATTTTATCAGTGGAAAGTTGAGTGAACAATCATACCCAATGTATCAGCACTTTGCTGATGATTTTCTAGCTCCTCTACTATCTTTTTAACAGACTTGTTACCAAAAGTTGAAATTATTCTGGGCAAAAGAGACTTCAAACGGGATTCTGAATCAGGATTACTACTGTATTTTGCCAAAAGTGCTTTGATCTCCTCGTCTGGATCCTGAGAGCTGTTTCAAAATAGATAAATTATAGAACATCTGTTAAACTTCAAAAATACGACTTAAATGCCATGTACCAGTAATAAAAAACTGAGGCATCCACTATAGGACACTAGATGTGCCTCATGAAGCAATCACTTGGGATGAGCATCAGTTTAAAACAGTTTCCAGTAACACTGGAGCAAAGAAATTTACCAAATTTGTGGAATCTCTTCCTCCAGGGGAATATATTCGGATGATCAAAGTGACCACACAAGAAAGATACATGAAAACGTTTTTTTCTGGGAACCCCCTACCACAGGAGCGCAACCATGCTTTTCCTAATTTACTCCCTTGGTAACTCAAGCCACTAACCTCATACATTAGGTGGAGGGCCCTTTTCACTAGGCTATAACCCCCCAACCCCCCCCCCCCCCCCCCCTCTCTCACCCCCCCCCCCTCCCCAAAAAAAAAAAAAAAAAAAAAACCCCGGTCATGATAGAAAATTTCCACACACATGTAACACTTGTGCAAAATCATCATAAAGTATATCAACATAAATAAGTTAAAATGACTCAGCCAAGGATCTGGGCATGTCAGGGCTCTGAAAGTTGATAAAAGTTTGACATTTGGATGCTTGAGGTTCACATTACACGTGAGATCATAGATAAAGTTCATGGGAAATGCTAAGACATACAATGTAGCCGCCAACAAAGCCTCCTTCAGTGTACCCAAATTTGCAGAAGGGATATAGTGACTTCCCAAACCAACATACAGTGCATCAGCAGGAGTTGATATCCTACTTCCAGTCAGTCCAAGATAAGCACCTGAAAAAAGCTTATACCTTAATGAAACAAATAGGGAAAGAGCATGTCCAGATATTACTAGCGGGAAAATACACACATATATAAATGTTCTCATCACCTCACTTTAACTACCACTCTCACATATTATAGCTGAAAAATGAGACAGGAGGTTCTCACTTGAAATATTTTCCCATCTTACTAGAATAAAAAGAACGACAAGGGGTCATCTCGCTGAAAAGGAAAATATTATTAGGACGCTGATGCAGAAACAGATTCACCAGACACATGACCCTTTAATTCCTCCAAAACTACATGGTAATGTTGTTGTGCATCGATTGGAACAATTGAGGGTATTCACGAGTTTGTTTTAATGATTCATTCCTTCCTCCGCCTGAAGAGGTTTCTCTTATAGTTCGACAACAAGCTTTGAGTTGACCTTGATAGTCAAAAGATTATCATTTCTGTACGACCAAGGACGGCTTCCCAGCAATTGAACAAATAATGCATTGTGGTTGTCTTAAGCAGAGAACTTAAGGGGTCCATCAAAACAACAATCAGCTTTCATAGTCCTCATATCATATTAGATTTGAATATTTACGAGGTTCCACACTTAAACAAAGAGCTATGTTCATGTTTTTTTTTTTCTATTGAGAAAGATAACAAAACTTAAACGAAGAGCTATGTTCATGTTCAACTCCAGTAATAGGAATTGCTAAAACACTCTTACAATGAATCTTTTCTACCGCAAAATTCCTCAGCAGAAAGCAGAAAGCATACCAACTGCCCCTTCACCAGGAGTGTGTGCAGCTATATAAGAAAAACCAACATCTGGAAACAACCCGATTCCATTTTCTGGCATAGCTAGAACAGTCCTCTGAAAATATAATAACAAGTGCAAATAGGATCATACTTGCAATAACACCCATCAAACAATAAGAAGAGAAAACTATACTTGCAATAATGAGTTGTCTCCATATAAGGTAGGAATACCTCTGTGATAAGCCTGTAGCTACCATGACCTGATAAGCCAATTCCAAACCCCATTGTTATGCCATCCATGAAGCTGATGTAAGGCTTTTTGTACTCGAAGATTTTACAGATCAGAGAATACTCTGCTGCAAATACCTGTACATGAAGAAGGAACAGATATTCATTATTAAAAAAAAAGGTGCAGATATTTCAATTTTCTGAAAGGCCTACTAACAAACCGAGCTGCAGTGTTCACTTCAAACATATCCATATATGAACAAATTAAGTTATTAGACACCGAATTGCAGAACAGATATGCAAGAACAAGAGTGGAGCAAGCCACAGACTCAGAACGGTGTTAAAGAGGTACATATATGGATGTAGAGTCCGAGAAAGCGCATTAATTCCCTCTCTACCTGCACCATTTGTCTCTATTATGAATGAGAATGACCTGATGAGATGCTATTTGAATTATTAATAGATCTATGGATGCTCTAACAATGAGATTCAACCTATGCCTGAACATGATACTCCTTCTACTACTACTCCATACTCAGTAATTTCTGAGCCCATTAAGTTACCAAGTTTTGGTTGATGTAATACAATGTCACTGTCATATCATGCAAAACTTCACCAAACCGTTTCTCTCCCCAAACCTCCTCCCAAACTAAAATGGTTTAAAATATCCAAGTATAAAAGGCTTAGGCACAACCGTCAGTCGATTAACTGATAAAGGGCCTTACCTAGTTCCTGTTCTTACAGAAATTATGATAGCAGAATAACAAAAGGGGCTTCTTTTACCAGGTTCAGGACCTTAGTTGCGCGGACTCTCCAAAACGCTACCGCAGCAGTGTCGGATCCTCCAAAACTACACTACTTTTGGAGGGTCCAACACACAGCTGGCGACATTTTTGGAGAGTCGGAGCAACATAGATTAGGACCAAACCTAGAAAAGACACCGGTAATCTTATAGGGGGCTTGTATGTAACTCTACTACCACAGTTTGTTATTACTTTTGTGCATGTTAAAAAGACCCATTATCCACCGAGCCCCCGGGTATTTCACGGTTACCCAAAAAAAGGACATTAAAAGACCTCAATCATATCTCACAGCCATTTTCTTTTCTTAATCAGCTTGATTACCCCCTGCAGGAAATTACTAACCGTTCTGTATCCATCAGCATAGTGGCATAAACTCAGCAAGACAATGTCATTAATGAAACTACAAACAACAACGACTAAGCTACAGTTCAGAAGAAAAATGACATGCTGGGCACACTAATAGGGTAAATCTCATAATGTGAGAAAAACCTTTTGCACAATAGGCGTACTTTTGTCCTTTTGAATTTCAGCGACAACCCCCTTAATATCCATTCCTGCACCAGCAACGAATGGTTACCCACAAATCTTATTAGAGCCTATTAACTATGTACTGTATCTACAGACAGTAGGCTTTATGAAAAATGAATAACGATGTAATGGAAAGGCTGCATTAGGAACTAGATGCTAAAAGATACAAATAAAGTACTAGCCAGTACTCATCCAGTAAAAAATATTTCATTCATTACCTGCTGAAAAGGCACGAGCGGAGCTACTCTCAACCAAAACACACTTGACCTTTGGATCTGTTTCCCACTCATCCAGGAAACTCTTGTATTTAATATCCATATCTGTGTCAAATATCAACCAAGCATGAGGGAAACAGAAATCAAACTACATAAATGAAGATGTAGCATCTTAACTATCATACTTCTCGGAAAATCAATAATGATATCAATTAATTCTTGTAATCTTGATTTTCCTACTCTTTTTTTTTTTTTTTTTTAATTTTGGGGGATAGGCAATTACAGCTGACTACTTTAGCCGCTATCCTTGAGTTTTCAACTTGCTTCTTGGTACAAGAGAAGGGACGATGAACTCTAGTTAGAGATAGGCAAGTGGAGGATAACCAAACATATATTGCTAGGAAAAGGCAGAAGGTTAGAATAGATAGCTTGCGAGTTGGGTAAGGAGAACTCCAGTACTCTCTTTGAGATTCAGGAAGAACTTTAAGAGATCTTTTGTCCCCTTAATTCATCATAGAAAGAATTATTAGAGCTTTCTTTCTGATTGTTGGCGATAGACACTAGACAATACTCGGCATCCATTTTCTCAATGGTTTAAACCTTTCATTTCCAAAACCACTCTTATAGCCGGTAAACAAGCATCAAGTCAGCACAACAACTGCTAAACCTTCCATTAGCAATTCTAAGCTAATGCTACCTTTTATCTAAATAAATTCAAAACATTACTATTTTGTGCTAGGTCAAACTCTTAATTCTAATTTTTTTCTTCAGTTCTATTTTTCTTTGTTGAACCGAACACAAGAGCAGCTCAATCTCCTACCATATTCTTATCGCATGATAAGACGCCATCGTTCTTATATCATATTCTTCAAATAAGTCACAAAAGTAGAGCTTATTCAATGGTACAGACAATGTAATTTTATCCCGATTATAGCTTGCGAAAACAATATTCCTAATTAATAAACAGATAATTTAGCTTACAATAGATAATGAACAGCTCAATATTGCATGATCAAAAATGAAATTTAGCGCAATTTCAGCTCGAATACGAAAAAAACAACCGGCGGTAATGTAACAATTAATAGTAATGGGAGTTCAAAATAATGAAACTGAGCTGAAAATAATAAATAATGACCAAGGTTCATAGCATTGAGAGCTTTAGGACGATCAAGAGTAATAACAGCAACTCCATTGGGGTATACTTGTCCTTTTACAAATTCATCGGCCATGATCGCTACTGTTCGGTGATTAAGAAGAAACCTGAAATATTTAGTGTGAAATGACGGCGTTGTGGAAGATAGAATTAGAAGGTGATGACAGAAGACTAGTGTAATGCTTTACTAGTAATTGACAACTCAACATGCTTTTCTACCAAATAACCCATACTCAATTGGCTCTCTCTTCTTTGATATTTTTGGTGCATTTTACATTAACCTCCCTAAGGGCAACTCCAAGGTTTTTAAAATACGGAAAATCCTATTTTTTTCCCTAAAATGGGAAAATCCGTATTTTAAAGAAAACTTATTCCGACCATTCTTTCTTTTTTTTTTCTAAAAAGAATATTCCTTTTTATATTCTTCTCTCTCTTCTATATTATATTATTATCTTTATCTCAATTTTATTTTTTTATTTCCATTAAATAAATTCTATCTTTTATTTTCTTTTTTACATATTTGTCACACATAATTTATATTCAATATAAATTTATTTTCTACCATAAAATTTTAAACAATATAATTTGTAAGAAAATATTAAAGATTATATATATGAACGGATAATTCAAATAAAAGTGAAATAATTGTGATACAAAATAATTAAATACATATTACATTACGATAAAATTCATTCGAAATACTACAAGTAGAACTTCAATTTGCACCTCTATGCTCCCATAAATGATCTATTAATGCATTACGAAGTTCAAAATGAGCATCTTTGTTCCTAATTCTTCCGTATCTAACTAAAAATTCTTGAAATCGTTGATTTTCATCTACTGCCATTTCTACTTCTGGAACTGGACCTTCCAAATCATCTTGAATTGGTGTTAAGATCACGCTCATTCTCGATTATTATGTTGTGCAGTATAATACATGTAGCCATAACCATAATTTTGATGAACCTGGAAATGACATGCCTCACTACTAATAACGTAATTTCAACTTTAATGTATTTTAATTTTAATGTATTTCCAGTTTTTTATGTATTTTAATTTAATATATTTCCAGTTTTAATGTATTTTCAATTTTAATGTATTTTATTTAATGTAATTTCAATTTTAATGTGTTTTTATTTAACTTTCTTTTTTTAAAAAAAAAAATTTAGCAACATTAAAAATTTTATGTTTGCACCTTTCATTGTTTTTTATGGTTATATCTTTTTTATACAATTATAACTCATAATAAAATTAACTACCAATTTTACATTAAAAAATAGATACACGATAATTAAATTTTCAAAATAATACGACAATGCTAAGACTATAAATTATTTATATAAAGATATTATATAAACATAATTACATTTATATAAAGAGATAAATTAAAAGGTTAAATAATAAAAATAATATTATTTTAATGGTGAATAGTAAATAGGGAGATGAATAGTGTGTCCCCAAATTTGAAAAAATACTATTCACTCCTTAATTTGGGGACACAAATATGGAGTCATTGGAGTAAAATTTCCCTAAATGTGTCCCTAAAAATAGGGAAAAGAGGGTTTAGGGACAACCCTTGGAGTTGCCCTAATACTTACCATTATTTATTTTCATTATTCGACCCCTATAAATAGAAGGATTTGAGTTTTGTGTACACATCTTGTAGTATAAATTTTCACATAATGATCAAATGCATCACTAACATATTGGAGATGGCTTAAAATTGTTCCCCTTTCACCTATGGGGTTAAAATTGCCCTCAAAACTTTAATATACCAATTTATTTAATGTAGTAGATAATATATACCTTATATTTCGTGATCTCATAGTGTAAATATCTTATGGGTGATATATTGTGTAAAAAAATTATATATAGTGCCAGTGCATAAAATATTAAATGAAATGAGGGTGACAGGACATGACTCACATACAGGTTACCGAAGACATAACTTTAGATAGAAAAGTGTGAAAATCGAGGATTATAGTAAGAACATTAGATATTAGTTGAGATCATATTAACATTGGGGCCAATATTTCAGTTATGATCTTTGCAAAAATATGGCATCTAAAGCAATGGTTTGCATTCTTGACCGCGCTTAACTGGTGTTGCAAAAATATCCACATTAGGTTTAATGGAAAAATTTTGGATGGGAATAACCCTGTCAAGACTTGCCCTTTGACTCCTCTCTATTTGCCACACTTACCCCTGAAGTGTTGGCAAAAGGCAACACTTGCCCCTTCCAATCTCTTTCTCCATTCTCCCCATATAACTTAAAGTGTGGCAAGACCACACTTTCCCTTTACCTCTTGCCTAAAAGCTAACAGTAGTTTAAATTTGTGCCTTGAAGTCTTGGTCTTGTGCTAATATAAGGGTATTTTGCTAAAATATTGTAAAATAGGGACAAACTTGCAAAATCGTTTCCCATAAATGGCACCCGGTGAAGTTTTTTGCATCTGATGGACCAACTTCCTCTATCATGAGGCCCATAACTTATACTCGTGAAGTTTTTTGCATCTGATGGACCAACTTCCTCTATCATGAGGCCCATAACTTATATTCTAGAGTACTGTTCCTCACAGAGTTCACAACTAGTCCATGTTGAATTCCAGCTCTTGCCTATACAAAATGTGGTAAAGTAGGTGTTCAAAATTTAAATGGTTGAGAATCTGAGTGTATTGGGTAAAATCTTACGCAACATTACAACACTAACACGTGACGTGAAGTATTCGACCGTTCCCAAAGAAGCAAACTTCCTTGGATACATGGTCACAACTATTCAGATTACGGCCACAACCTTTTTCAGATGCCAACGGGTACTCAATTGACATTAAAAACAACATATCATAAGACATCTGTTACTATGATTTATTTTACATTCATGGCTTCAGTCGATTGGAGGAAAGTAAATTTTGATTCTTATTAAATATATGGCATTAAGGCTTCACTATTATATAAACCCCTGCACCCCTCTCATGTAATCCATCTGATAACTACTATCATCATTTGTACTATTCTAAAAATCATCGCAAAGGTTCTTTTCATTATTTCTTACATATTTATTGTCCTTTACGATCTAAGTTCTGTGGTCGGAAGTCAAGTTCTATGGGCACACAGATAAGCTGTGTTCTTATTTAAGAAAAGTTACTTTTAACTTTTTTTGTATTATTGCAGCTATTTTAATACAAAGTCTTCCTTGATAATATTGCTTGTAGCGTAACAAAAAAAAAATTAATTGCTTAATATATTAAGTCAATTTTAGGTTAAACAATTTGCTGCCCACTTTGGGGCCGGACAATTATAAGTTGTTCCAAGACCTTGTTAAATTTATATTTTTTAAATTAATTCTATACTTGTTCTTTGTCAATTCTATACTTGTTATTGACAAAGAACAAGTATAGAACTAACATACTTGTTATTTGTCAATAATCAACGTTATGTCAGGAATGGATCG
This sequence comes from Petunia x hybrida, assembly GCA_037355625.1. Lineage (NCBI taxonomy): Eukaryota > Viridiplantae > Streptophyta > Magnoliopsida > Solanales > Solanaceae > Petunia > Petunia x hybrida. Next base: position 3,052,850 of record JBBBVM010000081.1, read on the forward strand.
CACCATCAACGTAATTATAGGGGAAGTCGAACTCAACGGGGTTGAGCGCAAAAAATCATTTAAGATCTCTGTGACACAAAGAGACCACGGAGCCCAAGGCAGTAATGTTGTAGCCTTTGACGATATGAATGTGAATGGGCTACTGTATTGGGTAAAAATCGACCCGCGATGATTCGCCCCGGTCATGCAAATCAATAACGACCGAACACATATCAGCAAGCCGGAAACCGAAGCAAATGAATGGATCGCCGAAGCCAGGCACCGAGGTCGCCACCGAAGGCAAGCCGTAAGCTAAGCTTCGGTGACAGCCACCTCGGCCAAGCAGCAGGGCATTGCCACCGAGGTCATTATTTCGAGCCTCGGTGAATCCCCTCGGCTCAAGCGGCTTTGCAGCCCACTTCTTCAGCCCACTACCTTGCCCATTAACTCCACTCATAAGTGCTCCAGACGTGGGTTGGCCATGAACAAGTAGTGGAGAACGTGGGATAACACCTTGTATTTATAAATAACACTTCATTTTACATTGTACAGATCCAGAAATATATACTGAAATTCTGCCCAAATTTGTACTCACAATCATATATTGAAATCAAGTTATTCTTCTGCATTTACGTCTATTTCGTGCATTTATTCAACTTTGATACGAAGATTTGCTTCTATTCGAATCTAAATTTGATTTGTAATCTTAAAACTGATTTAGGCCCATACAACTTGGCGCTGTCTGTGGGGGATATAAGCAGTAACGCTTTGTTCCAAAGTTTCACGTCCTTTTTCATCAAAGCTTACGATTCAGCGACATTATGGCTGATAATAGCGATTACAATAGCAAACGGGCTGGCGTTCCGTTGAACCAACAGCCCGCCTCACCAATGACAACTGAAGAGTTCCAAGCTTATGTTGTCACTACGTTAAGATCTCTCCAAAATAGACAGGATGAGCAAGCTAACATTAATGCTGAGTTCCGCGCCTCGTTGGAAGCGAGGAACAGTGCAGCGCCGAACAGCACCCAGCCTTCGGCTCCTGGTAGAGGCATCCCGCTCTTCGTTCCTACGGGCGCGATAACAGGGGGACCTCACAACGGGGCCACGTCTGGGGGCTCGGGAAACATTCCAACTACAACGCCACACTTCGGGACGATTCCACCGTGGCTGAAACAACATCCTCGGTCGATGTCGAAAAATTGACCAGGTAAATTGAGGCTCGCATGGAAAAGCGCCTTGAGGGCGTGCCGGGGGTAACAAAGGAGGAAGATGACCTCGATATTGATCAATACATGGAGCTGCCCTTCAAGCCCGAAGGGGCTCCAGCCCCAACCCCCAAAAATTTCAAACTCATGTTTTTGAAGAAATATGATGGGACTACCGATCCCAGAGAACATGTGAGAGAATACATGGCAATGGTGAAGAGCAACGACCTAACGGCTATACAGCTCGAGTCGATGTTCTTGAAAAAATTTGGCGAGTCCTTGGAGAAGGGGGCTCTACGTTGGTATATGTGCCTACCAGCGAGGTCGATTTCCACCTTTAAGGAATGTCTAGCGCCTTTGTCAATGCGCACATCGGGGCCCAAAAGATCCTCCAAAGGAAGGAGGATATATGCGAAGTGAAACAAAGGCTCGGTGAGCCACTCAAAGAATTTCTTGAGCGATTCCATGCCGAGCGCATGGAATTATCTCGGATGGACGATACCTTGGCCATCATGGCATTTGAGAAAGGTATCAATATTCGTAATTCTGACGCTGCCGCTGAATTAAGAAAAGAACTCCAACAATATCAGGTCCTAACATGGAAGGATCTGCATAAGCGAACTTACTCCAAAATTAGATTGGAGGAGGCTGAATTCAAAAGCCGAGGTTACCATCATAAAAATTGAGGCGAATCTTCGCACCGCGCCGAGGCGTCGCGAAGCAACCCGAAGGGGAGGTATGAGCCATATACCTTGATAAGACAGCATGTCAGCCAAATGCTGGGAAACTCCTTCGGTAATTCATACACGAATTCACACATAAGCCAATGGCTCGGAGGGAAGGTTTAACCCAACACGAACCAAAGAAATCCCTCAAGCCCAACTTCGGCTCCAAAAAAGGATCTACCTCGGATCACTGACTACAACTTCAATATATCGACCTCGGAGCTGCTCAATATAGTCAAAAGGACTGCCGGGATAAGGGTTCCCAAGGACATGAGGACCCCGGCGGACAAAAGAGACCATAATCTGCACTGTGAATTCCATGCAGATTACAGCCACACGACCGAGGATTGCAAAGCCTTGCGCCTCGAAGTAGCTCACTTGTTGAAGAAGGGAGTATTGGCTGATTTTCTTACCGACAAAGGGAAAGATAATTTCTCCAAGAACCGAGGTGATGGGCAACCACCTCGTGCTCCACCCCCAGAGAGAGTGGTGAATGACATTACCGGGCGGGGGATCAGAGGTGAACGGCGTGAATTTTGCCGCGGCCAAGAAATTTGCCAAGTTATCCATCACCATAGAGAAAAGAACCCGAATTGGCGGCTCGGGTAAAGAAATCGTGTTTGACGACGATGACTGTGATGAGATGATGTTCCCCCATCACGATGCTTTGGTCATCATGCTGAGAATCAACGACTCTGACATCAAAAGAGTCTTGATCGACCCCGGTAGCTCGGTCAACATAATCAGCTACGGGGCTGTTAAAAAATGTGGCTCAAAGGGGGAGATTGTCCCCAAAGCAACAGTGCTAGCCGGTTTCAACAACTCCATGGAGAAAACGTTGGGTGAGATCACACTCAAGACATTCGCCGAGGGATTTATTAAGGAAATACTGTTCCAAGTAATGCCCGAGGATTTGGCATACAATGTGATCCTCGGAAGGCCATGGATCCATTCCATGGAAGCTGTCCCCTCCACCTTGCATCAAGTGATTAAATTCCCTGCACCTTGGGGAGTTCGATCAATCAAAGGGGAGCAACGAGTAGCGAGAGAGTGCTACTCGGTTGCATTAAAAAGTAGAGTCGCCCCGATCGGGCCAAAGCAATAGCAACGACAGCAACTGGGGTCAAGCGGGGAGGATACCCGAGGGGAAGTCGAAAAGATCTCGGTTTGTATTCTAGAGCCTCGGAAGCAAAAGGCCGAGGATTCAACCGTTGAGGAATTGGAATCTTTCACCCTATTGAAAGAGTTCCCCGATAGAAAAGTGTTTGTTCGCTCGGAGTTGGACCCGGAGTCGAAAAAGGCGATTATTGAAGTTTTGAAGTCCAACCATGACTGTTTTGCTTAGTCCCATTCGGACATGACGGGTATCGATCCGGAGATCATGACTCACAAGCTGAACGTGGACCCAAAATTTACCCCGATGAAGCAGAAGAAGAGACCTCATGCCTGTGTAAAAAAGAAGGCGATCGAGGATGAAACCACCAAGTTACAAGAAAATGGTTTCATAAGAGAGGTGAAATACCCCGAATGGCTGGCCAATGTGGTGGTCGTACCGAAGAAGAATGGCAAGTGGAGAATGTGTGTAGGCTACACTGACTTGAACAAAGCTTGCCCCAAAGACTCATATCCATTGCCACAAATTGACAGGTTAATAGACTCCACGGCTGGACACAAACTATTGACCTTCTTGGATGCATATTCGGGCTATAATCAGATCCTCATGGACCCGAAGGATGAAGAAAAGACCTCGTTCATCAGTGATCGAGGTACTTTCTGCTATAAGGTGATGCCCTTCGGTCTGAAGAACGCCGGGGCGACCTACCAAAGGTTGGTATGTCACATGTGCAAGGAGTATATTGGAAAGTCTATGGAGGTCTACATAGATGATATTCTCATCAAATCGATCCGAATGGAAGATCATTTGAATCATCTGAGGGAAGCCTTTAATGTTTTGAGGCAATACAGCATGAAATTGAACCCCGAAAAGTGCGCCTTCGGCGTTGGATCAGGCAAATTCTTGGGATTCATTGTCTCTGAACGAGGCATCGAGGCTAACCCTGATAAAATCAAAGCTATCGAAGATATCCCCGGGGAGCTGACTGGGGTGAAAGAAGTTCAACGCTTGACTGGCCGAGTCGCCGCCTTGAGTCGATTTATCTCAAGGTCCTCGGAGCGATGCCACAAGTTCTTCTCCGTTTTGAGAAAAAACAATCACTTCGAATGGACACCGGAGTGTAAGCAAGCGTTGAAATATTTGAAACAATACTTGGCTAACGTACCGTTGCTCGCCAAGCCAAAAGAAGGTGAAACATTGTTAGTCTACCTGGCCGTGTCCGAGGTGTCTGTCAGCGCTGTGCTGGTTCGGGAAGAAGATGGCAAGCAGCAGCCCATTTACTATGTGAGCAAGACACTCCTCGACGCTGAAACCAGGTATCCACACTTGGAAAAACTAGCACTTGCTTTACTTGTTACTGCTCGGAAACTACGACCCTATTTCCAATGTCACCCAATAGCTGTAGTTTCAACCTTCCCTTTAAGGATTATATCACATAAACCTGAGTTATCGGGGAGGTTATCAAAATGGGCGGTAGAGTTGAGCGAGTATGATATCACCTATCAACCTCGGTCATCCATTAAGTCTCAAGTCCTAACCGACTTCGTGGCCAACTTTAGTGTTGAGATTCTGCCCGAGGCGGAAAAGGAAAACTCCATGGCAAAAGGAACCCCCTCGGGGCTATGGATACTTCACACCGATGGAGCAACTAACTCCAAAGGTTCAGGTTTAGGCATAGTCTTGAGAGCACCTACCGGGGAGAAAGTCCGGCACTCGGTTCGGTTAAAAAAAGTGACCAACAACGAGGCCGAGTACGAGACAGCTTTAGCAGGTTTAGAGCTGGCTAAAGAAATGGGGGTGGAATGAATCGAACTGAGGTGTGACTCACAGTTGGTGGTAAACCAGGTCCTCGGTGATTATACGGCTCGGGAGCCCAGAATGCAGCTATACTTGGATCGAGCACAAAGGATCTTGGCCCAATTCTAAGAATGGCAAATTAAACAAGTACCTCGGGAGGAAAATACCGAGGCTGATGCTTTTGCAAACCTGGGTTCGGCGATTGACGAAGCTCACTCGGGGACTAACTCGGTGGTTCGGTTGTTGTCTGCACAAATGAGAGAGATAAAGTTGCGGGTCAACTCAGTGGAACACAGATGGGATTGGCGGAGTAAGTTCATCTCTTACTTCGACTCGGGGACGTTCCCCAAGACAAAAAAGAAGCAAAGAAATTAAGGACCCAAGCAGCCTCGTATCACCTGATCGAGGGTAATATGTATAAAAGGTATATTGCGGCCCGATGGCCAAGTTTTTGGGTCCCGATGAGGCAAGGTACGTGATGGCCGAAGTGCACGAAGGCGAGTGTGGCAACCACTCGGGGGGAAAGTCCTTGGTGCGTAAGTTATTAAGAGCTGGGTATTATTGGCCCACAATCAGTGCCGATGTAAAAGCCTTCGTGCAGAAATGTGATAAATGCCAACTCCATGGGCGGATGATCCACCAACAGGTCGAGCCTTTACACTCAGTGGTATCACCATGGCCCTTCATGAAGTGGGGGATGGACATTGTTGGACCATTGCCCAAGGGAAAGGGTGGTGTTCGCTTTATTTTAGTGCTAACTGATTACTTCACAAAATGGGTGGAAGCAGGGGCTCTCACCGAGGTAAAGCAAAAACAAGTAATCGACTTCATCAAGAAGAACATCATCTACAGGTTCGGCGTCCCAAGAGAGATTGCCTGTGACAATGGTAAACAATTCATGGGGGCAGCCATCACTGCTTTTTTCAAGCAGTGGGGGATCAAAAGAATTGCTTCGACTCCTTATCACTCAAGTACCAATGGCCAAGCTGAGTCTTCAAATAGAATCATAATTGAAAATCTCAAGAAAAGACTCGATGAGAAAAAAAGTCCTTGGCCCGAGGAGCTGCCCGGGGTGCTATGGGCCATGCGAACAACGGAGAAGAACAGCACCGGTGAGACTCCTTTCTCACTTGCTTATGGCATGGATTCCCTCATCCCCGTAGAAGTGGGCGAACCAAGCCTTCGGTACGCCCACACTACCGAGGACGCAAATCAACAGGCAATGCGCATAGAATTGGATCTGCTCGAGGAAAAAAAGGGAATTAGCTATGGTTCGGCTAGTCGCCCAAAAAAGGCAGATCGAGGCGTACCTCAATAGGAAAGCCAAACTCAGAGACTTCAAAGTTAGAGACTATGTGCTAAAAACTACAAACCAATCAACAAAAGAAGACAACGGGGGAAAACTTGTTTCAAATTGGGAAGGACCCTACAGAGTCAAGGCAATCGTTGGAAAGGGATCTTGTCAAATTGAGAATCTGCAAGGCGAACCCGAACCTCTGAATTGGAAAATTTCCAATCTGAAGCGGTACTACTTCTAATCAAGGTAAACACCTTTCTAATCTTTTTAAATTCATCCACAGCTCCGAGCCGAACAACGCTCCCATGGCTTCGGTCGAAATGCACTAACTTGCTCCTCGTTCCATTTTTTGCTTGACCTTTTCAGAAAGCGAACCGAACGGTTTTCAGTGCTCGGGTCTTCACCAAGATTCATAACCGAACACTGGGGGGGAGTGAGAGGCGGGAGTTGACACCGAGGTCGATATCAAGCCTCCTAACCGAAGCTTATCTATCTGACAACCGGGGACTGACGCCCGAGGAATAGATTTAGTGCATTGTAATTTCGCCCGGTAGCGGCATATTGTCAATTTGTCTCATTGTCAATTTGTTTTTTACCCAAGGTCCACTTCGACTTGGTTCTATGTAAATAGCCGATTTCTGGCTCGTTGATATCAATGAAATGACTTTGATCTTATATCTATTTTATCTGTGTAAATCTTGCACTCCGAAGCTGCACAATGCATCGACTCGAGGACGAGACGTCGTTCTAAGTTTGCATCGATTAAAGTCAGTCAAGTCTTGCAAGCAAGTTATTTATTTTTTACAAGGTGTTCGGTACATGCAAAAGCCAACACTTGAGATAAAAGCATAAAAACCTTTCATTAAAAAAGCCCGAAGGCTGAAAATATTTACATCAAAAAATGACCCGAAGGTCCAAGATACAAGCATAAAAGCCCGAAGGCTTACAAAACGATGCTACCAGAAGTCTATACCTCGGGAGAATCACCTACATCCTCGGAGCTCCCCTCAGCTTCTTCATCATCTTCTTCATCTTCATCGCCGCTCGAAGCTTCACTTGATGGAAGTTCATCAATGATTGCTTGGGCTTCCGCCGATTTTACCTCGGCCCTTGCAATCTCCTCATCCAAGTTGATCTCCCCGGCGCGACATCGCTTGAGCAGCTTCAGCCGAGATTTGATGATAGCCCATCGCTTATCTAGCTCAGCTCTCTTGACCTTGATCGCAGCCCTACTTTTTCGATCGGCAATTTCGTCTCGAAGGGCCTCGATCTCAGCATCTTTAGCTAGAAGCTTGGAGTTCTCACTTTCCAGCTTTTTGATATGAAGCACATGCTTCCTCAGCTGATCATGATGCTTTTTGGCCATCTCCACAGCTTCGGCCTTTGCTTGGGTCAGCTCGGCACTCAATCTCACAGCTTCGGCCTCCAACCTCGAGCGCTCAGCCTCAAAGCCATCACCAAGGGCTTTGATTTTTGCCTCGGAAGCTACCTCGGCCTCATGCAGATCGGACTGGGACTTGGACAAATCGGCCTTCAATGCAGCTATCTGTGCGTTAAAGCTGTCCCTTTGCTTGTCCCATTAGTGAGCTGCCCGCCGAACCTCTTCAGTCCTCGAGGACTCAACTTCGATAGCCCTCAACGACAGGATGAAGCTCTGAGCAAAGATTAATCAGGGAATCAAAATCAGCCATGAACCGAAGGTAAAGATGAAAGGAAATTTTAAGGCATGACTCAAGAGCGATGAAACTTACCCTGATAGCGTTGGCAGCCATGGTATTTTATATTTGGCCTTGGGAAAATTCCTGCACAACTTTGTCTTCGATCGGCCCCAACAAAGGCGTAAGACTCAAGATGTCGGCTCGGTCACAAGCCAACAAGTTTGAAGAAGTCGGCACTTCAAGTCTCCGATAAGACCCCACCGAGGATGAAATCCTCGCGGGTTCGGAATGCGACCTAACCGCACCGGTGCCAACTCCTTCTTCAAACGTAGCAGTGCCGACCTCCACAACCTTGGCCTTGCCCTTAGCCTTAGCAACTGCCACCTCGGATCCAGGTTCTTGATCCTCGAGGTCGATAAACTCAACTTCCCTCCGAGCTAAGACTTCAGCAGCTGCGTTATCGGGCTCATCGATCAGACCTCGGCGCCTCTCAACTGCTGCCTCTGGTTGGGGAGGGGTTTCCACCTCGGTGCGAGGAGCCACCGAACGGGAGGGCTTCTTTGAAACTGCCATCTCCCTCTTCACGCCTACAATAGTGGAAGAAATTGGAACAAGGAAGTAAAAAAGGAACGATATTCGATGAAGTTGACCGAGGATAAATATTACCTTTGGAGGACCCTTGGCCGGGAGCTCCCTTTGAAGCTTTTGAAGACTTTGAAGCCTTCAGCCCCTTCAACCCTCCCGCCACCGAAGCCAGGTTATCATCTGACTCGGTCTCCTCCCCATCTTTCTTCTTCTTCTCCTCTTTCTTTTTCTTCTCCTCTTTATTTTTCTTCTTGTTTTTTTTGGTGTTACTGGCACGATTTGGAAAACCTAGTTCCGAGGGAAGAGGAATCAGCAAAACAAAGTCAAAATCCCAAAATGACATACCAAATAAAACACCGCCAAAAGGAAAAAAGCTTACCGTGCCGTTTGCATTTCCAACCAAAATCGGCGGCCATCTTCATCCATGTCCTCTCGGGGCGTAAACGAGTTTCGGTCATTGCTCTTACCCATTCAGTCAAACCCTCAGGGGGTACGATGTCGACCTTGTTGGCTAAAGAGTTAACAAAGAAACGAGGTCAGCTAACATGAATAGTCACCGAGGAATGAAATACAAAAGGAAGAGTACTTGCGTGTGTTGTTCCACCGTTCGGGGAAATCAGGTTCGGTGGATAAAACACTGGTCTCCAGCAAGACATAGCGATCGCTCCAGCCCCGGTCCCCATGGTCTTCGCTCTTGTAAGAAGAGCGAATTTGCCTCGGTTGTTCAAGGCCACGACCCCGGCCTTATGAAAATATGGGTAGTAAAGTGAAATAAGATGTTGAAAAGTGAAGCTCACGTCGGCCTTCGTGCTTAACCAGTCCATACATTGAACGACCCTCCAAACGCCGGGGCCTAGTTGAGCCAAGCACAAGTTATAGGCCCGAAAAAAGTCGTCAATAACTTTGTGCACCGGGAAGGAGAAGCCGAGGGTGAAAGGATATGTGTAAGCGAAAGAAAGCCCCTCGATATGGTGGCAAACTCGGTAAGCGAAAGAAAGCCCCTCGATATGGTGGCAAACTCGGCTTGTTGGATCGGGTATGACCACTTTCACCTCGGGTCCAAATTTGCACTCCCTCCGAACCCGTTCAATGTGAGCTTGAGTTATACGGGTCGGTGTTGTGTTCACAGGAATATTTCTGTTCTTCTCTTCCTGGTCGGCTGACTGAACTTGCAGCTTAAGGTCCTTGCCATTGTCAAAATGAGAAGGGATTATTTGGTGAGGCTCGAGCTCTTGCTCGAGGGGAATCACCGGTCCCGAAGATCCCCCCTCGGCGACATTCCCGCCCTCGGTCTCGCCCACGGCATCATCGCCCTCGGCATCGTCGCCTTCATCATCACCTCCGTCATCACTATCTCTGTGGATGACGCCACTTACACTACCTACCATGACGTTATCAAGCATGACATCATCCTCCTCGCCCAAATCAGCGTCTTCCACCTCCACTGCTATGTCGCGCCTAGCCCTTGCCTTACAACGCTTCAGGCCCCCAGCACTAGACGTCACTTCACCACCTTCCGCCGCCGTCGTTGGGACCGCCGGTGCAGCAGCGGCGACGTCGCCACTAGAAGTGGCCACCGCCAAGAGCGGAGCTCGGACCCTCTCACCTGAATCACTCGAATCTTGCCTAGATTGAGTGGTAGACATGGTAATGGTTTGGGATTGAAGCTTTCTTGAAGTTGAGATTAAAGGAAGTATGAAAGTTGTTTTTTGGCACTGTTAATCGCTCAAGATGAAAGTGGATGAAAGGTTTGGTAAGCAACTATTTATAGGTATGGAAGAACCAAGTGGTGGGACATCATCATCATTGTAACGTTGGGAAGACAAAAATTACGGCGTGACCGTTCGGGGAACCAACGGATAGATGACACGTGTCCAGGAGAAGTGACCTGAAGAGACGCAAACCGTTGACAAATTTTGAAATACTTGGATAAGATCAAGCCACGTCACTTTTCCGCTAAATTTCACTCCACTCATCGGTGACCTCGGTAGGTGACCGAGGAGTGGGGGGACTATCTGTATTGGGTAAAAATCGACCCGCGATGATTCGCCCCGGTCATGCAAATCAATAACGACCGAACACATATCAGCAAGCCGGAAACCGAAGCAAATGAATGGATCGCCAAAGCCAGGCACCGAGGTCGTCACCGAAGGCAAGCCGTATGCTAAGCTTCGGTGACATCCACCTCGGTCAAGCAGCAGGGCATTGCCACCGAGGTCATTATTTCGAGCCTCGGTGAATCCCCTCGGCTCAAGCGGCTTTGCAGCCCACTTCTTCAGCCCACTACCTTGCCCATTAACTCTACTCATAAGTGCTCCAGACGTGGGTTGGCCATGAACAAGTAGTAGAGAACGTGGGATAACACCTTGTATCTATAAATAGCACTTCATTTTACACTGTACGGATCCAGAAATATATACTGAAACTCTGCCTAAATTTGTACTCATAATCATATATTGAAATCAAGTTATTCTTCCGCATTTACGTCTATTTCATGCATTTATTCAACTTTGATACGAAGATTTGCTTATATTCGAATCCAAATTCGATTTGTAGTCCTAAAACTGATTTAGGCCCATACAGCTACTATTCCCACACTGTGATGCTTTGGTCATCTCCCTCTACATCCTTAATTCAACTATCAAACGGGCTCTCGTAGATTCGGGTAGTTGTGCGAATCGGATTCGGGAAGAAGTTGTCAAAGAACTTCAACAGCTGAAGCATGTCATCAAGGGGGCCATGGAACTTTACGATATATGCTCTGGGGCCGGAAATCAAGTTCTACGGGCACGTAGATAAGCTGTTTTCTTACTTAAGTTCAATTACTTTAATGTTTTCATACTTTTATACAATGTCTTGATATGATTATATATTACTTACTTTTATACAATGTCTTGATACGATTATATATTGCTTGAAAATAAATTTAATTGCTTAATCTACTAAATCAGTTTTTAGGTTAAACACTAAGACTGATTGCTATTCGGCAACATATGCAAAAGCCAGTTCAATGATAACCTTTGGTAACACTTTAATTTTCTTTAATTAGAATAATGGACTCACCCTTTTTTAGTAGAATCAAATATACATTCAGTTTTAAAAGATTTAGGAGTACTATAAAAGCATAATTCATGCTGCTTATTATCCGATGCAAATTTAGGTAAAAAGATATGGTTTGGTGGAAAGTACCTGATTTTATAACGCTTTGATCAGCCGGCCTAGGAAATGATAATATTAAACCCCCAACTAGACCCCTACCCCTCCCTACATAAGAAAAAAAGGAAGAAGGTGAAACAACAAAGTCGAGATAATATAGTAGGAGTAATTGTTTTAAAATCTTAGCCATTAGACGTATGACTAATATAAAAAGCCGGCCCTAGATTTTTTACAAATTCCTGTCTATATAGCTATTCCTGTCTATTGAAATTAGTATGCTCTTCAGCTCTTCTATTTAAGTCACTGTTTATCTTTTCTGCTTTAGTCCAGTCGTTTATTCTCCAGTAAGGTGGGCAAGTAGAATTGTTTGAAGCAGCTAAATGGGAGTAACAGCCAATGCATGTATGATTTTCATAGCCACTGGTTTTTTTAAAGTTTGTATTGATCTGAATAATATATATCTGAAGACAAGTTGCAAAACATGCATGTCGGTGCTCAAGTGCGAAAACAAAATATTGTAATCTGTCTGTATAGCTAGAAGTGCCACCCTACCTCCCCATTCTCTCAGTATTACTAGTAATAGTAAGAGCATGTAACGATAATGTTGAAAATTTTATTTTCGGCTGTTAATTATACTATTATTATCCCAAAAAAATCATAATGCTCCAAGACTTTACGTGCACTATAATTCCTGTCAGACAAGATCCTGGACAAAAACAAAACCTCTAATCTCAATGCTATATCTTCCAAACTGTCCGGCCATGAAGGAGATAAGAAAAGATATTGACATGATACTTCAGAAGTACATGAATGTCAAAGTCTGAACATACGAATATAAGTAGCAAAATGTTCAATTTGAGAGTTGAGACGAAGAAAAACATCTTTTCTTTGAAGGAGAAAACTAGTACACCTTATAAACCTAGTGGAATATGAGCAAATGTTTCCACGTCACAACATAATTACCTGCAATCATCTATAACCAACCAAGTAACAAACCATGCAATCGATTCCTTAGAATATATAAAAGACAAAGCAGCACTGCTATACTATTACAAAAGCCACATAAATACTGTAACTACGAGCACCATACAAATTTAATTTATCATCACTAAAACTTGGCCACAAGTATCCTAGAAATTAAGTTCATGGATACAAGAGCACAACTACTATGTAACGATCACTATTCTTTTTTTCCACCACCCACGAAAAAAAAAAAACAAAGAGCAAATTAAATTAAAGGAAAGAAAATTAATTCTATATTTATATATATATTATTTTGTTTTGGTGGGGTTCTAACTTAAGACTCTATCAATCACATCAAGAAATTCATCATGACCAGTAAGCTGAGGGAAATGGCCTTCAGTATTAATAATCTCCACTGCTGATTCTCCTTTGATCTTGTTGTGCATGTAGGTAGCAACTGAATTTGGAACAGCAAAATCAAGTTTTGTCTGAATAATTGTACATGGGGTAACAACTTTTTCAAGTATGTTTCTGTGATCACTGAGGAATACAGCTTTTGCCAAGGGTAATCCAACTTTAACTCCCATTCGTTTCAAGCTTTCGTCGAATTTTTCGACAGAGGCTGGATCCTGTTTATCCACAACAAGTGAAGCAAAACCTGTACTCCACACGTCATAGTCTTTCTCAATACTTTGGAACATCTGCTCAACATCTGATAATTCAAAACCTCCTTCATAATCTTCCGAATTTATGAACCTGCACTCATAGAATATATCCCCCAACCCCACCCAAAAAAATAAAAATAAATTAGGTTCTATATATAGCAGGAAAAAAAATTGAATATTCATGAACACAGGACCATACAACATGTGCATACAAGTCATCAGTCATCACAAAAGGATAAGCCTTAACTTTTAACTTTTTGTTGTAGGACAGGCCCTATTTACTTCAAAAAGTTCTCAATGAAATTGCCAATAAAGGGTGTAGCAGAAGTATATGAAGAAGATAAAGACCAAACCTCTTTCAAGTAAAGTCTCTCATGATCATGGTTCTACTAGACTTTCTTTTACCTAGGTTTATTTGAACAAGACTAAATGAAGTCACTCTAAAGTTTAAAATGCACCTCAAACTCCTATAAACAGGCATGACAAAAACATATTCAAATTAAAGAAATAAGAAGAAAATTTATAAACCTCTACTAAAAGGTGTAAGACGAGAGATGGAAACTGCAAAAGGTATAAATAAATTGAATTTTTTTTTTCATCACCAACCAATAGTTACTTTTAGGAAACATATTTTTAACGAGAAATTAACTTTTATCGTACCAAATTAAACGTCATCATACCTGGGAGAAGAACAAACTAAAATGAGTCTCTTGAAGAGTTGAGGTCTTTTAATGGAAGCAACACAACCAATCATGCCAGACATGGAGTGACCAACAAAGATGCATGAATCCAACTTCATTTCATCAGCAAGAGCTATCAAGTCATCAGCAAAAGCTTCATAATCAGAGCAATATTTCTCAGCATCAAACAGGTTGTTTTGGTCCTTAATGGCACCAGAAAAGCACCAGTCAAAGAGGAGAATTTGGTATGACTCAGATAATTTTTGCACTACTTTATCCCACACAGATTGGTCTCCTCCATACCCATGTGCAAGAACTATGGTTTCCTTTCCTGAGCCTACAATTCTTGCATTCAAAGCTGTGGACAAATCCCCCTTCTGCATCACCATTTGTTGTTAATTTTCTTAGCAGGAAGAAGAAGAAAGCTAGAAAGTGTTTCTGTTTTTGTTTTAAAAGGAGCGTTATATTACTGTGTTTTGTAGTAGCTTTTCTAGTATGTGGCCAGACAGTTATATAGGCAAGCAAGGGAGGCTAATTGCTAAAGAGACGATACCTCTTTAACTGCTAGTATACAATTTTTTTTTTTTTTTTTTGGGTAATATAACCGTTAATCTTCATTTATCAAGAAATTTAGAGAACCATCTTTAATTAGGATAATAACACATAGAAATATAACTATATGCGGGCTCTTTGATAGAGACACTGACTGTATTTTATGTAGTAGGTAAAATACCATTAGATCAGTAGAATTTAAATAGACCTGAGAGCTGTTACTTGGATATATGACGACATTAATCTTATTTTTTTTCTTTTACGCTGGTGAAACTACGATTCACCAAATTTATCTGGTATCAAATTATGGCTATACAAAAGAAAGATATACTTTTATACCCAATAAAGAAAAGAGGACTAAATCAGATTAATTTTTTCGTGTGATTGTTATCTTATTTTCTTACTATCGTGACTATTTCCTCAAGTTAGATTACCTAGAGGTAAATTCAATTTAATTTACCGAATAAGGTATAGAAATATATTAAAAGCTGTTCCCTAAAGAAACAACGCGACAGCAAGCCAAATTAAAATCAAAATAAAACCACTAATATGCCAATAATATAATTGTGCAGGTCCATTAAAAGCCAAACACTCCATACTAAAAAATTAGGTCGAACTCAACATTTATGACCAACGATAGAGGGATCATGTCCATATTACCTCGTAAGTCGGGTAAACACTTATCAAATCGGGTGTTTACACTCAATTAGATCAATAATTCATGATTACATTAATTTAATGAAGTAAAAATATGTATTCGTTAACCATAGTTAAGTGAGAATACTATATTTATAAACACATGACATACACCTATGGTTGATGTAAACATACAGTCTGAGTAACTTGAACTTTAATTTATCTCTCGTAATACCCAACAGTTTTTCTTAATTCAAAGTACTCGTTTTATGAGCGCATAAAAATGAAAACAGCATTGCGGTTGTACAAACTAAAAAGTTGCATGCGCTGACCAAAATGAAATGGTAACGTCAATCTCGGCATACTACCTGCAACGGTTAGGATTGAATGGGACTATACACGGGAGGAAGAGATGTCGATGTTAGCTTAGACATGACTAACTACTGTTGCTACTTGCTACTTTACGTATATACTATACGAGAAGTTTCAATTAGACCTTCAAAAAATAAAAAGTTTCAATTAGAAATGGAAGATTTGATTTTATGAGGCAGCTGAGAGCATTTATAATTTTTGACCTTTGCAGATTTTGTTGCTTATATCCAGGACCACTCAATTTTTGTAGGCTGCACCAGCCACATTTTGAGCAAAAAATGAATAAATAAAGTCTTTCGTTCGTTCGTCCTTCTTGTTATGTTGGAAATTCTTTGTTTTCTCCTTTTTATCAGTCTTAAGAAAAATAAGGAAGTGCTTCCCTTATTTTTATGTAACTTCATAGAATATGCTTGAATTAGAACATTATTTCATTTGTAAGAACCACAGAAAACTTATCCAACTTCTCAACCGAATATATGTTTGGAGATAATAAAGAATATTAAATGCTACAACCCTGTCCATTCCATAAACATTAGTATATTCCTTTTTAGCCTTCTTAAGCTGATCTCAAATCCTCAGCCTTGTGGGTTAGATTGTAATATATTTACTGTCTCAATTTATGTGGCGGTTTTTTTTGTGTTTTTTTTTTATTTTTAAAAGAAGGTATAATTCCTTATTTGATACCTATTTAAAATGACCATTTCTATTCTAATTTTGTTGGATTCTATCCACTTTAAAAGCTACCAACATCTTTTAAATTACCCTAATTAGGAGTGTTCATGGTTCGGTTAAACAACGATCCAAACCGACAAAAAAATCGATACTTTTTTGAGTTTGGTTTGGTTTTACATTGAAAAATCCAGATTCTATGAAAAATAACCAAAGAAATAACCAAATCAAATCAAAAAATTACATATATAATTTTTATAATTATATCATACTATATTAAAAGTGGGAATCCCTAAAGTAAAAAGTGAAAGACAAAAATAACCCTAAAAATTAAGTAACTACAATACTCTTCAAAATAAATAATAAACTATCAATTATCTCTCTTTTAAACCCCAAAATAATAAAACGTCTACATATTAGAGTTTTCTTTCAGATTATCATGTAGAACTTAATTCATATTTTTGAACTTTTGAACTTCCCAAGAGTTGGATTTTAAGTTTCTGCTCATTAACATCTACAATATTTTGGAGTTCCTCTAAACTTTTCCTTACTATTAAAGGGCATCCCACTTTTTGATCTATCTTCATCCCCATGTTAATGATCTGACATGGTATGAATGAGTAACCTTTTTAGCTACATTTTAAAGAAATGACAAAGACTGTATGTTTATTTTTTCTTGCTAGGCTTCTTGGTAAGCGTCTTCTATAGTTTTGCAAGCGCGTACTTATTTCATTTTTGGCACCAGAAACTTTACGCTATTTATTTTTACTTTCTTTATGTAAGTGTAGTCAACAATAACCTCAAAACCAATATTTCTTTGTTTGGCAATGCGACGATATTTGATTTCATCTTAAAGAGTTGAATCAACAGTGAAATGAGAATGCTCGCACCATCGACTTCTTGCACCAGTTTTTATCAGGTGCAGCATTAATGTTGAAAGTAACTTTCCATACCAATTGATGGAAAAGACAAATTTTGATAAGTACGTGACTTTCAGCTTTGAACTTTAATTTGTATACATGCATGGATGCACCATTAAATTAACACACTTTTCAAATAGAGTTAAATAGTTTCCTTTTGGAGACTATTAAAGTAGACGAGAGTGTGGATATGATGAATTATGCATGAACAACTTTATATTGATGAATCGAGCCTCTTTTTCTTTTTTTCTTCTTCTTTTTATTGGTTTCTTTCCCTTGTCAAATCAAAAAAATTAGTAATAGAAAATAGAGCAGATAAACATTTACCTAATATCTCATATATGCAGATAAAATGGTTCAGTGATGAGAAATAAGATTTTCAAATAGAGCTACATAGTTCGCTTTCTGGTACAATTGCTAATACTACGAATGTTCATTTGCTTTCGCAAGCTTGTGTTAATATTTACACCTTATACCGACTTATCTAAACATGATCATCATTAATCATTTTTAAAAATTAACAAAATTATAACCAATAGCTAGGAATTTGAAGATTTTCAAAGATTTAAATGTAAATAGAAACTTAGTATTAATACAAATCAAACAGGAAATTGTAGGTAGAGTTGATATGATGAGGAGCTCAAAGCATGTAAATGTAGGCAGTGGGTAGAGAATATATATGTACTTAGTGGTTTTTTTTATTGAGGCCTTTGCCAATGGTGTAGCCAACCATGGTAAGGGTGCTCTTTAGGTGTAATAATTTTATTTTGTTATGGTAATCTTTCACAATTGTTACCCAAAAAAAAAAATTATAACCAATACGCAAATACTATCATCTATGTTGCTTTTTAAAAAGTTTGTTCATATTAATATAGAGTACACGCGCATCGCGCGTTCCCAAAGACTATATATATATATATATATATAAAATAAACTTTTATGACTTAATTTAAAGTATTTATATAATTTCAACCAACGTTATAATAGGCTAAATGTGTAAGGAATCTAAGCTATGCTAATTTAGATCTAAAGTTTACAACTCACAAACACATACACACACCTAAAGCCTAAAAGCAAAGCAACTTTAAATTTTAAATTCTTCTTTTCAATAATTTTTGCTTGTTGAACTTGATGTATATGTTATGAAATACTATCAACCGGAAAAATCGTGTGAATATATCAAATACTTCAATTAATGTATTTAAATAATTACCTTCGACTGCCTCAAGATTTGCTCTAGTGGAAAGAATACAATCGTTTTAAGTGCAAATTAGGTACTCAAACTTTTAATCTATTTTAAGTATATAACTTTGTTTATTTTTAACATTCGTTTTTTCATCTTGGGAGCTTTATCATTCTTTTTATTAGTACTACTATTTTGTTTGTAAAAAATCGATAAATCAAACCTGTTCGAAAATAACCAAATCGATGGATGACGAATGTGCAAAACTCTTCGAAATCGTCGCTATATAATTACCCTACTATGAGTCGGGGTCGATTTCCACAGGAAACAATGTGATGCGATAAAGATAGGGGATGAACTAAACCTATTGGCTAAGCCAAACGGGGGGGGGGGGGGGGGTGATAACTAGAGAATGATACCATCAACTACGACTATACTAGGAAATCATGTAAATATGATCAATAGCGACTCAAGCAAGGATGCAAAGTAGTAGAGCATAGGGAATACAAATGACCCAGTTTTAATCAATCTTGCGTAAAAAGCCCCAACCAAATAAGCTTAGGCGCGCGCTAAGATACTTGAACTATTACGAATAGCTCATCTCGGTGACTATTAAGCCTGACACATCTTATCCTTTCGGTGCAAAGATGTGTTGCATTAAGTGTCCAAGAAAAGCATTCCCCTTTCGGTGTTCAACCCGTTAACCCAGGGTAACCACAACAACACCTACCCCCAGTACCCCGATAATTATTATCTCATTTCTAGAAATATCCTCTCAGTAAAAGTCTAGTACTTTAGGGCTAGATGTAGCATTTGCAACTGCCAATTCATGAGAATTAAAGGAAATAGTGATTAATTAGTCAAACACTCAAATCAATAATGGTAACGAATACTCAAAAGCTCAAAAGAACAAAGGTATTAATTTACAAGCCCTAGCTCTACCAATCTATCAACTACGCATATTCATAGTCTCAAAATAACGCCAACTAAGATTAAGAAATACAAACCAAAGGATGAAGAAAAGGGAAAAAAGTTAACAATTTGAGCAACTAATATCCAATTCATTGACTTGGTTGATGAACTCTTGCCCCAAAGTTTGAGAAATAAGCCAAAGATGCTTCCAATATTGTCCAAGGAGCTATTTATATTTTGCCTAATTCAATTGAGGCGAAATTCCAATTCTGTCTGAGGCTGCGCAGAAGCGACCTCGCGCGATCGCGTCACTAGTTGCTGTCACACTGAAGACTTTTGCTAAACCACCGTGATCGCACAGACTCTGGCATTGTCGTGTCAACTTCTCTGATTCTTCTGCGCGGTCGCGCTGGACGCTTCTCCAGAAAGATCCTGCTGCTTCATTTATTTCTTGGCTTTGTTTTTATGTGTATTCATCCAATTCAATCTCACAGTTCCAATAATCTGCAATATCCAACTGAAACATGATAAATTCACATATTTCATCCCAAATATATAACAAAAGCTCAAGCAATAGAAGGAAATATGTGGCATTTTGCCCACACATCAATGGATATGTATCTTTATTTTGGTTTGGTTTTAAGAATTTAAAAATCAATTAGATTGGTTTGGTTTTGGTTTTAACCAAAAATCAATCAAATCGAACGTGAACACCCTTAAACCCAATCTTTTCAAACTAACTTTTTGTTTACATCTACCAAGGGTAATAATGAAACTTCCCAAAGTCAATCTTTATTTTTAAACACTGTGCAACGTAAAATTCCGCCACATAAATTAGGGCAGAGGTAGTAGTAAAGAGTATATTTGAGGTATAATGTAAATTATTATCTTTTTTTTCTCGTGTTAAATAATTATTATATTAGTAGTTATCTATTATTATCTAAAATTACGGAATCATTTCCCTTTAACATGTTTCACTGATCACTAACGTCTTCTACTAAGTAATATTTCACCAACTTTATATTCGATCTGACATCATATCAAAAAATATAATTATTCAAATGAATAAGATATTTTTCATGAAAATTCAACATAAAAAACAACTTATATCTAACAATTTTTTCAAAGACAGTGAAAAGAAGAATGCACAAAAGCTATTCTTCATCTAATTAAAAAGTGTGGTTTGAGCCGTATGAAAGAAGATATATATTCTTGATGAAGTACTAGATTCTATCTCTAAAGTGAGACTTCCATTGTTAATATTATTGAGATATGCAAACTATATTATAGCTGAGCTGGACAGTGCAAGTAGTGACTTGAAAACAATGTAGTTAGTGACGATGTTCAATAGATTGTATAATTAGTTCCACTTGCTGCGCAACTGAATTTAACATGTATATATAGAGGTAGTTAGTCGAGTAGTTAGCTAGTTAGAAAGATTATAAAACTTCATCTTATTGCTCATAGTGAAACCCTTTTGTCTTATAATATTTCCTCTCCCTCTTAGCCCAAATACACATTATTGAATCTATAAATTGACATGGCATCAGAGCTTATAGAAGAGTAGATCATCTTGATATTGATCGAGGACGAGAAATTGGACAGGAGATTTCGCCAGTGGAGTAGAAGAAACTGTAAAATTTGTACTCAGTCTCAATTTTCTACTTCGATTTTCATGTAGTTTTTTTTTCTTATTGTAATCAAGGTGTGTTTGTGAAGTGGCAAATGAAGATAATGCAAAAATCAAACTCAGAATCAAAATACGAATCAAAATCAAGCACAAACATATACTATTGCAATGGATCATAATCATGAACTGTATTTGCACACCTCAGATACTCCTGGTTCAGTAGTTATAAGAGTAAAATTGACAGGCCGACTCGTTACCGTATCTGGTACCAATATCTTCGGATCGGTCAGATTCAAATGGTCCGAGCCGGTCTGGTCGGTCCCGGTTTGAATCGGACGGTTAGACACTCTTAGTCATTTGTCAAAGAACGAAAGGGCAATTAGTTACAGATGGGTATATAAGATAAAGTGTAAAGCTTATTGCAATGTTGAAAGGTATATGGCAAGGTTAGTTGTCAAAGAGTATAGCAAAAAATGAAGGTGTGGATTTTCAGAAAAAAATCTCACATGTTGTCAAGATGGCCACAGTCGGAGTTGTGATTGCTTTAGCAGCTCAATCTAGCTACTTTTTTTATCAGATGGATGTATATAATATATTCCTCCAAGGAGATCTAGTTGAAGAAGTATATGTGGAATTGCCTTTAGGATATAAAGGCAAGGAGAGGAATAAAGTGTATAGACTGATCAAGTTATTGTATAGACTCACAAAAGCATCAAGACAATAAAAGGTGAAGCTGAAAAAAACTCTGAAGGTATTTGAATACAAGCAAAGTAAATATGACTACTTCTTATTCACAAAAAGAAATAGACATAATGTGGTCATAATCTTGTTGTATGTTGATAATATGTTGATCATTGGAAGCTGTAGAGATTGAAATTTAGTCAAAATTAAGGTTTCTACAAGATGAGCCCATTAGGGTTACTTGGAGGATTTATCCCTATAAAAAGAAAAGGTCCATATTGTCTAGCAAAAGCATCTCATGAATCCCCTAAGCACTTGAGTTATTAAAAAAATGATCAAAAGACATGTCAAATATGTCCTTCTCAAGTTCTAGCAATATTCAAAATCCAAATGGAGTGCTGCTACATACTTTTCGATCATCAAATACATTAATGAGATACAAATCGCTCTACATTTGGGAAATACGTCGCTAAGGCCCTCGAATTACAAATAACAAGGAAGAATCAAGGAATAAGCAAAATTGTACTCGCATCATTTATCAATAAAATCCTATTTTTTCAAGTTGTTTGTAATTGCAGTTTTACTTTCTGCTAAAATTTATTGCAAACAATAAGGCATGAATAGAAGAGGCTAAAAAGTCCTTACAAAGAAATTTTAAAGTTAAAGATCTTTGAGAAACTAAGATATTTTTTTTTGGGATTGAGGTAGCAAGATCAAAGGAAGGAACTATTTTGTCTCAAAGAAAGTATGCATTGGAATTAATACCACAAAATGGTATTGGCTAGAGGTAAACTAGCTAACACTTCAATTGAAATGAATTAGAAGTTGGCTTCAGTAGAACTAGATAAAATCAGGAAGGATGGAGATGATAAACTAATGGGTGATCCAGGTGTCTATCAAAGGCTGATAGGGAGATTATTGTATTTTCCATAAGGTCAGACATATCTTTTGAAGTACAAACATGATTAAGTTAATGCATGATCCAAAGAAGTTCCATACGTAAGCAACATTGAGGATAGTAAATGGACACCAGGAGCGGGAATATTGTTGTCCTTTTAGCCAAACATGAAGCTAAGATGTTAGTGTGGCTCTGACTGGGTACCATGTACAAACACAAGAAGGTCCGTATTAGGATATGTAGTAGAACTTGGAGATAATTAATTTCATGAAGGTCAAAGAAGAAAGATACAGTGTCAAGAAGCTCAGTTGAAGTAGAATACAGAAGCATGACAACAGCTGTGTCAGAGGTGATCTAGATAAAAGGGTTGATGGATGAGCTAGGAATCAATATAGAGAAGGAATCAGAGTTATTCTGTGACAATAAAGCAGCAATACAAATTGCAACTAACCCTGTGCTCCATGAAAGAACAAAGCGCATAGACATAGATTGCTATTTTGAGAGAAAAAAGGTTGAGCAAGGATTGATAAAGCTATAACATATAGGGACTAAGAACAATTGGCTGACGTATTGTCTATGACCTTTGGAAGACTACAACATGAATACTTTATCGATAAGCTTGGAATTAAGAACATTCATAATGCTCAGGTTGAAGGGGATGTTTGGATATGCAAGCTGATACTAGAGCTAAGATGGACAGTGCAAGTAGTGACCTTGAAACAATGCTGCTACTAGTGGTGCTCAGTAGATTGTATAATCAGTTCCACTAGATGGATCGAAGCTTCTAATATATTAGAAGTTAGTCGGTTTTTTAGTTAGTTAGTTAGTTAGTTAAAGAGTCATTGTAGCTAATTTAACATCTATACACTACTAGAAAAAGAGTAAAAAGTTACAGAATTGTTAGAGAGAGAATTCACTCTCCAATAAATTAGCGAGTGAATTCCCTCTCCAATCAGTATTTTGCGGTTAAAATAAATTAAATTAGAAAAGTTGGAGACTGAATTCCTTCTCCAGTCAAAAAGTAAAAAAAGTGTCAGGTGATGGAGAAGGAATTCCGTCGCCAATCACCTGACAATATTTTTACTTTTGGATTGGAGACAGAATTCCCTCTCCAACCCTAAAAATTCTATAATTATATTTTTTACTTCAGCGTACTCCATATTTTTTACAAACACATAAAATTTTCTAAACACTCCCTCTCCACAGCGGTACCAGAGGCACCCATTTTCTCCACCATTGCAACACCATTTTCCTCCATCAAGTAAGTATTTCGTCTTCCTCATTATTTTTTCCTCCCCATTTTCCCCACCCCAATCCCATATCCACTGATCCAAATCCATTTTCTTTCCAATTTCTAATAATTTTTTGAATACAAAAAATGGAGTGAGACCTTTCTGTTTAGTGAGATCGTTAGCTGAGTTAGCGGAAATAAACTGAATATAGAGAGAGATGGGGGTGGTATCTCTCTTTCATATCCAATTTCCTCCTTTCTTTCATCTTGGTTGTAGAAAATAAATTGCAATATATCAATTTCTAAATAAATTTCGAAATTTAGTGTTAAAACATTAGAAAATGAAGTGTAATAAATTAGGGTTTGAAAATCTTACAGAGGTTACGCCGTTGGTTTTCACAAGAGAGGGATCGTCCTTAGAGATCAGTATGAAGGTTTTCGATTTATTTGGAAGGTGTGTGGGTGGGTGAAATGTTAAATAGATTTTGAATTTTCCCAAATTCTAAAATCTGTGTTTTGTTATTTTTTCTAACTTAGTATATTTGCCACTTTTTCAATATTCTTAATTCTTTTCGATAGATTGTTATATAGTTAAATGTCATCACAGCTCTATTTGGTAAAATATTTTTGTAGTAATATAGTTAAATGCCTATTTTAGTTTATTAACTATTTTCTATGTTAGCATCCTAAAAAAATTAAATATCTCTATCCGTAAAATATTTAGGGAGTTTGATTTAGTTAGTTAATTAAAAAGTTAATATGTAACATAATTTAACAAAAAGGCTGTACACCTATAGTTTGCTAGAAAAATTGCTATATTCTGTTGCATTGATTTATATTTATTTGTTTGTAACTTTTGTGTAGATGGAACATGATGAAAATCGTAGTTGGATGTACAATATGTTCTATGAAAATATGGGTTTGAGGAAAAGTTATGTAGATGGGGTTGATGGGTATTAAATATCTCTATCCGTAAAATATTTAGGGAGTTTGATTTAGTTAGTTAATTAAAAAGTTAATATGTAACATAATTTAACAAAAAGGCTGTACACCTATAGTTTGCTAGAAAAATTGCTATATTCTGTTGCATTGATTTATATTTATTTGTTTGTAACTTTTGTGTAGATGGAACATGATGAAAATCGTAGTTGGATGTACAATATGTTCTATGAAAATATGGGTTTGAGGAAAAGTTATGTAGATGGGGTTGATGGGTTTATTGCTAAAGCTAAATTACTTCCTGGATATACACGGGGGAGGGGGGAGGGGGGGGAGGGGGGAGGGGGAGGGTTCAATCAAATGTCCTTGTGTGAAATGCAAGTGTAGCCACGTGCAACCAATTGAAAATGTCGTGCTGTACCTTTATGGAAAAGGATTTATGCCAAATTATTTTGTGTGGACTGCACATGGAGAGTGTAACCCTAGTGTCTATAAAGAGAACTTTCAAAATGACTATGTCGGGTATAACTATCCTATGAATGAGATGTTAAATGATGCCTTTGGAATGTACCAAGAGGAACCCTTTAAACCGAATGTTGAGGAGATTTCCAATAATGAGGCGAAGCTCTTCTATGAACAGTTGGAAGAAGCAAGTCGCCTATTTTATGAGGGGGCAAGTCATTCAAAGTTGTCGGTGGCAGTTAGGTTGCTTAGTATTAAATCAGATTATAACATATCTCAAGGAGGCATGGATGAGATCATTGGACTTTTGAATGAACTAAACATAAGTAAATTAGGATTTCCTTCCTCGTACTACGATGCAAAAAAGTTGGTTTCATTTTTAGGGCTATCTTCAGAAAGAATTCACCGTTGTAAAAAAGATTGCATGTTATACTACAAAGAAAACAAAGATAGAGAATTTTGTACGTTTTGCGGAGAGGCTCGCTATAAGCCAGTCAAAAATGCTAAACAGAAACAGGTCCCAGTTAAAGCGATGCATTACTTACTCCTTATATCAAGGTTAAAGATGTTGTATGCATCAATGAGTTCTGCTCCTCATATGAGATGACATCATGAACGTACACGACAATCTGGTATTCTATGTCATCCGTCTGATGGAGAAGCATGGAAGCAGTTCGACATAGTGTATCCTGAATTTGCAAGTGAACCTAGAAACATCAGGTTGGGTTTAAGTTCTGATGGGTTTACTCCGTTTGCTGTCTCTACTGCACCATATTTTTGCTGACCTGTATTCGTCACACTGTATAATCTACCCTTAGAAATGTGTATGACAAGTCCATATATTTTCCTGACTTGTATTATCCCTGGTCCTAGTAACCCAAAAAGCACTATTGATGTATTCTTGCAGCCTTTAATTGATGAGTTACAAATATTGTGGCGTGATGGTGTTGTAACATACGATTGTTCCTTGAAACAAAACTTTAGATGCATGCTTGCTTGATGTGGACAATTAATGATTTCCCTGCATATGGCATGTTGTCAGGTTAGTCCACTGCTGGTAAGTTATCTTGTCCTATTTGTATGGATGATACAAAAGCATTTTATTTGAAACATGGGCGTAAGCACACATAATTCGACTGTCAGCGCCAGTTTCTGCCAGATGACCATCCCTTTAGGAGAAACACTAGTGCATTCATGAAGAACAAAGAGGATTTTGACGATCCTCCACAGAGGTTGACGGGCCATAAAGTTTGGTCCCGTGTTCAGGGGTATCCCAAAGCAACGGAGCAACAACCATTGCCTAGAATAGCAGGTTTTGGTGTTACACATAATTGGACAAAGCAGAGCATATTTTGGGAACTTCCTTATTAGAAGGACAATCTTCTTAGGCATAATCTGGATCCTATGCATGTTAAAAAAAGCTTTTTTGATGTTGTCTTTAACATTGTGATGGATGTCACTAACAAAACAAAGGACAACTTGAAGGCAAGGTTAGACGTTCAGGCATACTGTCGGCGACCTGAATTGCACCTACAATCAGATGGGGTTAAGGTGCGCAAGCCATCAGCGAATTACACTTTTGACTTGGAGGAGAGAAGAATGATTTGTGAGTGGCTACAGAATATTAAGTTTCCTGATGGTTGCGCATCGAATATATCCAAATATATCGACATGACAGAAGGTAAGCTTACGGCAATGAAAAGCCATGATTGTCACGTTTTCATGGAAAACTTATTGCCAATTGCGTTCAATGGCTTGCCTGATACAATTTGGAAACCACTCACTGAAATGAGTATGTTTTTCAAGGACTTGTATTCTAGTACATTGAGGGAAGAAAATATACAATTGATGGAAAGTAATATTCATGTGACCTCTACTAGATTGACCAAGATATTTCCCCTGGTTTCTTCAATGTTATGGAACATCTGCCTATGCACCTTGTTGAAGAAGCAAGACTTGAAGGCTCGGGTCAGGGAAGGTGGATGTATCCTACTGAAAGGTAATGCATATCAAAGATTTCCTCCCATATTTAATATTTTTTAATTCATTATTAAATTATAGGGCTATCTATGTTATACAGGACTATTGGCAAATGTAAGTGGACTGCAAAAAACAGGAATATAATTGAAGGGTCGATATGTGAGGCTTATCTTGCTAGGAAAACGTCGCATTTCTGTTCTTATTATTTTGGGGCCGAGGTACCTTCTCTAAGGAGCAGGCCTAATCGGCATGATGATGGTGGGAGCGACAATGCACTGTATCCGCATTTTTCCATATTCAATCATTCCGGTCGAGGATCAGAAAAAGGTTGCACAAAACCATTCAGCGACATCGGTAGACAAGTTGCTATGACACATGTAGTACTGAATTTCCCAGAAGTGCAACCTTTTTATAGGTATTTGTCACTTTCTACAAATAACAAAAAAGGTTAATACATACATTAATTTTTACATCCTGAATATTGTTTTGTGCATAGCAGTTTATTTGTCAGTTACTTTGGGTACGATGCTGTTACGGACAAATTTTCAGAGTGGTTTAGAGAATACGTAAGTATTTATTTAGTGACAGATATCCCGTTGGTGAATACTATGCGCAAGTATGTTTTAACTTATAAATTTAATTGTATGCATTTTAGGTGCACAATCCTGAAAACGGCGTCAATCATCCACTGTTTTGTGATTTATCATTGGGTCCTGTTTATAAGTACAGAAAGATGTCTAAGTACTTCATCAATGGCTTTAAGTTTCATACTGAAGACTGGTCCATGGGGAAAAAAAATATATAACTGCGGAGTGTGGGTGAATGCAGGCACTGGTGATGGAGATTTTGACTATTATAATGTAATACATGAAATATTGGAGCTAGAGTTTAATGGTCATCGAAGGAAAAAGTTGGTGCTCTTTCGATGTAAGTGGTTTGATCCAACACCACTTCGGGGTACAAAGGTGCATCCAGTATATAAAATATTTGAAGTCAATCACAAAAGAACGTATGCACATTACGATCCATTTTATCATTGCTCAAAATGTGAAACAAGTGTACTACGTTTCTTATCAAAAGTGCAAAAATAAACTGAAGAACAAGGCAAAAGCAAATTGGTGGGTTGTTTTAAAAGCCAAACCGGTTGGAAGAATTGAGATGGATGATGCATTAGATGAAGCATACCAAAATGACATTTCAACTGTTCAAGAGATTGTAGATGAAGAATTACCCGACGAATTGCATCATGTTGTGGATTATTTTGAAGAATTTGATATGTCGGTGTTCAAACAAACCATGGAAATGTCTTTGGGAAATAAAGAAGAGGAGTACATAGATAAAAATGAATCAACTGAGGATGAATTGCTTGATGAATTAGAAGGAAGCGATGATTATTGATGTTAGTAGTTGTATATTTGTGCATTATATTGATTGTTTGTGGTATTTGTGACTAATATTTTGCGTAATAATTTTTTTATTAACGATGATACACTTTATTAAATATCTAATTCTATTGAATTTAATATTACTTTGCAGATATGACATCTCGAGGTAGGAAAGGACCTAGGACCCATGGTGGCCATACTTCCATAGGTCATACTACTTCTCCACTTCCGGCATTGACCCCTACCTTTGCCTTGCTCTCACAGTTAGGTAATTATCCTAGTACATTTTTCGCTGGTCTCCCTAGTACCCCACTATTCCATCAGCCACAGGCCCCTGGCATATCTGCACAGACCATGCCACATCCGGGGCCACACTATCAGTTTGGCCAGCCTGCTGGTCACTCTTTCCATTCCATGCCTATAGTAGGCACATTCCCTCAGACAGTACATATACGGGCCCCTACATTTCAGTCATTCGGCGCACTGGGCCCTTCACAGATGATGATGATACCTACTCCTAGTATGCATCCACATTGTTTTCCATCCACTACACCTTCCATTTCGAGTACTATTCCATCTACATCATTATCGACATGCCCCAGTTCGAGTACACCCTCGGGGTCTGGATTACCCGTACCAAAGACTCAGATAGAATCCTCTCCATCTGTCACCACTACAGCGAGAAAGGGTAAGAAAAAGCGTACTAGTGCTACAGTTCAGTTACCTGGTGGTATTGCACTACCAGAATTTCGCTATTTACCCACGGACAAAACGGTGGGAACTCCGTGGGTAAATCAAGTTTTCCCACGGAAAACAGTCGGTACAGAAGCGGTCGGTAGAGGAGTGGTGGGTAAAATTTACAGACCGTGCCGGTGGGAACGTAGGGACTGAAACAGTGGAAACATTGATGTTAGAGAGGACCAATTTAATTCGAAGGTTCCCACTATTTCCGTGGGTAGCATACCCACCGATAAAGTCGCTACTATTCCACGTGTATGGTTAAATTTTATTCAAACTTCACACGGCTTCGGTGGGTAGAGTAAAAATAAATATTTTTAATTTAAAATACTCTCATTGTTATTGTCGATAAGTTATGAATATCTGGGGAATGAATTCAAAATTTTAAAATGTACCCACGGAAACAGTCGGTATACTATGAAGATCTGGGAAATTTAATCTAATCTACTCACCGTTTCCGTGGGTAAATATAAAGATTTAATTTTTTTTTTGTTTGTACCCACTGTTGCCGTGGGTAATGTGTGTACACCTGCAAAAGAAAATTTGCAATTAGCAAGCCACACCACCTGCCAAATTTGAAATCAGCAACCAAATTTGTATATTCAACCTAACATTTAATCCACCACTTCTAACTTATATCAATACCACAATTGCAACATCTAAATCCAAACAATATCTACAAATGCAACCATAAACATCCAAACAGAAGTCTTAACCATAACATTTGTAAGTCTAAACCACAAGTATTAACAAGTCTAAAGCATAAGCATTAACTAGTCTAAACATCCCTACGCAAGTCTAAATAACCATAATATAACCAGTAGTAGCAAGTCTAATAACCAAAAGGAAGTCTAATTAGCAACCCCATGCAGCCATAACCATAAGCAACATTGCAAGTCTAATAACCAAAAGGAAGTCTAATTAGCAACCCCATGCAGCCATAACCATAAGCAACATTGCAACAACAAACTAGTCTGTTTCATCAGAATCAGACTCTCGATTAGATCGACGCTTGGATGCAAGATCCTTCACTAGATTCATCAATTGACTAAGTTGTGCTCGATCTGAAGCCCGTTCTTCCTGCAAAAGTCTCATTTGCTCTCGATCTGAAGCACGTTGTTCCTCCAACATTGCTACTTTACGCTGCAGTGCATCCACCACTTCTGGATCCTGAGAAGAGCTACAGGGAGTAGGACGCAAACCTGATTTAACTGGACCCGAGGAATACTGCGATCCAAGCCCATAAGTTCTACCTTTCTTTGGGCCACCAACCTCTTCAAGGAATAACGAATTCACTTCTTCAACTGTAGGTTGGGTAGAGCTACCAACCTCGGAAGCCGGCTGACTTTGATACCATTCTTCCACACGGCGTTTAAACCCAACCTGAAAAGACATATGTTGATAAATAAGAATTATATAGATGTTAAAAAATACGAATTAGAGGCCTGAAGTAAGGATCTTACATGCGTAGCCTCAGCACGCGGCTCGACCCATGCTCCCAACTTGCCATCTCTCTTAAACCTATGTAGCTCCTCAAAGACTTCATCAAAGGACACTGCTCTGCCCTTTTTTTGTTCCTAAAAGAGAATGAATTAGAAAAAAATAAGAGAGTGTTTCCATCTCTTCTCATAAGCTTGTCAGAACATTCCAAGATTATTCTTTTTGGTAACATGCAATGATAGAAGCTGAAATTTCATCAACAACTTGGAATAGAAGATCATCAGGAAGCAGAAGCTAGTAAAATCGCTTCACAAGTCCTCTTTCTAATTTAGACTAGTATCTTTAAAAAATTCATAGTAGACTTAATTGCTTCAATTATTTTACTGTGTACATTGAATTTTACATACAAAATTAGCCATTATATGTATAGTAGCAAACTCGAGTTATGAGGAGGAAAGGGAAATGAAAGTGAAATATTGCAGGACAAAAAATACAACTAGGAACGACAGAGATACCAGAATTGCAGTACAAAACTTAAGATATTTGACAACCCTATTATGAAAAAAGTAAATAAGCCTTTCAAAAATTTAAAGAACCATGAACCATCCAAATTGTTACTAGAAAAGGAGAATTTTAAATTTAAAAAGGCTAGTAGTAATAAAATATTGACGCCCTTACATTCGTAATAAGTTCTTGGTGCCTATATAAAGAGAGGAAGTAGCAAAATATAGATAACAGTAGTCATCTCTATAGTGTTTTAGTTCTATTTAACTGAGCCATTTCATCCCTTTCAATCCTCTATAATTTTTTCTTGTCCCATCTAATTATGGCATGTATACAACACATATGTGTATTTGGTTTCATTAATGCAGTAATTGCTTGTCATCAAGTTCTCATTACTGAAGGAAGACAAGTAAAAGCATTGCAGAAACATGAGTTCAAGTCGATGATTCCAAGCAAAAGTTCTCCTGGAAATATCTACTATACACCAACAGAATAGGAAATAGCCCAGGTATTCAAAGCCAAAATCAAATTATCATACAAAGACAACTGTGAACAAATCTAAAGTCAAGTACACTGTTGAAGTAATAAACGATCTCAAGAGATAAGATGTAGGACTCTTCTGTTATAACATATCCTTTCAGTACACTCTCTATTCATTTTGTGTTCCAATGTTGATGGCAGCGAGCTGTTGTTTTTGCCTGTTTTGTATAAATTCATACATGAAAGTTCACATTGTTCAAGACACACTACAGTAATTGGTATATTAGGTGTGCAGAATTGAGAATTCCAGATAGTTAGCCACAGTATATATTTTACTACCACATTTGCTATTCCAACTGGTGATGCAAGCTAGTATAGGAAATTATTGTTCAATAAATACAACGGCATTGACTCAGCATATTGGGTGACATTCAGCAAAAGATTACCACAACTCTTGGATTCCTTAGCCTAGCCAAGACACAGACTTGAAAAAACTTGGTTCCATAAATCTAGGCAAACTAGCTTACACTTAAAAAATAATTGTTACTTACTACTTTAATATGTATGCTCTCTGCCTCTTTTCTTGTCTAGAGTGAAGATGAAAGCAATAATTGGTCAGGTTCCTACATTGCTTTTGGGAAGAATATTCTATCTTAGAATATGCCACCTATTAAGAGTTTTGCTAGGTTAGAGCTTATTGATAAAACTTACTACTAAATAGTAATAAATGACTGTAGATGATTGATTATTACCCTTTTAACTACAACAGTTGCTTAAGCAGTTATAAGATGCTAGTTACTCCTTCCAGGTTTAGGAATTTGACATATCATAATTGCCTTCCAGATATTAGTAGGATACAAAAAAGAGGGAATCAAATGAGTACTCACCTGGACAAGGTTTTATATCCCCGTCAGTTAGAGTAAAAAGAGAAATTTTGTGGTTTCAAGGGTAAATCCTGTTTTTGTCATCTTAATGAGTCCCGGTGAAGTCAGAAAATGTTACAGCTTTACGGTAATGTTGAGACAAGCACAAAATACATTGATCATTAATGATAGGAAAGCTAGAAGTATGCAGGGCATTCTTTCCTCCAGTTAAATTTCAAAATCAGAAAAATGTTTGAATGTATTCTTACGCTTAGATTTCAGTAGGTAGAAAATTAAAGTAACAGTTAAAATATATAATTGTGCCAGATTGGTTAAAGATGTCACAATTAGAATCTGCATTCTAAAATAAAGTTCAAGTTAATAAACAACTTACCATTCTATAACGATGGTCCCCCACACTACGAGAACCACCAGTGTGCAAGGACCCACCCTTTTCGGAGGCCCGAGCTGCTTTTCCTTGCTCGCTCTTTGCTTTAAATTCTGGAGAGTCCCACCACACATTAAGTTTGGTCCATACATCTGGGATTACCCAATCTGGCTTGTTACCACTTCTATGCATTGCAGACAAGGTACCTTTGAGCCTCTCTTGCGCTTTCCTTTCGAAATTACCACTCATTTGATTATCATAAGAGGGATGCCATGCACACTTTGTCTGTAAATAATTAGTAAGACTAAATAAGAAAACAATAATTAGATAAAAATATAAATGATTCTTTTATTTGTACCTGAAAATGCCTCCACATGTTGTCTCTGACATCCCACGGAATTTCTCTCCAACTCTTCCAAGCATCAACATAAAATGGTTTAATAGAGTCTGTAACTGCATTAGTAGCCTTATGCGAAGGTATAAACCTGCATGTAATTTAAAACGTTTAAAAGTAAATTCAAAAATTCAAACCTAAGTCCAAAAAATAATTCCTTACCCAGAATTCCCATCGGGAGCGATAATCAACCTATGAGACTCATCCAGTTCACCAATATCTCCAAGATACTGCGTCGGTCCACGAACTGGTGCAGATAATGGTGTAGATGGATCTGTAGATGGGGATGGAGTGTCTCCAATATGCATCCCAGATAAGTTGGGATTAGATGATGGGGATGTGGATGCAGATGGAGTGGATGATGGAGGTACGATTGAGCGGCCATCATGCTGACTGATATGATAACTAGGGGAAGAAGATGGCAAGCTCGGTGTAGGCATAAATTTATTTACTGGCATGGATGTAGATGGAGTGGATGATGGAGGTACGGATGATCGGCCACCATGCTGATTGATATGATAATTCGGGGACGAAGATGGCACGCTATGTGTAGGCATACACTGATGGGCTGGCGTAGATGTAGGCATCGAATGCGTGCCATGAGAAGACATAGTAGAATAATACACGGGGGCAGTGGGCACCGAAAAAAAGCCAGGTGGGTGTGAAGGATGCAGGGGAGTAGGAAGGGATCGTGACAAAGATGGAGAAAAAGTATGACCTGCCGATGGGGTGGTAGGGCCACCCTTAGTAGCAGAAACTTTATTCTTCACCTTATTAGTTTTACTCTTACCTTTAGATGACATCTCTGTAACATGAAAACAACATAAGACAACTAAAATAATTAAATTAAAAAAATGAAACACCTGTCTATTAGAACATGTTAAGAGATTAAGGAAAACAAAATAAGATAACTAAAATAATTTAATTAAGAAGAGTAATGAAAAAACTATCTATTAGAACATATTAAGAGATTAAGGAAAGAACATAAAACAACCAACATGTCAATCATCTTCACTGAATTCATTTTCATCAATTATTTCTTCATCTTCGCTTGCTTCATTTTCATCGACAAACTCTTCCTCTTCACTTATTTCATTATCATCAACAAATTCCTCATCCTCATTTATCATAGATGTTCCTTCCCCATAATTATTTTGAATTTCCCTGCGAGTAATGACCGAAGGATCAAATTCTTCATAGATGCCTTCACTATGTTGCAACTCACCTGCTAATTCAGCATCTACCACATGTTCAACACTTGAAATGTCATTCTGGTATGCTACATCCAATGCATCAACTTCCACTCTACCTACAGGTTTACTTTTTATAGCTACCCACCAGTCAGATTTATCCTTTCGCGATGGATAAGGAGTGTAATACACTTGCTTCACATTTTGTGCAATGATAAATGGATCATAATGTCCATATACCCTTTTGTGATTAATTTCAACTATTTTGTATTGCGGGTGCACCCTTGTACCTCTATTAGGTGTTGGATCAAACCACTTACACCGAAAGAGTACCACCTTTTTCTTGGGCCAACCAACAAATTCTACTTCTAAAATCTCCTGGATTACACCATAGTAGTCAACATCTCCATCTTTATCACCGGCGACACCTTTCACCCACACTCCGGAGTTAACAGTTTTCTTACCTTTAGACAATTCTTCTGTATGAAACTTGTAGCCATTAACATAGTACTTATCCATCCTTTTGACTTTATGTAGACACCCCCAAGATATATCACGCAAAAATAAGTCTTTTATGCCATTACTTGGGTTATGTACCTATATAGTACAAGAAAGTTAAAAATTTTGTAGATTCATTTTATAGTTTGTAAAAAAAATGAGATTCACATTACATATTAAGATATACTTACAAATTCTCTTAACCATTCTGAAAACTTTTCATACACAGCATCAAACCCAAATAAACCCACAAAATAACTGCTCGACACAATTAGAAATCTCATTAGTTAAAATATTGATGAATCTTGCACGTAAATAATTAATAAAAATTGAAATTTACCTATAAAAAGGTTGAACTTCTGGGCAATTCAACAATACATGTGTTGTAGCTACTTTTCTATCAATCTCGTTCAAATTGACCATTTTACCATTTTTTGGTCCTCTACCTGGTTGATTGAATATGGAAACAGGTGGAAGTGAAGGATCACTGTTGCCTCCGTCGTCATGCCGATTCGGCCTATTTCTCAAACTTGGCACATGATGCTCAAAGTAGTATGAGCAGAAATGTGAAGTTTCCTTGGCCAAGTATGCCTCACATATCGATCCCTCAATCCTAGACCTATTTTTCACACTCCGCTTGCATTTGCCAATTTCCCTGCATAACACAATTTCTTACACATAGAAAGATCATCTAATCTAAATACATAA
Organism: Petunia x hybrida; assembly: GCA_037355625.1. NCBI lineage: Eukaryota > Viridiplantae > Streptophyta > Magnoliopsida > Solanales > Solanaceae > Petunia > Petunia x hybrida. Next base: position 3,088,329 of record JBBBVM010000081.1, read on the forward strand.
AAAGCAAATGACCAATGTGATTACCTCTCGAATGGATACATCCATCTACATTGAACCGGTCCTCCAAGTCGTGCCTCTTCTGCAAGATGAATCGGAAGATGTTCCATAACATTGAAAAAACCTGGTGGGAAGATTTTCCCCATCTTGTTAGTGGTTACCCTAACATTACTATCCATCAAGGCTAAGTTTTCCTCCTTCAGTGTGTTCGAACACAAGTCTTTGAAGAATAAGCTCATCTCTGTGATGGGTTTCCAAATTCTATCAGGCAGATTACTGAATGCAATTGGAAGCAAATTTTCCATGAAAATGTGGCAATCGTGACTCTTCAATGCCGTCAATTTTCCTTCTTTCATGTCAACACATCTGGATATGTTTGACGCATAACCATCGGGCATCCTTAAGTTCTTAACCCACTCACAAATCTCTCTTCTCTCATCTAGTTCAAATGTGTAACTAGCCTTGGGCATTCGGACCTTGTTGTCGACAAACTGAAGGTGTAACTCCTTTCGCCTACAATGTTCCTCCAAGTCCATTCTGGCTTTCAAGTTATCTTTTGTTTTGTTCTTGACATCCATCACAGTATTAAATACGGCATCAAAATAATTCTTTTCAATGTGCATGGGATCCAGATTATGCCGAAGAAGATTATTCTTCCAATAAGGCAATTCCCAGAATATGCTCTGTTTAGTCCAATTATGCGTAACACCATAACTAGGCTGTTTAGTTGGCAAAGTCTCAGTTACCTTTGGCAATTTGCTAACCCTAGCCCAAATTTCTTCACCCGTCTTGATCCGTGGAGGCTCATCAAAATCAGTACGGTTCTTCATGAATGCACTAGTGTTTCTCCTAAACTCATGATCCATGGGTAAGAAGCGTCGGTGACAGTCAAACCATGTGTTTTTGCCTCCATGTTTCAGAGTGAATGCTTTTGTATCTTCCATGCAACAAGGGCAACCTAACTTTCCACCGGTGGACCAACCAGACAACATTCCATAAGCAGGAAAATCATTTATGGTCCACATCAAAGCAGCATGCAAGCTAAAATTTTGTTTAGTTGATATGTCATATGTTTCGACACCTTCATCCCACAGTAGCTTTAATTCATCAATCAAAGGCTGCAAATATACATCAATCAAACTTTTCGGATTATGTGGGCCTGGGATAATGCATGTTAGAAACAAATATGGACTTGTCATACACATCTCAGGCGGAAGATTATACGGCGTGACAAAGACAGGCCAACATGAATATGGTGTAGCAGAGACAGCAAATGGTGTGAACCCATCTGCACACAAACCCAACCTGATATTTCTTGGTTCTTTAGCAAATTCCGGATACACTCTATCAAAATGTTTCCATGCTTCTCCATCTGATGGATGACGTAGAATACCAGGTTTCTTTGTATGTTCAGCGTGCCATCTCATATGAGGAGCAGAGCTCATTGACGCATACAACCTCTTTAACCTAGGTATAAGGGGTAAGTAGTGCATCGCCTTAATGGGGACCTTCTTATTTTTACCACCATTTTTTGTTTCCTTAAAACGAGCTTGTCCACAAAATTTACAATTTTGTCGCTTTGCGTCATCCTTATAGAATAACATGCAACCTTTTTCACAACAGTCAATTCTCTCTGATGAAAGCCCTAACTTGGAAGTCAATTTCTTTGTGTCGTAATAGTCACTAGGCAACTCCAAGTTATTCGGGTTAAGTTCATTCATAAGCCCAATGATGGAGTTCATCCCTGCTTGAGAAATATTATAATCAGATTTAATACATAGCAATCTAACTGCAACAGACAACTTAGAATGCATTGATCCTTCATAAAATGGACGACTAGCTTCCTCTAACTGCTCATAGAACTCCTTTGCCTCATCGTTGGGAGATTGCTCAACATTTGGCTGGGATGGTTTATCTGAGTGTATTCCAAAAGCATCCCTAACCATTTTATTGATTCGAGAATTTTGAACATCATTCTCCACATACTGACTGCTCTCACTACCAAAAAATTCTTGAAAATTTACATCAGCATCACTAACATTAGTCTCACCATGGACAATCCACACATAATAATTAGCCATAAATCCCTTTTTATAAAGGTGAGTTTTAACCACGGCAGGTGTTAAAAAAGACACACACTTGCATTTTACACAAGGGCATCTAATCGTCCCTTCTCTTAAAAATTCAGGAAGTGTTTTCGCTTGTGCAATAAATGTACCAACCCCTTGTACAAATTCGTCCCTCAAACCCCGACGTCCCGGATTATTCTTATTGTACATCCATTTTCGATTTTCACGTTCCATCTACACAAAGAGAAGAATAAAGGAAATAAAAAATGATGTTCGGGCCTCTATTAGAGGTATTATTGATAAAAGAATGAAGGCAATGAAAGTAGGGGACACAGATAATGAGGACCTACTTGGATAATTGCTGGAATCGAACTTAAAAGAAATCGAACAACATGGAAACAAGGATTTTGGAATGAGCAGTGGGGTAGTCATTAAAGAATGCAAGTTATTCTATTTTGTTGGCCAAGAAACTACGTCAGCCTTGCTTCTATGGACTCTAGTGTTGTTGAGCATGTATCAAGATTGGCAGGCTCGGGCCATAGAAGAATTATGACTAAAGACACTACTAATTAAAAGCAAGTATAAAGAGAGAGCAAGAGTAGTACTTAGTACAACACTGCTATATAAAGATTATTGACTGTTATAAAAATGTTGCAAACAAAGATGCAAATCTGGTAAATTTTGTATGATTATTGTCAGTTTAAGATTTATTATTTTACAAATCATACAATTATAAGTTGCTAGAAATCTATTAGTACTATTCACTTGAATACTTTTCAAACAAGTTTTTCAACTTTACAATTTAAAGTCATGTCCAAATGGAGTGGTCTCCTACAACTGATGACCAAATTAATTTTTTCCTCTGTCCCTTTATAGAACTGCAGAAGTAATTCACATTTCACAGTATCTTCTTGCACAGTTTCTTCTTGCAAATTACTATATATTCTCAATCTCCAGCCACACATAGTTGTAATACAACTTTTATACTCAACACCAAATAAAATGAAATCAACACTATAGGATTTCTTCTAATTTAGTTCAACAACTTGATTTATTGTACCAATGTGCGTTCTGCCCAATAAGCTTTCGCCTAAACCTTGTACTTCTGTAAAGAAAATCACGGAATATGTACAAAACTTAAATTCATAACCTAATTACTAGAACTTGAGGACACTGTACTAGAATCCAGAATCCATAAAGTTCAATTCTTGGATTCACCTCGGAATAAGCTATATGCTAGTTTCCTCTTTGACAAGTCTTTAATACATTTTCTATACTATATAACTTCATAAAGTAGTGCTACTTGATGTTCAACTGTTTTTTTGTTTGTTTTTTTTTAAAGCTTTTTCTAAATTGCAGAGCTGTACTACTTCATACCAGAGTAGATAAAAATTTTATAATTCATTGTTAGACATAAATTGAGTTTTTAATTTAGCACTTTAAATTATGCCCCTAGTGTTGTTATAACGATTAATAATTGTGTGAGTGGTGTAATGTGCTGCAGAACCACATAACTCTTGCCCCCTGTGGTGTCCAAATAGCTAGTTCGTCATATACTGCCTATATAGTTATCTTGATAACATGCAACGCTTGAATCCCTAATAATTTTACTCTATCACAAAGAACGAAATTTGGACAAAATTGAACTGTGGAAAACGAAAACAAACGAAGTGAAGAAAAGGAAATTAAAGAACTTACCAGATCAGTGGTGATTGGATCTGTGAAAAAGTCGATGTATCTGTTGAATCGGAGCTTTTTTTTCCTTTGCTTTTGTTTGGGGTTATTTTGTTTAAGAAAGAGGGAATAAACAATGAGGGGAAAAGAGAGGTTTATTTCTGATTTAGGTTTGTACTCACTGATACGGTGGGTAAAAGAAAGTAGTGGGCCTCGTTACTTTTTGTAAAAAGTACCCACGGTTTCGCTGGCTACATTTAATTAATTTCTTTTGGAAAAAATTTTCTAAATGTACCTACAGTTTCCGTGGGTACAATATTCATTTATTTTTTTTTTATTTTTTTATCTTCTCACTGAATCGGTTGATAAGCTAGTCAAACTATACTTTAACGTTATTCCTACAAATGTTCCCACAGATTCTGTCGATACACTGAAGCGCGGATTTTTCCGGGAAAATATTCCCACGGAATAGTGGGAATAGTCGTGGGAACATTGATAATAATAGCGGGAAAAAAATATTTACAATATACTCACGGTATCGGTGGGTACTTACCGACTATTTATTTCCGTGGGTAAAATTCTGTGGGTAAATAGCGAAATTCTGGTAGTGTTGGATCTCTCGATGAGTCTGGTAGGTTGATTATCATGCCTGACAGCAAAGAAGGGTAAGATTTATTCATTAACCCTTAAATTATAAACTTTTGAATTGAATGCAATATATATATTTATCAACATAATTTTGTATGTTAAATTTAATGCAGGTTTATTCCATCGGACAAGGTAGTGAAACTTGTTGTTGAATCTATGATACCACACTTTACTGATGGTTGGCCATCGTGGGGAAAGGTGCCAGTACTTGTTAGAAACCGCATGTTTCAAGCTTTTACGATATTAACTATACTTATGAAGCTTTTGTCATTTGATTATTCCATGTGTTTTATTAGTTTTCACTTATTATATTATTAATTGTTTCAGTACAAGTGTTCGTGGGATGCTATATATGATGATGAAATCCGAGCAGTTTTTGAGAAAAAAACTGCTAAAAGGCTAAGTGATTCTTTATCAAAATACAGGCAAAGGGGGTAAAGTTCCCAAACGGATTTATCAACAGAATGGAAAAACTCAAAATTTATTGGCAAACACCTGAATTCTTAGCCTAGAGCGAGCAGGCTAAGAAAAACAGAGCATCGACAAAGGGAGGATCGAAGCACACTTGTGGTTCAGTTAGTTTGGCCACCCACCGGATGTGATATGTAAGTCAATCTAATTTTAATTTAAATTAAAAACTTAACACCATTTTGATTTAGCATTAACACATTTGCATTGTGTAGGAAGCGGTACATGGAAAAGTTAGTGATAATGAATTTTTCTGTCTGTTCTATTATTTATATGACGAACAAGGAAATGAGGTGGGATGGCTCGAGCCACGTGCACAACAACTAGAGGTGAGATATCATAAATAATTTTATTTTATTTTAAATTATTCTTTAATTAATTATTCTAATCGTGTCTTATGTTTTAGGAAAATTACAAAGCTCTACACCAAGAATGGCTTGAGAGCCAAGGGTCACAGGTCGTTGAAGGCTCTCCTAAACCCACCCCAGAAGAAGAAAATGCAATGTTCGTTCAGGCGGGTGGTGGCTATACTAGCAAAAATCGAGCCTATGGCCTTGGTCCTTCGAGGTATAAGGAGCCTTCTCGTGTAGATATTGTCAATGCTAATTGCTCTTCTTCTTCTTCTTCTTCTTCTTCTTCTTCTTCTTCTTCTTCTTCTTCTTCTTCTGCTGCACCACAAATTGTGGATGATGATTTGCGCTCTAAATTGGCGGAAATGGAGCAAAGGCTACTGGATAGTGAAAGGCAAGGCTTGGCTGACCGTGAGAATGTAAAGAAATTAGAGGAAATTATGGCAAAGATTTGGAGGGATAAGGAGCAAGGCAGTGGCTCCTCCGAGAGGGCGGAGTAGTAGTGTCATGGTTTGTTAAGTTTGTCGAACATGTTACTAATTAAAGACTTTAGTTTTTACTCGTGATGAATGTTTAATGATGAAACATGTATGTAGAATTGTTTAATTGCCCGTGGTGGCTTTGTTTTATGTTAAACAGGCTGTATAACTGTTTTAGTGGTGTTTTTCAGGTTTTTGGTTGCTTTGTATCGATTTTTTAATATTTTTATTTAGCAGAGTTATTATAATTAGAGAGGAAATTCCTTCTCTAAACGTAAAAATAATTTTTAATTATTTTTCTGGAGAGGGAATTCCGTCTCTAAACAATAAAAATAATTTTTAATTATTTTCCTGGAGAGGGAATTTCGTCTCTAAACAATAAAAATAATTTCTACAAATAATGTTGGAGACGGAATTCCCTCTCCAAGCAGGAAATTAATTATCTTGCTCGAGAGAGAATTCCGTCTCTAAGCACTTACTAACACAATAGCGAAGGTCGCGTAGAGACGGAATTCCCTTTTAGAGAGGGAATTCTGTCTCAAACTGAGACGCACGGTGACGTATTTTTTGTAAGCGATGTCACTTTTAAAGAGAAGTTTATTGTTGATTATTGTAGGTTTAATAAGTAAGGCAGTCTAGCACAAGTAATTATGTACTTCTTAAGTTAGAAGAATATCATAGGTTCAATTTCTACTAACGTCTATTACTTTAAGCGATGAATGTTCAGAACTTTTAATAAAATAAGATAATTTATGCCACAATCGGGATCCAAACCCTCACCATTCTAAATTTTCTTAAAGTGGTTAACCACTAAATCCCGAAACTTTGATATTTAAAACAGTGTCACTTTCTTTATTTGTACTAAATATTGTGAGTTTTTATATATTAACATACATATACATAATAAAATGTTTCGACGAAGGGGTGTCATGAGACACCTCTTCTTATAAGGTGCTTACGCAACTGGAGACGTAAAACACTATATTTCTAGTAGTGATACATATAAATAGTTAAGTAGTTAGCTAGTTAGCAAGATCATATAAGTTTCGTTTTGTTGCTCATAGTGAAACCCTTATTTTTCTCATATTGTTAATTTCCTCTCCTTAGCTCAAATACACACTGCTGAATCCATAATTCGACAAATCGGATTACTCAAACTTAAATCGGTTACCGAACAACAGCTAAGTAAGAAAAGAAAAAAGAATGACCGCAGAAGCAGGTCATGTAATGATAGGTCAGAAGCAACTTTGGGTTCAAATCAAAAGGCAATTTGCAGCAGCTACGAAAAGAATGGACAACAGGACAAGTATGCCTCTTTGTACATGTCCTCTGTCCTAGCTGTCATATCTTGAAAAATAATAAATACAATAATATTCATTAAAATTATTTATAAGTTGAACAGTATTAGATGGTCACGTTATACTTCAAAAGATGTCAAAACGTACAGAGGAACTCAAAAGCTAGTGGACAAAGAAGAAACGATTAGCAGACAAAAATGCACTTTTAGTTAATTTCATAAAATAAGAATGCATCTGCTTGGCGTCAATAATCATGCTAGCTGTAGCTGTACGAGTTTGATAATATTTAGGAAATAAAATAGACTTCCACCAAAAACAATGGAAATATATTAGACTCGACCTTTTGAAGGGTCTCATTCATAAAATATGGTGGTTGATCAAATCTTTATGAGTTAATACCTAATTAATCAAATAGGATAATGGCTGACCCATTTAGTTAAAACAGTGACTAGAGTTTCCAAAGAATGTTGTTTTCACAAATTAAGAATGAGATATTTTGATCAAAGGAAAACTCTTGGTTTACACGTATAGGTAAATATAACTGTAGCTAGTAGGTCTAAAAAAACTTTTGCTTAGGGTTTTCACTCTATGCTCAGTAATTTTTAGAGTCTAACTATTGCGGATTTGTGTCATTTGGATGATAAATTGTCCTATATCAAAAAACTATATCAAGAGTTCTGGTTAAAAATAATGGTGTACTTACCAGTTACCACTACGGATATCCTTAAATTACAAAGAGGCGTTTGAGTAAGCTTTAGAGTAAAACTGAGTAGAAGATCTACACCTTGAAATTATTGATTTTCAGAAAGACCATTAAGTGTGTTTCTTAGAGGCTATAAGTTTCATCCAACATTTTTACATTTGTCAGTCCAGAAGTAAATAAATGTTTTCAGAAGTTTATCTTTATATCCAAGAAATGTTACCACAATTCCTAACGTGAATGTGTAGGTAGCTTATTAGTTGATTTATTTTTACCATCATTTAAAGAGAAGATGGGAACATAATCACATGATGAAGAAAGGATAGGCCAATAACTGTGCCAAAACCTAAACAAAAGAAAGGACAGCCACACAAAGAGTTAGAGGAAACAGTTAAAAGGCGGTGGAGCCGTCACCAAATTGTGTTCAGACTTGGACAGAAAATTTAATAAAATTTAAACAGCGAAAAAGGTACCTTTTGTCATTTTATGTTTATTATGGAGTATTCCTTTGAGAAAATTCCAACAACCAACTTTTCTCAATTATTGATCTTTGATCACCCCACCTCCGCTTTTAGTTTTTCATATTTCATTTTCGTAACTGGTCATCATCCTCTCCTTGGAAAATCAGAAAATAGTTACAGCAAATAATCCAAGCAACCTAGCTCGTTAACTATGAGGACATTGAGAAACATCTAAGAAGTTGTTTGGTAAGATGTATTGTGTAACTTAATTCATGTATTAAGTTTTATCCTTTGTTTGGTAGTTAAATTTAATTAAATATTATTAATCTATGTACGTATTATTTAGTGCATCAATTGTGATATAACTTAATATCTAGGCCAACATGGTATTAGTAATGTTATGTTTACTAATGTATGGATAATCCGTAAAATGACACAAATACTCACCCTCAAATCCTTATTTTTAATACATAGATAAGAATTCAAGAGTATAATTAGAAACAAAATCTTATATACAATTTTATAGCAAACACAACTTTAAGTTATACACTGTTTATCCAAATTTTAATACAATGAACCAAATACATGACTAAAAACAATCTTTGCATTAATAATTCCTGCATTACTAATCTATGTATTGTTTTTCTCTACCAAACTGACCCCTAAGACTCCTAAATTGATCAAAGGAATAACGTGTGAAAGGTAGCCACCTCGGAGATCTAAACGAGATAATCCATATTAAAAGAAAACGAGATAACTATTTTATTCCACATCTCAAATATTTTAAAATTTGACAACTTGACATGTTTCTCTAACAACAAATCACGATTAATGTACGCGTCATACATGACTATTGGTACATAAACATGTTGGTTAAACATCATATGACTCCGTCAAAATGAGTTAACCCTAGCAGGATTTAAACAAGATACGGTTAAATCTTTATATTTCTTAGCATTAAAATAATTATACTCGATCTTAAAATTACGACTTCAGTAGTACTTACTAAGTATTTTGAGCAGTACGTTGTGTGATTTGTCTAACTGCAAGTTCGTTGGGTGCTGATCATGGTTACCAGCTTGAATTATAACGACTTTTACTTTTCGCAAGATGGATCCTTTACCACTAAATCGGCCTACAACCTATATGCCACACTAAATTCCAGCCCCCTCCTAAAACCATTGATACTCTTTGGCTATGGAAATTGCATATTCCAAACAAGATTAAATACTTTATGTAGTCTTTCCTACATAACAAACTTCCTACAACTAAAAACCTTTTCCATAGAAATATTGTTCAAACTGATTGTTGTAAACACTGTCCCTCAATTCCTGAATCTTCGCACCATATTTTCGTGGATTGTCCTAAATTAGGAAAGGATCTATGGGACTATCATCAGCTACGTCCGCCTCAAAACCTTTATGTTTGGGTTAAAAGCTTGTGCAGACGCAAAGAAACCCATCCAAGATTAAAGGGAATCCCGTTGGGAACTTATATTCTGTTTGCTTTATGGACAATATGGAAGACTAGAAACAAAAATATATTTGAAAATTCGTCCATAAAAATGAACATTCCTTCGATTATGCGACAAGCGGGGGAATTCTGGTATATCAATAATCCTCCATCAAGGAATAATACTATGAGTAGTATTTATATTAAATGGCAACCTCCAGATAATGGATATTATAAGCTCAACACGGATGGTGCCTACAATCCAACAGAGACCACAAGAGGAGCAGGAGGTGTAATTAGAGATTGCCAAGGAGCATGGCAAATGGGCTTTGCTAAACATCTTCCTAAAAGCTCGGTCATCCATGCAGAAATAATGGCACTATTTGAAGGACTTCGATTAGCAAAGCTGCATAATCTTAAACCACTTCAAGTGGAAATTGACTTTAATGTCCTACAACTTATGCTTCAAGGAACTAATGAAATTTATTCTAATATTTTATATGATTGCAGGTCCTTGCTTTCTGACTTAGGATGCACTGAAGTCGGGCATATATACAGGGAAGCAAATTTTGTTGCTGACTTATTATCTAAACATGGCTGTAACGCTCCCTGTATTCCTATGGTTTATTTTAATCAAGCACCTAGTTTTGTTTTATATGAACTAGATCTAGACTCTTCTTCTCATCTTCGAGAAAGAAATGGTCGCTTTTGTAACTTTGACCAGTGATGGTATTATATATTAATGCATTCATTAGAAAAAAAAAACGACTTTTAAACTCGCTGTATTTACCGAACTAGTATTAGTCAAGGCTAAAGGCAGAAATAAAAGCATGTATGCTGTATGTATATGAAGCCAAAGAAGCACTTTTTGAGGCAGACGTTAATCAAAGCTGTTTAATTTATTCTGTTGAAAACGATCTAAGCACGTTTTATTCTTAGTTTTTCTTCTTATATACGGAGTATATTATTATCCACTTCTTCCATTAGTCTTGGTGGTGCTAGGTGGAGTGGTGGTGTATGAGTGGACTGCCCTATACATATACATATGGTGGCCATATATCCTAGGATGACGGGATTGGAGAGGGGATATATGATCAACCTTTTAAATAATTAAAATAGTAGCTTTCGAACTTGAAACAGAAAAATAAGAAGCAACGTTAACGTCTAATGAGGTGAGAAGGAACAAAGGATCTTTAAATCCACAGCTAAATATATATTGTTCCAATTAATGTTAGTCCAATAGTTCTTCTTTTAACTCTTTGGAATCAGAAAGCGATATGGACGAAAGATCTGGTTAACGTGAGGAATCTTCGTTAAGAAAAATGCTTATTTCACATTTAAAATAAATAAATGTGGTGGAACATTAAAGCTTAATATAGACTCTACAAGAAGTTCGAAAACTGTTTGATTAAAACAAAAACAAGGTAAGGAGCACATTACTCAGGTCATTGGTTTGATGATTAGTTATACCGGAATTTTAATACACCCATTGTTTGTATGATGATTAATAAGATGTGGATTATCATGCAGAGAATAAATAATCCAAAAAATTTACAGAGAATAAATAATCCAAAAAATTTAGTACATTAAATAACTAAATGTGGTGTTTTTTTAATATACCTATTGTAAGGACATGTTTAGATAGTTTTGTTTAGGGGTGTTCAAATCGAACCACAGAATCGAGTCAAAACAATAAATCGAACCAAACTGACTAAAACTATCGAATATCTTTGATTTGGTTTGATTTTGGTATTAAACTAATTAGAAAAATCGAAATAAACCGACATATAAATATATTTATTTTTTATATATATTCAAAACATTATATGTTGTTTTCTTAAAAAAAAAGTCTAAGAAACTAATCTTTTTTCAATATTGACATGGAGTTTATTGGTTATCTTTAAAATTAAATGGAGCTAGGATATTATTACTTGAGTTTCATTTGATCTTTGTTTTTAATTATCAAAGTCCTAAGCTTGAAAGTATATAAATAAAAGATTATTGTCAGATTAAAAATTAAGTTATCTTGTATTGCCAAAAAAAAAAAAAAAAATCATAAGGATACTTTAATAGGAGTATATCATATGTTTGTCAATTTGCTCAATTTTTATTAAACATAAATTTAGTATATCAAAATTTTATTCCACAACTTTACCAAGTTAAATTAAATATATATTTTATGTGATTAAAAATAAAATCAAAAAAATCGACGAAACCCCAAAAAACCAAATAGACCAAACCGATAACGTTGGTTTTATTTTGGTTTTGATGAAAAATTGAACCAATCGACCCTTGAACACCCCTACTTTTTCTCATGTATTGCTAAAACTTGTACTATATATTACTTATTACACCTTCTATGTCGTATAAAGTAATACAAAAGATTACGGTATAACTTATAGTATTCATATTAGTTATTACAAGGTTTAAATTATTTCCAATATCGAAATTTGCATAAGATACGAATTTTAATACCGAAAATTAAAAATGTATAAAATAATATCGATTTATATACCATGATAAATTTGGAAAATATATCAAACCAAACGCCCCTCGTTAAGCCCAAGTATGAAACAAACGTTCTAGGATTTGGATTTGACATAGCGGCATTTGAATAAGACATTATTTTTCGATTCGATGTGACCTATTCAAACAGGAATTAAGAAGACAAATACAACAACAACATATCCAGTGTATCTCATAAGTGGGGTTTGGGGAGGGTGAGATGTACGCAGGTCTTACCCCACCAAGGTGGAGAGGCTGTTTTCGATAGACCCTCGGCTAGGAACAGAAACACATTAGAAAACACATTTGAAAAATCAAGCCAGTATTATCATACTAAAAATAATGTAAAACGCATGCATATCCAATAAACAGATAATATCAGTAGATATAAAGCCAGAGAGTAAAATGGAAATCATCTACAAAGCATACTACTACATCTAATATGGGGAAAGATGCTTGACTACAAGCTAACCTTCTATCCTAATCCTCGACCTCCACACCTCCCTATCTAGTGCCATGTCCTCGGTGATCTGGATCCTGGCCATGTCCTGTCTAATCACCTCGCCCCAGTTCTTCTTCGGTCTACCTCTACCTCTCCGTAGACCCAACACTGCTAGTCTATCACACCTCCTCACCGGAGCATCAACACTTCTCCTCCTCACGTGGTCGAACCATTGTTCTCGCATCTTCTCAACCACTAGGGCTACACCAACCTTGTCACGAATGATTTCGTTCTTAATCCTATTCATCCTGGTGTGCCTACACATCCATCTAAGCATTCTCATTTTCGCAACGCTCATCTTCTGGGTGTGAGAATTCTTGACTGGGCAGCACTCTGCTCCATATAATATAGCTAGTCTGACGACCACTCTATAGAATTTGCCCTTAAGCTTAAGGGGCACTCTCTTGTCACAGAGTACACCGGAAGCAAGCCTCCACTTCATCCAACCTACCCCTATACGGTGCGTGACATCTTCATAAATCTCACCATTGCCTTGGAGGATTCAGCCACGATATTTGAAGCTTCCTTTCTTAGAAATGACTTGAGAGTCAAGCCTCACGTCCACATCTGGCTCATCAGGAGCGTCACTAAACTTACATTCCATATATTCTGTTTTAGTCCTACTTATTCTAAAGCCCTTAATTAGACTTTAGAGTCTGCCTCCAGACCTCCAGTTTCTCATTGACACCTCTGCGAGTCTCGTCCACCAACACTATATCATCTGCAATTAGCATACACCACGACACTTCTTCCTAGATATTCTGAGTCAATACATCCATCACCGGTGCAAATAAAAATGGGCTAAGCGCTGACCCTTGATGAAGCCCCATCTCAATCAGGAAGTGGTCCGAATCTTATCAACAATTAATTTAGTGAAGTAAGGTACATGCGAATTGCATAGATGTAGTAAACGGAAAATTAAATAAAGAAAGATCAAATGTATACGTATTCACAGTAGATTAGGTTCATATTAGGTGGAAGTTTGGAATTACTTTTGATTTCAGTGTGAACCTATATGAACTGCAATTCCAAACCATTACGTACTTTAAATCATTTCAACATTATTAATTGGTATAGCATATGTGAGATCTACCTCGACACAAAAGTCAAATTAGTTGTTGCGTCTGATGAATACGCATAATGCTTATTGTGTATGTTGTTTTAAATGTGTCTTATGAGTCTCTCTATCTACGCATATATATTCGATAAAAATTTAACCGCACCAGGTATTTACACCTGGTCACTAAATAAATGACACATATCCCTTTATTTAACTGTACTTATTAGCACTTAACCATAGTTTGCATCATTTATTTTGTACATGACATGAATATAATAATTTAAAATTCTTAATAATATTAACTTGCTACTGCTCTCCATTGTCTCTGTACTGGCCATTATGAGCTTATGTTGTTACTTAGCAAACTTAACAAAAAAATAGTTCTTTTGATTTACATGTTGTGAAAAGATTATCGAACTTAGTTTGAAAATTGGTACTCACGTATGTTTTAGTACTTATTTTTTTTAATATGAAGCCTTGGAGTATTTACCTATTGAACCGAACTTAGTAGAGTTTCTTTGCTTTGTCAATATTTCAAGATTTTCAATAAACTTTCACAAATAAAAAATTTAATTAATAACATATGAAAAGTTATATGTTAAGACATATTTTTTCTTCATTAACTATTTTTTTACAAAACTTGTCTAGACGATATAAGTTGTTTTCAATGGGAATATAAAATTAAGAATGAGAAAAAAATGACACAGACCTTTAGAGTTAAGATAGAATTTTTGAAGAATACTGTAGTAAAGAAATATATATATAAATCAATTCTGGTGAAAATATGTTGTAATGAATGGCTGTTATAAAAAAATTTGACAGTAGTAATTACGTTATTCAAGTCTTCTTAAGCAAGTAATTTTATGGTATACAATTATATGTCTCAATAATGTAATTAAGATCATCAAAGATGGAATATACATCAATACTAAAATCCTGAAAAGTTTATCAAAACCTTTTTAAACGTGTTCTTGAAATTTTTCCTTTTGGAAATATCATTTGATAAGTTACACTAATTTACTTTGCTAGTTTTCTTATTTCAACAGGTACCAGCTTTATTGAGTTTTAAAACCATTCAACTTTCTAAACTGATGATAGTATTATAATATAATTTATTTAATATTTAATGGGTAATTTTTTAAGCCATCCAGAAAAATAATCTGCACAAACTGATAGCAGCATTCTAAAGGTTCAACTGCAAACTGAAATGATAGAAAGACTCTTCATCTCATGAGGATACCGATATAGGTGGTCATAAATTTGGGTCCCTACGAGGATGTAATGACATTCCATCATATCCAGTAAGGTAGTAATTGACAAAGTCAATCGTCTGTCCCAATGGGAAAAAAATAAAAGAACTTTATAACATAAATTTATAAAGGGGTACATATTAGTGCTCCAATTTTTAAGTGGTGTTTGGTATTTACAATCTTACAAATAGAAATTGATATATCACTTAATTCTTTGCGTTTGTTTGGATCCTCAACAAATGAATAAAATTTCCTCTTTTCAGGGGTAATCACTTGACTATGACATAGTCTTAATAATCTTTTATTGTCATCACTCCTTTTTGGTTGCTTGTTTTTGTCTTTCTTTTTTATATTATTTTTTAAAACATCTTTACTTGACATTTGGCCAACATTCATATTTAAATGTGATGTGGTATATTATTAGAAGGCTTTGATTGTGAATCTTTCTTTTTTTCTTTTTCCAAAACAAAGTCTAGCTGCCTAATCCACAACAGAAATTAAAATAAGAATATATATATATATATATATATATATATATATATATATATATATATATATATATATATATATATATATATAAAAAGTTTTGTCTCCATAAATAAGAAGCATAAATGTGAAGGAAATTGTTCTAAGACAACCATATGTAACGATTGGCAAACAATCAAACCAGCCAAAAGACATGATTCTCCGAGACTTAATGTACCTTAAAAGGTAGACAAGGAACCAACATATTCTCTTCACTCATAATTCAGTTCGTTTTAAATTTTCCCAAGTACTTGGCCATGGGTATAATAATTCTATGCCATATTCCTTTGAGGCGAGTGAAGGAAAACGAGCATGCTAAATAACTACTACTACTAATTATACAGTACATTCAAACAAATCACTAAACGTCCAAATCATTTTGATGTCAAGAAGGTAAGAACAATCCTTCAATTAGTCCGTAATTTAATAAATAATAGCACACAGTTAGTTTTCTAATGTACCGCTATCACCTTCCTACCATAATTTTCAAACTGAAAAATAATAAGCATATGAACAATTCATAGAACTGATGCAGAGAAATGAGACCTAGTTAAGATATTTGGGAATGGAGAAGATTCTCATTAATTAAAATGGAGTGGAATACATCCGATATATAGTAAGCACTAACTAACCTACTCTAACTACTTAACAACTAACTAACAACTCATCATTAATTAACTATGTACACTAACTAAACTAACTAACCACATGACTAACTAACTAACTAACTGATCCAGCTGATCCATGGTCTGCAATACTCCTCCTCAAGCTAGGTGTATTGAAAACATTGAAAACTCCTAGCTTGTTTTCAATACACCTAGCTTGGACAACAGAAATTCATGCTGTACTCTCCCCAGTTCTTTTGTCAATATATCAGCTTCCTGATCCTTAGTGTGTACATACTCAGTCCTGATCATTCCCCTTTGTATCTTTTCTCAAATGAAATGACAACCAATTTCAATATGCTTTGTTCTTTCATGAAATACAGGATTTGCTGCAATTTGAATAGCAGTCTTGTTGTCACAATATATTGTTACTGCACCAGTGTTCCTCACTCCAAGCTCTTTCAGCAAACCTGTTACCCATACAACTTCAGCAATTATTGATGCTAAGCTTCTATATTCTGCTTCAGCAGAACTCCTTGAAACTGTGTCCTGCTTCTTTAATCTGAATGAAATCAAGGACTCACCAAGCTTCAGCATGAAACCTGTGACTGATCTTCTTGTGTTTGGACAAGCAGCCCAGTCTGCATCACAAAAACCAATCACCCTCTTACTTCTGCCAGAAGACATCAACAACCCTAGACCTGGTTGTTCTGCCAGAAGACATCAACAATCCTAGACCTGGTTGTCCCTTGATGTATCTGATCACTCTCATAGCTGCATTCCAGAGGGATGTTTTAGGTTTCTGCATAAACTGGCTGAGTGTCTGGACAGTGAAGGCTATGTCTGGTCTTGTGATGGTCAAATATAATAGCTTCCCTATCATTCTCTGATATTTATGCACATCATGAAACAATGCATCATTGGCACAATTGTCATACTCCACAGTAGTCAGTTTCACATTACATTCCATTGGAGTCATAGCTGGCTTAGTTGCTCCCAGACCTACCTCAGAGATCAACTCAAGAGCATACTTCCTCTAATTCATGAGTATACCCTCCTCTGATCTGCTAAACTCTATGTCAAGGAAATACTTGAGCTTTCCCAAGTCTTTTATCTTAAAATGATGGTGTTGTACCTCTTTTGTCTCTTGAATCAATCTGTCACCATTCCCTGTAATGAGCAAATCATCTACATACACCAATATAATAACCAACTTCTCTCCCTACCTCTTGGTAAATAGAGAGTAGTCCAGATAGCTTTACTTGTATCCTGAACCCTTTAGTGCCTCAGTCAGTTTGTGATTCTATTGTCTTGAGGCCTATTTAAGTCCATAGAGTGACTTTATCAGCCTGCATATAACATTCCCCTTCTGGTGATAGAACCCCTTTGAAAGTTCCATATATACTTCCTCATGTAAGTCTCCCTGGAAGAAAGCATTAAAGACATCCATTTGAAATATATCCCAATGCTCAGATGCTGCAAGAGCAATTACAGCTCTCACTGTTACCATTTTCACCACAGGAGAGACTGTTTCCTGGTAATCTATTCCTTCAGTTTGACTGTATCCCTTTGCCACTAATCTGGCCTTGAACCTTTCAACCTGACCATCAGCTTGATATTTAATCTTGGACACCCATTTGCATCCAATGGTTGACTTTTCTCTTGGGAGTTGCACCAGCCTCTATGTACCATTATCCTCTAGAGCTTGCACCTCCTGTTTCATTGCTTGTATCCATCTTGGATCCTTGACAGCTTTCTCATAGCATCTGGGCTCAGTGTCAACAGAGAACTTTCCAAGATGTTGCCTGTATTTGGTGAAACATGATCATAAGTCACATAGTTTGCCAGAGAGTATGGTGCTTGTGAGTTTGCTGCATTTGTCACATAATCCTGCAACTATATAGGTGGATTAGAAACTCTTGAAATCTTCCTTGGCTCTTGATGTGCTGTTGGTGGAGCTGGTACTTGGTCAGGGACTACTTCTGCCTCTTCAGGTTGAAACTCATCAAGAGCATGATCATTCAACTCCATATCATATATTTGTTCTTCAATATTCTGCATTTGATCTTGATGAAGATCATCCCGTTCTACCATCTGCATGACAAGATCATCTTGTACTCCTTGAATATTATTCTCCTCATGTAGTTCATAACCTGAGTCTACATTATGTTGTAATGATGGTGTGGGAAATAATTGTGAACACTTCTCTTTATGTGCTCTGAAAGGAAATATACTCTCCTTAAACATCACATCTCTGCTGACTATCAACTTTCTGTTGCTCAGATCATATAGGATATAACCTTTCTGAGTAGCTAAATATCCTAACAATACACAAGGACTTGCCCTTGGGGAAAACTTGTTCCCCCTTGGCAGAATTATGACATAACCCAAGCATCCTATAGTTCTCAAATGATCCAATGATGGTTTCTCTTTGTGAAAGACCTGATAAGGTGATCTCCCATCTAAAACCATAGTGGGCAATCGATTAATCAGATAAACTGCTGTTAATATGCATTCACCCTAGAACCTAATAGGTATGTTTCCTTGAAATCTCAATGCCCTTGCAACTTCTAAAATGTGCCTATGTTTTCTTTCCACCACTCCATTCTGCTGTGGAGTGTGTGGACAACTGCTTTCATGAACTATGCCCAGTGATTCAAACAATGTTCTGCATTCCTTATTAAAGAACTCACCTCCATTGTCTGATCTAACCTTCCTGACATGACAAGCGAATTGAGTTTTAACTAAAGTAAAGTAATTCTTTAGCACAGTAAACACATCATTTTTCATTCTGATCAAATATACCCAAGTCATCCTTGAACAATCATCAACCAATGTCAAGAAAAATCTGTTTCCATTATGAGTGGGATTTCTATAGGGCCCCCATACATCCATGTATATCAAGTAAAAAATTGCAACACTTCTAGAAATACTTAATGGGAAAAGAAGCTTAGTTTGCTTAGCCAAAGGACAAACTGTACAATTGTGCTCAATGCCAGTTCCCTTATTTCCTAACAACCTTTTTAAGACATTTGGAGAAGGATGTCCCAGTCTTCTGTGCCAAAGTACTGTGTCTGCTTGACTTGTTCTTGCTGTCAACAGTTCGTCTTCATTACTTCTTCTTCTTTCACTCAACTCTTCATGTAGAAAGTATAGGCCATTGCTCTCTTTACCAATCCCTTTCACCTTCCCATTTGAGAGGTCCTGAAATATACAGAACTCAGAGAAAAAGGTAACTGAGCACTTCAATTGTTTAGTTAGTTGGGACACTGAGAGTAGATCATACTTGAACTTTGGTACTGCTAACACATTCTTCAATGACTCCCTCTCATTAAGCTTATAGCTACCACTATGTGACTGAAGTTATATGACCATTTGGGAGATGAACATTTTTTTGTTCAGTATCATGCAGTGATGTCACATTTCTGAGTACTCCTATATCTGAGGTCATATGACTAGAAGTTCCCGAGTCTATGATCCATTTGTTTTTCTTTACTCTGTCATTATTTACCAGAAAAGCATCACAATGAACAGTATCAACTAATATACCTGCCATGTATGATGCACTATCATTATTGTCCTCTTTTTGAAGCAGTCTCATCAGCTGATTGTATTGTTCTGTAGTAAAGAGTTGTGGTGGCATCATCTGCACACCTTGAGTTGGAGTCCTCTTGTCTATATTGTCTGCATTGTAAAAACTATTCCCTGCATTGTACTGCTGCGAATTTCCAGAGGCATTGCTAGAAGCATTTTCCACCAGGGATTGATTTGCATTTACTTGTCCTGCACCTGCACCTCCATAATTATTTCTTCCTTTTGGCCTGTAATTATCAGGGTAGCCAATCACCTTCCAGCATCCCTCCTTGTCATGGCCTTTGATTTGACAGATGACACACCAGAGATTGGGGTTCCTTCCTCTTGGCTTATAGCCAGATCCTCTTCTAATATCCTGGCTGTAACCACCTCTAGTGTTCTTCTTGTCATATGGCTTGTAACCTGGTTTTCCAGCATAAAGAGCAGTAGGATCATTAAATCATTGTTAACATGTGTTCCTGCAGTCATTTTCTGACTTTCATCTGAGATAACCATTGAATATGCCTTGTTTACATTAGGCAAAGAATTCATCATCAGAATCTGACCACGAGCCTGTCCATATGTCTCATTCAGGCCCATCAAAAAGGCAAACAGTCTTAGATACTGAATATGATATGCATAGATCTTAGATTTCTCACAACCACAGCTTGGTGGGAGTATGATATCATCAAATTCATCCCATAACAATCTTAGCTTTGAAAAATAGGCAGAAACAGACATAGTGCCTTGATTAATTGTGCAGTTTTCACGATGAATCTGATAGATCCTTGATCCATCAATTTTATCAAATCGCTCCTTCAGATCTCCGCAAACATCAGCAGCATTAGTTGCATATACAATTCCACTAAGCAAATCATTAGAAATTGTGTTCATAATCCATGATAAAACAAATGCATTGCATTTCTCCCACTGTTCTTCATATCTAACATCGTAATCACTCCTTCTACAAGTTCCTAATACAAACCCTAATTTACTCTTAGCTCGCAGAGATATTAACATCGCTCTATTCCAAAGTGAATAATTCTCAGTACCTGTGAGCTAGATCGAGGTTAGGGTTGAACCTGGAGTGTCCGATGGATGCAGATACAGGGGATGATTCTGTTTTTCATCAATGAATTCTGGATTCTCCATTGTTGTAGCTTGAACTGGTGTATTCGCCATGGAAGCTGTGTAAGTTCAAGCTTGCACTACACGTGACTGTTTCAGTGATCGTTGTAGAAGAATCTAGAAGATTCTAATGGCTCTGATACCATGAACAATTCATAAAACTGATGCAGAGGAATGAGACCCAGCTAAGATATTTGGGAAAGGAGAAGATTCTCATTAACTGAAATGGAGTGGAATACACCCTATATATAGTAAGCACTAACTAACCTACTCTAACTACTTAACAACTAACTAACAACTCATCATAATTAACTATGTACATCTGGCACAACTGGCACTAACTAAACAAACTAACCACACGACTAACTAACTAACTGATCCAGCTGATCCATGATCTGCAATAGACATAAATATGAAGAAAAAATATAAAGGATCAGAGAAATATTTGCTACTATCATAAAGCAAAGGTTAAAAGCCAAACAGCTGAAATTTTCTGAAAAATCATAGGAGGCATAACACACGTAAGTGAGGGACCAAAGGACTGGTACATCCTTATCTTTCTTTCACTACCTGATTTTTGGAAATTATTATAATAAATGAAATAGACAGAAATGTATACTATAGAAGTCACTCCTTGAAACTTTTTCAAGAAGATCACAGTATTATTTTCAAAATCTTGCTTACATCAAACTGAGATTACTTTTAGATGCAGTTTTAGAATCTTGCTATTTGTCTCCTTTTTCTCATTTCATTATTTACTTATAATAATATTGGTTCGAGAAATATGCCAAGCTTGCTAATTTTGAAACTGATACATTAAAGTTGAAAGATTCATTGTACCTAACTCAGTAAAGCAATTTTTGTAAGGGACAGAGTACTAGTTTTTAATTGAATCTAAAAGGTTGCCTTTTTGATAGGTTGACAGGACATAGAGATTTCAGTAGATTTGAGAATTGAATACTTAAATTAAAAAGAGAGAAAAGGGGTAAATTGTGAGAGCAGTTGAAGAATTTGACATTTCTGCAGTGGAAAAACAGCTCCTATTATAAATGCAAGGTATCACTAATGCTCATTTAAAAGTCGGCTCCCAACTTCTGAGACAGACACCATCACTTGATGTGTACACATCATAACACTTCAAATTTTCTTTGATTATATCCAAAGTCGAGTATCATGCCATATAAATATTGAAGAAGCTATAGTTCTAGGTGAACAGATAATTCTGGCATGAAATAGGTGTTTTTCAGTGTGAAGTTGGTTTTTCAATTTAAGCGGCTGTGGATTGAAACACTCTTTATATATACAACAATAACACAACAATTAGGGGTCGTTCGGTTACTCTGTTGTTTATGCGGGTATTAATTAGTAATGTAGGTATTAGTAATGTGGGTATTAATAATGTGGGTATTAATAATGCGGTTATTAGTTAGCGCGAGGTTTAGTAATGTGGGTATTAGCCATGCTTATATTATAACATAGGGTTATTTTTTGAATCACTGATATATTACAATATTATTATTTAAAATATTTATTTACTCCTTAAATAAAATTTTAAAATATATTTTCATAATGAGGTTATTTTTGTCATTTTAAATTTTAATACCTGCGTTATTAATACCCACATTATTAATACCATCTTCTACCCCGCATAAAGTAATACATAGATTCCCGCATTAATAATGCAGGTATTAATAATGCGGAATATACAAAAACGTAACCAAACATTGTATTAATTTATGCAGGTATTAAAATTTCTCAGAAAACCAACCGAACGCTGCGCTAAATTAACGCAGAGTTTTGCGCGGGTATTAACTTATTAACCCAGTAACCGAACGACCCCTTAAGGTTCAATCGCGCACAAGTTGGAGTCGGCTATATAAATTCTCATGGACTATGTTTCTCTATTGTAAACACTCTTCATATAATAGTTCATTTCTTCAGAGAATTCTCGGCTAAATGATGATTTTAAAAAAAATTGCACAATGAGGGTACTACTAATGCAAACAAAAGTAGAACAATCGCTAGTTAAAAATTTGCTCTCCAAAAAGGTTAGAAAAGAAATATAACAGAGGTCCTTGTGGCACCAGCTAACTGTAGCAGTGTAGCGTTCATATTCTTAAGTATTTAGGTGGAGTAGCGTATGATCATTCAGACTGTATTTGCATAAAGATTTTCAAGTCATCCCTAGAAACAAATTAGGGATTTTGACTTGAAGGATAAGCATGAGAAACTTATGCTGCATATTGCATTAGATTTAGCAAACAAGATTGGAACAAATGAGGCCAGGCCGTTAAGGGCATCTCCAACAATGCACCAATTTTGACACCAAATGTCAAAATAGTGTAAAAAAATGGTGCAAATTCAACTCCAACAAGCACCATTTTGTACCATTTTTGGCACCATTTTGGTGTGATGAATAGTGTCGCACCAAATTTGGTGTGACACTATTCATCACACTATTTATTATTTTATTATTATTTTATTATTATTATTGTTATTGTTATTATTGTTATTGTTATTGTTATTGTTATTATTATTACTTAACCCTTTAATTAAATATATTACATATATTTAATTATTTTTTAATATCTTCACAATATTAACTTTACATCGTAATTTTAGTATATAATTTTTTATAAATTAATTTTCGTAAAAGCTAATTTTATAACTATAATTTTAAAAAATATTAACCATAAAAAAGAGTGCAACTATAAATTATAAGATGTTGCTAAAAGTGAAAGTACATTGCACCAATTCAAGATGCTCGTGAAAGTCCAACTCCAACGGTTGAAATGGCAGTAAATGAAACCCAGCGATTTGTTAACTTTTTAGCTCGGCACAAAGAAATTAAATCCCAAAATGCTCATTATGAACTTCGCAATGCATTAATAGATCATCTATAGGAGCATACTAGAGGTGGAAGTTGAAGAAATTTATTGTATTTAGACTTAATTTACTGTAATGTAATGTAATATATATTTAATTTTCTTGTATTTCAATGATTTCACTTTTTTTTTTTGAGTTATCCGTTAATATGTATAATCTATAATGCTTTCCAATAATTATATTATTTAAAATTTTATGGTTTAAAATACTTTAATATTAGATGGTTATACAATAAATGAATATAAATTATATGTAATGAATATGTAAAAAAGAAATAAAAGATAAAATTTATTTAATAGAAAGAAGAAACAAAATTTAAATAGAAGATAATAATATAATATGGAGGAGAGAGAAGAATATAAAAATAATATTATTTTTTTTTTGTTGTAAAAAATGGTGTTATTGTTGGAGTAAATTTGATGCTACACCATTTTGGTGTAAATTTTGGTGTCTTTATTGGAGATGCCCTAACAAGTGAAAGTGCACGCTAATCTAGCTCTTGCATAGTTTCTAATTTTTAGTTTCATAATTTCAACAGTCTTGAAAGAATAATCTCCACTTCCTTTTACTTTTACCAACAACATTAGTTTGAATAGTTATAATGGACAAGTACGTCAAGCTTGTACTGGAACTATTGTGTTTGCACTTACAGTCATAGATACTGAGTTATTGGAAACATTAAATTATTTGTTTCAGGAAAAGAAAACCTCAAAAAGGATGATACTCTGATGAACGATAATGTGGTCAAATCTGTTTAACTAGTACTTTATATTTTCCTCTTCTACTAATTTACTAATATAACACAAGTGGTTTGACTACTGGGTTTGGTTTCAAGCTGCAGTTTTAATTGTGATGCAAACTCGCATTTGGAACTTGATCTTTCCCTTTTTGTTCTCCTTAGGTACCATCTGCAAATTCAAGGTTTGTTATCTTCAAATTGTTTAAAATAGATGATCTTAGCTAAACAGAAGGAAAACTAGCTTGCTGGTATAAAAACCATTACAAAGTCCAAGTAAGCAACAAAGCATCAGGAAGCCTCTTGAAGGAATATGTGGAAGTCAATCTCAGTTTCCAATTTCACTTCAAACTAGAGTATCACAATTGAGTAGAGCAAAAATTTAGAAAAAAGACCTATGACACCCTAAATAAGAGCAATGCCAACGAGCCATCAAATCTATGGCTGCTTCATCCTACCATCTGCTCTATGCGAGTGTGTAGGTCAATGCTTTAAAATGCAATGAAGAAGGCTGAGAATTAGACATCGTTTCCTACAAAAGTAAATTTCCTCGAATCTAATCGTCTCGTGGACAGTCAAGTGCCTACATAAAGAACAACCCAAATCATGTAGCTGGACAGGCTTGTCCACGATACCATGAATCTTTTCACTAGAAACTTCCAAAAAAAGTGCCTCAACAGGAACGGGCAAGATGATCACTGAAGACTAGTCTGAATCAATTTTGATATTAGGTCAGCAGTACTTGATCTTGTACGACAGCTTGACAATTCAATGCCAAAGCTTACAGCACAAACCATTCCGTGGCCTCTTGGTGGATATGATTTCTGAAAAGGTATCAACTAGTTGACCTGCCAAGCTACTTGGATCATCGATTAGAGTTTGAATGAATGTATTTACCACCCTGCGCTCCTGAACCGTTGATCTCAAGCTAAACCACGTAAGCAATTTTAATCTGAATTCCTTCTCAATCAAACCCCGACATTCCAGCCAACGGATAATCTTTACACAGTATTCGAAGCTTTCATCCAAGCCACCTGACCCCTTACTAATTCGGATAGGTGAACCATTAATCAAGGTGCTATCAGAGTCATGTGTCTCACCATTGATACTAGCTGCTCTCTTCCGACTTCCTTCTGTAAGAGAGTCAACAGTCGACACGTCTCCATTTTTCCCCTGGATCCAATTACGGGAGTCGCCGCTACCATGTGATCTGGCAAGACCATTCATCACATTGTCATGAGAGGCAGCATCATCAATTGCTTCAACCGTCTGGCCTAATGCACACCCATTATCCTCATCTCTGGACGAAGGGGTTAACTCTTCGTTTAAATCTGGTACAGAAGCAACATTTAAGTCGAGCTGGCGAGAAGCAGAGGGCTTTTTTTCTTCCTGAACAGTTTCAGGCTTAGCAATACTACAAGCTTCACAGCACTTTTCAACTTCAGCTCCACAGAGGCCCTCTAAACAGCCCTGCTGCTGAGCCCATGCGAGCTTTAAAATTTTGCCAAGGTCTCGGACCTTGAAGCCTGAATCAGATTCAATGTCTCTTCCGGCCTCAGAATCTTCTTTGGATCCAGAGCCTCCTTCACAATCCTGGTTCACCTTCCTATGGTCTCCTGTAACTGAATTACAATTCCTGTGAATGATCTCAACACTCTTTGTGAAACACTTAGCCTCGGAGTGTCCCAATTCACTGCCCTCTGTATAGGAAACTATCCGAAAGGAATACTCTGTGCAGGGCTGCAAGTTTGATATTAAAATTCTCCGCTGAGTTCTTGGAAAGACAGAAACAGGTTCTTTTGTGTAAGGATCTTCTCTGGCCTTGCAGTACCAGAGCTTGTAACCCTTGACATCTTCAGAAGTCACAGTGGATAGTTCTATTAATACTATCACAACTGAAGATGATGTCACTTCTTCAAAAAGGAATTTGCACGCTGCAGGAAGTGAACCCTCTGGAAGAAGTAGCACCAAAAAAGAATTAAAGATACAATACCCTATGTTTCATCTGCTCAAGCTAATGCCACCATAAAGAATTTAAAGAAACTGCACCTGAGATTTTAGGAGTCTGGTTAGCCTTAGTTGCCAGCCATTCATCAGCTTTCTCAATAGCAAGAGAGCACAGCGACTGTACATAACCGGCAATAGAAAGTCTGCTAACGATTCCTCTAGCCATTTTTGATGATACTCCATTAACAGGGCCCACCTCTGTCTCCAATTTCGCCTTTGCGTCTTCTACAATTTCATAGAGTTCTTTAAATCTGGATGTCCCATGCAAGAGTCTGTAACTCAAGTATATCCGGTAGCAGAGGACATCAACACGACGAGCATCTTTAGCTATATTTAGCTGTTTCTTCCAATACCTGCCAAGATTAAAGTTATGAGAAAATGGCTCAACTTCTACAACAGATCTACTCACAATCACAGAAAGGAAAGCTTCGTAAATAATTCTAATACAATTTGCCACTGGTTTCAATCTTCAGTCAAAGGCTCACAGAGCAGGTACGTGTGCACTGATGTTTGTGTGGTGACAGATGAAGTATTGGATTACAGTCGAAGAAACTTACCCGAGAATTCCAGAGACTTTACCGCAAGATGCGCAACAGTAGCTACCGTCCAGATGCATCAGTTGTCCAAGATCAACAACTCCCACCTTCCCTCGTTGAAGGGCGCACTCAATGTGGCAAGTTAAGCTGCAGGAGTCTCCCTCACCGGATTCAGATGTGCACTCCAACCAGAGACTTGGGTCTTTGTTATCATCAAATAAGTGACAAATGCAACAAGAGCACCTCTTACAAAATGTATCATCTGCAGAAATAGTGGCTCGGCATGCAGAATTTTTGCAGATCCATGAATTTGAACATGTGACATCAGCACACTGCTCGGTAGCTGGTGGAATACGGACTGGGTTGTCCGCTTTTCTATGCTGCTTCCTTGTAGGGTTGTCCTTGGGACTTGAAGATGCTCTTTTCTGCTCCTGAGTCTTTAATGGCTTTTTATTCAATTTGGGAAGCTGCTCGGACATTTTGTGTGTAGACGAAGTTATTAACTTTTTCTCGTCACATAAAACTGCAAAAAGATCTTTCCCTGGACCAGATTTCAGAATTCCTTGGACCTAAATGTTAACTTCAATAATCATCTGAATCACCATTGTTTTTTGCGGAGTGTTTTGCACACTGAAGGAAAGACTTTTAACCCTTGAATCTGTATAACAGAATATGTAAGAGGTAGTAAGGTACGATAGTAGTGCCAAAAACAAAGAAAAGGATTGGATCTTGTATAAAGATATGCAGGTAAATAATGCATAGATCAAGAATTTGAAGCAGATTGCTTGAGAGAACTTATGCATAAAGATTCACCCTAGTGTGCAAAGAGTAAAATTGATGATTATAATTTGAATAGCAATAGGAATTAGCTATTAGAGATGTTGCTAGAAAAAGACTCTTAGCTCGATAAGACGGAAGCTCAGAACTAATAAAATTATACAGATGGGTCTCGAAATTTTGAACCAAAAAAATTGTAAGACTTCTTAACAAGTTTAATTTATGATGTCTTGGCACGCTAGAGACATACACTAACATAACCAGTCAACAATTGCATAAAACCCAGGAAGAAAATATTCGACTGAACAACAGGGAGATTAGCATTTCTTACAATAAATTAAGAGAACCTTTTAATCACAACATCATGCAACTGTAGCAGTATGTCAGTTCACCAGAGATGAGTTGGTGGAGAAAAGCTGATATTAGAACGGTGGAGGCAGGCAGAAATAAGGGTCAACTGAGATGGATTAACAGTGGGTGAGCAAAAGGGATGGACCTGGAACAGCATTTATATATGCAGAGAAATTGGTAAGTGTTGAGAGTCCCTGATACATTGCATGTGATTTTGTCTTTATGAATTTAAGCACATTGGATATAGGCCATTGGTATGACAAATTTAGAAATCCATAAAACAGTTCAGGTATCTGATACATGTGGATCAACAACTTATATCCACTTCTACGAGGTAGTCAATGATTTCCATGTATGATCCATACAGGTTATAGGCTAGGTTCAGACCCCCCAGGTTCAATTCCACTTAGACTAAAATTTGCTCATGAGTTAGTTAAAATAGTAATTAAATGACTTCACCAACTTAGAATACATTAACTGCCATTGTTTAATGATACCATTGCTCATGAGAAAGCACATACTGAGTCTTTTTTCTTTTGATAAGC
This sequence comes from Petunia x hybrida, assembly GCA_037355625.1. Lineage (NCBI taxonomy): Eukaryota > Viridiplantae > Streptophyta > Magnoliopsida > Solanales > Solanaceae > Petunia > Petunia x hybrida. The sequence goes on from JBBBVM010000081.1 coordinate 3,116,911, forward strand.
AAAGCACCTGCCAGAGTCTTGAAGCCCGGCTCCAGGGCAGTGAAAATGAGACAGCAGTCCAACAACTTACCATTCGACCCTAAAACCAGCACTAGCCTAGATAGTAAAATAAGAGTCCTGAAGTTTTCATATAATTATTTCTCTGATCCTCTTACCATACAATGAATAACTCACTGTAAAAGAGGAAGAAGCATGGAACTGATCAATGCACCTGAGTGACAGTTCTCGCTCACATTTTTATATCAACCAGCTCTGCTCATACTATTGCAATAATACATACCAAATGAATCTCTTTTCTACTGCCCTATCAGTGGTAGGACAATTACTTTCTTAGATGAGCCAGGATTTTTGTTAATACTTGCCATCTCAAAGTAAAATAAAAAATACTATGAACAGTAGTATTCCATATATATAGATACGCCAACTCAGAGCCCAATTAACCATGGCACTGTTTAAGTAGCTCATAAATTATATGATACGGTTGCTTAGTTGTCATTTAATATAAGGAAACCCATCAGATACTCACAAGCCAAATTCCCTCAGCCTTGTCAGCGTCTTACACTGATCATTGGCTTTATAGAGAAATAACTCGCAATAAACACAATTCATTTAAAATATTTCTCCTTTAAGTTTCTTTGATATCTCAAAAGTTTCTTAGGTTTTCTCTGGACATGGTTTCATTAACAGTGGATGTACATAGCAGGCTCAGATATTAGAGAAAACAACTTTTAGTATAAGTAGGCCCTTGACAGGCTTCCACCTCAACTTAGCATTTTAAAAATTGGAAGATTTTTTTTGTTCTAGTTTAATCAAAGTGAACAAGAAAATCATTTCATAACATGAGAAACTGTATGCTCAAATAAAGAAAATTATACACTATGAAATAAGAGAAAAGGAAATAAAAAAGGGGTATAGTAGCCTGTAAGGAGAAACTTAGTTCCCAGGCCTAAGAATGCACATTGACTGCAGTGATTGTATGGCTAAAAAGTTGAATAATCAACATGATTTCCTTTTCAAGACATCAGCCAGATATCTTACTTAAACCCGCAGGGGTCTAAAAAAATAATTGAAATCTAGGCATCCAGAAAAGGTAAACCTTGTTAATTGTTGATTCCATGTTCATGTTACAGTTAAGAATAAGTAAACATTATCAAGGAGGTGTAGAAAAAGAAGTTGATAACATGCACAGGCAGGAGATTGAGTGGAAATACTCACCTTTAGAAAGAGATCCATCATCCATATCCATCGGATCAAAGATAAATAAAGATGCAGGAGCAACCCCTCCCTGTAAAAATAAGATCTTAGCCAGGATAGGGACAAATCTTAGTAGCTTACATGCAAGGAGTAAAAGATTAAGAGTTTCTTAATATATAGCTTTGCCTTATACCTAGTGTATTAACATAACAATAGAATTCACAAGCATTTCAAATTCTACAATTTCCAAATCTGACAAACATTTCAGAGTCAATTATAGTAATTTCAATAGAAACAAAAGCACATAATGCTACATCGTCATTTCAGAGACTTCCACAAAACCGAGTATATTAAAATTCTTTATACATTTACAGGATAAGGATCATATTTGGTAGTTTACAATGAACAGGGTTATGAACTTCCAAGAATTCTTCTCGCGGAGGGAAGAAGGTGAACTGTAATAACATCTACAGACGGTCTTACGGGAAGCAACTGATCAATGCAATTGAACTACATATAGTAATTGTCAACAGACAGAAGTTAGATTCGCTTGTCTGCTTGTCTAGGACTCAATCTTAAAAAAGTGAACTTGAATACAACATGTTGAATCTCTATGTCAGCTCATTGAATCATTTTGTTCATTTTAGCCTTTTCTTTTTGGTGTTAGTTAACCCACTCACAAGAGAAACATTCATACCCTAGCATTTAGTTCAATGTTCTTCCACCTACAACAACCCAAGAATCCAAAAGAACATAAACAAATTTGTCGAAGACCGGTAGCAAATCAAATCAAAATTGTCACAAAAAGATACCTTATCAAAAGGGTTATGTGAATAGGAAACATAAACCCATTTACACACAAACGTTAGCACATGCACTAAGTTGGTTCATGACTAGAACCTTGAAAAGTGACATTAACATGTCCATATTCTCGACCCATGGCTTTAGCCTAGTGGTAAGAGCTCAGTTTGTGATATGTGAGTTAGGCGCATGTCCAAAGTTCGAGTTCCGCCACATACAAAGTGGCTGGTATTTAAGTGAAAAAGGTTAGAGGGCGGACCCATCATCGACTAAATTTCAAACCGCTCACCACTAACCTTCCGAATATCTCAGTATCAATCAAAAAAAAAAAAAAAAAGACATGTCAACAGGCTCATTTGCATATTTTTAAATGAATGGTCATTAAAATTTCACACATTGTCCAAATTCCCCAAGAATAGTAACCAAAAATTACCCAGATAGCTAATCAGAAATAGAAAAACTGAAAAACAAAAAATAAAAATAAAAACTTTAACATCCTACATATATCATTAAATTAGCTCAAATTAAAATATTAAAAGCTGAAAGCAAAAATAACAAAATATGAAAGAGCAAAAAAGGTAAGGAAAGTAACAGATCTGAACACATACACATTCAATAAATAAAACAAAAATAAATACGAAAACGCATAAATATAATTAAAAAAAAGAATATGAAAAGTTACCTGCCAATATAATGTGAGAGAAAAGAAAATAAAAGATAAAAAAATATAGGGTTTTAATTGAAAGGAAGGGAGGGGTTTAATGGGAGAAAAAATAAAACCTCTGTAAATTTGTTAGCTGTAGTTGTTGGTGTTTTCTGTAGGAATTGCTGCTCTATTTGTTTTCACGCACACGCTAATGGGAGGAAGTTGGCATCACGCGTTCGGTATGCGCGTGGGTGCAGGTGAATCTGTTGTAAAAGCGTAGCAGTTGATGCTGCTCTCTGCTCCTAAAGTACAATGGAGCACTTGTCTGTCTCCTCACTTGTTCGTGTTAATCACGCGCTATTTTCTGATTTTTTTTTTAATATCCTGCTGTAGTAAATTAGTTAGGATTTAATTGGTGAATTTATATCCCTGTAAAGTGACATGCATGTGGCTTTTGTTACTACTAGAGGTGTTTATCTGTTCGGTTTTGCACCTTATCGGTTTGAACTATCGGTTTTTGGTTTTTAAAAATGCTAAACCAATAATCGAACCAATAAGTTATCGGTTATCGGTTTTAGGTTCTTATCGATTCGGTTTTCGGTTTAACCATTAAGAAACTTAGGCCTAACAAGTGTAAAAAAAAACCTCCTAAACGATTGCATCCAATACAAAATCGGCTTTATTTTCACAGCGAATTCAAATGCCTCTTATAGCATTCGCCATATTCAAAAAAGCAAAACAACAATAGATTCAAATTTACTTCATTATTCTATAAGCTAATGGAGGAGGTAAGGAGTGAAATAGTAAATCGGTGGTTGAAATGGATGGGGAGACTTGAAAGCTACACAAGTAAAAGAAGACTAGAGTTTGAGGTTTGCAAGTTCCAATTAATAATAATTAAGTATACTACTTTTATGCACATAAGCGCAATATAGTAAATTTGAAAACCTTATTGGGTTATCGGTTTAACCAATAAGAAAATGTACAAAACCGACAACCGAATCGATAACCCAATAAAAAAATTTTGCAAACCGTTAAATAACCGATAACCCGATAACCCAATATTTATAAACCATTAACTTTTTATCGGTTCGGTTTATCGGTTTAAACCGAAAAATGAACAGCCCTAGTTACTACTCCTACTTCGTTATAGAATCAAAGGAGTAATTAGTTTCGAATTAAAAAAAAGAACCAAATTAACATTGCACTATAATCTTCTCGTCAAGTATTGATTTTTAATGATGGTAGGAACGTGAGGAGAAGGGGCTCACTCGAACCCCTTGAAAAAAAAATAGTGATTTCATGTGTATATTTTATCTAGAAAATAAAATATGCGAATAAAACAGTACTTTAAATTCACTAGAACATAGAATAAAAGTTGTTCAAGTGGTAAAAAGGATCAAGTTTGATCAAATTCCACAAGCTTCATTTATTTTTACTAATACTTTTGAACCCCTTACTAAAACTTATGGGTCGCAACTATTAGTACACCATTCATCGTTCTTAATTGTAATTGATTATTGATTAATGAATTTTTGTGTGACATAGAGGCCTTTGATGTGACTAGTGAGGGAAACGCGCGTTGCGCGTGGCAGCTAATTGCTGTAACAAGAATGTTGGCAAAGTATTGTACCACACTTATTAGACTTATTAGAACAATAATTATAACATATTGAGTTTTACTTTGGGCAACTATATCCGTATATATTTTTTGGGATAAGAATAGTTTGGACCAATAATTGTTTTGGACTACACATGAAGTGGATATTAGTTGATCACCTATAATTCATGTTCGTCAACACATTGATCTATTCGATAGACTGTATTTTATATTAATAGAATAATATTTATAAGATAGTCAGATTTACTTAATCAGACTTCATTACATTTCGCTTTTGACATTTGTTTGGTCCAATATTCATTCTTGGAAGCGTAATTTTTTGATAAGCTTTTTCTTCTCCACACGCTTCATATATAAGAATATCAGCCGGCCCTTTGTGCAATTCGCTGCGCAGGGTTGATTGGTTCTTTCTTAAAAAATTAAGTCTCGCCTCTTCAACTTGGATGTACATGTTGTTGCCCAAATGTTCAGCCATCGTTATATCTGCAAGTGATGTGTAATTTAATTATATAACAACAATTTGCGTTAGTTTAAAGACATACTGTTTCAACCTAATATGCAGCAGATATATATGACAAGATGATAGAATTTTGGGTACCCATGAATTTCTAGGAAATAATGGTCCTAGCGAATTTCAAATTTAGTGGTAACAATGCTGTGACGTTGTGCAATCGAGGTGAACTTGAGAAATTTGATGCGAATATAAGTATTAATTATACTAAACTAAAAGTATACGTGTTGATGTCATAGCCAAATCCTGAGGAACAACGGAAGGTAGGATGCAGGAGTAAAACTGAAGGACAAATTGAAAATCATAGTGCCTTTGTAAAATGTTAACAGGATTCATAGGGTGCGAACAAATTGGTGTAAATTAGCGGCTTTAGTAACCTATGATGGTACTTCAGCAGCACAAAGACATCGTCGAAACGACGCTACAATACAGAACATGGGACCTAAGCTAAGCAACCGACGATTCAACTTTCGCTGCCAATACAGGAGAAAATGTCATAATTTATGGGACCATAAGCAGGAATTGTAATAAAGTAAAAGCGAAGGTGTCGAATTCATACCCAATTCCTTGTGAACAACGGTACGAAGGCCGTAGGAAAAGAATTAAAGGATCAAATTAGAATTAAGTTAATGTTCATTAAAACGGTAGTTTGAAACCTAGGGAAGGATGGTACCTGGCTGCTGCAGCTGTTTGTAACTACTGAAGAAATTCGAAAGCGTACCTAGCTTATATAATGGGTATTGCAATGCGAAAAGATGGAGTCATTAATGGTTAAATTGAAGAAGTTGACTAAAGTAAATGAATATAGTATCTTTTTATGGATATGATTCGTTGTGCAATCGTTTGAGTTCGGCTCCTAAATTGTATTAATTTGTGTGTCATATGAAAAGCTAAGTATGAAATGGTTACTATGGAAAATTTATAAACTCTTAATGCATGCATTAGAAATTAAGGAAACCAACATGAAGGACCATTGATTATGTTCGGCATTTCAATAAATGAATCTGAGGTTTCTATTTGGATTAATGCAACTTGTTATAAATCCACTGCATTTACTTGTAGGTATTCAATGTTTTGAGAGCCCTTGCAACTTCCAGCTACAACTTTTAAGATAGTGGAGTATCCGCTTGACTTCCTTTTTAACTAAATTTTTGGTTGCAGAAATTAGTTGTTCAAGTAATCTGATTATGTATGTAATTGCGTAAACATTTGTCTATTTTAAACAACGTTTACTTGGTTATTTTTTCCGTCATGTAGGGAGAAAAATTCTCGCGTTCTATTGATATGAATAATATTTTTGCAGTCTAATTGTATGTGTGTTTGTTTTTGTAGGGAATTGAAAACTGGGAAGTAATTTAACATTATTATGTTGAAAGTGTAAGCGATGATTCATATTGCAATTGTTACCCAAAGCAGGGACGTGTGCCAACTTGTACCGCGCTTCAGAAATATATATATATATATACTACAGTTGTTTGCAACAATCATTTATAGTGAAAAGAAGTTTTTTGTAATTAGTGGTAAACAATAGCGTCGGCTAGGCTGCTACAGTACAGAAGGTCTGCTTCCACCTGCACTATTATGAAATTCATAGATCTTGAACAGAACTACCGCCCTTTGGCTTTTAGGTAAAGCATAACGGATATAGTTTACATGTATTACACACAGTCAGGCGCTTTGGAAATGTGTTCTGGATGATGATACTGGCGTTAGTGCTATGTAATATAAAGTAACGGACACTTATCTCGCGCAACAAATTTGAGAAAGTGTATGATTGTGCTGTTGGTCGGCAACAAAAGTTAATTCAATAGAGAAATTGATCCAAATCTATTAATGCACCTTCCTACAATTCGGCTTGTTTACCAAAAAGATCACTGAAAAGAAAAGATGGATATATTCTTCCAACATGTGTCTGTGATCAACAGAAAGTTCTAAGACCCAGATTAACAATATCATCACTGCCTCTTTCGGAATAATGGAAACTGTTTCATAGTTTCCAGTAGGCGTCTGGACAATGTAAAAAAAAAATTCATGAAACAGATGAGACCTGAGGATGATTTAACAAAAAACTTGCCGTAGAAGCTTCGCAAAACAGACTATTGAACAGTACAAGTGCTATCAGCGTCTGGACAATTTTTTTAAAAAATTCATGAAACAGATGAGACCTGAGGATGATTTAACCAAAAACTTGCCGTAGAAGCTTCGCAAAACAGACTATTGAACAGTACAACTGCTATCAGCACTACATCACCACCATTGGAGGCATTAACAACATATAGTATTACTCATTTCCACTTCTGAAGAGGTTTGTTTGTTTGTTCGATCGAGAAATCATAGGCCAAACAGAGGGGGCAACCACGCTCTGAGAAATCCCTTTTCCTCCCTGTTGGACTCATTCTTCAGAAGGACTATATCTGTCAGTAACAGGAACAATGCCAAATAATACAATATTGTACAAGCGATGCATTGTTTTACCGCAGTAGCTGTTTAATAGAAGATGATACCAATCTCGAGGTGACGACTTCTCATGATGATGTAGTCCTATGTCACTGGTTCTTCAGGCAGCTGCCAAGCAAGTATTACTCAACTTCACATAAATTCAGAAGAAGTTGTTGAATAAAACCAGGAAATTAAAACTTTGTAAACAATTATACCAAAATAGTTAATTACCATTCGTCTATCTTACCTAGAACTTCCTTGTAGACAATGTTTTTTGTATATGTTCCAATGCGACGTATTGGTTGTTCCGTCATGACCAAGACTCTTGTAGTGGACATGGACGTACCACGTGACAGTGCGACGTATAGTTGTCCATGGGAGAATACATGTTGGGGTAAATACAATCCGCAATTTGAAATTGTCTGGCCTTGTGCTTTGTTTATTGTCATTGCAAAGCATAGGCGAACTGGAAATTGCTTTCGGACAAATTTGAAAGGATATCCCTCGTTATCCGGAGGTGACAGTTGAATCCTTGGGAGGAAGACATTTTTACCAGCATAATGACCTAGCATGATTTCTGCATGTATGACGTTTTTGTCAAAGTCTCTGCATATCAGTCTCGTGCCATTGCATAAGCCATTGGACGCGTCTAGATTCCTTAGCAGCATTATAGGTGCATTCTTTTTGAGAACTAACCTATATAGGGAAGAAATAGCTGCTTATATATAAGGTAAATATAGATTAACGAACCAAAAAGTATATCCGTAACATATGGCTGCTCAGAGGGTAAAGGATCTTGTCCCTGCAGTTGTAAGTACAGGATCATTTACAGTTGTGATACAGTTATGTTAGAGATTTGATAACGTGGATTATTTATAAGCAAGCAAAACTGATTTTTGTACTTAGCAGGGGTTAAAGTAGGGAAACAGCAAAGGTGTTTTGTTGCTAGCATTCGAGAACTTAGGAACATTAATTAAAGAATTGTGTATATTCACGAACCTGTGGGGCGGCAGTCCGTTCGGAGTCAAAGTGTTAAGATATTCTTCCTGATAGTAGTTGTTGGTGTCATCTTCAGCCGAGTCAAAACTGACATAGGCTTTGCTTTCTCCCGGAAACTTTTCCACCAACATTTCGTTGAGGTAATCAACATGTTCGTTACGGCTTGCTAAAATAGCACGCTCTGTTACATATTGAGCTGAACCAGCATTTTCATGAAGCGCTGGGAATATTTGTTCTATCAAGGAATCAGTGGCAGTTTCCTCACTGTTGTATTTGACAGCCACCTCATCTGGAAGACGAATTAAATTATCTCCAATTGTTGATTCGTCTCCATTTCCTACCCGTAGCAAGAAATCACTGAAGGTTGGATCTGATATTGCGCGCATGTTTGTCTTGAATTGCAGCTTTTCCATCAAAGGCCAAAGGTATGATTTCACCAAACATGCATTTACTGTTTCAGCTCTTGTTGCTTTGGGAACTACTGGTAATACTTGCCGGAAATCCCCTCCAAAAACCATCACTTTTCCACCAAAGGGGGCGTCACTTTCCATTATATCCCTAAAGCTTCTGTCCACTGTTTCAATGGTTTGTCGCTTTGCCATAGGTGCTTCATCCCATATGACCAAGCGAGCTTTTTTATTAACTTAGCTGCGCCACTTTGTTTTGACATATTTGTGATGGTTGTTTCATCTGTTTGAAGAGGAATGTCAAATCTAGAGTGCGCAGTACGGCCTCCTGGCAAAATAGAAGCAGCTACTCCACTGGTTGCAGTTGCTAATGCAATCATTCCGTTGGAACGCACATTTGCGAGCAGCGCTCTATATAAGAATGTTTTACCGGTGCCACCGGGTCCATCGACAAAGAACAATCCAGGCGTAGCAGAGGTGACGCGCTGTAGAATTGTTTTGTATGCATGTTCCTGTTCTGGGTTAAGCTTGGTCTGTGCTTCAATGTCTTCAGTAGTTATCTGAACGGCCTGCTCTTCAAGAATTTCTCTGCATTCCAACGGACGACCATGTTCGCCTTGTTCTGGGATTTTGGGCAGGTCATATTTGTCTATAGTTTTGCCCATGCTATGCAAGTACGTGCTAATACTGTTCAATGTACGCTGCAGCGGGACGTTGGATGTGGAATCCTGATTTCTTCTGTAGTCTTCAGACAAATCATAGTAGTATGTATCCCAGAGTCGTCTTACATCAGTTGGATTACAGTGAACCAGTATTGTTGCAAATAAGCTTCGCAGCGCAGATGGCATTTTGAAAAGGACTGCCTCACCCAAGCATTCAGAAATGCTATTATCGGACTCTAGGAGGCCTCGTTCTTTGGCTGCATCTTTAAAAGTCTCACACTGTCTTCCATTAACGGTGAGCAAGTCTTCAAAAGAAGTAGGTCCTCGGACATGATTTAGCAAGAGCCGCTCATAGTATCTTTCTCCTTCTCTTGGATTAGCTGTGCAAATGCAGACAGGGGAATAAAGTTAATTTCTTTGAACTTAAAGCTGCTGTATATTTGTAATCAGAATTGAGTCATTCATATATACAAAAAGATTCAGTCAATTTTCAGTTATAAAGAGTTGATACAGACATCGAAGAAAGAATATAGCAGTAACCAAAATAATTTGTTCAATGAAGTCTTGCAGGAGTCATCTCCTGTTATTCTGCGATAGTCGTGTTCCTATAATTTAATCTTTCACTTATTCAGTTAGTACTTGATACTTATTTGTCTGCACTCTGCATAAACGCCTCCAATAATTTTGTCAAATTTGTCAATCGGCCTCACCAGAACGTTCCTATTTTCCAGAACCCTCCTCGGCACCTGATCGCATTGCGAGCTTTTGTTTTGTACCGACATACAACGATGTCATCAGTTCACATTAGCTGCTGAATGAGATCACACATCTACTGTTCATGAAACAGTCCAAGGAATCTAGTCATTGTCATTACAAATACAAGCTGAGTAAAACAATTCAACCTGATCAAGTGATCTGTAAGAAGTCCATAAACTGATGAAAGGTTACTGTGCAAGACTGATCCAAATACTGCACTCAGATCAGATTCTTTTAAATGTAGCAATCTTTTAAGGTACTATCATCCTAAGTACGTAATGACTAATGACTTACAAATAAGCCATTTCATGAGAGGGAAATTGTAGATTCAGATTCACAGCGAGATTGGAATATCTACACTTTTTGCTTCAGCACATAACAATCTCGAACTTGAAATACATGAAAGGCCTTTATTTAATGTTTTTGAAGAGGAATTCAGAAAATAATATGCCCCGACACGTAGATCCAATTTAAATATTGATGAACAGAGTTAGTCGATAATACTGATATTGGTGGAGGGGTAGCACAAACCCAGTGGATTAGACCGAAACCCGTAGATACCACCAAAAAAAAAAACAAGAGGTACAATATATGAACCTTTGTTATCCTACAGCTATTTAGGCCTATATCATCCCGACACAAAATATTACCTATTAAGTCAACATAAAAGTTCTATTTTTTTATGACCAAGAAATTCATCTAAGGCCAATCCATAGGACCGACAACAGCCTTAGCAACTCCGGAATAATGGGTTGCCACTTAAATATCCCGACTTATATCACATGACACAGAGCTCGAACCTGCAACCTAAGTCACAAGACCTCAACCTTTTCCCACTTTAGCTAAGCGCTGGGGTTGGTCAACTTAAGAGTTCTCTAAAATCACACATTTATTCCTTCACAGAACATATTGGTCTTTAACCACAATAAAAAATCTAATGGTTGAAATATCTATTAAAAATACACATATTACACTTTGTCGCGCTCTAAAAAGCCGGTTCAATAGAACATCGCACTCACTAACCTAAACTCCAACCACCATTCCACAACTTGAGCTCAGACTATCCTACCACAAGTAGCCAATCAAAAAATAAACACTTATTAAGATCGTCAAATTTTTTTCCCAATTAAACTGAACTCCAGCTAATTACTACTAACTAAAGTGTCAGTAATTTCAATCAATTGAAATTTGTTTCCTCAAATTAAGAAAGAGTACTATCGGAAGTCTATTCGTCCGTAAAGGCAATATTTTGTGTAGTAGACCTGTTCTCTCAACTGTCCACATTAATACGAATTCCAAAATAAGAACAATATTTGAAAATATGCAGAATATATTTTGGGCTTTAGGTAGTAGTGCTGGGCACTATATCAGTTATCAATTCTTTATGGTGGCTCGGGATCCATCTGTGCTGCATCGAGTTGGACATGTTCTATTTCAGTTACCATCAGTTGAACCTAAGAGGACAAGATGCTTTGTTATAGGTGATGATCGGTTTCACCTCGGTAAGGTACCAAAGCAGAACACTGTGTATGTAGTGAGCAAAGTAATAGAAAAATTATCTGGATGTAAGATGCAGTTACCTTTTACTTTTTCCTCTGTATTTTCATTATATTTCCTTCATTCACTCATTTAGGTGCCAGATGCTCGTTCTATTTATTTATTTTGTATCACTTTTAATTTTCTTGTATTTGCACAGAGCAGACACCCAAACATCTGAACCTCGGGCAGTATATTGCTTCGAAGACGGGAGCAAGTTTTGAAAGCCAAGAGGGTGAGTTGTTCTTCAAACTCTTCTTCTATGTGGTTTGTAGGATTAAAGTTGACTCCCTGGTTTTTTTTTTTTTTTCAAAGCTGCTGAAGATTCATTACCAAGGTCCGGCTTTGGAGACAGCATAATTCGCCCAGGTCTGGTTAACTTTAGGATTGACCTCGAGCAATAAGGTTGATATGAAACAGCTTTTGCTTTGGTCAGACTTAGGTGTCCACAGGCCATTTACTTGTAGGTCAGCATATGGCTTGTGGATAAGTTGTACCAAGGCTTTCAATGGTCCCAGTTATTCGTCTGAAAAGTGTTTAACTGTTATATATCCTCTGCATCTATCTTTTATTTATGAATCAAAAAAGGTTCTTATGTACTGAATCTACTCATCAGTGGTTTAGTTCTGTTTAGAAAACCGTATCTAGCATACTTGAACAAAGTTATGCAGCTAATAATGATAACTGAATGCAGGTGTAGAAGTGTAAATGATTTTAGGATTTAATGCGGCGCCTACCTGTTGCAATTCGACCAACAACTTTTTTTTTTTTTCGTGTAGTCCACGTCTTGGACTGTGCTTTCCAAACATAGTGCTCTGGAAATTCCTTGTATAGGTACTTTCGTGCCTCGGGATGGCTGCGGCACATGTTGAAATATTCGGTAAGCATTGTGCGACCGACATTTTCTCCTGCAATGACATTTTGCAAGTTGCGCTTGCTCCAATAGTAGACTATTGGTGACATATGGTTAGTTAATAAATAATTAGTACTAAGGAGCTGTACATAGGTATGGTATATAATATTATACCTGTTTGTTTGTTCGGCAGATGTAATTGTAGGTTAATAACAGGCGGTTGGATGTCACTAAGGCTGAATTGGTAAATTCTCCATAGTGCTTCAGGAGCTGCAACCCAGCGCGCATCTTGGTAATTTTGTATCTCATCAATAATTTTTTCCCCGTCTTCTGATTCAATGTACACCGCACATCTATCATGGCCTTTGTAGATGTATTTGTAGAGGTATTTTATCGCCTTAACTCCCGAGCAGACTTCCACATTAATATGGCAATTGTACCTTGTTAGCAAGTATGGGTTATATGGTACAACCCACTGGTTATTCATTCTGGTTCCCCGGACATTTTCAAACCGATTATCATTCCTTCTTTTATAAATAGGATACCCGTCCTTTGCTTGAGCTGATTTATTGCTGAACGGTCGGGGATAGTGGTACTTGCATTGACCGTCTTTCATACATGTATTTGAAGGATGTGTTGGACCGCAAGGACCATGCATCATGTGTCTGACAACTATATCATTTAATAACGGGTATTCATCTTTGTTTGGTATCTCTGCAGAGATGAACTTGTCATATTGATCAGCTGTTTTAATCTTGTGGCTTTCCTTAAGGATGAGCAAGAGGTGTATGTGTGGAAGTCCTCGTTTCTGGAACTCAACGACAAATACATGAGCTGCAACAATCCCAAAGATATGTTTGTTGAATATTTGGTCCTTAAGGTCTTGCAACTTTGCTCTAAAAACGCGTGTTACTAAATCAGGACGATCTTGAGGTGTTTGACCTGCAGATAATGCTTCTGTGATTTCTGGCCATTCAGGATTGCATGTAATAGTTATGAATAGATCGGGCTTCCCATAGTGTTGTACTAAAGTCATTGCATCCATGTATCTCTTGCGCATATCCCGTGGTCCACCGATGAAAGATGCAGGAAGGTAAATTCTATGGCCAATTTTATCTCCTCTGTATTCACCTGCCATGATACTATCAACTATGCCCTGTAAAACCTCTCTTCTGAAATTCGATTGTTCATTTCTGTAGAACTCAAGCCTTGTTGTTTCAAGTTTGATGTACATGTCCACAACAAATTGTTGTAATAATCTCCCACACAACAGTAGTACAGACTTGTCCTCGGGTCGCACTTGCAATTTATAACAATAATATTCTCGGCAAGATACTGCGGATTTTGATTCGCGATGTACATCTGTTGACGTTTAGTGAAATATGGTTAGGAAATCACAGTACAGTTATTAGTAAATAAAAGTTTTGAATAACACAGATATATGAATATTGAAAACGTAGATTACCTTGGGCCTCATTGGCAAACACAGCATCTGCTGAGTCAAAGTTAGGGACATCAGTTTCGACAGTAGTGCAGCTTTGGCGTGGCTTTTTATCTTTCTTTATTCCTTGATGCCAACCTGACTCTCCTTTGGGCAGAAGTAGTGGATATTGCAATGGATCATAACAACCAAAGTAGTGCTTCACTCTATGTCTGTTGCCCGAGTGTTCGTGGACAACAATCTGTCGCTCAAACGGAATATCTGCGTTGTTTCCATCTATCCAAATAGCTGCAACTTGCTCGGTTGAGGGTTTGTTATACACTCGTTGGTCAAGTTTTGCATTTGCAGCTATCCGGAGCTGTAGATTTTCAAAACTGGAATGGTCTTTCAATTGCCGGAATATTTGGGCATATGGATTTTCGGACATTATCTGCTTTATTTTCGTAACAATATCAGCTGACAGGACCCCGTCATCCAGTATAGACAACCTGTTGGTCAACTCATTTTCTGTGTCAAAAAAGTATAGCTGAAAGTAACACGGCTTATTATCATGCGGCCTAAGAGAGGGTAGATCGTGATAAATTTGCCCCTGTGCTCTAAAGGTATACACCCCTTTCCTTGATGAAGCTAGTTCCTTATCAAGCTTAACACCAAAAGATGTAAAAGCAAAGACACTATTATATGCCCGAAGGTATTTGCGGAACTGTTGTGCGTCATCCGTTTGAGCCGTGAGCAATTCATATAGTTCAGGTGGAGCAGTAGTCCTTGCCAATTTGATACAGCCGCTTTCACAACAGAAGGTTGGAGGTTCATGTTCGAACCTTTTAGCACTACAGTAGACACATTGTGGCACCGCTTTCAGTTTGTGGGGGTCTGATTGTGCAAGGGTATATGTACTGGTACCTGGTTATTGATCGACAAATAGATGAAGAGTATAGGTAAAAAATTAATGCCTAAAGCAACTAAGTAATATAGAACTGTGAGTACAGGGATAAAGTTTTCTGCAGCGATCAATGTAATGTTACCTGGGATTTGAATTTCTGCCGATAAAGCCCGAGACAGCCAGTTTATTCGACGTTTCTTGGTGGCAGGTGTTTCCTCATTCTGTGTATTGGGTACAAACTTGTTGAGCGATAAGTATCTGTTTAACCTTTTCATCGCTCGTCCTGGCAGTGTTTTTTAACAAAATAAGGGGGAAATCTTAATATGAAGGAAGACTTGGACTGCTGGGGTCTCTCAAGCTTTATAGGGTCCCGTTTAGACCAATAAACCAGCACAAATGTTGCTGGTGCGAAAGTAGCTTAGTAAGTTGCTATTTTAGATTTTATAACCTTCGGTAATTCCATTTTCTTCACTTTCAAAATCAAAACATTCGTGGTTCGTATAAGCTGAATTTTCAGAGCCAAATCCATAAAAAATTATCGGGTATTAATCTTATAATATTCAATCGCATTAACTCATGATATGCAGGGAGTAGTTAGGAAGCAGTGGGACTGTTTCAGGGGGCTGCAGATTGGTCTGGTTGTTTTTGGTTCTTCATTTCTATGGGTCAGATGAGTTAGGCCACCGCAGGGGTCCAGCAGTTGGTTTTAGTTGTTGCAGGTTATGTAGAGTGTTCAGGGGTGATGTTGCTTCAGCCCAGTCTAGGAGGAACCTTGCTATTTAGTGTACTAAATTTAAATCTGGTTGATCTGCCTATTTGTCAATGGGGAAGCAGTTAGGCCTCTTATAAGCAGTAGCTATTACGTTGGTTTCTATGTATGAAGCCTCTGAGACTAAACTGTTAGCTTATTGTTTCAACATAGAAAAATTGTTAGGCTTTTATGAATATATGCCAAAATTAGCCGGGATCACTTCATCTTAAGTTTTTTAAAAAAAAATATAAACAAATGGATAGAGAATTTTTTTCTATAGTTGCACACATCACGAATGTATAAGTTCAAATACGTAGCATTAGGATTCGGAAAGTTAACCTGCTGAGAGTGTCCTATTCGGTTGATCCGGTGTCTGCTCAATTTGTTTTTCGGTAACACTAATAGGTTGTCCTTCACTGCCTACACGTATAGCTATGTTCAATCGCAGGTATTCATAATTGATTAAATTTCTCATGGCTAGGATTATGTGGCTACGTAAGGCTTACCATGTACGTTGACTCCTTCTGCAGCGTTTTTTTCTCCCACTCGATATGGAGGAAGTTGAGGTGTTAGAAGATTTGCCTTTTCCTTGAGGTTGTTGGGTGGTGGTTTGACCTAAGGGGAATAAAGTTAATTAGGCGGGGGGTTGAAGATGATGTAACTTTGATTTTTTAAAGGGTTACGCACCTTGTTTTGCCATTTCTTTATCATGTGTTACGGCCTGTATCAAGTAATGCAGCGTTAGGAAGTAATACTGGATTTGGTTTTTTTTTTTTTGCGTCAAATTAGCACTTAGTATTGTGATACGTTGTTAGATAGTGGTATTGGTACTGATGTTAGCGGTGTAAATTTGTATTTTACCTATACAGTAGGAGGCATTGGTGATCCGAGCGAATCAAGCAGAGTTGTTTCCAGAAATAACTGTATGCACACTGTAACAACATATAGAGCAAACACAATTTAGGGAAACATATATTTATTAATATTGAAATGCAAACGACAAAGTAGCAGGGGGGCCAGCTAAAGTTGCTCCTAAGGAAACAAAGGGAGTAGACTCTTTAGACCCGTTTACTAATAACTAATATTGGTTCAGCTGGCTACAGCTGCAGTAGACTACATTTTTTCCCCTTTAAGCTTCTTATCAACAGTTAAAGTTTCGTCTGCCTTGGTGTCCTCAGTTATAATAGCTCGCTTGGGTGCCTGTGTTGCTGCCGAAGGTTCAGCTTCCACTTCTGCAGGACCGAGCTTTTCAGCTTCGTGCATCTCCTCAACTATCAAGTCTCGGTTCTTATCCTCAACAGGCAGACTTTGCGGGTTCTTTATGAGGAAACTGAACACTTTACCCTTGCTCTGCTCCAGCCTGCGGTAGTACGGTGATTTCCCTTTCTGTACAGTTGATGAGGAACCAAAAAGCGTGTCAAATGCCAAGACATGTAAAGCTTTTGATAAGCTGAGGCGCGGATTTACCTTTTCTGATATTGACTGAGCGTAGTCATCTACGTTGCATCCAACAAAGAATCGTGCACCCCCAAACAGTGTAAGAACAGTATCCTCAACCTCCTTAGCCGAAACGACAATCTTCATCCTATATCTGGTACATGAAATTTGCAAGCAGTTATGAGGATCCTATTAATATTACTAATCCGCAGAGGTGTAACTATATAGGCTATTGGTTTTTGCAGGAACTGGACCATCCAAGTTATTGTAAAAGACCAGTAATTATATAAGTAAAGTAGATTTTGTGAACTGAATAAGTACAATCTGATTACAGGGTATGTAAGGAGGGAATGTACCCGACCTGTTCTCGTAATCGGTATCCTTTTTCCTGCAGTACTCGCAACTTGCAGTGCTTTTCTTCACAATTACTTTCCTGTAGCATTTGTTGCACGCAGCATACCACAGGTCATCCAGGTTGTTGATATTTATTAACTTCGCAACAAACCTATAGTACTGAGCCTATGGATAAAGAATGGGGGACTTTAGTGTATACGCAGCGGTAAAATGTTGTAGTAATTACGCAGCAAAAGCACTGAGACCACTATGCGAACGCTGTTAGTTGGGGCGTCATACCTTGAAGCTAGACGATGCTGGCTTAACTATATCAGTTAGAGCGACCCTAGTTGCTTCTTGCATTAGTCTGCTTGGCATGAATCGTATGTCCACGCTGCAGGCCTTCATGGCAGTATGCCTGAGAGGTGAAATTTGTTAGTACCAACGCGGGACATATTGTAGTTTTAAGTTTTTCCAAAGCATATGGTTTCGATTGCAGGGGCATACCACTTGTGCAGATGATCGACTATTTCAAAATCTGGTTCAATGAGCACGCAGCTAACTGGAGTACTGGAAAGTCCGAATTCACCTGCGGAGCGGGGGGTATAGTGAGAGGTCTTTACTTGAAAATCCAGAAACAACAACTCCTGCTGATTAAACGTAAAAGGGACGTGGTCATAGATATAACAAATGCAACATAGCAATATACCTTGGTAAATGGAGCCTTTAATATTGCAAAAGGCAACAACGGGGTTGTCATGTTTAGAGCTAGCCATCAGAGCACCCTCGATCTCAGCCAGGTCTCCCCACAAGGTTACTGTTTTCCGGTCGTACCTACGAAGGAGGTAAGATGTGGGTAAATGGTATATTGCTAAAACTGAAGCATGAGTAAAGTGGCGTATGAGTCATACCCAGTTAGGACAGTAACATGAGCAAGCGAGCAAGTATACATAATACCAGTGCAAATCCGTGTCGATGCATTCAGATTTCAGGAAAAATGCAACATAAAATTACATAATGCAGAGTGAACCTTACGACCCAAGTAATTCTGTCAGTGGTGCGCATATGTGTGGAAAAAGGTTAGAGATGTACTGACAATAGTTCAAATGACAAATTAGGGGATTTAATTAGGGTGTTCTAGGAAAATGGAGGGATCTAGGAGGAGTATAAATGCAGCAGGTGTGGTTTCTTTTGTTTCTGGTTTGTAAAAATAAGAGGTGACTGTATGGCAAGTGTTTGGATGCAATAGAAAAGCTAAGCAGGGAGAGTATAGACGTTTTAGGGGGAGTCTCCTTTGTTCATTGTTTGCATCCAGGCTGGTGAAATGATTAGGGGGTATAGAGGCCCTGAAGTTCGAGAGGGGTGTATTGGTTTGGTGTTGCCTGTAAGAAGTTGTTTTTGCAATGATGTGTGCTTGTGAAGTCTGTGTATATAGGGATTTTTTCCCAGGATAGCTGTTCTCAACTACTATATCCTTAATAATTAATGAAGTACTGGTTCTTTTTAATACTGCCCAGTTCTCAAAAAAGCATTAAACGTGAGTAACTTAGCAAAACACTCATTGTATTTATTGATTTCTTAATGGCATGGAAAGCTTAACATGACAACTAAAATGGAACGGCATGGAAAGCTTAACATGACAACTAAAATGGAACGGAGGGAGTAGTATATATTTTCACCTCACTAAATGCACTATGGCGTGTTGATGTGGTTTAGTGTGAACAACTGGTGCGGTTAAGTTTTTACTGTGTTTCCACTATGGTGATTGAATATTGGTTTTAAAGTTGTTACTCTAGCTGTTCAAATGTTATGGAACTGTATTCCTCTCCTAAAATATAATGTACTGCCACAGAAGTACAACTTACAGTGTCCTACTTAGAGGATGTAGTTGTGCAAACCAGGGTGAAAGTACCAACCTATCGTCGGTGATTACTGCTTCGCGCCGGGTCTTGCGGCCTTCTCCAATGAGTACCTTTACATCTAGTAAAATGCCGGCGACATCTGAAAAAAAAAGGCTAGTTAGTGCAGGCGAGAAGTAGCAATAAACGCTGGCAAAGCTAGGTATCAACGGTTGTTGCACGTTACCAAACAGGGTACCGAGGGGCATCCTGGCAGCCTCGACAAAGGGGATGAAACCGGCAGCGAAGTTTTGAGTATTAAAATCAGTGTCACATTCAGTGACCTTTGTATGCTGGCGGAACGAAATCTCAACGTCAGGATTCACTGATAGGTAGTTGGCTTTTGGGGTGAAAATCTTCCCATCCTCAATGTAATATGGCTGGAGCGGTTTGAAGTCATCCTCCCATGTTTCAATTTGTTCGTTGAAAAGGGTTCCCTGAATTTTCGTCCCCTGGCGCATGTTAATCATGAAGCACTGTTACTTATAGCAGGAGGGCGGTAAGTGATTCGTAAGCGGTTGAAAGGAAATAATGACTATTACCTCTTCATCGACAAATATGACGGATCTGATAACACCCTCGCCATTGGAGGTCTTATAGTCCCTTTTTGGGCCTCGCCGCAGCACCAACACTTTAATAAGCCATTCAGTTTGCAATGGTTTCAATGCACTAATAGGTATGCATTGTTTCCCTTCATCTAGCTCGAGTGCCATTGAGATACACGCTGCCTGTGAACCAAGTGGAAGCTCTATATATGCAGATTTCACATGGTAAGGGGACAGAAATACAGCATCGTGGCACATTAAGAAAAGACTGTATTCAACAAACATATTTTGTGGCTTGGGTATCCAAGGATGTTAATTGACTGATAGTAAGGCTGCGACGCCGTCTAATATACAAAGGCAAACAGGATAGGGGGCATAAGCAAAGCAATAGTCGATGCTACAGTGGCGTCGCTCAACGTTTTCAGGATTCACAGCCCTACTGTGCCTTCAGAGGGCAGCGATCAAATTAGGGCGACCCGAAGCGTGATGAACGCCACAACGAAGGCTGCAGGACAACAGAGACCATGGTCCCGTTGTGTAACATGAAATTTTATGTTTTCAAAGACAAGATGGCCAAAAGAAAGGAAGAGAAGTCTGATTCTTGTGCACAAGTTGCTAGTCAAATTCTTCTCAAAGTGGTTTCAAAAAATGGTACATCTAGTAATGATAACATATTGCTATCTCCTTTATGTTTTCATCCAGCATTAAGCATGAGTGCTGCTGGTGCAACAGAACATACGTTAAAACAGATGCCTAACTTTCTAGTTATTAGAGGTATTTATGTGTTAGAATCTAAATTTTCAGATATGGCAGGAGCTTTCTATGTTTCAGGTGCACTGTGGTACGGCTGGTACGCTGTGTAATACCCTGCGCACTTATTAAGTAACCTACGGCATTACTTCTACAGCACAAAGGCTGCGGCGTCGTCTAAACGGCGACAGCAAAGGGTGCTGGTGCAACAGAACATACGTTAAAACAGATGCCTAACTTTCTAGTTATTAGAGATATTTATGTGTTAGAATCTAGATTTTCAGCTATGGCAGGAGGTTTCTGTGTTTCAGGTGCACTGTGGTACTGCTGGTATGCTATTTAAGACACTGCGTATTTATTAAGTAACCTACGGCATGACTTCAACAGCACAAAGGCTGCGGCGTCGTCTAAACGGCGACAGCAAAGGGTGATTTGGCGGCTTAAGCAATCTACGACGCTACTTCGGCATCACTAAGGATGCGACACCTAAGAAATTTAAGGGACAATCCTGAAAGGGGGCATGAACACAGCATTGGGGCACAATGAATTCGCAATTTAATAAAGTTTGTGCACTTGGACTAAAAGGAAACGCACTCTCTAGTGTAATATTGCACATTATTTTATGCTAACTTGTGTTGGATAAAAGGTGGAAAGCACAGGTCACATACAATGCACAAATTGAGAACATTTTTCGCTTACTAAAATATGTACATATTTCACACATTTATAAACTGTCCAGAAAAGTATATGCTTTGTTCAAGTAACATTAAAAATCATAGGGGTGCAAGTGAAATATTCGACATTACATTATAGTAGCAAACATGCAGCAAAGGATCTCGGACTAATTTAGGATGGTAATTCGACGATAGTCAGTATGCGACACCGTCTAATTGAACAAAGCAAGCAAGGCTAGCATTCTGGAGGTTAACTTAACAAACTACACGCGAACATAGGTAATAATTATGCTAAACAAAAAGTAAGGGAGTTGAGTTCATACCCGATTCGTGACGAACACCACAACAAAGGCTGCAGGAAAGAGTCAGGAGCAAACGGAAGATCACTGTAGCTTCAGAAAATGTCATCAGAAATCATGGTTCTTTTGTGTCTATAGTCGGGTGCGAACCCTTTTTTTTTTTTCCTCGTCTAAACGACGACACCAAAGGGTGAATTAGTGGCTTAAATAATCTACGATGCTACTTCAGCATCACTAAAGCTGCGACGCTGTCTAAAAGTCTACACCAAACAGAACCTGGGGTCTAAGGCAACTCTAGCTGGCAATACAGGAGGAAATGTCAAAGTTCATGCTAGTATAAGCAACAATTGTACTAAAGTAAAAGCAAAGGTGTCGGATTTATACCCAATTTCTTATGAAGTACGGCAAGGAGGCTGTAGGAAAAAATTTAAACGAACAAATTAGAATTCACAATGAGTGCTCAAAATGTCAAGAGAATCGATCGACGGTTAAATTCTGGAATGCTAACACATAAGCAACAATGGTACTAAAGCAAAAGCGGAGGTTTCGGATTCGTACCCAATTCCTTATGAACAACGGCAATAAACAAATTAGAATACACAATGAGTGCTAAAAATGTCAAGAGAATCGATCGACGCTTAAATTCTGGAATGCTAACATATAAGAAACTATTGTACCAAAGGAAAAGCGAAGGTTTCGGATTCGTACCCAATTCCTTATGAACGATGGCAATAAGGCTGTAGCCAAAAATAACAGGGAACAAATTAGAATACACAACGCCTGATCAAAATGTAAACAGAATTGACCGACAGTTAAATTGTGCAATGCTAACAATAGTACCTAGCTGCTGCGATTGTTGGTAAGTATACAGTGAATAACCCAAAGCAGTTCCATCCAACTTATATAGAGTGACTATCAAATTGAAACTGTCCAGACCTTGCTGTTGATGAGGGTGAATCATTAAAGTGGATGTAAGGCCAAAAGGCCCAGAGAATCGGCGTCTACATTCAACGAATCGCCTACACATGATGAGGGTGAATGAATTCGGGATACTGAAGAGATGGACAGCTCAAGAGTTGGCCAAAGTTTGGCAGGTGAGAAGCAGGAAGATTAATTAAACAGGGAAAGGCGCGTACATTGGTTTTCTGTTTTATTAAAATAGTAAACAGTATAGTATTAGTAATTTGTAAAGGCAGCAGGGGCATTTAGGTCTTTTACATTTTGCTTAGGTGATAGGCACATTTAGAATAGTATGATGATTATGTGGTGTAGATGCGAGTAAATAGTGTGTTTCGACTTTTCTTTCATTCAATTGCTTATCTAAATTGAACTGGTCATAAAGACCCTTGTACGTACATACACGTAATTAAATGGCTTGTAAAATATGGCCAGTTAATGTATTCAACTTCAAGAATGAAAGCATTTACTCACTTGGATTTACAAAGTTTCTTTTTGCATCATTTTCAGCATGCATAGTGGATGATCATGATAGAGTGGCGATTCTACAAACCTAGGGGGACGAGGGAGATGCTCCATAATCTTTTCTTCTTTTAATTTGCAAAAGAAGAAAGGAAGTTGACTTTGAAAAGAAAAAAAAAAGAAGTTTTTTGCATATAGAGCAATATCTTAATAGTGGGAAAATAAATTAGCTACCTATAGGAGAAGGAAATGTCATTGTTGTTCCATGGGCGGTGGATGTTTCCAGTTTTTTATAAGCTGTTAGCCAATGAATTCGTGTTTGGCTTTTTATGAGGTGTGGTAAAACATATTCCCATTTGGGGTGGACATGTTCTGATTCCCACTCAACCAACCCTTCTATTTTCCATTACATAAAATCTGATTATTACAGAACGTGAGTTTCGTTCAAGTTCTATTCATTTGACTTGAACTCGACATACTTTTCCTTTTTGTTTTTGTCTTAAATTAAGGGAATTAAGTGATGAATTTCATGTTGTTTGCTTTCTTTTCTATGATACTAATTTTTAATTACTTCATTCCATTACGGAACGGATAAAAGCACTATTATTCAGAATAGCTTGTCTCACTCGTAAATTTTAGATTATCAATAATGATTACTACAAAAGATTGCTCATATATTTCTCGCAACAATATTAATTTTGATATCGTAGGGGGATTAATTAATCATATCATTGCAATACCCAGTATGCAGCAATGCACGGCATATTTTTTGACCTATATATCTTATTTTTACTCCCAATATTTAATATTTGTGCGCAATTAAATTATACCTACGAATCTCTGTGTGATCTTTATCCGTCTAAAAGATACTATCTTTTTCTTATATTCACTGAGTGTCTCCGATCCTTTCATACAGAGATTTATTTGATTTCTGTTTTAATTGACAATATTTACTTTATCAAATTAACTACTACTACTACTACTTTTCCTTATTTTAAATTTACACTGTTATTTATATACTACTCGCACAAGCCTAAAAACTTTTCACCATGCACAAGTCTAAATCAACATCCTAAAAACTGTTAGCAATCTCTACTTTCAAACCAAGCTGTGTACCGTAATAGCTAGATGATTTATTAAGAACCTTAAGATAAACGAAGCTGCTAATAGACTTGCCTTGCTTTATATTGACGTTGTTTATTTGTTTGCGCTATAAATGAGCCCAATGGTAGTTGAGAAACAACATATTGTCGTTAGTTGCGTGACATGTTAGCTTATTGGTTGGTTTTGGTTTTGTGAAATGGACGTATGCCTAACATAAATAGATTGGAGTATTAAAGAATTGATTCCATATCCCCCACCTTGTGGTATACTATGCATATTTTTTAACAATAGTAAGTAATTGGCTACTCTCGCAATCAAGAAGCAAAAGAACCACCGTCCTTTCCCCTTTTTTTATTAATGGGTGCAAGCCACGATTCATTGACTGACGATCATCCGATTAGTCCAAAAGAAAGAGCTGCTATAGTCACGTAATTAACAACTTGTTTGGACACTAGAAATTGTTCCCCTCGAGCTAACAATCTCCAAACTCATTTAGGCCTTTTTCCATCTTTGTAAATACTATTGGTAATTGCTATTTGATTGGACTATATATTTAATACAAATCATTTCTTTTGATGGAGGAATTATGATGCATGTATTTCAAGTTCATAAGCACATGAAATCCTCTGCACTTGTCTCTCACGAAACCCTCCCAAAGATCCTCGTAAGAGGAGCAGTTTTTGCTGTTGCCAATATAATTTATCTAATAAACATTCAAGTATTGATTATATTTTTAAAGCATGGGATTAATTATGTTGATATGTATATATTTTATAGTTCGATATTACTATGGATAAATGATCTTTTTGAAGGAATATTGAATAAATGCAACAGTGTTTCTGAAGAGCAATATTTTATCGAAATTTGGAATCAACAGTAAATAAAAGAAAGAAAATACCTTTAAAAGATATTGTGAATCTAGAGTGAGGTTCTATCTCCACTGCACTCGCACCAATTACCAAACTTATCGTGGTAGCATACTTGCTACAAATTACATTGGAAAGATGTCGAGAAGCACCCTAAAACCCATAATTAACACGGGTTTGTGGTCCAAATGGAAAGCAGAATATTACATGCAACAAAAGCTAAATATGCAGTGGACAAACAATGAAACACCCCACAGAAAATGCTTTGGTTTTGCTCTGGTCGATAAGCTTACTTTTGGGGCACAATACCAAATCAGATCCATATTTCTACAACGTATGTGAAATTTTTCTAAGCTCACATTTGGAAAACGTAATAGACAAGGTATGGAAATATATATCTTATGAATAACAAGTATATATATATATATATATATATATATATATATATATATATATCATATTACTATAAAAGCATGTCCTCATTTTCTAAAAAAGCATGTCTTCATTTTTTAAAAGAATCAGATTACCAAAATGCCCTTCAAAACCCTAAAATACACCAAAATGCCATTTAAAAAACTAAAAATACCAAAGATCACAAAAAAAAAAGGAAAAAAAAAAACCTATTTAAAATAAAAATATAAGTACCCACGACGCATAACAGACTGACAAAACTCATTCATATTAAGGGAATGGATGTGATGCTTCTAAATAGGTCCAGATTATGGATTTAAATACCTCCACAAAATTTCTCATTCAAACCAATTCAATTACTCTCATCTTTTGTTCAATTGTGGGTGTCGGCACTGCTTTATTGTTCTTAAGGAGATCTTATAGAGGTACACTTTCTATCTTCTCAGTTTAGTTGTTTCGTGCATTTCTATTAAAATATAAAATCTAATTGCTTCTTCTCAATTATGTTGTTTGAGTTTTCATTAATTCATTAAGTGATGGCCTTCGACTATATACTTATTCAATTTATCTCTTTCAACTTCGATACCATGAGGCAGCCCTTGAAAAATTTTAATAGGAGGACTATTTTATGTACGCAAAGTTTACAAAATAACAATTAGCATAAGACACAACGTAAAAAACAAACAATACCAAAGATCACAAAAAAAAAAAAGGAAAAAAAAAACCTATTTAAAATAAAAATATACGTACCCACGACGCACAACAAACTGACAAAACTCATTCATATTAAGGGAATGGATGTGATGCTTCTAAATAGGTCCAGATTATGGATTTAAATACCTCCACAAAATTTCTCATTCAAACCAATTCAATTACTCTCATCTTTTGTTCAATTGTGGGTGTCGGCACCTGCTTTATTGTTCTTAAAGAGATCTTATAGAGGTACACTTTCTACCTTCTCAGTTTAGTTGTTTCGTGCATTTCTATTAAAATATAAAATCTAACTGCTTCTTTTCCATTATGCTGTTTGGGTTTTCATTAATTTATTAATAGATGGCCTTCGACTATATACTTGTTCAATTTATCTCTTTCAACTTGGATACCATGAGACGGCCCTTGAAAAATTTTAATAGGAGGACTATTTTCTGTACGCAAAGTTTACAAAATAACAATTAGCATGAGATCTACACAACGTGCAACACACGTTCCGAGAGATCGACTAGTATATATATGTATATATGGATCTGATTTGTATAACATTCATAGCCGTAATTATAAAAGACAACTAGCAGTAATTATAAGAACAAGTAGCAAATTTTTTCAAGATTTACGTTTTGACTTATAGGATATATATATGAGAAAAGTCAGAAAAAATCCTATAAGTCAAAACGTAAATCTTGAAAAAATATGCTACTTGTCCTTATGATTACTGCTAGTTGTCTTTTATAGTTACGGCTATGAATGTTATACAAAATATGACAACTTGTATGCTTAACACTCATCTCAAGTTGGAGCATAAATACTTATCTCATGAATAACAAATATATATCTCATGAATAACAAGTACATATATACATGTCCAAAAATCCTAGCTATGAGAAAAGCCTATGGAAAAGTCGGAAGAAAATAGTTTAAGTCAAAAAGTAAATCTTGAAAAAGCCTGCTAACTTGTCCTTATAATTACTGCTACTTGTCTGATAATTACGGCTATGAATATTATACGAAATATGACAACTTGTATGCTTAACACTCCCCTCAAGCTAGAGCATAGATATTGATCATGCCAGCTTGTTACAAAGATAATCAACTCGAATCTCATTCAACAGATTTGTGAATAAATCAGCTAGTTGTTCTCGCGTCTTCATATAACCAGTTGAGATTAAGTTTTCTTGAATCTTTTCACTGATAAATGACAATCAAACTTAATATGTTTCATTCTTTGATGATAGACAAGATTTGAGGCGATATGAAGAACAACTTAATTATAAACACCAAAGTTTTACTGGTGTAGTATGTTTCAACCCAATTTCAGTTAAAAGGTGATGTATCCAGACAATCTCACACGTAGATTGTGTCATAGCCACGTACTCTGATTTTGCAATGGATTGTGATGCTACATATTATTTCTTACTTTTCCATGATACCAAATTTTCACCCACAAAGACACAATAGCGAAAAGTAGATTATTTGTCACTCTTAGATCCCACGTGCCTCGTCTATATCTGCAAAATATACAACGTGAGAATTCCCATGATCGCTATATAATATACCAAATTCATGGGATCCTTTTAAGTAACACAATATGTTCCAAAGCTTTCCGACATTTAATTTTAGGTGCAGACATGAACTGGATAGCGACACTTACTGCAAAGGAAGGGTCTGGACGAGTCACAGTACGATAGTTTAATCTCCCAACTATTCTCTTCTATCTTTCTGGATCATCAAAATGGTCGCAATCATCTCTCATAAGATGCATATTGGGAACCATTGGAGAGCTGTAAGGCTTGGTTGGCAACTTTCTAACTTTTACAAACAAGTCGAGAATTTTCTATCTTTGAGGTAGAAAATTCCCTTCTTGCTTCTATTTACTTCTACTTCCAAGAAGTATTTTAATTGGCCCAAATTTCTTGTGTGAAACCTAGTAAAAAAGAAAGACTTGTGAGAGAAGAGAACCATACATAATCACTTCATGTAATGATAATGTCATCAACGTATATAACAAGAAGGATAACTCCAGATGTTGATTGCTTGTAAAAGACTGAGTGATCACAATTGCTCTTTTTCAATCCAAACTCCTAAACTACCTCGCTTGGACTTTGCTTAAAGCCATACAAAGATTATTTCAAATGACACACTTTTTCATACTCACCATAAGCAATAAAATCGGGTGGTTCTCCATATACACCTGTTCTTTGGAGACCACCATGAAGAAATGCCTTTTTTATATCGAACTGATATTAGTTAAGGCCAATGCTTAGAGAGGCTACAGAAATGAACAAGCGGACGGAGGTGAGTTCGGCCACCGGAGAGAAGGTGTCTTTATAATCCACCACATATATCTGAGCATATCCTTTTGCAATAAGTGTTGCTTTAAGTCTTGCCACTGAGCCATCCAGATTAACTATAAGTACAAAGACTCATTTGTATCGTGCTGCTTTCTTGCTTTTAGGAAAATTCACCAAATTTCAAGTATGATTTTCATCTAAAGTATGTAGCTCATCAAGCATTACGTCATACCATCCACGATGGGACAACGCCTCTTCACTTTTTTAGGGATATAAATAGAGTATAGCGAGACATCCAAAGAACTAGATGCATAACATAAATGGTCATACAAAACAAAATTAGCAATGATGTGTACCTTTACGGAGGTCAATAAGGAGGTCAAGATCATTTGAAAGAGTAAACATGAAATCATTGGTTCTTCTAGCACAGATTGAGCAGTTGCTGGAGGAACAATATTGTTGATTGGTGCTCAATGGACGAAGTAGGAGATGTAGGAGAAACTACATCATCTGATTGTTTTGTCAAACTATTATTGACATGCTAAACTAAACACTCATGTTCTTCCTCTTAACTTGGAGAGATAAAAGGTGCTTAAAAGAATGGTGCATTTTTCAAGAATACCACATTATTTGACACCAAGTATATTTCAATTTCAGTAGAGTAACAACGATACTCCTTCTGAAGTCCAGATTAGCCTAAGAAATCACGCTTCAACGCCTTGGGTAATTTGTTAATAAATGATTGAACATCTTGAACATAATATGTGCTTCCAAAACCTTTGGCTCTATAGAGAATAACGACTTGTTGGGAAGAGAACATTATAAAGATTTCCATCATTAAGTACAGCAAAAGGTATATGATTAATCAAAAAATATGCCACAGATACCACATCTGCCTAGAACTGTTTAGGAATAATTTTTATTTGAAATAAAAGTGTTCGGGCTATTTCAATTCGATGTCTATTCTTACGTTCAACAACTATATTTTGAAAATGTGTATCAACAAAAGACAACTGATATATAATTATGTATTGCCTAATGTAAGACCGAAATGATTATGACATACACTTTTTAGCATTATCACTCATTAGTATGTGTATTGTTATATTAAATTGAGTTTTAACTTCAGCAACAAAGGCAGAAAAGTGAGAAAACATTTTAGAGTGGTTTTTTGATATAATAAATCCAAGTCATTTGAGAAAAATCATCTGCAAAAGTAACAAAATACTTAAACAAATTGTAGACACAACTAGACATAGTCCCCATACTTCTAAATGAACTAGCTTAAAAGCAAATTCAGCTCGTTTATTAAATCTAAGACTCAACGAGCTACGATGATGTTTTGCAAACTCGCGTGATTCATATTCCAATGAAGAAACGTTACAAAACTGAGAGCAAAGCTTCTTCAAAGTAGGTAAAAAAGGATGTCCCAACCGACAATGTGTTTCAAATGGTGCCACGACACACGAGAAAGTAACAGATCGTGACACCTATTCATCAAGGATATAGAGACCGTCAAATACATGTTATTTACCAATAATATGTTTCGTCACAAGATCCTGAAATACGCAACAATCGGGGAAGAATATGATAGAATAATTTTTATCTTTGGTAAGTTTATTTACAAAGATTAGATTAACGACAAATTTTAATAGAGTTAATATAAATGACAAGGTAACATAGGATGTTGGTTTAACTATCCCTGCCCCCACATTATGGATTCGATCCATCAGCTATTGTCATAAAAGAGGGCGATTTTTAGGGATAAAAATTGGAAAAAGTGCATGGATTACTTGTAATATGATTCGTGGCACCTGAATCAATCACTCATTTGTTTGAAACAATACAAGACAAATTTTACTATTTAGCAGTAGCAAATGAATTTGATCCCTTTACTGATGCTTGATATTAAGAAAATTTAGTAAACTCCTCTTCCAAGACAACAACTTTTCTGTTGGAAGACGGGCTAGGAGCAGTTGCTACATTAGCCCTTCCCCGAGCGTCATTTTGATTGCGGTTCTACAATTTTTGACAGTTTCATTTCCAATGGCCCGGATCATGAGAATAATGACAAACATCCTTGCTAGAATATGCAGTCTTACTTCTTCCTCCTTGTAGTCGGACCATCTTCCCAATTATTTCCTCCTCTTTTAGCGACAAGCTGGACATTTTGTTGAACAAATGATGTTTTCTCTATACATAGTACCCTACTAAAAACATTCTTGAGAGAGGTATTTTAGAGCTAGAAAAAATTAGGGATTAGCCATCTCAAATTCGAGAGAGAGAGAGAGACCGGCCAAAAAGCTCATTATTGTCATTTGTTCTCTCTGAGCTTGTTGGACTTTGATATCTGGTGTTGAATGGTAGAAGCATACTCATCTCTTCATGAGTCATTTTAAATTCCATAAAGTAGGATATGAGTGCTTTATCCCACGTATCAAAGCGATAAAAAGTTCAGCATGCGATAAAAATTCAAGACATATTTCCTTTTTCGAATATAGAAACTCTAAATAATTTGTCAATTCTTTGGCAAACTCGCAATGAATAGTCAAACCAACAACTTCACTGTCAATAAAAAAATTTATTTGTAAGAACTGACCTGCATCATCTCACATCCAAGATTATTGAGTTGCATCACTAGGTAAGATGTGGTTCTTCAATTAAACTATTATCTTTAGTAACACTACTCAAGCAAACCCTAAAATCATTAAATTATGTTATGTAACTTTGGATATTTTTGAAACTATTTCAGTCAATGAGGATCTTATTTCTAGACTTTTTTCAGTAAAAAAAAAAAGTTATTTTATAACACTATTTCAACAGATTGTCCAACATGATTTATTTCCATTTTTTAAAAAAATAAATCCTAAAAATAAAATATTTAGAAAGCACAAGGCAAAGAGTTAAGGAAAAGACATTACTCTAGATGCAATATACACAAACAGCAGAGAACCACCAAAATGTGCTCTAACAGATCTCAACCCAATAAATCAAAGAATAAATCTTGAATTACAACAATTGTTGTACTCAAATAGTAACAAAATAGTTGATACAAATCAAAGAGTGCTGATCAGACGACATAATCTCCAAATACCTGAATAAATCAGAGAAAATTTCGCTGTAAAAGATCGATCTCACCTAGTATTGGCTAGATAACTGTTGCAAAGTGGCCGGAAAAGTGGGGCGACACCGAAGGATGAAGCTGGAGAGAAACAAAAGTGGTCGCCAGAAAATTTTGGTGAGAAATATATCCTTCACCGTTTGATAAATATCCCAGTGAGGCAGAGTACAACTCCTATGAGGCAGATTCTAAATTTTGACTTTGATGAAGCTGTGATCGATGCTAAATCCAATCACCTATGAAGGTTTGGGGCGATCGTCCAAGTTAGTACCCGAATGAGAGTCGGGGTCGAATTCCTCAAGGAGCTAGCTCGTAATCCATTAGTCTTAGATTGAATAACGAGTTATACGAGTTGTTCGTATATTCCTAAATAAAATGGTGTAAATATTGAATTAACTACAACTCTAATTACGGTAAACAACAATTAATAATAAAAGCGTACAATCAACTTTTCACTTTTAATATTTGTAAAACATGGAGAATGAGCTAGGGATTAACCCATTCCAATAAGGTTTAATCAACTTACCACTTCTTTTAACCTCACACAATCGTATGGGTAATGTAAATGGTCGGACCGCAACTATAATCCTCAAAACCCATTAGAAATAAAAAGGATCTACCTCATTAAACCCATTGGGGTCAATAACAAGGCGCATAAAACCCTATTCCAAAGATCCAAGCAGGAATGACCTTTTTAGGTCTTTCCTTTTAGATGGGGTAGGCTTGTGAGCCACTATAATCCAAATGCTCGCTAGTTCCTATAAACTTACGCAATCAACCACGTTAGTGTGATGAAAGCAAAGTAGGGTTAGGTTCAAGTACGGCTGTGCCTCAAACCCTAGTCAAGAAAAGTGTGATAGAGAACTAGTTTCACCTTAACCCATAGATTTTATGAGATTAAAAATAAGTTTTAAGTTGAAACAACCAAGTCATCATGAATAAACCCCTAGTATGAGTTTAGCTACTCATACTAGGGTCCAACACAATCATAGTAAAGATTGAAATGGCAAGAAACATGTACTATATGGAAGATGAAATCCTTACAAAGATTTTGTAATAGAAACCCTTGCTTGCCTCCAAAAATATTCAAAAGTGCACCAAGTACATTCTAAAGCTGAAAAATAGGCTTATGTCTAGGTATATGTGCCTTTGAGGCATAATGGTCTATTTATAGGCAAGGATTTAAAAACTAGACTAGTAATTACAAAATTACTATTTTCGCCCTGTTTCCTTTAGGCCGCCGGTTATTCGGGAGGCTGCCTACTAAAGTTCACGGCCGCCGAAACATTTCTAACTCTTCTTTCCTTCTTTTTCTGCGGTGCAGGTCCAGGGGTGGTGCAGTCCAAGCGGTGGATGTCTTTAACCTTCCGCAGATTTTTCGAGCTCATTGTGAAGACATGCGGAGTCGCCGAGTGCTTTCATCATCGAATCCGACGGTCCGTCCTTTTGGTCGAGTAGAATGACCTTGAGCTCTTGAACTCTCTCCTCCTTCAGCGGACGGCTTCTCCTCTTCAGCCGGTGATTCGGCGAGGCGCCAATCCTATTGCTGCCCTATCTCCTTGTTCCTCAATTGTCACCAAAGTTCATTTATTTTTGCTCTTTTCTTCTTTCTTTTGGCATTGTACAGTACTAATTCTCATTAGTTTCCTGAAACATGGAGAATAACGTAAGATTTTCACAAATAAATAAGGCTCAAGGACATTAAAATTAGTCTAAAAGAGTTGCATTTAAGCGCAAAATCTCAATATATCAAGCTGCAGATTTGCTCTTATACCATGTAATAGACAATGTATGAAGATAACTTATGTATATCTCATGAATAACAAGTACATATATACATATCTATATAAGTCCTATGAAAAGTCGGAAGGAAAACAGTAAATCTTAAAAAATCCTCCTACTTGTCCCTATAATTACTGCTACTTGTCTCTATAATTACATCTATGAATATTGTACGGAACATGACAACTTGTATGCTTTAACCTACATAAAATTAAGGAGCACTTTTAAAAAAAAAATATTTGTTCGTTTAGAATTTATCCAAATTTTGGCAGATCTTGAAAACCAAATCTTCAAATTCCAGAAATTGGTTGAAACTAGTTTTTGGGAGAAATTTTTTTTTCCACTCGCAAAACTTCAAATTCCTTTCAACTGAAATGCATGCCCAAACACAATTTCAAGTTCCATAAATCATTTCTCAACTCAACTTCAAAAACTCATTTTTTTCAAATTTCGGCCAAATCTGTGTCCAAACGCTAGCTAAGATTTCAATTGGGGCCTAATGCAACACAGATTCACACTATAGCTCAGAACCCCACGTGGAACAGAAATTTTATAGTACACAGAGTTATGCCCTTAATTGCATAACGCATAAAAGTTAATTTGAAACTTTACCTTAATGATAACTTGAAGCCTATTTGGTCAAGCTTATAAAAACTGCTTATTTTGAGAAGTTTTTTTCTTCAAAAGTATTTTTAGTAAAAGTACTTTTGAAGAGTGGCAGTTCCTATTTGGCCAACTCGCTTGAGAAATATTTTTGTCAATAGTAACAATTTGAGTTTGGCCAAGCTTTTAAAACGAGTTTTTGAGTGTAAAATTACGAGTAAAGACAAGGAGAAAAAGAATAAGGTACTATTTATAGCTTATAATCATTAGTTCAAACAAATATGGGTAATTCAGTATATAAATTTTTTTTGTAAGGATATTTCTATAATGAAAGAAACACTACTAAAAAAACCGGCATTTTCGACCGCCCAATCGGTCGAAATTCGGTCGACCTATCGACCATATTTCGACCGATTGTGGTGGTCGATAAAATTCAGGTAGAAACTCAGGTATCGACCGAAATTCGGTCGAAGGTCGACCGAGGTTCGACCGAATTTCAGTCGAAGAGCATGTCACCTTAGCCCATGCTCTTCGACCGAATTTCGGTCGATAGGCCTTCGACCGAAATTCGGTCGAAGGGTATTTCGACCGAAATTCGGTCGAAGATCTGGTAAATTTTTTTTGACTGACTTTCGACCGAAAGTCGGTCGAAAACCTGTAAAAACCTGCAACATAAAAGCTGAAATTAGGCCTATACCACCTGTAAACACGCAGAAAAACCAGTCACAATACATTCATAAACGCTATTTAAACAAGGCTAACAAAGCCAAACAATAGAAAGGAGTCTTTCATCATTCGTTCAAGTTCTACAATATTCAAACAAACTAAACAAAGTTCAACTTTCACTACTAATGGCTAGAAGCCGAACTAGACCCGGCATCACTCTGAGACGGTGAATGGTGGCTATGTCTGCTCTTGCTCTTTCCCTTTCCCGAGCTATCACGCCTTCCTTTACCTTTTCTTTGGTTCCTGAGGATCTGTTGCATCATTTCATGCATTTCTCTTTGATGCGCCTCCTGTGATGCGCGCATCATTTCATGCACTTCTCTCTGATGCGCCTCTTGTGCTAAGCGCATAGCTTCATTTTGCTTTCTCAGTTCTTCGATCTCCGCTTGCATCTGTGTCATTTCTGGAGCGGGAGCAGAGCTTGCTGGAGCACTTGAACACGAGCCCAAATAGTTCGATTTATGCTTGGCAGATGAATACAGTGTTCCAATGCCATAAGCTGAACCCTTCTTCACCCCTCCGACCGCTTCCAACCATAAGTTGGTTTCTTGCTCGAGCGTTAGCGGTGTTGGGGTACTGCTTCCGCATTCAGATTGCTGAGTCGTAGTCCAGTCCTCAAGGGCCTTTGTAGCTTTTTCCTGAAAAACATAAATATATCAACTGCTAGATGGGTGAAGATTTAAACTTGAAGGATTGGCGCGACTTTAGTTTAAATTTAAGTACTTACCCAGGCCTCTTGTGCTCGGGGCTCGACCCATGTTTCTCCGCCCTTTTTATCTTTCTTGATATGGCGGATCTTGTGCATT
Organism: Petunia x hybrida; assembly: GCA_037355625.1. Taxonomy (NCBI): domain Eukaryota; kingdom Viridiplantae; phylum Streptophyta; class Magnoliopsida; order Solanales; family Solanaceae; genus Petunia; species Petunia x hybrida. Next base: position 3,152,190 of record JBBBVM010000081.1, read on the forward strand.
TCAGAGAGCGGAATAGTCCGATTTTGTTGCTTTTCCTACAAATTAAAGAAGAGAACAAGTTAGATAGAAAATTTACTATTATAGTAATTCTTATAAATTAAATTACTTTACCAAGCGCATCTTCTGCGTCGCAGCGCTAACTGCGCCGCCGGTATGCAGCGATCCACCCTTAGTAGATGCCCGAGCTTTCTTCCCTTGCTCGCTCTTCCTCTGAAATTCGGGAGTACCCCAATACTGCAGCAGCTCTCTCCATTGATGATCATAGAGGAAGCCGGGCATTTTCCCATTTTTGCGCGCATTGTACATTGCGTTCTTGTACACATCCGCGCATTTCTTAGGGAAGTTACAACGGACTTTATAGTCCAGAGCCGGATGCCACTTACACTGAACCTGCAATATTCATCAAAATATTTTATTTAAACATAATCATTAAGAAAACCTGCAATTATTGAAAAATCTTATGCATATTTATCACCTCAAAAGCTTGCATTATCTGTTGCTTTACATGAGGGGGCACAGCGCCCCAGGATGGCCATGATTCCTTCCATTGAGATTTCATGCATTTCGTCAACACAGGAGTAGCATCAGTGTTGGGGCAAAAGCTACGTAAAAAAACAGACGGGTTAATAGAAATACTAATATTTAAAAGCTTACTGCTAAATAGATAAGAACTTCATAAATACTATACTTACCTCTTATCCCCCTCGGGATAAATAATCAAACGCCCGTCTTCCCAAGTGCCAGGCTCACCGATGTAATATGGCGATCTGGGATCATAGTAAGGAATCTCCTGCTGTACAGAAGGGCAGGTAGGGCTAGATGGGTCGGAAGGTGGCTGAGTCGACCCAGACGTACTAGTGGACTGTGTGGGATCGCCTAGTCCGGGGACGCCCTGGGATGGACCGTCCTGGCTCTCGGTCATGTCATAACTACTGAAGTGATGCCTCCAACCAGGATGGCTCTGAGGCATGCCAGGTGGCCTGAAAAAACCGGGACTGTATCCGGCAGGTGCTCCGGTGGGAAGCGAATGCGGCACCCTGGACATGCCGGGCGGCCTGAAAAAATCCGGACTGTTTGCTGCTGGTGCTCCGGTGGGAAGGCGATGCGGCACCTGAGAGGTAGGAGTTTCCGGTGCCGGCTCACCTGAAGGCTCACCTGCCTTTCCTTTCCCCTTCCTTCTTGAAAACACCAGAGGGGGACGAGTCTCCTGCTGTGCCGGCTCACGTGAAGGCTCGGCTGCCACATTCTTTCCTTTCCCCTTATTTCCTGAAAACAAATTCTTCATTCCTGTTGACACAATCATTGCAAAAAAATTAGACGGGTTAAATAGATTAAATACACACATTCATTGAAAAAAAAAAGTCCAGTTAAATAGATTAAATACACACATTCATCCTAAAAAACATTGCAAGATTGAGAAACAATATCTACACAAACTTGTTTGATGAAATGCCCCAAAGAAACAATATTATCTAATAACACCCTATTAATTAATATTATCAAAGCAATTCAAACAAACAAAAGCTTATTCGTTTTAGGCATAATATTATAACTTGTTCATCTTCTCAACAATACCAAGGCAAGAACACATTGCAAACAACACTACCAAACAATACCAACAACTGCTACAATCCCAAACAAAACAAACCTAACTTTGATAATAGCTAACAACACCAAACAACTTGTTCAACATCAACAATAACTACAATAAAGTTTGCTAACTAATAATTAACTAAATATGCAACATTATAGGCCAAAGTTAAAAAATAATTAAAAAATTAATTAAACTCGGATTAAATAGAAAAAAAAAAAACGTACCTAGACGTTGATTTATGCTCCTATAGCACCTACAAATGATTCCCCACTAGTTATATGCTTCAAAACTACAAAAAAATTGAGTTAAAAAGTTAGGGTTCAAGTTTTACAAAGTAACAAAAATAACCCTAAAATTAAGAATTTACCTTGAATTTGATGTTATGGGTAGTGATTAGGAGGGTAGATTGTGTTTAAGTGTTGATTTTGGGGGTGGGTTATGGTGGATTTCGTGTATGGGGGTTGGGGAGGGATTTAAAGGGTGTAAAATAATTTTGGGGAAGAAGGAAATGAGGGAAATGAAGGTTCTGCCCGACTTATTAACGGGCCCTTCGACCGCCTATCGACCGAAATTCGGTCGACAAGCCCAACAGGAATTTTAGCCCATCGACCGAAATTCGGTCGAACCACAATTTCGACCGAATTTCGGTCGAACACTTGTGACAGTCAAAGTGTTCGACCGAAATTCGGTCGAAATTGTGGTTCGACCGAATTTCGGTCGATAGGTGGTAGTCGAATTTTCCCTGTTTTTTAGTAGTGAAACTAAAAACAACTTCTGCTTCTGCTTTTGGGGAGAACTACTTTTTCTAGCTTCTACCCCACAATAAAAAATTACTTATTTTTTCTTAGAAACTTAGCCAAACACCACAATCTTTCAAAATAAGCATTTTTTTTAGAAAAGTAAGCACTTTTGACTTCCGAGAAGATTGGCCAAACAGGCTCTTAGTCTTTTTATATTTTTTCATTCCTATAATGGAGACGTGTATAAGCTCATCTCATTAGTTAGAGACCTTAATTTAATTTGATGAATATTAATGATATTTTAAGAGAAAAATATTCTCCTTTATTCTTTGTTGAACACTTGATCTTTTGCAAGATAAATCATTTCCATGTTGAGATAATTTACCACTGACAAACTTGATTGATTTTCTGTTCAAATTCAAAGGTTCTTTACTTCTATAAGTAGGATTGCGAGGTTGAATTAGGATTCAGGTTAGCCTTTTCGATTTGATTCGTTGCTATTTCTTTGAATATTTTGAAGATTTTCAGTTTCAAATATCCACTATTGTGTTAATTTAAACCAACACACATCTTTACCTTGTTTAATTAGTCGACTAGTTCTTATATTTATTGAATTTGAACATCACAAACCCTCAACAAAATTCTTAGTAATTAAAATTAATTGTTCTAACGAATAAACATTTTTAATATTACCCTTAGGATGTTCAGTTCAACTTGTATTGTTTGTGGCCGGTAGAAGTAGTAGTTTGGTATCCAGCCCAACCTACATTCAATATTGTCGAACTTCAACACATTTCGGCAAAATAGTTACTTATACAACTTTTTTTCAAACTAGGTCAGGTAAGAACAACTTGGGCAATTTCACTATTATTAGACATTCCAAGCCACGAGACTTCATATATTCTTAGTATTATTTAACCAAGTTATGTGATCATGATATTCATAAGATATTCAATATTGGGAGATATTTTCTTTGTATTTGTGTTGTGCAAACTGTTATTGATTGAATATGAGAGCACAACACAAAAGATTTAGCTTATTAGGTGGGTCAAGACACTTATATACCATCTTTCTTTGTACTTAATGAGAGACAATTAACACATAACAATCATCGATACTACCAATTACGTATCAATATTATATTATAAATTGAATATGAGAGTTCAATCTAAAAGGTTAGTCCATAACGGGAGAGTTCAACATATAAATCTACTATCTTTTTCTTACTTTGCAATAAATGAGATATATTGACACTCCATATTATTCAATTATATCCATTTCCTAAGCTCTTACTCGGTTGAGTGCCGCATATCCCAATTTAATATTGATGGTTTAAATTTAATCAACTAAAGATAATAAATATTTCCATATGCTTCTAGCCTTTAACATTCCCACAATTGACTCCCAGTTAATTCCTCTCGAAATGATCGAGCAGCAGATTTTTTATTAGAAAATTTAAGATTCTTATCATAGAAATAATTTTTTTTAAATCATTGTTATTAGAGCAAAACTAAAGAACGAAAAATTATGGAGCTGAACTTTGAAAAATCTACCCTAAAAAAAGCTGTGTTGATATTTCACTTTTGCGCCTAATTAAAGAAGAAAATCATACAACAAAAACTTTGGAGCTGAGCATATATCCATTTTCTTTTAACATTTACTGGTGCGAACCCAGTGCTCGTTCATGTATGGCCATATGAGTTAAAACAGCAGACTACATATGAATACTTAACTGATTGACTATGCTTTGTAAATAAAAAATTAAAATACTCAAGTGTAGACGGAATCTGCTGCATAAATATGTATTATATTTTGCGTTGTCAAGTATTTGAGAGGAAATAATTTGGGCACCAATTGTGGGGAATGTTGAAATACCATTACATATATTTACCTTTTTAAAGTAATAGTTTAATTAAGTAAATCATAATACTAAATTAAGTAATGTGGCGTCCATCCTAGTGAAAACATGAAAAATGGAGACAAGAAGAAATGTAGAGGCACTCCCGCAACAACATACCTATGTGTAGTTTTTGGATTCTGTTCTAACTTAATAAGTGGTACAAGAATTACGGAGCGCCTTATTGAACATTTGTAGTTCGGAATTAGGTACCACGAAGTGAAGAACGCAGCGATTCAGTATATGCGGGTGCGTGTCATTCCTCATTAATATCTCTCATCAGGGGCGGAGCAAGTGTACTAAGAGGGGGTTCAGCCGAACTCCCTCGCATTGGTTCAAACACTGTATTTGTCTTATAAAATTTATATAATATTATACAAATTATAAATTTAGTACCCTTAACTTAAAAAGACTAGAATCTTGAATCCCTAAACTTCAAATCCTGACTTCACCTCTGCTCGTAATCATCCTATATATACTGACTTCAATCTGATATAGAACCTCTAAATTACCATATCATTTTAATGCCGAAGATACATACATAATAGGAGTACATGCAAACGCTAAGAATAGCCCTTCTCATAAAATCTTTTGGACTTTTTCTTACTTCACTTTTTTTTTTTTTTTTTTGGTTTCTGGGTTTCTACCAGTTTCTTTTCTCCACATAGTATTAATAGGGGTATATAAAGGATCAAGAACATAGAGTAGGTTACATATTATAATAGTGAGGACTGAGGAGTGGTCCAAAGTTCAGCATTTTTGACTTTTGAAACGCTCTCCAATACTTCGAAAGGAAGAATGTCCCCAATGACCACCACCATCTTGGTTTCCAAGTCCACTTGATAGGAAGTAACCCCTGTTTTGCAAAGGCAATCACTTTAATACATCATAACCCTTATTTAAAGATATGTGACACCTGATTTTTAATGTGTAACCGAATGAACTATGATCTACTTGTTACTTGGGAGAAGGACAAGGAAAAATATTGCGACGGTCTAATTTCTTTTCATGTATACATACATGGGGTTCTGTTGTATACACTATGAATCTTAATACTATGTGATATTATTACAGTACTACCACATATGAAAGCATGGCCTTGAAATCGTATTCAAGTTATCACGCACCTTCAATGAGACGTCATTGCATATGCACATTATAAATTTGCTTATAAAATATTTAGCATCGATACTATATTTGACCATAGTCCAAAGGTATTACAGATATTTACTACTAGTTCTAAGTAGTGGTTCACATGCAATAAATCAAGAGCAAATATATACTTCTAAACATTAGCAACAGCAATTTCTGATGGCAAAAGTAACTTGATGTTTAATAAGTTTAAATTGTTGGGATTTTTTTTTGCCTAAAGAATGAATTTCCTTACAAATTACTACTACTATTAGCTCTTAATTCAGTTCTTGTTGAAGTCTTAATATTTTAAGTGATCAGGGACAAGATAGTTGACATACCTTCTATTTTGGAGATATGTTTCTCAACTTTCCTTGCGCAACCATTGCAGTGCATGGAGACTCTTAGCACCACCATCTACACCATTAGCAAAGCAGAAACTTCATCAAAACTTTATTCTTTCATGTCACGTTTTAAGTTGATCTTTCAAGACAAAAGCTTCTGTGTGGTGTATTTAGCAGAAGTAGAGAAAGATGGAGTCTTAAAGATAAAAGAATAAAGAAGTTACCTTAGGCTTCAATTGGAAAGCTAGAGTTGGAGGCCCTGAAATAACATCCTTGAGTCTCACCACATGTCCAGCTTCAGGGGAATTAATTAGTGGCTTCTTTTCTAAGAAGTCATCATCATGCTGCCTTCCAAAGTTATTGATGCAAAGGCAAGAGGCTGATCCAGTTGAAACACAAAAACTGTCTAAAACCCTGCCAATGCTGAGCTTTCCCATTTTAAGGAGAAGAAATCTCAGAGCTCAACAAGTAAAGCAGTGTGCAGATACCTTATTCATACAACAAGCTAGGAATACAAATTTGACAATGATCCCCCTCTTCTTAGCTTCCCAAGGAAATCCCAAATATAAAGGAGTTAGTAACATGAAATGACAAGGTAAAGGTCAATTTTATTAACTCATTGGGAAACCCAAAAGCCTGACCAAAAACCAATGAAGCTAATGTGCCAAAAAGAGAGGGTCAGGACTCCACACCCTATTTTTCTAGGGGAGATAAGTAGTGGAGAGGGGTAACAAAACACGGGGCAAAAACACGCAAGGAAAAAAGGGGAAGGTTCTTACTAAAAGCTAAGTGCAATTAGTAGATTGTGTCATGTGATAAGAAGCTAAAACTTAGTACAAGTAGAAGCATAAATATTCTTCTAACACGATCCTAGCGATAAAGGGGCCAGGATTCATGTGAGATTAGCTGTTAGGTACAAGTATGGGCAGGTCTTTCATGTGACTATATACCAAGTGAAAATAATCGATGCCTGTCTTTTCAGGTTAAGTGAAGAGAGCGAGGAGAAGAAATGATCCTAAAGTCTATACAGAGACTAGAAGAGTATCCACAAGCTTAGTGGCATGTGATAGTAGACTCCAGTTTGGCATAAATCTTTTTATAGTGGTAGCTAGCATGTTACGAAGTACTCCCTCCGTCTCAAAATGAGTGTCTGGATTTGACTGGCACTCAGTTTAAAAAATAAAAGAAGACTTTTAAATTATGTGGTTTATAATGAAATGTGTGTGTAATGTGGGCCAGAGTCTTTAAATCTTGTGGTCCAAAACTAATCTTAGATTTAAAGAGTTGACATAAAAGGAAAGAGACACTTATTTTAGGACAAACAAAAAAATAAAGGTAGACACTCATTTTGGGACGGAGGAAGTACTAATGTATAAGTACAGTGGTAGTTTTCAGTACTACCAAGAGAGGCCAATTAATGAGATTGTAATAACTGGAGTAGAATTATATCCAATAAAACAGATTAGGTTTGTCCAGAATTTTACAAGGTATAAGAACCAACAATTAATGAGTTAAAAAGAAAAACCAACGACTTTACCATTAAAGTTTTCGAATCCTTCGTTGTATGTATGTATTCTCTTTATATAACTTTTGGCCGATTCTTATCTGCACTTGAACTAACTTTTAGATCAAGTTATATTTAACGTCTATGTTTTTTTAATATCAAACCACAGACCATGCATCCATGATAAATGTTGGACTGCCCAGCATTAGACAGCTCATATATGTTACACTACCGGCTATTGCTTCGAATGTTTAATCCAAGAAAGGCGGTGTATTGTTAGAATCTAACGTTAAGTGTGTAGATTGTGGTCTCCTAAGTCCTAAGTATATATAGTCTAAGACTTTGTTAAGTACTTGGTGATATTCTGATATACACTTTGTTAAGTACTAGTAGTAAAACATTCAAAAGTTTAGCTTTAGCCTGTCTCTTCCCGCCACAGAACACACAAAAAAATAAAGTATAATCCATGCTAACAGACATTACAAGAATTATTGATGGCATCAGCAGCTAGTGGAATACATACTTGTAAATGTCGAGATTAGATTATGGACATCAAAAGGGTGAGTTTTAAATTTTAACAATATGTGATTAAGAATTAAGTAGAACCGACCAGTGCCGCTTTCAAGAAGTGGACACGAATGCTAAGCATCTTTGATAAGGCAAGAATAGTTTTATAACTACTCCCTTCAATTATTTCCCATAAATAAAGCCACTTGATGTAACCAAGCAAACAGAGTGAAGCGTGACTTTTCACTTACTGCTGAGGATACCTGATTGGCACGGTTGTGACTTGACCCATACCAAAATTTTCTTTTTGAAAAAATTATAAGGTGCTCGGGGAGTGTGAGTTGTGAGAAGTGGCATTCCAGAACCGCCCAACTCTTTTTTGGCAGAAAAGGGTCTCGAATTTTCTTTTCCATTTTCTTTTATTTCTAAGTCTGATTAACACTAATCATGGACCAAATTAACACTTTTAAAACTTGAGGGTATTTCTTAAAACATACATAATAATTATTTCAAACCTTTGGAACATCACTCATCACTCATCAGTTAACCCCTTTCCCCTTCCCCGCGTGGCTTCTTTCAACCAACTTCACACTTCATCTCCTTTTTCACTCCAAATTCTCTGTGTTTTCAAGGAATCCGACCAGCAAATACAACAAAGTATTTTACATAAAAGGTAAACTATGTCATTATCATTTAAACTGTGGTGTAAATGTCGAACCTTGGTTTTAGATTTTAATTTTTTCGTCGACAGTGATTAACGATGATTTGGGTGTTTGTTTTTGTACAAAAGGTGTAATATTGTGTTAAAATTGAATGGCATTATGTGTTTTAATGGGTAAAGTAGTTCCGAACTACAAAGGGGATTTTCGATGTTCAACTGAAATTTTTAGGGTGTTTACATTTTTTGGTTAAATTGTGACGATTTTGAGGGTTTTCTGGGAACCAACGCTGCTTTATTTAGTTGCAAATTGAAGTTATTGCTGTTATGTGTTTTGATGTTCCGAACACCATAGTTGCTGAGGTTCTAAACATCTAATAGGATGTTCATGTTTTTCTGTAACTAAATTTAGTATCCCCTTGTTTTGCTTTGCAGAAAAATGGTAAATTTAAGACCGAGAAATAAAGATGAAGATGAGCAGAAGAAGCAGCCTACAAAGACTCCCAAGAAGGCGATTTCTAAGAAAAAGGGTCCTTCGCCGAAGAAGAAACTTGACAAGCCTAGTACTTCAGATTCGGAACGTACACCAACATATTTAGAACCTACTCCTAAACGCCCAAGAACTACTAAACCCACTAAAAGAAAATTAGTTGTGGAGAGTGACGAATGTAGCCAAGGAGAAGTAGTAGGTCCACGGAACAAAGGTGATAAACAAGAGGAAAGCCAAAGTCCAGCACCAAGTTACGATTTAAGTAAAGGTGGGGAGGATTTGGAGAGGGCTGCAGATGAGGGTGAAAGAAGGGTGGATTTAGATGACGCCGGTATTGATGAACTATTAAAAAGTGATTTTTTTAGGACTGGAGTGGAAGATGGTGATGGTGAAAAGGAAGAGGAAGATGGTGATGGTGAAAAGGAAGAGGAAGATGGTGGTAAAAAAAATGAAGAGGCTGATGATTTAAGTAGAGAAAAAGGAGAAGAAGTAGAGGGGGAAGCAGATAAAACAGGGGAGAGTCCAAGAAGCAGCAAAAGAAGTAGAAGAGAGGCGGAGGATGTAATTTTAAAAAGCATCTTTCTGAAGGATCGTGAAAAAAGAGTTAAAATAGATGGGGAAGCTGTAAATAATGCAGGTGGAAATGTTGAAGAGGAAGCATGTGAAGAGAAGGAAACTGCTGAAGGAACATCTGGATTGAAACTGGAGGAAGACCAGGTAATAGTTGAATTGAAACGCGTATTGTTCGGAACGCCAATGTTGATGTTCTACACGACATTTTGTACGTTCCCAACATCAACATTAAGGCTGGTAGCTCTCGTTCGGAACACGATACGTGTTGTTCCCAACAGTAGCAACTGTCGTTCAGAACCTCAGCATACTCATGTTCCGAACATTTATTAATTTACTATCACTGTGATTCATTTTATTAATTTTATGCTAAAATTATGTGCAGTATGAAGACGTTGGTCATGCTACTTTCAAGAGTAACGTTGAGGGTCTCTTCAAGACCTTCCTGACCAACAATGAACCTTTTAATGGGAAGATTACTGTTCGTTCTTCGTTGGCTAGGGGTATGATACAGTTCAAGGAGGTTCTAAAAAATTGCATGTGAGAAGGGGATTTGCCAATAGCTGTTTCGGTCCTTTCTTGCAATTACCGGAATATCCACTGTTTGGCACCAAGTTGGTGCATAACCTTCTCATGCGAAGGATTATTTGCAAGAAGAAGAAAGAGGTTTGGATATCCTTCAATGGATTGCCAGCACGTTTTGGCCTATCCGAGTTTGCACTAATGACAGGGCTAAACTGTGGGCCCTATCCAAGTAAAGAGTACATGGATAAAATGAATGAAAAGGGGAAGGATTTGTGGAAGTTTGTTGTTGATTATTTCAAGGAGAAGGAGAAAGAGATAAAGGGAAAGGAGGAGAAGGAGAAGGGTAGTGGGAAGCGGAAGGGGAAGAAGAAGGAGGAGGAGTCACCCTCAGCCTCACCTTCGCCCTCACCCTCACCTTCACCCGCAAAGAGGAAGTTCAACAAGCCCAAAAAACAAAAACAGCCGAAGAAAAAGCAAGCTGTGAAGTCTGGTGACTTGCTTGAGTTGGTATGTTCTAGAACCTGTCCCAAGAAGTGGTATTTAAATCTGTGCATGGCTTGGTTTGTTCATACTATTCTGTGTGCGAGGGATTCCAAATATGGAATAGAGGAATGGGTTGTGTGCTTGTCCGCTGATCTTGCGGCATTCCAGCGTTATCTTTGGGGTAGGAGGAGTTTTGAATTAACAATGGAATATCTGATCAAGCCAATGGAACCTCGTGCAGAAGGAAGCCAGACTTACAATCTTTATGGCTTTCCATGGGCATTCATGGCCTGGGCTCATGAAGTCATTCCTGCCTTGAGACCAAAGGATTTGCCAAAAGAAAAAACAATGCCAAGGATCATAAACAGGCTTACTGAAATTTGTGAAAGAGATACGGACAGGTTGTTTGACCAACAAGATGTTCCTGTAAGTATTCCGTTTTCCATATATGTTATGTAATGTTTGGAACAACCTCGTTGTTGCTGAGATATTTCTAATTGATGTTCGGAACATCTTAATGAAGAACCCTCAACTTCTACAGTCAACAATGTTCGGAACATCCTTTTCTGAAGTTTTCGAACAACAAGACTTTGTTCCAAACAATATTAAAAGATTTTTAAAATTTAGTTGATATTTATTTAATGTTGTTGGGTATATTAACAGGTTGTTCACCCTTTCCTCATTCCTACCGATGAAGAGCTGGACATGGATTACTTTCTAGACCTCATGCCATTTGATGACTCAGAGGATGACACAATAGATCGTTTTTGTAAAGTGTTTGAGGATGCTTGCAGCGTTGGCCTTGTTGGTGGCACTACAATTTGTATCTTCAACAACAATCCTGCAACCCCTCCAAGACAAGTGATATAAATTAAAGCTATGGAAGCCCCAGAAACGATGATGTTTGGAAGTGATGGTGAATACAATGAAGAGGGAATTGGTGGCCTGCAAGATGTAAATATTGACATTGGAAACAAAGGTGATGGTGATGTAGTTCGCGGTGAGTTTGAAGTTGCCGGTATCACTGAAGTTGGTATAGTGAAGAGGAGCTCTAATTGCAGAGGCTGCAAATGTGGTGAATGCAGCGGATGGAGGGAAGCAATGGAGCAAAAGATTTTGGCTTACGATCAAAAGATGGTTGCTTATGATGAAAAGATCGTGGCTTATGAGAAAAGGATGGTGGCTTATGAGCAACAGATCGTGCCTTACGAGACAAAGGATGGTGCTTCTGAGCAAATCAAAGGTGATTCTTCTGGTGGTGATGGATTCGACATCCCCAAATGTAGTAGTTGCAATTGCAAAGAGTGCGATGATTGGCGTAAAGGCATGGTGATGGAGATGGCGGCTGTGAAGGAGACGATTGAGCAGTTGAAGCGCAAAACTATTGTAAAACCTGCAAAGGCTGTGAAATCACCACAAACAGAAGAGGAGAAGAAGCAGGAAGAAGTTTGGCCGAGGCTGCAAGTGGATATTTACAAGCCATTGAAGCGGAAAAAAGTTATGGCCTTGACCGCATTTATCAAAAAGAGGAAGAAACAAAAAGATATTTTTCTTGGATTGCCGATGAATTACCTAGATTTCAAACAACTGATGGACAAGACTGTGTGGCTGTGGGACATTGTAAGTTTATTTTAGAATGATTTTCTGAACTTCACATTGTTGTAGGGAACATTCTAACTGTGTTCGGAACATCATTAGTATGCTTGGAACAACAAAAGCATTTCTAGCTTCTCATAGATTTATAGAACATCACACAGTCGTTCCGAACATGGTATGATGTTCGGAAAGACAGGCCTTTCCTTCACTCACTTATACTCCAATTATTTTTTGACTCTCTTATATGTTCTGCAGTATGTTGAAGCTGTGTTGACAATGATGCGGGAGAGGTATTTGAATTACCCCTATCATTACGATCAAGGTGACCTCATTCTGGATATGGCATTCTTGACAATGATGAAAAAATGCTACTACCAACTGGAAAAAGATGCGCAGGATGATAAGATACCGCTGGATGAGGCGTTGAATGCGTATAAGTTTGATGAGGAGTATTTGAAGTATGCACATGGAGAGCTACCCTACCCAGGGGTAGGTGTTGGGCTGCTGCTAAGAGGATCTTCGGCGTCTTCAACATCAACGACAATCACTACGTGTTGGTGGTGTTTGACATGGTTGAAGCGAAGGTTTGGGTGTATGATTGCAATCATGGTGTTAATGATGATGAAAAGTTCTTGCCAATAATTGTTCCCATTCTGTTCATGTTCCCGATCTATGTCAGAAATTCTAAGCTATTTAGAGAATTGGATCCGATGTGTAATAAAGGAGACATGTGGTTGTTTGAGAGAGTGCCAAGATCACTCTGTCCACAAAATCTAACAGGGCAATCCTGTGGAGTGTTCGCGTTGATGTACATTGAGCATCTCATTACAAACACCCCCATGGGCAAAATTTGTGACAATGAGGCTGATCGGTGGAGGCGACGTTTAGCCGTTTATATTTACGACGGAAAAATAAAGCCTTGATTTGGGGAATATGTAATATTTGGATAATCTTTTAACTCTTTTTTGGTAATGTAATTAGGTATGGATGACTTTTATTTTATTAGCCAAGTAACAAGTAACAGCTTTTGATGTGCTTAAATATTAAATATTGACGATTATTACATCAGTTCCAGAACGACATGAATCTGTTCCTGAAATGCAAAGTGATGTTCCAAACATCTGCAACATTTCATTAAGTTTACCCTGGAATCTGAATGTGAACTCGATGCTCCACTTATAGGTGCTCCCCTTGTGAATGTGAAGAAATGGGCAATCGACGAGTCTATTGGGAAGGGCTTTATCGAAAGTGACTTTTGATGAAACTCGTAACCGTTATGTACTACTCAAACGAGTGCAACTGATAATATTGTAACTGTTGTACCTTTTAGATTTTAACATGATGTTCGGAACATTATTAAATATCGTTCGGTATACTGTGCTTATTTTAATTATAGATAGATGGATTAGTTTTTTAAGAAAAAGAACAGAGCATATCAAGTGCTCATCAATTGTTCAGAACAAGATATATATGTTTTGCGCGGAATAGCGATGTTCCAAACGAGATACTCTAATTGTATAAAGGTTAATAATGTTCCAGAACGACACAAAACCTTTCTGAACGGCGTAATGGAGTTCTGAACTAGATAAAAGTAATTTCCATTGATAATCATTGTAGAGCTTTACAAAAAAGAATGCTAGTTATATTAGCATTCAAATGGAAAAACTGCACATCACTGTCAGTGCTTTACAAAAGGAATGCTACTTATACTAGCATTCTACCAAAAGATACTAGATTATAAACATTCAAAAAGAAATATATAATAACATTAATAGGAACATCCAAATCTAGCGTGAAGGAGAGGAGTAGAAGTCAAGGTAATGGATCGCCTTATCAGCAAGCAACCCTTTGAGCATTCTTTTGATCCTTCGCCTTTCCTTCGCCATCTTTCTGACGTCCTTTTTGTAGTCATGTAGGAAGCCCTCAAACTGGAACTTCCAACCCCACACTTCTGCCCTTAGTTGTTCCAATATGTCAATAGCCCTTTCAGTTTGTGATTCGTCTGCAAATGATAATGCCCTAGAGGTGGAGGCTTCTCTAGCCGTGGAGGCGCCTCTAGCCGTGGAGGCTCCTCTGGCCGTGGAGGCTCCTCTAGCCGTGGAGGATCCTCTTGCTCCTCTTGTTCGTGGTTGACGTGCCATTTTTGATGATGAATAGTTTGAAGTGTAAGTTGATTAATGTGGATTGAAATTCCTTGAATTGTAAGTTGATGAATATGGATTGAAATGCTTTGAATCGTTGGGTATTTATAGAAGTTGAGAGAGGCAACCGAAACGTTTGTAGCCGTTTGGTGTATTGGTATTTGAGCGGGTTGTATTGTAGCCGTTTCTGTATTTCAAATTTTGAACGGGTTCCGAACGTCAGCCTATATTAGTATAATTGGTGTAACGTATCCACGAAATGATGTTCCGAACATCATTTCGACCTACCTGCAAACCTAGTCTAGTCTACTACTCTAGATGATAGGTGTATTGGTATTTGTAAATTGTATTGTAGCCTTTTTTGAATTTCAAATATTGAATCTATTGTTCGGAACGGCAGTGTACATAAGTATAATTCGCGTAACATATCCTTTACACGATGTTCCGAACATCATTTCGATCTAGCCCAATGTCGTAATAGATTATTACATTGGGCGCGTGAACAACATTTATTTACCAACGGTAATAAAAATACACCACCCAACACATTATATATGCATTCATTATTTATAAAACAAGTTTACACAATTACATCAAACATCCAGATTAAAATGTCTAGTAGATCCGTTAATAGCGGCAGTGTTGTACCATTTTATCGATGTGGAGATTATGCGAAGTTAACAACATCGTGGACGCAGCTAAACCCAGGAATGAGGTTTTACGGATGCAAATACGGTCAGGTTAGGTGATGGGTTTATTTTCTTTCTTGAATTTATTTGTTTGTTGTATTTATTTTCTTTTTTTTTTATGTAGGCAAATGGCTGCAGCTACTTTAGATGGCATGATGAAGAGATGTCAGATCAAGCAAAGAGAGTAATATGGGGTCTACTTAAGAAGTTGAAAGCTGTTGAAGAAGAGAGGAAAGCGGCACGTTTATGGCGGAAAAAATTGGGTTTTGGGGGTACTAATAGTTGTGGTGCTAATCGTTCTCATATTCTGTACTTGGATCAAGTGTTGGTTCATAGTTTAGTTTCTATATTTCCAATTGTTATGTTTTGTGCAGTAATGATCAAGAAATTTCATTTGAAATTGTTATTTTGTCCTATAATTTACCAATGTACCCTATGTCGTTCCGCACGACACACTTCATGTTTCAATCATATCGCGATCTGATCTGAACAAATCCGTTAACAGAACGATGAAGATAGCAACATCGAAATATGGCGCTCCGAACGTGTTATTCATGTGACAAACATATTTAGCATGTTCGAAACCACTAAGATGGATGTGCAGTCATTTGTCACTCTAACAAGTATGCTTGGTAATTTAGGGTGATACTGATCATCTCACTTTAATTACCTAGTCATAATGATCATCATTTGCCACTCTAACAACTCTAAGTGGCTGTTTGTCACTCTAACTACTCTAGATGTGAAGAGTGTGATGAAGATAGCAACAATAGAACATCGCGCTCGGAACATCACATAAACGCGACAAACGTCCAGTTGTTGTTCGAAACATCGGTATATGTATGGATCATCATTTCTCCCTATAACAAGTATAGTTTGTTATTTATAGTGATAGTGATCGTCATTTGTCACCCTAGCAAGTATAGTGGGTCATTTCTAGTTAAAATGACCATCATTTGACACTCTTACAGGTATGTTGGGTCATTTCTAGATTAGAAGGATCATTATTTGTCTGTCGAACAACTCTAGTTGGCCATTTCTACTCATAATGATCATCATTAGTCACTCTTACAGGTATCTTGGGTCATTTTTAGGTATAATGATCATCCTTTATCACTCTTACAAGTATAGTTGGTCATTTATTATATGTATGGATCATCATTTCTCCCTATACCAAGTATAGTTGGTCATTTATAGTGATAGTGATCATCATTTTTCACTCTTACAAGTATAGTTGGTCATTTATTATCATATTGATATTCATTTTCCACTCTTACAAGTATTGTTGGGTCCTGCCTAGTCATAATGATCATCATTTGCCACTCTAACGACTCTACTTGTCCATTTCTACTCATAAGGATAACCATTTGTCCCACAAACTACTCTAAGTGGTCTTTGTGATGAAAGTGGATGAATTTATCGCTCTTACAGGTATAGTGGGTCCTTTGTAGGTATATAATGATCATAGTTTGTCACTCTAACTACTCTAGATGTGAAGAGTGTGATGAAGATAGCAACAATAGAACATCGCGCTCGGAACATCGCATGAACGCGACAAACTTCCAGTGGATGTTCGAAACATCAGTATATGTATGGATCATCATTTCTCCCGAAGATAACAACATTAACAATTGTGCGATCCGAACGGCCGTTTAATGTGACGAACATAACAGTTGCGTTCCGAACATTTGTTTTCATTCTGGATATTTGGACGTGTATAATGTTAATGATCATCATTTATACCTGGAACATAACAGTTGCGTTCCGAACATTTCTTTTCATGTTGGAACACACGTTATATGTTCCGAACGTGTTGTATGATTTTATTAAGTTTTCCAGAAATGGAGTAGACCAAGTTGTCGTTTGGAACATCGTCTATAATATCCTAAACGACAGTTGACGTGTTGCGAACTATAAGCAAACATGATGGTTTGGAGACAGTTTAACAGTACTAATTAAAGACCTTCATAATAATATTAATTGAAAAGAGATACAAAAGCATATTCATAAATAGTAGAACTACTTAAACATCTAATATATAATAGCGTCTTCGTTATTGTTTGGACCTCCACCGAATTGATTTTACAAAATCCTCTCAATCCGATCTATCTGCAATTGCATCTGCTCAAGTTTTGTCTCGAGTGTTTGAATGGACCTCTCACAATTATCTGCTACCTCTTTGATGTCAACAACTTCATAATGCACGTCTAGCAGTCTTGTGGGAAGCGACTTGTTTGGAGGCTCTCGGACTCGGTGGTACTTATTCCATGGATCGTTTAATGCGTTATTGGCCATCTGCATGAAAAATTGTTTAAAATTTAGAAAAGAATCAAAGTGGATAGTTATGTTTAAGGAAATATAAACAGATTAGATGTTGAAATCGTTTTAGAAAAAAGGCAGAAAATATGGAAAACTTGAGTACCTCAACTTGTTCTTCCTTGATATAGAAACTAGTGAAAACTGAACGTTATACTTGGTTAATGCGAAATGAATTGTGAATTGGGTGTTCATCAAAGTGGAGGTATTTATAGATGTTTTGAAGCAAATGAAGGGACGCATATTTACAAGTGTGAATGTGTTTTTTGACGTGACTATTGCAGCAACCAACTTGTATTTTAGCCGTTTAGTGTATTGGTATTTGCGTTCCCAACTGTTCATTGTAGCCGTTTGTGTGTTTTAAATTTTGAATAGCTTGTTCGGAACGTCACGTATAAAAGTATAATATAATATCATCGACACGAGGTTCCGAACATTTCCTATAAGGTAGCACTTGGTAAACGCTACGACTATGAATTGTGAAATAAAGACCTCACAAGCTTTCACATGCCTTGACATCGTTCGGAACATCACATGTAATATAAACAAAAAGGATGTGTTGCGAACAATATGCAATTATGTGCACAACATAATCACAAAAGATGCAGTAAAGCAAATCTGTGCAAACCATAAGTTAAGAAACAAAATTGGCCAAATATGTACACAATATAAACTATACAAGTAGGACGAAAAGTCCATTATGCAATTCAAATAAATATCCAAATAATCTAAATTATAACGAGGACGATATAAATATCCAATTCACAAACTCAATTTGTAGGCTGACTTGTAGCCTCATTTCCACTACGAACAACGGGGCATGTAGTTTTCTTGTGCCCATATCTCTTGCAGTTGCCACATTTATTTCTCCTCTTTGGAAGACGCTCCCCAATAGATCGAATCCGGTTAACCCTTCTCCTTCCACGGTTGTTTGACTTTGGGGGCAGAGGCACTGGATAAAGTATCTCTTCAGCAGGGACGGCCCATGATTCTTCAAGAGGTACTGCATTGACAGGCTCTGCATAGGCAAGGATGTATGCTTGTGTTGTGTAATATCCAGAAGTGTATTCATACACTCTACTTCCATATTCATCGCCATGCAACCCCCTAATTGCTGCCATAGCATGTACACAAGGTAACTGATCAAGATCGAACTCCCTACATGTACATGTCCTCTCAAATAGATCAACTTCTGCCTCATGCCCTGGACTAATGATTTCGAAACCATAAGTTCCCTTCCTGTTGACAACTAGCTTGTCTCCCACTTCTTTATTCTTCCTTATTTTTATTTCAACGTCTGGGACGCATAAATTTGGGTGGTTGATTAACTTCATGGCCCTAGTGTGGAATTTTTCCGCAAAGTTCCTACCTATATCCTTCAAGAGGGCAGCAATGGGGTATTCTCTTTGCTCTTTCAGCATGGAATTAATGGACTCGGCTATGTTTGATGTCATAACTTCAAGCCTATTAAAAAGAATAAAAATTATAATAGTCAAAACATGTTCCTAGCATAAAGCACAAGTGCAGATATAGGAATAAGAAGTGCGGAACATTAATGATGTTCCTAACATGACTCATACGTTCAGAACGCCGATAATGAGTTCGGAACATCATTAGAAAATAAATTTTCCTATAATGTTCTGAACATATATGTTATGTTCGGAGAGCGTAATGTGACGTTTGGAACATATTGAAAGCAGACAGTAATATTACCTGTTTCCTGGGAAATATAATCTGCTCCATCTATGATAACCAACAACATTTTCAAGATAATCCGCTACCCTCCAATCAATAGCCCTGATCTCATTCATAGCATCATTGAATTCCTCTACCCTGTATGCCTTTGTTGCAGTGTAGTATTTATGAAGACTGAATCCAAACTGAAACTTTGTTCGAATGCTTTCACCAAGGTGCGACATGCAAACTCTATAGTGTGCAGAAGGAAACACTTGGGCGACCATTTTCGAGATGCTCGGATGTCTATCCAAAACTATGCACAACTCTTCACTATCTGAAACTATGCAGCGTAATTGTTCGAAAAAATACTCATATGAGGCGTCGCACTCTTTGTCTACAACACAAAAAGCAACAGGGAATACGTGACTCATTGCATCCTGAGCAACATCAGACAGCAACACCCCTCCATACTCGCCAGACAAATGTGTACCGTCAACGGCTAGGACTTTTCTCACGTAAGTAAATCCCCTGATCCACGCTCCATAAGAGAGAAAAAAAAATACAAGAACTTCCCTGTGCTAGAAAGCCTCAAATCTGTCTTGGTTCCTGGATTCTTGCTCCTAACCATATAAGCATAAGCATCAAGAATTTCAATACCTTTCGCATGAGTTCCCCGTGTCAAAGATTTTGCAAATTGACAGCCCCTAAGACACTTCCAGTAGCTAACCTTACAACCAAAATCGTTGTTAAGGGACTCCCTGACAGCTTTTGTGGTTGGACCTTTTCCCATTAAATATTTACCTTTCATGAACTCACCAATTATCCGGGCAGAGGCGTGTGAATTATGACTGGAATGATGTTGGACACCGCATGTGTGCATGTTATTGTAAACGCTAATGTAGAACCTATCATTACTTTTATACCTCATTGCCCTTAACCACCATTTGCATTTCACATCTAAACATCTAGCATTAAAAATCTTTGCAGTATTCTTCAATGGTTTGTAATTAAAACGATGTTTAACTACTGCAATCTTCAATTTGGTGACCAGTTCTTTCTTATTGGGGAAAGTCATACATTTTTCAAAACCTGTGCCATCAACGAAGTGAAATATCGGTTCGCTGCTTTGTGTTGGAAACACAGGGGTATAAATGGCAGGATGTTCCTCTACATATTTGTCTTCTACTTCTTCTTCTTTTTCTTCATCTACATCTACGCCTGCTCTGTCTTCTTCTACCCCTCCTCCTCTGTCTTCTTCTTCTACTTCTTCATGTAAGTCATCCAATCGCTGACTAAAATCATGCCCTCCACTCTTTGGCATTTCTTGGTCATTAGAACCAACACATTCCTCCGTCGTTGAAACCACAATTACCCTTAGTGTGGGCCTAGCACCATTACGATCAACGTCGGCCATATAAAGGCGCACATCATCATCGTTTCTTATTGTAACGGGAGGAGTCTTTTGATTTGCTGCAACACTCAGCATGTAAGTAATGCAAATGTCCCTCGGCTTGTCTCTTATCCCCCAACTTTCGATGATTTTGTTAAGTAGAACATCATACGTAACATCTCTAGGCACAAGAATGGGTCTTGACTCTTTAACCTTCGGAACCCAAGCATAACATTTAGAACGCTCCACCCATTCACCTTGATAACTCCTAATATAACCTCACCCATCGATGGTCACCTGCAATAAATTGGAATGACCAACTATTAGTATTACTAATATTTATACAGTATGTTTCCAAACCTCAATGTTCTCGTTTGGAACATCCCTCTGACGTTCTGAACATCAGATTACAGTTTTTCATTGCTCAATGCAAGATGTTCCAAACCTCAGTGTTGCTCGTTTGGAACATCTCATGCAGACGTTCTGAACATCACCTTACACTTTTTCGATGCTTAATGCAAGATGTTCCAAACTGCAACAGAACGCTCAAACATCCTACAGAATGTTCCGAACATTATCTGTGAAAATTCCAATAATATACATACGCCGCGTAAAACGCTAGCGATATGTTTGGAATTACAATTACGGCCATAGGAAAGTCGAAATGGTGTTTGGAATTTCACGCTGATTGTTCGGAGGAACTGAATCCGTAACAACCCCGAATAAAAAAAAACACAAAAAACATGTTCGAAAATTTAGTACACTTACCGGAGATGACTGGATTGATACGATTAAAATTGGAGGAACAAGATTTCTCCTTTAATGGATAAGAAACGACCAGATTTAACGAAATGCCGTATAACCCAAATGTGGGGGATCTCAGCTTGTATTGCCTAAAACTGGAAAGGATATTCAAGATAATAAGCTCAGCAGCTATGGTGGAATGAGTATTATTTCGATCTACGAAAGGAAGCTCAGCAGCTATGGTGGAACTTTGGGCGGGAATGGAATGTGGAAAAAATGGAGGGAAAACGGGGGAGAGGAGAGAGGGAAGCAGCTAGGGAATGGCCAAATTTGGCAAAAAACTATTTTATATACATAGACTATTGTGCAACTTACAAAACATTGGGGTGGGAATGTTACATAGTTAATAACACTAATTAAATGAGGACCCTAGATTTCATGTTTAAAACTTGAGCCTTTTTCCACACAAAAAAGACTTGGGGAGACCTGCCATGCCAATCTCCCGTGTGAGTTCTTGGTAGGACGTGGGTAAAATACTCCATTTTTAATGTGATTGAGCTCCATGGTTCAAGTCTTACCACATTTTATTACCAAACTTCTATATCATATAAATACAACCACATGTGAGAGGGTATGCGTGTTAAAGATATAAAGATATAATAATAAAATGCACTTATTCTAACAGATTAAATTTTTAAACAAAATAGTCAAATATTTTTATGAGGGCGACTACAATTTTGACGGATTCATGAATTGAGCAATGAAGTAGCTCAATCCACAAAGAGGGGAAAAACTAAAGTCTTGGATATTTAACATAACAACTGTGGACTTAGAAATAAGTGATGCTGAAATTAAGTGAACCAAATATATATCATATCACTTAGGCTACATTGATGCCAAATTTAAAGAGTGGCTATGAGGCAAATATCAGAATGATAGGATAAACATATGGGAGACACAAGGAGGGGTCAATGAGTTTGAAAACTTTGTCTTTATGTTCAGTATTATTATACATTTAATACTGAAGCGTGAGGGGGCTATAGACTCATTGAATTATTGAAGGGGCCATGATCAAGAATATTTGAAGAGCATTCCATTATTGGTTCATTGAAAAATTATGTAGTACGTATTTTTCTTTCAGCTGAGTGACACTAGTCTGTACAGCTTGGTCCATGTGAATGTTTCGTAATTTGAGGAAGAGGACGAATTAATTGGAGAAAAAGAGCTTACTGTTGGTTCCGTTATGCACGTGTCTATCACATGACTATTTCGAAATAGAAGCTACAAATAAAGTGGGTTGCTTTCTACTTCATCATTTGATAAAGGGGAAACTGAGTCCAATAGTTTTAGTTGGCTACCAGTTGTATAGCACCTGAAGATTGGCCAAAAAGATGGGACTATTCCATGTTGTCAAAGTTTATTCATTTGCTACGTTAACAAAATCATTCTGAATTACAGTATTAATTTTTGGTGGGACGGAATTCGTTTTTGCTGTGCAAAGTATTTTCCTACTTTCTATATATGGAGAATATTTTTCTAGAAAACGCATTTGGCAACTGGCTGGTGGTAAAAAGTAAAAAATTAATAATATATATTATTAGCAAATAGAGTAGTGTTTACTAAAGGTTGATAATACTGTCTGAATCATGTTGTTACTCGATTA
Organism: Petunia x hybrida; assembly: GCA_037355625.1. Taxonomy (NCBI): domain Eukaryota; kingdom Viridiplantae; phylum Streptophyta; class Magnoliopsida; order Solanales; family Solanaceae; genus Petunia; species Petunia x hybrida. Next base: position 3,174,849 of record JBBBVM010000081.1, read on the forward strand.
CTAATATTGACATTCATTTCTTTCTTACGTATTTACAACATGTTCAATGATTCTTGACCGAACACATTTTGGTGCATATTAAATTGTAGAATCTACGGGTTGCTGAAAAGATGCATAATTGCATGAATCGCCATGTCGACAACTTTCTTTCGGCGTAATACTTTGATCACTGTGGAAATATCGAGATAATGACAAAAATGCTACAAGTAAAGTAGCCTATCAAAATTCAACGTGATGAAGCACATGGTGATGACATCCCATGGAAATTTTAGCAATTGTTAATTAAAATCTTCAAGAATTGGCAAAAAATACTGCAAAAGTCCAGCATATACTACTATTTAAGATCTATCAGTGCGCCTAAATACTCCACAAAGGATGCCGAAATTTAAAGATGAATGTATGATCAAAGAATTTCAGGTCATGCATGACTGGATAATCAGTTATATAAGCAGCAATATTGCCCCGCTTGCCCCAAAATGAAGAAGAACATGCAAAAAGAAAATATTTATGCGGTTAAGCTACAATTGTGATATTAAGAAAATTAACTCGGTTCTACCTTAATCTCTCAAAAACTAACTCACGAAATGAGAGGATTGTCCAAAATTATATGCTGACAACACCTCAATCCTAAAACAATGTGGGCAAACACGTGACTATATTCCAGGGTGTTTGAGATCTTCTATAAATTGATTGTCTATCATTACATTACTTCAAATGCTCATATTCCATAACACGCCGAGAAAAAGAACACAAGTTTCTTAGTACGAGAAGTGCACGACAGCCGAATTAACGTTAAAAGCAGTTAATGGTGGTGATCTCTAAACTTTTTTAAAACTAATATTGCCTTAAAAGGCCAAAACAGACAAAACCCAACAATTTATATAAATTGCCAAAAATATGATATACTACTACTAACAATTTTGGACCGAAAACTTGTCCAATCAGTATTTCCAATAATTGTACACGCACTTTAGCTTACAACAGAATTTCCTTATCAAATTAATTGATACTCCGTATAAGTGTAATACATTCTTATTGCTATAAACACGGTTGAAAATGATGTCATGTCAAAACTTTGAATCTTGACATTATTGGCCTCCCAAAGGCTAGATATTATTATTCTGATTTCTTCACGTGTAATCATGTTTAACAGCTTGTTATCTATTCTCTATTATGAAAATGGGCACCGAACTTAGGCGCTAGATGCTCTGCTTCTAGTGGATGCTTCAAAGAACTTAAGTCAAATAATCAAATCATTAAGATGAAAGCAGCTGCCCTCCCTCCAAAGCTTGGCCTTTGTTTTTTTGGTTGCACATGCTTTATCCTACTTATTCATGCTTGTCCTCTAGCTAATCGCACCCCCCCCCCCCCCCCCCCCGCAAAACACAAAAAAGAAAAAAAAAAAAAACCCCTCTTTACATATTTTTGGCCCCCCACCTAATTCAGCAAAGTCCAGGACTCCAGAATTATACATACCCCTCAGTTGTGGAGAAAGGTGATAGATAGTGTAAATGTGATTTTGTATTCCATCTTACTATTAATAACGACCTAGATGAAGATGATACGAAATTAAGTTCAAACTAGCATTTTATTTGGTTTTTAAACGAGATGTATTAAATTAAAAAAAAAAATACCATGTAAAATTTGTTTTTTCCTTATTAATTTTTTGCTGAAAGGAAAAGGCACTAAGCCAATGGTAAAATCGCCAGAAAGAGGATACTTTTCCTACTCCCCTTGGAACCCGACCCACACCTTACCTTAAAATCAGACTTTTAGTCAAAATAATGAATGTTGAACAATTGAGATATTGAACGATGAATCATATGAATATTTTACCATGAATAATAAGTGAGAATAAATTTAAGAGTGAAGATGTCATGTACTATCCTACACGACCTACACCAAGCCTCCTTGGAATCAAGGTATGGTCAAAGCTCTCCTAACATCATCGCCATCTAAAAAAGCATACTAAAAATAAACCAAAACTAGCATTCTTTATGCAACAAGTTTAAATATCGCCTTAAACTCAACGGCACTAGTGATACAAATGTAATTTACAAATGCTATCGGCAATCTGAAAACACTACCGCAACAATAACTGAAAAATTGAATTAAAATAATACAACTTCAGGGGAAAAGAGGAGGCAATGGAAACAGAAAATAAATAATGAATGACTAAAGAAAAAACGAATGATACATAAATTAGGTGCATCAGGCAAAATGTACGTCATGGCAATGTATCTAATCACGGGGGTTCCCATTCAGTGATAAATTAGCTGCTTCTAGCATCTTAACCTTAGTTGCAACTCGGTGGCCAGTAATGAATGCAATAACCCACTTGCAATGCTTGAACATAAAATATTCTACAACAAGCAGCCACAAAGTATATCTCTACCCAACGTTTCCAGAGGAAGCAGCCAGAATGCTCAAGTCGATAGCATGACAAGTTCATTTTCTCCCAGTTTAACCGAATGGGTTTCCTCCTGATAAGGAGTTGTGTGTAGCAGGGGCAGAATATAACGCACCTAGCTGCTGATTTGAGCCAAGAGCTCCAAATGCGGCCCCATCAAAGCCAAAGCCTGCAGGTCCCTGTGATCTGCAGGGGGGTTCAATAAAGCTCTTATGAGTACACCGTGCTCTCAAAAGTAAGACCGTTCAGACTACGCACAAAAGACACCAAATGAAGGACAAGTTGCGAAATTAGGCTGGTAAAAGAGACTGTTTCTCAAAATATTTGGGTGTAGAAGCATTTCCCACATGCAGAACTGAATACAGTAGTATTATCAGTTCCACACGAAGTGCTTATACACACTCCACACCTCAAGACAAATGAAGATGGAATGTGACTCAAGTATGCCCTCCATAGGTTAAAGTGCTTATATGCGTCACACGCCAGGACATGCAGTAAGAGAAATCTAATAGATGCTCTGATACATATTACATGACTAAAATTGACAAGTGACGCATAAGTACCTTTGTGGCATGCCACCAGCTACTTGTTGCCCCATGTATGAACCTGAAAAGAAAGAACTCATCATTGTTTTTTGAACTAAAATTGATCAAAGATCAAATATAGAAGATGAGATCCTACTTGGTGGAATTACTGATGGATATGATGGGGCCTGCTGAGGCAATGTCGGTGGATGCGAAGTTGGATTGCCAAGGCTTGATATGTGCAACAATCCGCTTGGAGCTGTCATGTTTGGTAATGCACCTTGTAATGATGTCATAGACGGAAACTGGGAAAACAGAAAAAGAAAATTCTCACAGAGATTAGGGTGGAAAAGACTCTTAATTTACAAATCATTTCACAATAAGCAATGCTTTCTTTATCCTTGTTAGGGTACATGATAGGTTTCGGTGGTTGTTTCAGGAACTAATATTCAAAGCCATAATCAATCAAGATATGATCAAATGTGCACATCAATAAAACCACCTACTAAGGTGTACTCAGTTAGATCTACATGATTAATCAATTATGCCAGTAAATACAGCACCACATGGTTTCTAGCTCAAGCAACTTATAAGTGAGACCTTAGATTGACATACCATTGGAGTTTGTAAGGATGTCGGTTCATTCACAACATCAAAAGGATTTGTCGAATTTGATGGCTGCGGATGAGTGCTCGTAGGCTGAAATAAAACCATTCTATAAGTATGAAGCCACACAACCGAACAAATTGAAAACACAAAATAGCAGAGTCAAGCACAAAGATTGGGTTTGTACTACACCTACCATTGACATGTTGTACTGCATGGAATATCCATAACTGTGCTGTGGTGCTCCACTATGCCAGCCTGGAAAAACTCCAGGCAGTGATGAATAGCTTACATTAAACAAGTCCTGCAGACATCAAGAACCATAGGATATAAATTTCTAAAAGTAATTAATGTACTGGACATGATGAAACTAATAGAACATGACTTACCTCAGGCAGTGCTTTTCTTCCACTAGATTTATCAATAGAAGACTCTGGGGGTGCAACCACAGAAGCTGCTTCATGAAGGACAGGCGTTACAGACTGAGACACTTGTGCGGCTGCGGCACCAGGAAAACCAAGTGTAGATGGAGCAGCTAAAGGATTCCATGGCTGAGAGAAAGATCATGACAAATTATCAATAATACAACAAAGGAATACAACAGAGTAAGCCAAAAGAGAAAATGAGCACAATGAAGCTACTTGATTGCCAGAGGGTCCACCAGCAGTTGAGGTGGACAACTGAGTAGGTTGTGCACCAGTTATAGGAAACAAAGAACTTTGCTGAGGTTGCATATAAGGCCACTGTCCTCCAGCGGTATTTGCAAAGGCAGTACCACCACCAACAGGTAACATTGATGTTGATCCAGTGGAGGGTGCAGCAGCAGGAGGATACATCACCGCACTGCCAACAGCTTCCATTTGAGGAGCAAAACCACTGAACGGAGTAGCCGGAGGTGCATTACTACCAGAAACTCCTTGAGTGTGACCTGGTAAAGTTGCTGGAGCAGCCAAATCAAAGAGCACCGATTCCAGTGAATTTGTGATTGAAGGAGCTGTAGATGATTTCACCTCTGACAGAACATCAAAGTTTGCCCAGTTGTCAGAACCAGATACTGTTGGTTGTTCAACAGGTAGGACTGTAGCAGCTTGTTGCGGTTGTGGAGCTGGTGCAGCTGCTGGTGGTGGTTCAGGGGCATCATCAAAATCAATTAACGAGGTTTCTGTCTTAAGTTCAACAGGGTTCCCATTAGAGGATGCCAAACTACTGGAAGATGCGGTCCTCTGCAGTGTAATACATAGATCGAATGAGGTTTTGCATTAAATTTGTAAGATTTGGGAGAGACTTCAATGATGAGGTCAGAGTCAAACATAAAGCACCATAGTCAAGGCGAACAAATATGACACTATGGGGGAAGGGGAGACATTTTAGTTTCTAAATAAAGAGCATGGACTCAGTAAAATATAGCCGACCATCCGACCCCAGCTTGTTTGGGACTTAGCGCAAATGTCATTGTTGTTTTCATATTGTGCATGGACTTAGTAAAATATAGGGAGTCAAAAGAAGATGCACATGTATATAGTCCCTATTGTTAAATTATGAGGATAATTCAAGAGCTCTTCATCAATATGAAACCCATAATTTCTCCCCACATCTAATTAGCTGAAAAAATGCAAACTATTCACCTAATAAATGTGTCGCAAAGCACCAAATCAAAGCTATTATCATATGCTGAAATGCAAAATAAAAATCCGCACCTGAGTCCATAAAGGACCATCCGCAGACCTAACGCCACTGGTTTTTGGAGGTTCAATGACTCGAAGTGGAGAGACACTCTCACCAAGAATCTCTCTGACAGGCCGGACCAATGGTGGACTAGATGATTCAACATCGCTTTGACGGTCAGGTGACTTGCTGTCAAACTTTGATCCTCCATCAGACATCCGACTATCATCAGACCTCCTTCCATTCCCAAATCTATCTTCTCGTCGCCAGTCATTGATTACTTCAGCACGGGCAGGACTTCTTTGATCATATCCAGGACTCCTTCCACCAGAACTTCTCCCACCAGGACTGGACCTATCACTGAATCGGCGCTCATATACTTCCTCGTATGGCGGGCTTCGAGACGCCCCCTGGTAGGTGTCTGACTTCCTGCTTTCATTGGAGTCCTCTGCTTCACCCTGCAGGACAAAATTCTATTTAACTAAAATGAACTTAATAAACCACAGAGCACACAAGTTACCAAATAAGAAGAAGCACTCAGAGTGAACATGGAACTAATTTTCATCTAAGAAGCATAATGTGATAATATGAAATTCAAAACTCAGGAAGACCAAGATACAATGTATACCATCTTTCCTCTTGGTGGCTTATCAAAGCTCCTCTCACCAGTGTATCTTCTATCCACATACACATGCTTAATGAAATTGCGGAGTTTCTCGACATTACTGTAGAGGAAGATAGAATCAGGATTGCACCCAGTGTCAAAGTAGAAAAGGTTAACTTATTTATAGTACAACCACAAACCTGCCATCTGGGAGAGAATTACGCTGAGCGTCCCATTCCTTCAGATATATTTCCTTTGCACTCTGAAAATATGAACGCCAAACCCCAATAGGGGGCCAGATAAAAAAAAGAATCAGGCAATCATCCATAAGTAGTTACTGATGAACATGACTAGAGCAGGTTTGCTTAGAGCAAAGAATTGTGCATACCGCATTTCCTCCTCCTTGAAGAGCACTAACTTCTGATGACGTAAACTTAGCCATGGAAACAGACTTGACTCTGTGGGTAAACTCCCGACTGCAAGGTATTAACAAATTTAGATGTCGGATATGATGAAATGTAATATGTCCTTTTACGCCCTATAATGGACAAAAGCTAATAACAATTTATAACATTTTCTGCAGCAACTATGAATGAACAGCAACATTTTCGTAATAAAGTACTTACTGTATGCCACTGCAGGTTGTGCAAATAAATGTCCAGAAATTAATGCAGACATATTGTGGCCCCTGTTAGTCGAGAGAAAGCATGATATCCATTAGCATGCACTTTCACATCATAAGAAAGACATCTGGTAATATTGGAAGCCTTCAATGCAAACTATTCCACCAAATAACAAAGGCTATCATGTAAACAAAGCAAATCTATACTGTATATACACTAGTTGAAAGGAGAAGCAGCAATGATATGTAAATCAGCAAATCAAAGTCGGGGAACTATTATTGTTTTTCCTATTTAGAATAAAAGCATTCTTCTTTTAAGAAGAGCAGGATCGCACCATTTTTGCAAATTCAATATTTTTATAGTACTGATAAGAAAAATTCTTGCAAATTAAACATTCCTTAAATGCAAACCACCTCTAATTATTTGCATAAAGATACAAATATAAACATTACAAGCCGTATCTTCAGCTTAATGATGAGTATAAAGGCCAATTAACTCGAACATGTAAACTAACACAAAAAATTTACTCGAAATTTAGAAGTTGTGACGGGCTTAATAACATTTCATCAAGAACAAGTTGGAAGACGAAGCTACACAGTTAACCCGGGATGCATGTTCAAGCAGTGAAAACACCACCGCAAAGTAATATAATGCTATGTTTATTATGTTACAGATTATTCTGAAGCTTCCCTTGCCTAACTCTAGGAAGGTGTAGTTTTCCTAGATTTTTTTTTTTTTTTTTTTAAAAAAGGAAGCTGTAGATCTTGCATCCACAATGTATTTGCCTTACTGCATATCATCCCAATTAGTGACTTTGAAATATAGCCATAATAGTATTTACTGATTAAAGCTTCTCCTATAAAGTTCCTTTATATGAGGAAAACATATGGAAAACAGATATCAATCATAAAGACAATGTCACTGTTATTGTTTCAATTATAAAATTCAAGGGCTTCATTCTACTCTCGCTCTTAAATACACTTCATCAAAATAATGACCACCTACCTATGATCAGCATTTACAGAATTCATGTACTCAATCATCTCTCTTTGCTAGCACCTCCATTCCAATCTATATTTCCTTTTTAGTATGTTCCCAAAAGAACGTAACTTTTCTATACTAGGGTAAGTTTTTAATTCCAACATTTCCGGAGTTTATGTAATCAATATTCTCGCTTTGCTAGTCCCTCCATTCCAATTTATATTTCTTACTTTATTTTCTCAGTAAAATGTATCTTACTACTTACTTTCCTTTTTAGATGTTTCAAAAGGAATGTCACCTTCTATACTTGTAAGCTTTTAATTCCAACGTTTCCATTTGCCCTTAATGACACTCACTTATAGAAATGAAATGGCATGTTTAAGAATTAAGACCACAAGATTCAATGGGTATTTCTGTTGTGTTATGCACACCTTCAATTTAAGACCATAAGACTCAAAAGTCTTCTTCAAATTCTTAATCTTGGTGCTCACTCAATCTAAGACACATAAAAAGAGCCATAGGGAGCATTAGTTAGCTCGTGAAAAGCCAAAACTAGATCCGGCTACCATTTTATTTCTACCATTTCCAAATAAAAAACTTTTTCAAACTTGACAAGCTTTGAAAAAACACAGCCATAGCCAAGAAAAATAAAGAGCTACCCAATCTTCTTTTTATGCCATAGCTTAATTCACTTATCATGGGTGACCCATTTGACCACCTTATCTTTCCTAGTAACATGTGAGGTTCGGGACGGAGCCAAGCCGATACATACTATAAGTTAAGGAAAGAAACACATTTCATAGCACCAGGAGGTCGCATGTTGATTTCAAACATTTTTAGCATTGAGGAGGCATGAAACTAATCACCATCAATAGTAAGTCACTAAACACAATATCATTGCGCAATCAGAGCCTCTACTTCTTACTTTATCAAATATAGCTCTACAAGGTAAACCCTGCCTTATAGGGTTTCAGCTAACCTTATCATTTTTTTAATGAAGATTCAGCTGACCTTATCATTTAATTCAGACCTGTGCTATATTAACGTATCAAAGCACTACATTACAGCAATCATGCTAAACCGATGAAATCTACAACATACTTCCATCTACAACGGTCAAGCTATCGAAATCTAATCACTTCAATCAACACAAAAAGGCATTAATCATTTATCAACACATTCATTTTCCCATTCCTATACTCCTAATCAAGAAAAATGATCACCGAACATCGTGTACACAAACAAAAAATCAAAAGATGCACTCCAAAATTTCAACAACAAATACACTACACGATGCGAGACAACACCACGAAACAAATAATTGAACACATTCAAATATACTAAAACCAAGTCAAAAGAAATACAAGAGCAAAACATACCAAGCTGTTACAGTTAATACAACGGCGATTATCAGGAAGCTTAAGCAGATTCCTTATAGTCCTTTCATTCCTCTCATCCTCTTTCCGATTCGCCATTCAAATTCCCAATCAAAAACCCTAAATTCTTTCCCCTTTTTTTCAAATTAAACTGCCAGTTACAAAAAAAAGTAAAAGTCATCAATTAAAACAATCAGATCTGGAGTCGACTACTATAATAAGTTAAGTTAATTGAAGATAATAAATTAGTTAGGTGAATTAATGCGTTATGAAGTGGGAAAGGGAGTTAACTAACCTGAAAAGGGAATTTATTTTATTGACAGATCTTTGGGGGGTTTTGGAAACGAGGGCTTGGTACAGCTCACACACACACACACTACTTTTTTTGCCCAAAAATGTAGAGAGAGAGAAAGCGAGGGAGGTGGAAAGAATATAGAGAGGCTGCTTCCCAGACAGCAATTGCTCTTCTAATCAAAACAAATTTGTCTACTCTATAATTTGTTTACTATAAAAGTTTTTAGTAATGTCCAAATTTAGTTTCTTCTCTAATTTAATTGTAACCCGTTGTAATGTATTGTAATATTAAATTCGATCAATATTGTCATTTTATATAACATCGATTTGGTGTGTTTGTTTTCTTTGATTTCTTTCTATTATGTCCGCACTTAATTTTTAATATTTTTGTACCATTTATCTTATTATATCACAAAAATACACAATCTATTAAAATATTGTACAATATAATACAACACATTACGATACGATACAATCCAATACATTACGAAACGATGGGTAACAACTAACAACCATTCAAACGGACTTGAGTAGTTCTAGAATTTTTTAAATTTGGATTCGATTAAAATAACCCTAAGTTATATGTACATAAATTTGGTTAAATTTGGAAAATGAGTTTTTGAAGTTGTGTTTAAACAAGAATTTTGAAAGTTGCAGTTATGTAGTTTTTGGAGCTCGCAAACTTTTTGTTCAATAAATTATTAAAAATTGATCAAACTCTACAAACAGATGATATTTTAGAAATAATATTTTGAAAAAAAAAAGTAAAACAAATATATGTCCAAACAGAATATAAAAGTTGTTTACATTTTTTATACTTTGCAAACTGTATGTTTACATTTTTTGACCGCCGTCAATTTGGAATTATTGTAGGGACAACCGAGGTTGGTTATACTTGTGATCTTTCTAATTTTCTACAAACCACCAAGTTCCTACCATATGGAAATTATATAAATCAAGTACAGAAATCGTTAAAGAAATAGACTATGGATTACTAAAATTTATGGAATGGTGTTGATGTGTATTCTTGATTTGATTATAGCCACACTTTAATAAACTATTAACAAAAATATGTAAGTTGTTTGAAAGAATTTCATCCTAAATTTTATTTAATGAAAAGGTCTTTTGACCATACTTATTTTGGGCATTAATAGAGTTAAAATAGTAAATTATTGTCTAATTTAGATCATTTATTAAGTTAAGCAAATACGACAGATTATAAATTGAAGGTTATATAAGTCGTTTTGACAGGTGTGGCCATTTAGCATCTCTAACGGGGTGAAGTTATGTCCTTCGTGTGCATTGCACAGGCATTAAGCTTATATAATCATAATGTGGCACTGCACAGCTTGTTCCTTAACTATGAATATCGATTTCTTACAGTAATTTTTACGGTTGATTTAAGTACTAAAAGTGTAATTGAATCTTAATTGATTATGAAGAAAATTCATTGGGTGGCCATACAAGACGTGGGTCCCATTATTGTGGCATGCTGATATTCATAATTCGATTTTGACCCAAGCTAGAATCATTATTCATTCAAGAAAAGTAAAACCAAAATTGAAAATACAAATTAAAATTAGTCACCATTACAGCCTACGGGGAGCAGCTAAAGGTCTAGTTGGCGAGCATGTGGACCAAATCATTGTTGTTGTTTAAAATAAAAATTATACTAACTTTTCGAAAACGGACAATTTTGTTTTGAATAAGGATTATTTATTGCTGATTGATAACGAGTATCTAACTCTAGAGGAATAGATTTAATATGTAGCTTGAACACCATAAAAGAAGCTTGTACTTTGACTAACAAAGAGGCAACCAAACGAATTACGTTAAAAGGAAAGGAATAGAGCATAGTAATAAATACTAAGGGGTCGTTCGATTGACAATATTAAATATTAATACCCGCAGTGTTCGGTGGGTTTTTGTGAAATTTTAATATCCGCATAAAATTAGTGCAACGTTTGATTGCGTTTTTGTATATTCCGCATTATTAATACCCGCATTATTAATACGGGAATCTATGTATTATTTTATGCAAAGTAGAAGGTGGTATTAATAATGTGGGTATTAATAATGCAGGTATTAAATTTTAAAATGACAAAATTAACCCTCATAATAATAAGAATATTTTAAAATTTTATTTAAGGAGTAAATAAATATTTTAAATAATAATATTTTTTGTTAGTTTGTAATATATCAGTGATTCAACAAATAATTCCTATGTTATAATATATGCGTGGCCAATACCCACATTATTAAACCCCACATAACTAATACCCGCATTATCAATACCCACATTATCAATACACACATTATTAATACCCACATTACTAATATCCGCATTAATAGTTAATACCCGCATAAAATACAAGCCAAACCGAACGACCCCTAAATGCAGTAATATCAATTGTTTTATTTTCCCTTTGTGTAATTCAAAAGTTAGTTATTCTTGCAACAATTTCAAGCCAAAGTGAAATGTTAGAATCCATTAATGTACAACATATATGTAAGAAGTAATATTACTGGTAGAGATTTACTCAGTCCTAATTATAGTAAAATACGAATAGTGTTATTCTGATGTATAGTCATTTTTGGACGCCGGTGAGCTTTATCCACCGTTTTAAAATTAATTGAGGAATAACCAAAAATCCGCGCGCACACTTACACTCAATTAGCGTTGGCAAACACCCCCACACTAGTCTCAGTAATTTATACTGGGACTTTGAACTAATATGCTCAAAGTCCCAGTATAAATGCTCAAAATCCCAGTATTATATACTGGGACTACTGTTTAAGTGATCCAAGTATTTTATACTGGGACTTGTCCGGAGATGGCTAGTCATCAAACAATTTTGCACCGCTGGCTAGCATTCATTTAGCGCGGCGCAAACAAGCTACGGGGCTAAATTTTTACATACAAAGACTAATAAAGGTCATCGGCCTATATACTCAAGGTGGCGGTATATACAAAAACCTAACTAGGAGAATGTAAATTCTAACAACTTGTTTGGATGGTTACAACACATGGTATGGTATTGTATTGTATTGTATTATATTGTTACCATGGGTATGATATTTATTTTGGTTGTTTCTTTAATTAACATTATATGGTATCATTAAATCTATGGTTATGTAACCATGAAAACTGTTACTTTATGTAAAGACCGATTTGGTGGGATCGCGTCGTTACTTTTTTTTAAACCCATCATGCTCTCACTTATTATTTAATATTCTCATTTTACCTTATTTTCAATTATTAAACCACGATAAACAATACAGTATGTCCAAACGTTGTACAACACAATACGATATAGTACCATATAATACAGTATAGTACAACACATTATAAAACGATGGGTAACAACCATCCAAATAGAGTGTAAGGCGGCGGGATGTATGCATTGCGTCCTACGCCCATACCGGCTGAACGGTCGTGGCATGAGGAGCAGATGTGTATCCTCTATGCATGTTGATTTATAAGTTAAGCCTAGTCTCGTCAGCCGGACTCATATCCCTGTAATCATAGATGGTGTATTTTTTCTCAGACACAGTCGAAGTTGGTTCGACGAGTACGTCGAATTCAAGTGGTGAGGTGGTTTGTTAGCCCCTTAGACAAGTCGGTTTATGCATGGCACGACCATGACAAGGGTTTGGCTTGTCGCTCCTTGTCAACGACTTATGTGAGTTCAGAAGTAATATAATGCTAAAAGTATCTTGAGGGAGGCAAGACATAAATGGACAAGCTTGAAAAACAAAGGTGGCACAAAGGCATGTCAGCCTATTGTCAAGACAGTGTCAAAAGTGGCCCTAAGGCACCTTGAGGGAGGCAAGTGTGTCAGACTGCGGAAAAAGACAGCGTGGAAAAAAGGTATCATGACTTGGTGTCATGATACCAAGGCAAACAGTGGCATCGAATGGTCGAGAGTGGGTAGTGATGGCATGACATGTGTCCACATGCATGTGCGATGACAATGATAGAGGGCGTGTGGGATGGGCAAAGGGAGGACATGAAGGCATGTCACATAAAAGGATCTCCATGATCTCGCATTACTCAAACGTAAGGTTTGTTTTTGTTGATATTTTGTATTTTAAAAGAATGACGCATATGGTGGACTCTTATTAGTATTATGTGATGAGTGACATTTCATCTATTAGGTGGCAAATTTATATTTAAAAGTGACAATTGAATGGATTAGTGGCTAGCCATATGTCTATTTATTAGCTTAGTTGCAAGGATATTTTGACAAATAATCATACACTTGTCAATATCTTAGCTAACCTTGCCATCTATAAATAAGCCATGAGAAGTTGGCTATGAAATCCATCCAAAAACCAATCAGCCGGTCCACTTCCCCTTTCTTAGAAATATAACCTTTTCCCTAGCTATAATTTTTTTCCTAGCCATTTTTAACAACTATCCCAAATTATATAGCCACTTAAAATATATAGCCTACTTTCTTTTGTCACCTCCACCCTCGACTTGCCGGATTAATATTTATTTTGCTGATTTCTGCACCCTCTTATATATATAGAGGACGACTTGTTTAATCCTGGGGAAACATTTCATATTACCGAAAATAGTTTTTTAGGACAGTGTCCAGCACAACTCAAACTTTGTAATAATATTATCGTTACTTTCTCACTTTTGTATCCACAATATTTTCGTTGTTATATTATATTTTTCCATTGTACCTACAGTTTTGACTAAGTATTTGAATCATTTTCGAAATTCTGAGGTTGGGGATGTCCTCAGCATTGGCCGACACATGTAAAGGTAGAGTAGGTGATATATAAATCGTGGCGTGTCTTAATTTTAACCGTAGATAGCATTTTGCGGGTTTTTTTTTTGGAGTTGAAAAACGTGAGAGCGGACTTGGTGGCGTTGTAAAAATGCTCAAGTGTTGAGCATTGTTTTCCTTTGCAATGTGAATAATATAAAGCTTGGGACGGTTTTCTGTATATGTTCGTTTCATTTACTTTGATACTTTTCGTTCGTATATGTATGTGTTGAGAGCTGGTTTTGAAGTATGACAAACGGTAAGGACTCAAAGGTTCTCACAAAGAACCTAGTCCTTGGAATGAAGGGCACGCTTGATCGAAAAGAATTACGGGTTTCAAGACCCGTATAAATACAAGTAGTAGAGACAGCCGTAAAGTTAGTTATTCACAAACGGAGAGTTGAGAGCATACAAAGGCGATCTAGCATCTTTCTACGTGAGTAAACTGGAGAAGACAACTTGAGTGCATGCAGTGTATTGCGTCTAGATATTCTGTCTAGGTTCATCGAGTTGCAAGTTGTCTTTAATTCGAGCATTCATAGTTTTACCTATTGGCTTATTCAGAAGCGTATGTATTAGGTGAACTCTTGTGTAATTACTGGAAAGCTAGAGGTTAGCTTTGAGTAGTGATTTGGGTTTAGAGTGTAGCCCCTTGGTTACAGAGTTTGTAATCAGAAACTTTACTCTTGTGTTAGTGGATTCAGTTCTAAAATCCCAGAGTGTGGGTCGTGGTTTTTCTCCCTTGAGCAAGGAGTTTTCCACGTAAAATCCTTGTGTTTTCTGTTTGTGTGTTGTCGTGAGTTGCAGTGTTCGAAGCAGTATAAAAGATAAGGTAAGAATTAGGTTCTACGTTAGAAGAACCAGGTTCTTGTAACGAAAATCGGTAGACACTATTCAACCCCCCTCCCTTCTAGTGTCTTTAGGAGGTGCGTAGAGTATAACAAGTGGTATCAGAGCATGTCTTCTCGTAAGAGGTTAACACCTTGAGAAGGATCGCAATGAGTGCACCACCTACCATCACTGAAGGACAGTCAGTTCAGAGGCCCCCACAGTTTAATGGGCAATACTATGCATGGTGGAAGAACATAATGGAGAATTACATATGTGCTGAAGACTATCAACTCTGGCTGATAGTCTTTGAAGGAAACCTGATCCCCACTAAAATAGTGGGTGAAGGAGCTACTGCCAAGCAAGAACCTGAATTGAAAGAAGAGTTCAACGAGACGGATTATAAGATGATCGAAAAGAATCACAAAGCCAAACGTCTGGTCATATGTGGTCTTGGTCCTGAGGAGTTCCATCGAGTATCATCTTATAAGACGGCTAAGGAGATATGGGATGCTTTGCAGGTTGCGCATGAAGGAACCACAGAAGTGAAGGACTCAAAAAGGAGAATGCTGAAGAGACAATTTGAACTTTTCACCATGGGTGAGAAAGAATCAATTCAGGATATGATGACCAGGTTGACTATCATTACAAATGAAATGAGATCTCTGGATATGGAATTGCCTGAAATAGATATGGTTGACAAAATCCTGAATGTGCTTCCTGAAGCATGGGAACCAAACATGACTGCCATCATTGAATCCAAACCTCTGAGATCCATCAAACTTGAAGAACTGGTTGGAAGTCTGAAAACTCATGAGATGATGAAGGACTCAAAAGCTTAACCAGCTGTAAAGAAGGACAAGACCCTTGCCCTTGAAGCAACTGAAGAAACTGATGAATATGTTGATCTTCAATCAGTTGAAGCAGCAATGGTGAGTGCCTTGAGACAGAAGCTTAATCTGGGAAGGTTCAAAGGATTCAAAAGAAGTGGCAAGGAGAGTTCTAGCAGGAAGAACATAGTTGACAGTCTTGATTATTCAGGATGCTTCAAATGCTTCAAAAAGGTTCATGCTGTAGTGGACTGTCCTATGTGGGAAATAGAATGGATGAAGAATAGAGCATCCAGGGAAAAGGAGAAGGAGACACCAAAGGAAATTGACAGAGATAAGAAGAAGTCAAGACGACCTCCAAACTTTAGAACAGAAATGAGAAAGAAGAAGGAAGCCTTCTATGCTACATGGGGACCAACTGATAGTGAATCCGATCATGAAAAGGATTCTGAAAATGATCCGCCACTGGCACTAATGGGTATGTCAGACAGCAGTTCTGATGAAGAAGACCCTCGAGAGTTTAGAGGAGGACGAGATCCGTCAATGCCACCTGTGTTCAACGGGACTCACTATAAAAACTGGAAGAAACAGATGAAGATCTTCTTGCAAGCAGCAGACTATAGTCTATGGCTGATTGTGAAGAGAGGACCCCATGTTCCTGTAAAGAGAGCTGCAAATGGTGTACTAGTGCCAAAGAAGGTAGAAGAACTGGATCCTCAAGATCTAGACTGGCTACAGGCAAACTCCAAAGCTGAATAGTACCTGAAAAGAGGACTTACCTATGATGTGCTTGCTATGATACTTGAATGCAAGTCTGCCAAGGAAATCTGGGAAAGGCTGAAGGAGGTATACGCAGATGACAGTCAAAATAAGGACTCTGCTCTTATGGCAACTGATAGAACTGAAGATGCTCATTCAGCAGAGGTATGTCTATCTGAACTAAAGGAAACTTTTCATACATACTCTTCCGAAAACTTGATTTTAATCACTGCCACCTTGATCGAGGGTTATGAAAAGGAGAAGCTTGAAAAGGATAAACTAATTGAAGAACTAAGTAGTCTTAGAACTAAGCACAAGCGTCTCCTAGAACAGAACATTGAACTTGAAGAAGTCAATGCCGTCTTGAAAGGACAGACTCTTGTGTCAAACTCTAAGATCACTGAGCTAGAACTGGAATGCAATCAGTTAAGAGAAAGTGCAAATGGTAAGCAAGTAATAAGTGAAGTTTAAACCTTTTTGGAAAATGAATTGAAAAGAGCAAATGAAATTCTGTATCAGGAAACTGAGAAGAACAAGGTTTTAAGTCAAAAGGTTGAAAAATCAAAATTTGAGCTTACCAGATTAACTAAATGGAATAAATCATCAGAGGCAATGAACTGGGTTCTTGAAAATCAAAATAAAGGAAAGCAGGGATTAGGATTTAAGAAACCACTGCCTCTATATAACCCTAAGAGCAAGTATGTGGCATTACCTTACAACATGTTATGTACTTTTTGTGGTGAAACAGGACATGTCAAACAAAAGTGCATACATGTCAGCAAAGCAAAGGCCAAGAACAAAGAAGTGTTTTACCTAAATGGGCTAGAAAGGATTTGATTTACCCATTTTCTAGTAAGAAGGGACCCAAGCTTGTCTGGGTTCCTAAGGCTAAACTCTAATTTGTTTTGCAGGCTGGAGTGAGGGAGAACAAATCAAGCTGGATTCTTGATAGTGGTTGTTCAAGGCACATGACAGGGGATAGAAGAAACTTTCTCTCACTCGTAGCATTTCAAGGAGGCAGTGTGGCCTTCGGAAGAGGAAAAAATGGTCAAATAGTAGGAATTGGAAAGATTGGGAGAACTCTGGATCATGCTATTGAGAATGTTTATTGTGTTGATGGTCTCAGACACAATCTGATGAGCATCTCCCAACTATGTGATAGAGGTAATGAAGTGAGGTTCTCGTCTGTAGGATGCATTGTGAAGAACCTACAGAGCGGAGAAACTGTAATGGAAGGAAAGAAGGTGAACAATGTATACAAAGCATTGCTGAAGTCACTACCTGAAAATAACCTAACATGCCTGAATGTACAAGAAAGTGACTCTCAGCTGTGGCACAAGCGAATGGGTCATGCAAGTCTCTCACAACTGAATAAGCTTGTATCAAAGGAGCTGGTTCGTGGACTGCCAAGTAAGAGATTTGAAAACATAAAAATGTGTGATGCATGTGTAAAGGGAAAGCATGTGAGATCATCCTTTAAGTCCAAGAAGGTGGTAAGTACATCAAAACCACTAGAACTGTTGCATATGGATCTGTGTGGACCTATGAGAGTCAGGAGTAGATGAGGAAAGAGATTTGTGTTCGTGATTGTTGATGACTACTCTAGATACACATGGACTTTGTTTTTGGCAACCAAAGATGAAGCTCTTGACAGCTTTAGAGACTGGGCTGGGGGAGTTCAGAAAAGGTTAAGCCTTGAACTCATCAACATCAGATCTGATCATGGAACTGAGTTTGAGAACTCAAAATTCTCTGAGTATTGTGCAAAGAACAGCATAGATCATAACTTCTCCGCTCCAAGAACTCCCCAACAAAATGGAGTGGTTGAGAAGAAGAACAGGTCTCTGGAGGATATGGCCAGGACTATGCTGTTGTCAAGTGGGCTTGCAAGAAACTTCTGGGCTGAAGCTATAAATACTGCATGTTACTTGCTGAACAGATGTTCCATCAGAGCAATTCTTGATAAGACCCCATATGAGCTACTCAGAGGTACAAAACTAAATATTGCTCACCTAAGGCCCTTTGGTTGTAATGCTTTGTTCACAACAATGGCAAGGAACCCTTGGGAAAGTTTGATGCTAGGATTGACGAGGCAATATTTCTTGGTTATTCTACTCAAAGCAAAGCATACAAAGTGTTCAACAAAAGGACACAAACAGTGGAAGAAAGTATGCATGTTGTCTTTGATGAATCAGACAAGGCACTGGAGGAGAGTGAGACAGAAGATCAAGTGATTGGCCTTAGTAGGGAAGAAGGTGTAAATGAACTGGAAGACTCAGAAGACAAGGAGACATCAAGGGAATATCCAAGCACATTAGAAAAAGGAGTAAACTTGACAGAGGGAACCTCTGATGAAGCTGATGATCCAGCAAATCAGGAAGAACTCCTCCAGGATAATGCTGCAGGTTCATCTAGTCATATTCAACTCAGGCCGTGGAAACATCAAAGATCTCATCCCTTGGAGAATGTTCTATCGGAATTGGATACAGGAATCATGACCATGTCAGCCTTGAAAAACTTCTGCGCGTTCTTTGCCTTCCTCTCATCTCTGGAACCAAAGAACGTAAAAGAAGCTCTAGAAGACCCAGACTGGATTCTAGCCATGCAGGAGGAACTACATCAATTCAAAAGAAGCAAAGTGTGGCACCTAGTTCCTAAGCCAAAGGACATATCAATAATTGGAACAAAATGGGTATTCAGGAACAAACTAGATGAGCATGGTATAGTGACGAGAAACAAAGCAAGATTAGTAGTTCAAGGTTATAGTCAAGAAGAAGGAATAGACTATGATGAAACCTTTGCACCAGTGGCAAGGATGGAGGCCATCAGGATGCTAATTGCTTTTGCTACATACATGGAGTTTACACTATATCAGATGGATGTAAAGAGTGCTTTCTTAAATGACTACCTGAATGAAGAAGTCTATGTGATATAGCCACCAGGTTTTGTAAACAATGAATTCCCTGATCATGTTTACAAACTGGACAAAGCTCTTTATGGATTGAAGCAAGCCCCTAGAGCCTGGTATGAAAGACTCTCAGGATTTTTACTGAAGAATGGTTTCTCAAGAGGAAAGATTGACAACACATTATTCCTCAAAAAGAAAGGAAAAGATCTATTGGTGGTTCAAGTGTATGTTGATGATATCATTTTTGGAGCCACTGATGAGGGGGCTATGCAAAGGATTTGCTGATCTGATGGGAAGTGAATTTGAAATGAGCATGATGGGCGAACTAAATTTCTTCCTTGGATTGCAGATAAAGCAAATGCCTGAAGGAACTATGATTCACCAGCGGAAATATGTCAAGGAACTACTGAAGAAATTTGACATGGAAGGAGCTAAGGAAATGACTACTCCCATTGCACCTGGAATGAAGCTGGATTTGGATGAACTAGGTCCTTCAACAAACGAGACAAAATATAGAGGAATCATAGGTTCACTTCTTTATCTCACAGCCAGTCGGCCTGACATAGTATACAGTGTAGGACTGTATGCTAGATTTCAGTCCAAGCCCAAGGAGTCACATTTGACAGCTGTGAAGAGGATCCTGAGATACTTGAAAGGAACTCAGGACCTTTGTCTCTGGTACCCAAGAGGAGGTACTTTTGAACTAATTGGTTTTGCTGATGCAGATTATGCAGGTCATTTGGTGGACAGGAAAAGCACTTCAGGAATGGCACACTTTCTAGGTCATTGTTTGGTCTCTTGGGCTACAAAGAAGCAAAACTCAGTTGCCTTATCAACTGCTGAAGCTGAGTATGTGGCAGCTGCATCATGCTGCTCACAATTGCTGTGGATCAAACAACAACTGGAGGACTTTGGTATCAAGTGTGGTGCAGTGCCAATTTTATGTGATAATACTAATGCAGTGAATATTGCCAAGAACCCAGTCCAACATAAAAGAACCAAGCACATTGATATTAGACACCATTTCCTGAGAGATAATATGGAAAAGGGTCTGATTAGTATGAATTCGTGCAGGACTGAAGATCAAATTGCTGACATATTTACCAAAGTATTGAACAAGGTACAGTTTGAGAGGAACATGTTGGAATTAGGGATGAACAAAATACACGGATGACCCAGCAGGTAATCCCATTATGATTGGTTAGTTAAGTATTCAATTGTTCATGTTTGAATTATGTCATTAATGTCCAGTCTAACCCTGTACGTGAATAAGTACACTCGTTCAGTTTTTGAGCACCAGGTGAGAATAATGTGATCCCATGAAGAACCTACTATGTACTAAGAAGGAACCAACTAAAGCATAATGAATCATGTCCAGGTAGATTCACACTACCCTGCATGATATAAGTCATAACTGAAATTAAATTGTCAATCATACGTGTGTCAAGGGAGATTCTCCATGTTCTTATAACTGTCCTAAATTATAGGAACACATTCTTTTTTCGGGTAGAATTCTATTTGACTTGTTGGAACCCACTACTTAAAAAGGGTATATCAAATAAGTCCATAACCGTCAAATCTTTAACTCTTCCCGGTTCTCAAAAAGTTCAAAAAGCTGCTTCTCTACTTTCCATCATTACTGCTTTGCCTTCCCTAGAAGTTGTCAAATCACAAAACCCCTTCCTTTTTTGTCGATACACCCAGAATCCCTCTCCATTCAACCACTTCTTCTCTACTACACCAAAATTCTCTCTCAAGCCCTAAAAACAGAAATTCTCTAGAAATCTCAGAAATTATTCACAAATTCTTCACAATGTCTGAAAGACCACCCCCATCCACTCTCGCACAACGAATCGCGAGGGCCCGTACAAAATTTCTTAAAAAAGGGGACAAGAAATTGGTAAAGAAGATGAGGTCAAGAGCAGTTCCTACTACACCCATTGCACAAAGTTCATCACAATCGCCGCATGGGTAATCCCTGATCCTATTTTATCTACGCCCGTCGTTTCAGTAGATATAAACAGCCCTGGAACTACTGAAACTGAAACCTTAGTTACATGTCTAGACAAAATAATAGGTGTTGAGCATGATAACAGGATAGATAGGGGGAACCCATGTGAAACAGAGCAAGATAGTGTACAGGATGAACTTAGGAAAGATTTACAGGTGCCTGTGGTGGGTGAGTCTGGTGTAGAGTTGAATATTGCAAAAAGAGTGAAAGAACAATTTAGGGAACGATCGTGTTGAAACCCTTAGAGAAAGTGAAGTGGAACCTTGTAAAGAAGTTGATAGTACTGAGAAGAATGAGAAAGAATCTGTGCCAGTAAGTCCAGCAGTTGGAGGACTTGGTCATGCTGAAGCCTCAGAGAATTTGGTTCAAGAGCCTGTTGCTTGTCCAAATTCCACTGAGGCTGATGATGTAGATTTAAATTGGACAGATTCTGAGGAAGAAGGGAATGAGGAGATTGGTTTGAAAAAGGATGAAAAGGTAGTAGTTGCTAAGAAGGCAGAAGAACCAAAAAGAAAGAGAAAGTTTGGTGAAGAGGATGAGAGAATGGCAGGTGAGGAAGATGAAGAGGAAGTGGTGTTTGTGAAAGAAAACATAGTGGAGTCTGGAAAAAGAAGGAGACTCGTGAAAGGGGGAAAGCCAGTGCTAAAAACAAGACTGGTTGATGAAGCTAGTGAAGAAAGTGATGACAAGACTGTTGCTGAGCCTGTTGACAGGAGGGTTGGCACCAGGTCTGCTCTGAAGCAACAGTTGGAGAAGGTGGGTAAATTGGAAAGAACTGTGACAAATGTAAAAGACAGAGAAGCAAAGAAGAGGGAAGAAGAAGAAAGGAGAGCTGAGGAAGTACAGGAAGAGAGTGATGATGCTGGGAGTTATGCAGAGCCAAGTGACTCTGATACAGATAGTGAAGCTGAAACCAGAAAAAGGAGGAGAGGTAGTGAGGATGAAGCTGACATGGTGGCTTTCTTCTCTAAGCATCAGGTGTTGCCTGGCAGCATCTTGCATGATGAGAAGGAATTTCACATGAAGCCACTACTCAGAATGATTGCTAACCAGGGATGGTTAGGTTTGTTTACCAACAAAGAAAGGAAGTTGTATGTTGATGAGATCAGAGAGTTCTACACAAATTGCAGAGTTAATGCTAGGAGAGTGTTCACCACAGTGAGGGGAATAGAGATAGAGTTTGGAAGACCTGAGCTTGGAGTGATTCTTGACATACCTGCTGAGGGTTATTGCAGGTATATAAAGCTGAAATGGCCAAAGAGGACTGATGGAGTCACTCCTCTGTATCAGTCCTCTGGATGTTGTCAAGAAGTTCTCAGGAAAACCCAAGCTGAGGAAGGAGAGGAAGGTAGACAAGAAGGAGATGGAACCTGCACACCAGTTGTTGTTTGAGTTTGTGCACAGGTTCCTTCTGCCTAGAGGAGAGAGGAACTGTGAAGCTAGTGCTTTGGACCTGACATATATGGACCTGCTGGACACGGGGGAGGGGGGGAGGGGGTAAAGATTAATTTGCCTGGGCTGATAATTAGACATATAAAGAGGATTGCTGACACAGATCAGAAGCCACATTCCCTTGTGCATTCCTACATCCTCCAGCAGGTACTTGAACACTTTGGGGTTCTCCTGGAAGCTGGGAAGAAGCCAACAATTCATCAAATGTTTGGGCATAATGTGTTTAAAAATTGTGACTTTTTCACAGAAAACAGAGCTTCTAAGAAACCAATGCAGGCCCAGCAAGAGCAAGAAGAGGAAAGTGAGGACTATGGACCTGAAGAGGCCAATGATGCTGTGAAGGAGCTGGAGACTCATGTCCTTGAGGTTAATATAGAAAATACAGAGCTTCACAGACAACTGAAGTTGAAGGATCAAGAAATTGATCGTTTGAAGATAGACTGCCACAAGTATGAGGCCGAGCTAGTGATGGAAAGGGCCAAGAATACGAAGCAACTTGAGGCGCTTGTCAAACACTTCAACATTCAGTTTTGAGTCCTCCTGTCCTGTCCTCCTCTTTCTACCTGTTGTTTATCTCCTCCCATTCTCTCCTGATTGCATGTGCTGGTTGTTTAAAACAATTTGTTTTTTCAGTTGTGTACTTAATACTGGGGTTGTGTTGATATCATAACCTGGATGATGATTTTCATTTTCTTATGCTTATGACTGTTTCCTGCTTAAGTAATTGGTTCTTGATTGGGCCCTTATTTTTGCTTGTGTTTGCTTTTATTACTGACTTGTTGCCTTGTGTTTTAGACTAGACAGTATTGACAGGTTCATGCAGGTATTTGAATTCTTTTCGATGATGCCAAAAGGGGGAAGAAGGAAATGTTGGGGGGTGTTTGTGACCTAATTCATCTGTTTAGTTTTTCTTAAACTTGTTACTTTTTGTTCTTGTGTTTTTGGTTTATGTCTACTCAGGTTCTTGGGCAACAGTTGTTTGTCATCATCAAAAAGGGGGAATTTGTTGAGAGCTGGTTTTGAAGTATGACAAACGGTAAGGACTCAGAGGTTCTCACAAAGAACCTAGTCCTTGGAATGAAGGGCACGCTTGATCGAAAAGAATTACGGGTTGCAAATCCATGCGGAACTAGGAGTAGTGGCGCGTGAATGAATATGCATCCTAGTCAGACTAAAAGAGGCGGTGCCCAGGTTGTATCTTCGAAGTGTGAAAAGGAGTTGGACTTCAATAAGGAAAAGAGTTACTCCCTCCGTCCCAATTTATGTGGCGGTGTTTGACTTGGCACGGAGTTTAAGATATAGAAGTTGACTTTGTAAATGTTCAAATTTACCCTTGAAAAAGTAAGAGAGAGAAGATTGTAGTAATCAAAAAATTATTTGTGGCTTTTAAAAGAAGTAGGGCCTAATAGGGGTAAAATAGAGATAGTACATTAAATAGTTGACAAATAAGGAAATGTGACATTCTTTTTGGGACAGACCAAAAAGGAAAGTGTGACACATAAATTAGGACAGAGGGAGTACTAGGAATCCTGACTTGCCATAATTAAAAGGATTCCTTGTAGAACTCAACTAGGGTTTCAAGACCCGTATAAATACAAGTAGTAGAGACAGCCGTAAAGTTAGTTATTCACAAACAGAGAGTTGAGAGCATACAGAGGCGATCTAGCATCTTTCTACGTGAGTAAACTGGAGAAGACAACTTGAGTGCATGCAGTGTATTGCGTCTAGATATTCTGTCTAGGTTCATCGAGTTGCAAGTTGTCTTTAATTCGAACATTCATAGTTTTACCTATTGGCTTATTCAGAAGCGTATGTATTAGGTGAACTCTTGTGTAATTACTGGAAAGCTAGAGCTTAGCTTTGAGTAGTGATTTGGGTTTAGAGTGTAGCCCCTTGGTTACAGAGTTTGTAATCAGAAACTTTACTCTTGTGTTAGTGGATTCAGTTCTAAAATCCCAGAGTGTGGGTCGTGGTTTTTCTCCCTTGAGCAAGGAGTTTTCCAAGTAAAATCCTTGTGTCTTCTGTGTGTGTGTTGTCGTGAGTTGCAGTGTTCGAAGCAGTATAAAAGATAAAGTAAGAACTAGGTTCTACGTTAGAAGAACCAGGTTCTTGTAACGAAAATTGGTAGACACTATTCAACTCTCCTTCTAGTGTCTTTAGGAGGTGCGTAGAGTATAATAGTATGATCCTTACAAAGGTTGAGAAAAATAATTCTAAATGTTGGACGACCTTAGAATAATTCTAAGTACCATCCATGTGACAGTTACCATATTGACCGACTATTCACGTATGAAATGCTGTTACTATAATTGGCCTATAAACAACTTGATTTGTATATATTGGAACGTGTCTCCTACGTGGCTATCTTAAAAAATTAAACATAGCTATCTTAAAAAATTAAACACACTTTCTTTGAACGCGTGGGTTTTATAAGATGTTTGCCATTCCTTTGACTATTCAAATGGACTTTGGATAAAGCATGCATTCGTAGGAATTCTTAACATTATAAATATTGCTTCAGAATTTGGTGTTAATAGCTGATATTAATGAAATACAGTTTAATTTACCACATATTGTAAACTGAAACAATGCCCTTGAAAATGGGAATAATTTCTGATATGTACAAAGAAACAGAAAAGAATCTAAAGATTGGCCAACAAAGATAACTAACAGCCTGATCAAATTGTATACTTTTTTTTCTTTTATTTACGTGTAAGAAAAAAAAAAAATAAATCAAGATTCTATGATGTTACCTCTGCAGACTGTATTATTTACATGTATTAAGATCTGTTTTCAGGATACAGAGGGCTAAAATTGAATCAGACTTTGTGGAACTAGCTACTTGTTTCATCCCAGAAAATCAAATGAATGAGGTTAGTGTAAGTCCCTTGGTACCATTTGTCTTCAGGACCTGGAAAAGTGTTGCATATGAGGGAACTTGTTTTTTGGACCAAACCACTAAGGCCACCCCTTAAAAAGCCATGACAATGGTAACAATCTTGGAAATGCGATAGTCTGTGTCACACTTGTGATGCTGCTACTTGCTTGCTTTTCCAAACGATTGGAGCCAAAAGCATCCAAACTGCAAAATTTGAAGAATGGAAAAATGTTAGTCCCAATAAACATAGTTAACAAAATGGGAAGTGACAGTTTGCTGAGCTACTTACTGTAAACACAAACTGCAAGCCATTCATTCACTATCCTTACCCAAGTACTTGTCCAACCCACATCTATTGTAAACCTGCAGAAGAATACAAATAAAGCTCTTGACAATAAGAAGCATTTCGTTACATTGTACAAATAGGGTAGAAAAGTAAGATGCATTTCAATTCCCTGCCAGGTAATAATCCTAAAATTATGACCA
Organism: Petunia x hybrida; assembly: GCA_037355625.1. Lineage (NCBI taxonomy): Eukaryota > Viridiplantae > Streptophyta > Magnoliopsida > Solanales > Solanaceae > Petunia > Petunia x hybrida. The sequence continues at coordinate 3,200,865 of JBBBVM010000081.1, forward strand.
CCAGTGTCGCCTGGACTGTCATTACCGTTGATGTTAATATATGTCCTACTTGTTAGGGTATTGCTTATCTTTCTTCCTAGTTCTTCAGAAGACCCTTAAGAAATGAGAAGTTACAAGTTCATGGCAGAACTGGGCCTGTATGACATGCACTAAGGTGTAAAATATGTTGATGATATTAGATTCAACCAGAAATCGATCGGTTAATTATCACTTCCAGCTGAACCCAAAATTTCATTGCCCAAATGAAAATTAACCTGTTGTCTCAAGATGAAGGAACTTGCCTTTTCATGGTGTGATTAGGATTCCATCCAATTAATAGCATTGCAAAATACATGGCTCCAGTCGCAAAGACGAAATGAAAGAATCCATAACCATATGGAACATCATCTTCTTCTGGTGCATCGTCCTTCTTGAACTGTAACTTTTTTGTGTTAGAAAATTTCCCTTCATTTGTTTTTGGGTATTGGGATTAAGGAATTGAAAAGGATTAAAATGAGGTGTACCTGAAAGCATTTTGAATCAATTCCAGTTGAAAATGTTGCAATCACAAGTGCCAGGACTGCTACGATGAAGCTCTGTCACAATCAAGAGTGAAAACTGAGTTGTGGTAAAAGGGGGAAGAGCATGATAATATACCTCAATGGCATTCTGAAAGATGAAAAAGGATCATTCTACTACTCTACAATATAAGTACTTTGAAGTCAAGACTTTAATATGAATTCAGCAGAACATGAGATACTTCCCCAAGATTATATAGCATTTTAATCTGAAAGTTGGATAAAGCCTGGCCAAGTTATGAGGTAAGGGCAATAGAATAATACTTGTGCATAATTTTTACCAATATGATTCTAGATTGACAAACTTAGCAGACATAACGTTACACGTTCAATGACTCAAGGAACAATCAATGACTCAAGGAACAACTCTTTTGCCAAAAGGTGAATGGCAATGCATCAAAAAGAATTTTGTAGAGGGATTCTAGCTACTTTGGACTTAGTTTTACATTAATTAAGAACCAGTGAACAGTTTAATATTAGTTACAGTAAAAGTTTTGAGGTCCAGAAATTACTATGATGGTCAACCAGTCTTCTCCCGGTTCTGCTGCTTTTCGGATGCATCTCTCCTCTGGGGGTTCACTGTATGTAGATAGATGAAATTTAATAAGAAGTTGATTCAAGAAAGGTTAATGTAATGAAACCAAATATACCTAACTATGAATTAGCATTCTCAAATGAAAGCCCGGAACAGAATAAAGGGAGTTTCTCAAATAAATTAAATGTATAACATGAAAATTTAACTCATGTCAAGCTCAAGTCATCTACTTTCTATGCCCTAGTTAAATGACTGAGTAGCAAAAGAACATGCCAATTCCTATAGGAATATGTCTTTAGGAATACTCCTTTGTGTAGTACGCTATTTGACAATGAGAACCGCAGTGGAGAAAAAGAAGGATTCGAAGAGTAGGAAGAAACAAGTCCAATTGATACCTTCTGACGGCAGACCAGCAGAGAAATACCACATATAGCCCCATAAAACCTGGAGTCAGGAAACCAGCATTCACCTGTTGCCAAAATACATTTCATCAATTAATACTGCTATAAGTTATCCCAACTCAAAATTATGTTGGTAACACAAGAAACTTGGACTTGCCTTTGGGTGGAGAGAGACACTGGTCATGAGCTGGACGAGTACTAACGTCCAGGAGATGAAGAAGATATTAAGTAGGCAAGATGGTTGAGGAGTATACCAAATGTACATTAAGATGATCCCAATGATGCACAAAATATATGCAGTAGTTGCAAGTAGCATCATATGGATGTGGCTGCATAAAATTTATTTTCTCATTAGCGTTCATCATTGAAATTTTTGAACCTTCAAAGGAACCACACAAAACATAATAGCACTGAAATGTATTGTTCTTTTTTTCTGCTTCTGGTGAGTGTAGATAGCATCATCATGCATGTAATTGCTTATGATCTTGTCTGGAATGCATCTCTATGCATATGATCAATGCGTTCTTATCCTTGGTCAAGATAGTTAGAGAAAAAATGAACTAGCGACTTACCATCTGTCAGCAAGTTTCTCAGAATGGCAGCAATCATTCAGCCATGTAATGAAACTGATTACACTTATAAGTTGAATTAGTAAAAAGACCCTGCAAATGGATCAGAAAACACAATCAATAAAGGGTGCGGCTTCCTAGTGGTTTTCATGAATTTCCTAAGATTCTAAGTGCAGTAATTATAATATCAAAACAAACACGCAAGTGCTTGTGCATGATGAAAAGAAGCACGTTAATGAATTGGTCATACCCAGCACCAAAATGCGCAACAAGGCCTGTCCAAGAAGATACAAAATCATTCAGATATTTTGTCATATAATCAAACTATGTATGAAGGATTAAATTTGCAGTATTTGAGACAAAAAACAAGAGTCAATACTAACCATAGATTAAAATAATCTGTGAAGGTAGAAGAAAGGGCAGTACAATTAGAGAAATGCTCATGAAGAGCTTGGCAGACCACCATCCTGAGTGCCATAATTCTCTACGGTCATTCAATTTCGAAGTACCAGCTGTAGAGAGGAACATGGTGAAGTAGAAAAGCTAAAGTGATGTTAAGGAGAAATCATTGAAAAAGCAACACATTGGAATTTCGCAATTGAGCTACCCATACAAGCCGTAAAAGTTCAAAACCAAATGCTTCGAGCTTAGATGGCAAGTATCGAGCACCAATGTATGATTAAAAAAAACTACTACTACGCCTCTAAGCAAGTCGACTATTTGAATTCTCAATGACCATACTGCATAATTAAGCTCATTTCAGCTCAATATTATACAAGATAAAAATATAAAAAATATAAAGTACTAGAAAAAGGATACAGAGCAACCCAAGCTTACTCTCAACACTCCTTCTGCACCCAAACAGTCTTCACCACCATTGCATCCTTTGAATCCTGCAAAGATAAACATTGTTATAAGTGTGTACCACCAGAGCAAAGTTCAGGCAGAATAAATAGGGAAATGGTTACGAGTTATCTTGGTTACTTATGCAAATATTTAGTCCACTCATTGCAAGTTCATCTGACTTTATTAAATTATACATTGAACATATTAAACAGGAAGAAAAAGATATTTGATGTACTATGATTTGGAGTGGCATCTTTAATGCCATAAAAAACAACATAGACAATCCAACAATGAAACAATATTCTTACTCTTGATTTCTTTCAAAATGGTATCGCCATAATCACGGACAGCCCAAGCGAATAAATTTGCAATGAGAAAAAATAAGCCATAAACATATCTAGCCATCCAAGGATTAGAGCCACGTCGAAATTGGTCGAACCAAGAACCATGCTTGATCTTGGCATATCTGACAGTGATGTTACTTGTACTAGTGCCCTCCATTTCCTCTTTAGAGACTGGCAACGAACTTGTCATTGTATAAAATGTAGGAACGGAGAGTACTCACAAGGGAAGTTGGAGTCTTCCCTCTAGCACATCTCCATCTGCAAAAATAAAGAATATGTGTTAGGATGAGGAGGATGCAGTTGAGCCAACCAAATGGGACTATAATAAAGATGCATGGAAAATGCATGAAAGAGTTTTTTAACCAAGTAATCCTAATTCCAAAGTTGGTAACAGGAAGCAAACAAATTAGTTTTGTACCACTTGATTTGCACATGATTTAATATACCATTAGAATAACATTTGCATAACAATGCATCAAACGTTTTTATTAATTCTGCACAAGTTGACGAAGTTCCTTATTTCTTTTACTAAAACTTATTTTGACTCGTTAGTTCACGTTGACTTACAACGTCATGTAAATTATATGAGAATGAGACGAGATTAATTTCATAGATTTAGACACACAGCCATATTAGAAATTAGAGGGACACTAAGGGGCCATTTGCTTTTATTAAGATTAGGATATCTGAATCTGAATACACATCTGAATATTAAGATGTGGTATTAATTTCTGAATACTGATTGATTAAGACCGTTTGTTTTTCCAACATCTGAATATTTATAATTTATATTTATTCTTTATTATATTAAAGTTTATACATACTATAAAATAGTTAACTATTATATCCACAAGATATTGGATTGTAAGGTGGTGGTTTGTGGTGGTATGATGATGGTGTCTGATAGTAGTGATTGTTAGCAGTTGTAGTGTTGGTGGTGGTTGTGTGATGGGGTGGTTTGATAGTAGATGTGGTTGGTGGTAGTAAGTAGTGACTAGCAGTATTGGCGGTGATAGGTAATGGTGGTGGTGGTGCTTGATAGTGAAGGTAGTTGTGTTTGTGGAGGTGGTTAGTATTGGTTGGCGGCGACGGTGATGGTCATTGTGCTAATGACAATGATAACGGTAGTGATAGATAGTGGGGATGGTTACTATGATGGTGGAGGTGGTCGGTGGTAGTAGTGGTAGTTGCCAATTGTCGTTAGTGGAAGGTGGTAGTGGTGGTTAAGAAGTTGCAGTGGTAGAGGTGGCGGTGGTTTGATAGAGATAATGGTGGTTGTGATGGTGGAGGTGATTGGTGTGGTAGTGATAGTTAGTGCTTGGTGGTTGTAGTAATAGGTTATATTGGTAGAGATTGTCGTTGTTGATGGCTAGTGGTGGCTAGTGGTGGTGGAGGACTGGTGGTGACGGGTGGTGGTTGGTAGCGGTGGTGGTGGCGGTGGTTATCGATTGTAGTACTGCAGTGGTAGTTAATTGTGTAATATATGAAGGGGTGATGAACCTCTTAATGGTATTAAGGCTTAACTCAAGATCTTAATTATACAGATCTATTAAGAGCCATTAAGTGGTTAAATCTTAATAAAAACAAACGCACTTAATGGTTTGAGGTCTGGACCATTCAGATTCAGACCTCCATTAAGTGCAAACAAATGAGGCCTAAAAGTACAACCTGTCACATTTTCTGGGTACATTTTTTATGTTCTAACGGGACCACTTGCCGTGGGTGCTGCTTATGCCTTATAGAATATAGTATTACAAATACATACCTAGAATTGATTTTGGTGTAGAAAAAAGGTCTTATGTTAGTCTGTCAATCTGTAAAGCATCTAAGTTACGTATAGTTCCTCTATATGTGAATGGAGATGGCCTGTCATTATTGAATTCATTCCTCCAAACTATTTCTAAATTCTTGATCTGTTAGAAGACTTTCAGAAAATGTCTCCTAAGTTAGATAATTAAATACTCTCTGGTACATAATACGATAATCTAGTGGCCGGTTGCTAGGTTGGACCTATATATGGTCCTTCACGAGAATTTTTAACCCGTCCAATCATGTGAAATGGATGGCTTTTCTTTAAATTTAAGAAAAAAATTAAAAAAAGAATGGATGGCTTTTTTAATACAGGAGCATACTAAGTTCAATATATTGTTTCTGTCACAATTTGAACCATGATCTCTTATAATTGTTTACTAAGTTCAATATTTGTTTCCGTCATAATTTAAACTACGATCTCTTATAATTTTCATTCACTTAATTAGACCGCTTAATCGCAGGTTAGGTGCTAGACTAAACGATTGTTTTTAATTGGTAGCAGAGTAGTAAACTAAACCAGCCATTTTTATGCTATTTTGACATAATGGACAGACGAAATGAATCGTGTAAAAACTTGTACCACCCAAAAACTATTCCTTCCTCACTTCATTAGAAGAACTGGGTTCTTGTTGGATGCAACTCGACTGAAGATTTTTCAAGTTGGCATATACTAAAAGAATAAAAGCCCATTTTTTCTGACATAAATTTTTGAAATTATTCTGCGTTTTCCCCTTCAAGAAAAAAAAAAAAACAAGAAAGAAATTCGCTACTAAGAGATAAATTAAACAAAAGAATATGTCCAATTACTTCCATCCTAGGGAAAAAAAGGCTGCCATTACAAAGAAAATCAACGATGGCTCAGGAGACCATAAGCATGTGTAAATCACGTGAGAAATTTGCTTTGTCTTTTGTTCTTTTTAGTTTCCAAGAAGTTGCTGGTGTGAACAGTAAAGAATATGCAAAAGAGCACCCTCAAGAATCCATTTTGAAGCGTGTAGTATTCATCTACCAATTTGTACCTACTATGTTTCCTTCCTTTTTATGCAATTCCCTCGATCGCTACATTCAAAAATCATAAGAGTACAAACTACACATGTTATGTTTTGCTAATATTTTGATCACCTATCGACATAAACTGAAAATTAATTTATTTTTGTTAAAGAAAGCTATTAGACCCCCAATATTCCCTTAATTCACAGTTTCTACTCCTTTTCGACAAAAAACTTGTACTCTTCATTCTTCAACAAAAATAATACAGATGTTACGTACTGGTATTTGCTAGTACTAAATATTTTCATCGTGGATGGACGAAGGGCTGAATCATTCGTAAAGCAACCTATATATTGGACCCAGTATTCCATTAATCCACACTTTACACCCCCTACCATCAAGAACTTTACTCTCCTTATCAACATATATTACATTATATAAATTAAAACCATCTTTTTTCAGCCCATATTATCGAACTTGAATTGGTTTAATCTAATCTAATGTTAACTTAACCATATATAGTCATATAGTACTTACTATATAATCCCGTTGTTATTTTCGAACATCAACAAAATAATGAGAAGTTTGAAAGTTCTTGAAACTGTTTAATGGAATCATCAGCTAAGAAAAGATTATATTTTTCTGATAACGTGGAGATATAAAAATAGTCTAAATATTACAGCCCATAGTCATGCTCCCCAGAGCATTACAATTGCCAAACTTGGCGAGATTAGTTCATAAAAAAAAGATTATCGTATAACGGAAAAAAAGGTTATTCTTTTCTTTCCATACAATAAGCTTTTGTCTGTTTAGCATATCAATGCCAATGGAAAAGAATCAAGAAATAGATAGATGGATTGTTCATCAAGCAAGATTTGAAGAGTTGGAAGAACTACAGAACTAATGATTTGCATGGAAGATTAAAGAAGAGAGATAATAATTAAGGGCTGCAACTTTGCTTTTATTTTTCAAGATTGAAGGATTCAAAAACATACCCGTAAAAGAGAAATGGATGAAACTCAAAATGATATGTTGATGTAGAAACCAAGAGCACCACAACAATTCTTGCTGAATTAATGAGGACTAAATGCCGAAGTATCAGTATATCTGATTACTGAAAAAACCAATTTCTCTCTGTAGTTTCGCATTCGAGTTATCAAATTTTGTTATATACTTATATATCTTGATGATCAACTTTTGTCCGTCTCTGTCTGTTGACCATATATATATAGAGCATAATTATGTATGTACAGAACAGCTAGGTGGGGTGGATGGTTCCGTGAGAGGGGGTGGGGGAATAGAAGGGCTTGGCTTTACCTTTTTTTTGGGTTAGATGATACTTTGTTCTTCTTTTTCCCCGCCGAAGGGAAGCTTTTAAGACTATATAGTACGTATTATTATATATATAATACGTATATACGTTGGATCTTAATGGTATAATTAGTAAAAGAGTAAACTAGAAAAAGGTGGCGAAATGTATCAGCTATCACTCTTTCATGCGTTGAAGTATAATCCTATCCTATCTTAGTGGACACTATGCGTGCCTTTTTTGTCTACCGCATGCTATTTGGCGTGGCAGTCCTAATTAAGAATACCAGGTACTTAATTATTATTGTTATGATTAATTTTCCATGATAAAATTATATTCTCAGTTGTATATTGGCAACTGCAATTATCCACAACTTATTCAAACATATGAAAGAAATTATTTAATAGCATCATGCTTAAGCTAGATTTGTACTAGCACCTTTTGTAAAAGCTTTTTATTCTTTCCCTGGCTTTTCCTATTTTTTCGATAGTTTGATTGCTTACATCGTCATTCAATAATTAAAAATACATGATAAAGTCCCATTTCTTTACTTATTGTATATCAGAAAAGTCACTTAATTATCGAGAATGGTATAACACAATTATATTTCTTTATTCTGTGTCAAAAAAATCATTCAATTATTGTAAGCAATATAACAATATCATTCTTCTTTAGTTGTAATACAAAGTCACTTTACTTTTGCTCTATCATATGAATCGGCAAGGTGTTTATTAAGATATAAATGAAGATTTTTGATACTTGTGGTCTAGATCAATTTTTTAAAATGTAGAGGCTGCAAAACAAGACATTTTACTACTATGGGCCGGAGCGAGGAGTTAAAAATTAATACAATAGCGTAATGACCCAAAAATTGAAGTCTACTAATTTTGAGATATAGAAATAAGACATAAAAACCAATAACAAATGATGATATAAAACTCGACTATACATTTTCAGATTAAATATACAAATGATGTTCACCCTCATGATATTCTCTATTACAATACATGCAATATTGCGTCTTGTTAATTGAGCTACATTCAATTTCTCAATAATAGATGAATATTACTTGTATAGTTCATTTTTAAAGAAAATTGTGGGTGAACATTCTCAACTAGGAAATTGAACTAGGAAATTGAACAGATGATTTGCGTAGGGCAATCCTTGAGCATTAAGCGTTAGGCGTGCTTTGGGCGCACATCTGCGCGCTTAAGACATAAGTTTCACGGATCTACGCCTCTGGGCGTTTTGCAAGTGCGAAGCCTTTTTCAAACATAGGTCTAGATTAAGCTATATATATTTGTGTGGTTATAATTAAGGTTAAAGTAGTAATTTTGAAGTTACATTATTTTCTAATTTAAAAAGCTGCAACTCCTTGTTGAACAAATTAATAAAAAAATATTGTCATATAAAATAATACGGATGGAGTAATAGTCTTTTGGGAGATTTACAAATATATACAATCCTAACACCAAAATTACAAAAAATACCAATATTATTCCATTTTACAAAAATACCATCATTTTTTACATATTATATACAAAAATCAACAAAACTAACAAATTAGGGTTCCTCCTTCTTCCTACTGCCCTTCCCTCACTGCTACCACCCCAGGCGGCGGCGCCGCCTAGTCACTGCCGGCCGCCGCCATCCACCACCAGAATTTTTTTTTTTTTTTTTTTTGAATCTAAAAAATAAAATACACATAAATACACATATAAACATTGATTTTTTTTTTAAATTAAAGTTGGAAAATACATATAAACAAAAATACATGTGAATATACAAAAAAAAAATTGTGTTATACATACACTAAACACACACATACATACACGAATCTACATATCTACAAACTAAACATACAAATTTATGTGTTTGACATTTATTACTTGACATACACACAAAAATACATACAAAAAATACAAATGGATGCTCGGATATACACGTTCATACAGTGATATACACGTACATACACTTGTGTGCAGAAAATTATCACATGTATATACACGAACATACAGATACATACACTTGCAGATCTGAATTTGAATATGTATATTCAAATGCAAAAAAGAAGAAGGAGAAGCAGATCTGAACTTGTATTAACAAAATAAATGTGTATACATAAAAATAAACACATATACACGTACAAAATGAAAAAAAATGAAAAGAAAAAAGAGGTGAAGATGAAAAGAGAAGAGCAGATCTGCTCCAATCGCCGTGGTGGAGCCACGCAGCGGCAGCAACGGCGGAGCAGAGGCACGGGGGAGGGGGTGACGGCGGGAGGTGGGGGTGGGCGGGTGAAGGAGAGAAAGAGAGAGGGAGAAGTTAGGATTTTGGGTAGAGAGGGAAGAAAGGAAATGAAAAATTGTATATTTTGTAAAATGTGAAAAAATATTGGTATATAGAGTAATTATTTAAAAATATCGATATTTTTTGTAATTAAATAGTATAGTATGTCAATTAGCATAAAAATGTCTACTCTTTTATCTTTCGTTCTATTTGTGTGCTGATACTATATGCTCCTAGTATAGACTATACCTGTCAATCGGGCCGGGCTAGCCCGGGACCGGACCGGACCGGTAAAAGACCGGACCGGACCGGTTCATTATAAACGGTCCGGGACAAGGAAGAAGCGGGCTGCGGGCCGAGCTGGGTTTTAAGAAAAAGACCGGTTAACCCGGACCGGTAAAAGACCGGTCTTTGGCCCACCGATGGACCGGACCGGACCGGTTTGATTGCATAGTTAAAGATTTATACATTTAAGCTATTGGGACATTTATGAATATTGAGTTACTGATCAATTGGTTAGCTTCTATCTTAGCTAACATTTGCTTCTGCCTCACCTAACATTAGTCAATGTTAACTTGATACATATGGAAAAGTTATATGAACGGTTCTGTTGGTAGGCAATATTCCAGTTCTTACTGGAATTTATATGTCAAAGTCCCACATGAAGTCCATCTTTTTGTTGTTAAGCAAATGTACAATTATGTAGCCATGGTTTTTGTAATTAGGAAGTAGAAACCAAAAGTCTGTAGAAATCAACTATTCCTCTTGATCATTTATGCATCTTGTATTAAGTTAGTAACACAATACAAGTAGAAAGTGAGACTTTGCTAAAACATGAAAAGAAAAAAAGGAAAAAAAAAAAAACTCGGACCGGACCGGACCGGTGCTTAATGGGCTAGAGCCGAGCCGGGCTTAGAATTTTTGAAAAAAGACCGGTTCGGCCCGGACCGGGACCGGGACCGGTGAGCCGACTCTTAATGGGCCGGTCCGAGCCGGTCCTAGCCCAATTGACAGGTATAGTATAGACGTCGAAAAAAATCGAATGTCATAATTTAGTAATATTTCCCTTCTTTTGTCGCCTCCTCAAGATGCCAGCTTACCTCCTAATCAAGGAGTAAAAGCCGCCGCTTTCCTTTTGACAAGTTTAGTCGGGTGATTTACAGAAAAAAGAAAAAGAAAAAAAGAAGACGCATTATGGGTTTGATTGAACTTCTCGTCGTGCTTGATAATGTCATAAGTTTTATTGTAATTAGTTGAAACTCAAACACAATAAGCAACACATAATAATATTTTCATTGTCTGTAACTTGTGAAACGTCTTAACTAACTCCTACTTCATAAGCAAAATTATAACTTATGCCTAAAAATAAATGTCATTTTTTAAGATGTTATTTTACTGTTTAGTCTAAGCATGACTTGACATCTCTGATGCAAATAAGTCACTTTAAAAACACTAATATGGCTTTAGCCAAATATAATCATGGTTTCATCACTTTAATTTTTTAAGCAAGATGGTGGGACATGTGGGAGAAAACTGAAAAGGTTAGTTGGTGCTTCACTCCAATAATAATTTTTGCTTCAAGGTTAAAGCAATAAAAAAATTAAGGACCAAAAAGATAGCCTCAGTAATTATTACAAATATTCCTGATTATGTATAACAGTTACTTGGATTTCTATAATTACGTTTCTGTCACGATCTTTCGAGTATATTGTCCATCATGATCACTACTAATGGACTTCTCACCAGTAAGGTACAAAACTAATAATTAGAGCAACACCACATCTGTCACTATTTGTTGCCCCACTATATTCTACTCTCTCCGTTCCATTTTATGTGTTGTAATTTGATTCGACACGGAGTTTAATAAATAAAGAAATTTTTTTAAAATTTGTGGTGTAAAATAAGAAATAGATGTTTGTGTGGTTGTAAATCATTTTACTGATGATAAAACTGTAATTTTGAAGTTAAGTTGTTACCAAATTTAGAATGTTGTCATTCTTTTTGGAATAGACTAACAAGAAAATGCTGCAACATAAATTGGAACGAAGGGAGGGAGTACTTTTCTTCATGAACTAAAAGAAGCATAAACTAAATCAGAGGCAGGAACTTGAGCACGCACAACGGTTTGAACGTTTCACGGACATATCTAATCCCCTGCAGAATCTGATCATACGAGAGAATAAAACATTGTCAAAAGTCTAAACAGAATGTACCTAACAATTAACTTGACCAATTTAGAATGTTACAACTCTAATTTCTTTCTGTTCCGTTTATAGAATCTTCATAAAAGGAAATTTTAGGGGGGAAAAACTATTTCCTTATATATAGTTATATACCATAGATGGGGAGAGAGAGACTTTTCTGCAGCCAAAGTCATTTCAATCTTTTCTTTCTTAGTGCCACAAAAAATATCATGGTTACTAGAGGTTTTATACCAAAAGATAAAGAGTCATGTATTTGAACAACTCTAATTAAGAATGACTACTTGTAAAAGTGACTAGCTTGGTCCGCGTTTTCTTTGATTGGGCAAATTAATATAATTCAGTTTAATGAACATAAATGTACAAAAATATTTGCCCTACTTCAATGAACTAACTCTACAATAAGAGTCACAAATTGAAAATATACATACTTGTCTAATGTGTTTCGTATTTTAAATACTTCTTGCATTTATTGATTTTACGTAAAATAAAATTGGTAATGTATTTTATCTATATGATGTCGTAGCCGTCATATCTTGAAGTATCTATAAATGAAAGAAATGGTTTTGCCAATCGTGGAAGACACTAGAGACCTCACTTTGATCAAGGTCCATTCTGGATAGCATTCTTACAGCATATCCATTTGTTCCTGAATGGCCAAGCTATTTTGCCCATCATGTAGACATTAGATATGCATGTCCATATCTTATATCCAGAAGAAGTCAAAAACTAGCTAATGCCTTTGTTTAAAGATGGAAAGAAAAGAAAAAGAGCGATATTGTGGAACAAGCGAATGCTTTTGGACAATTACCCCTACTTTTTCTGTTCTCCCTTTTCCTCTTTTGATTAACATTATTATGGATGACGTTGCGTTAATGGAGCTAAAGATAAAAAAAGGTGAAAGTGAAACTAAACAAAAGGATTATTCAGGACTCAGGAGCCTATAAGAATCAACTCAACCCCTAAAGGAACCACCTTCCTTCTTTTTCTTTTCCTCTTTTTTTTTTTAAAAAAAGGTTTTGAGATTAGTATTTCTTTACTGGAATAGGAAAAAGAGATAGATTAATAATAAAATAAAGCAGTAAAGTCGTAGATTGTATTTTTCTATTAAACAGTTTGCCTATGGGCATCCCAATAAATAAAATAAGACAAACGACAATAAAACGGGACAAATTTGATATATTAGAGACAAATGACAGTAAAAAGGTTAAGTCTAGACTCTAGACAGCCTGCTTACTATAAATTTCAAGTCAATAACAACTTCCTTACATTTCAGAAAATCTTCTAAATAGCACGTCTTACATGAGCTTTTACAGTGAAAAAATGTGATACTGGATATATGTTCTTCTTTTCGGACTATCCTTCTATAGGAGTAGTAATTATTGCAGTAACCACGCTTACCAAGAGTCCAAGACTTTGCTTTTACTGCAAATTACTCTCTCTATTTCAAAATGACGAGCTCATTTTCACCGTAAATTTAAACATATAATTTTTAAGTATTTTTGAACGATATTATATATTTGAAAACTATATAAAACGTACTATAAGTTACAATAATTAATAATTCAAAATATTTAAAGGACATAAAAAAATATTATAGTAAAAAATAAATTTATTTGACTCCCGATATTCAAAACATGTTATCCATTGTGGAACGGAGGTCGTACTTTAAATTCACTTGTAATTTTGACCGATCTTCTATTCACCTCCCTTGCTTTCAGCTTGTCTTTGGAAAATTTTGATGCGTAGCCATTTTTGGACACACTTAATGAGTTTTATCCACCATTTTAAAATTAATTGATAAATAGCCAAAAATTCGTGCGCACACTTACGCTCCATTAGCGTTGGAAAACACTCCAAACTAGTCTCGGTATTTTATACTGTCCCATTATTTTATACTCGACTGAAGCTTTATATATAAAGTCCCATAATAAAATAATGGGACTTTGAACTATCATGTTCAAAGGTCTCATTATTTTATATTGGACTGAGGCTTTATATATAAAGTCTCATAACAAAATAATGGGATTTTGAACTATCATATTCAAAGGTCCCATTATTTTATACTGGGGTTAGTTTACTGAAGCTTTATATAAATTTTCATAATAAAATACTGGGATATGTTCAAAGTCCCATTATAAAATACTGGGACTTATCCAGTGGTGGCTATTTCTCAACGAATTTATTTTTGACTGCTACGGATCAATTAGCGTGCGCCAAACAGGCCTCTACGCGAAATCTTTACCTTGTCTTTTTACGACTTGAATATGTTAGTAATAATAAAAAATTACTCAGCCTCCACAAGTTTTTGGATTATTTTATTTCTTTATTATGTAAAAAGTAATTTTGAAAAACAACTTATTTTGGAGAGTGTTTTATGTGTTTGGCTGGAGAGTAGAAATAAAGAACGTAGTATTAAGGATGGATAATTTTATAAGATGACACTTTTTAGTATTAAAAATGGAGAATAACAATTAAATACTGGTTGAAGCAGTAATATGAACTTAAGAGTTAAAATAAATATAATAAAGATAATACTATTACCTAACTGCATGCGTATAACTACAAACATGCTGGTAAAGACAGTATATGCAAGAGAAGATACATGAAAGAGATGAATTAACTAGTGGAAAGAGAACTAATAATAAGAACCAATCCTTTTAGATGATGAAAGTTAGAACATTCGCAATTCCTTCAATAGATGGAGTAGCGGAGAATCATATGATAGTATGTTTTATCATGTGCCACTTTGTCTAGTGAACAAAATAGAGTAGTTGAACCAAATATGAACAAGGAATCAATCTTTCCTAGTAATACTTTGTTAGTTTTATTTTTTCCTTTTTGACTGGTTGCTTTTGTCTGCCTATAGTGTTAGTATTCATAAGCTTATTAAGGAGGAATGTCGTCCAATAGCGACAACTTTGCCAAAGTTTGGATGGCGTGCTTGCACATGTTACCCACTTAGCTCACCATAATCCTCATCTTGTATTCATGTCTCTACTAACAACATTTAGTTAAAGATTACGTATCATTAATCATTCCTCTTTTAATTATATTACCACTTTTTGTAGATATTACTTATAGATAATTATTGGATGGGCTAATAATGCATGTTAACATTTTTAACTGACTTTGTCTATATAAGTTAAATAAGCGCAATACTGTTTGGAAATTTTACCTTACTTGTTGGTGAGGGTTCGATTCTCCACATTATATCTTTCCATTTTTCCTACCTGTCCCCCCCACTTTTTTATAATGAAAAAAAAGTTAAACTCAATACATTGTCAGTAGAATAAAAAAAATCAAAGAAATGCCTCGACTTAACAGCAAAAATATAATGAACTAAGGAACGATTACGACCAATATGTCGAAGAGTCATTTTCAAGCTTAAGATGCAGATGCAATCTTATTTTCAGAAAGTGTGCAAAACTAATCTTAGAATGATATTGTGAGTTCATAATGTTCAACTAACGTTCCTCAATGATATAGTAATATCCTGTTAGACAATGATATTGTTCACACTTAGTCACTTACTGGACTATAGTATCAGTTGAAGATACTAATAAAGATTTCAAATTATACGACTCAAAATGTGAATGTTTTACCTCCGGCACCTCGAGATTAGAATTTCGGTTCCTGACTTCTCATTAGGTCTTTACTGACGTTTTTAAAAGAGCGATAATTCTTTTTTTCTTTCTCCCAGTAACCAATGTTTGTTGACTTGCGAGTTGTGAGTGTAGAAATTTGAATACGAGCAACAAGGATTGTTTAACCTAAAGAACTCTTTTATTTGGCCACACTGTTTTGTCCCAACTATGGTCATATCAGTATAAAGATTAATCTAGCTTTAATAGTACGTGAATTCTCTTAATATGGCCACTCAGCAAACTTTTTCCCTCCAAGTTCTCCCCCCTCCCCCCCCCCCCCCCCACGAACTAATAAATACAGCTTACACTATTAGAAAAGAGTGTTTTGCGTCTCAGTTTGGAGACGGAAAGGATTTTAGAGAGGGAATTCGTCTCTGCGTGATCTTCGCTATTTGGCGCGTCGTTGGTCATGTTGGAGAGGGAATTCCGTCTCCAATTCAAAAAGTAGATGCAATCATTGGAAATTATTTTTATTGTTGGAATTCCCTCTCCAGAAAAATAATTTCATACATAATTTTTTCATTTGAGACGGCAGTCCGTCTCAGAAACGCGTAAATTAATTACTTTTTTTTTGCTTTAGAGACGGAATTCACTCTCTAATTATATTAACCTTGCGAAATAAAAACATTAAAAACTCGATACAAAGCAACCAAAAATCAGAAAAACGCCATTAAAACAGTTATACAACCTGTTTAACATAAAACAAAATCACCACGGGCAATTAAATAATTCTACATACATGTTTCATCATTAAGCATTCAATACGAATAAAAACTAAAGTGTTTAATTAGTAACATGTTCGACAACTTAACAAACCATGACACTACTCCGCCCTCTGGGAGGAGTCACTGCCTTGCTCCTTATCCCTCCAAATATTTGCCACAATTTCCTCTAATTTCTTTACATTCTCACGGTCAGCGAAGCGTTGCCTTTCACTATCTTGTAGTGTTTGCTCCATTTCTGCCAATTTAGAGCGCAAATCATCATCCACAATTTGTGGTGTAGGTGAAAAAAAAGAAGAGCAATTAGCATTGACAATACCTACACGAGAAGGCTTCTTGTACCTCGAAGGACCAAGGCCATAGGCTCGATTTTTGCTAGTATAGCCACCACCCGCCTGAACGAACATTGTATTTTCTTCTTCCGGGGTGGGTTTAGGAGTGCCTTCAACGACCTGTGACCCTTGGCTCTCAAGCCATTCTTGGTGTAGAGCTTTGTAGTACTTTTCCTAAAACACAAGACACGATTAGAATAATTAATTAAAGAATAATTTAAAATAAAATAAAATTATTTATGATATCTCACCTCTAGTTGTTGTGCACGTGGCTCGAGTCATCCCACCTTATTTCCTTGTTCGTCATATAAATAATGGAACAGACAGAAAAATTTATAATCACTAATTTTTTCATGTACCGCTTCCTACACAATGCAAATGTGTTAATGCTAAATCAAAATAGTGTTAAGTTTTTAATTTAAATAAAAATCAGATTGACTTACATATCACGCCCGATGAGTGGCCAAACTAACTGAACCACAAGTGAGCTTCGATCCTCCCTTTGCCGATGCTCTATTTTTCTTAGCATGCTCGCTCTGGGCTAAGAATTCAGGTGTTTGCCAATAACTTTTGAGTTTTTCCCAATTCTCTTGATAAATCCATTTGGGAACTTTACCCCTTTGCCTGTATTTTGATAAGGAATTAGTTAGTCTTTTAGCAGCTTTTTTCTTAAAATGCTCGAATTTCATCATCATATATAGCATCCCACGAACACTTGTGCTGAAACATTTAACAATATAATAAGTGAAAACTAATAAAACACATGGAATAATCAAATGACAAAAGCTTCATAAGTATAGTTAATACCATAAAAGCTCGGATTCGGATGCTTCTAGTTTATGATTTGGGGAAAGTAGATTCATTTGATTATCTAATGACATATTGTTCCAACTTGGTTAACTAGGAATTATATGTCACTATTCTGTAATTTGATGTCTTAAAAGAATTAAGGAATGCTAAAAGTGAACATCATCGGATCTTGGCAGTTATTGATGATTGCCCATGGTAACCTTGTGTCCTACTCCGGGGCTTGGACCAGAATTCTTAATTCCTAGATATATTTCACTGTTGCTAAACTTATGGCCAGTTTCAAAATTAAAGCCATTAATCTTGATAGCACCCAAATTATTTAACCAATCAAAAACACCACTATCACTGCCAAAATCAGAACCTTGGCCATTCAATATATCAAGAGGTCGTGCTTCGGAGACAAAAATATTACTAATTGAAGTAGCCAAAAGAAGCAAAAAAAAAAAAAAAAAAAAAAAAAAAAAAAAAAAAAAAAAGAAGTTTGTGCATCTAACTTGTTAAA
Organism: Petunia x hybrida; assembly: GCA_037355625.1. NCBI lineage: Eukaryota > Viridiplantae > Streptophyta > Magnoliopsida > Solanales > Solanaceae > Petunia > Petunia x hybrida. The sequence continues at coordinate 3,218,731 of JBBBVM010000081.1, forward strand.
TTTTTCTAGAATAATGGGAACTTTCATAATTGAATACTTGGAAAATCTAGTCTATGCATCAAACAAAAACTTCAAAGAACATTAAAAAAAGAAATTAAGAATTACAGATCTGTGGGGCTTAAGTTGACCCTTTCCTTATTGTGAATCAAATCCTAACATTTCAGATTCAACTATGTAATCCCATAAAGTTTTATCCTACGGGATTGGGGGTGGGGAAATTAAGGGGATACGAGATTGGGGGAAATTAAGAGGATACGGGATTGGGGTGGGGAAAATAGGAAAGACGAAAATACTTACTTGGTACAATGGTGTTGCAATGGTGGGGTAAATAGGTGTCACTACAGTACATTGTGGAGAGGGAGGGAGAGAAATTTTTTAGTGTTGTAAAAAATGTGGAGTCCGCTGCAGTAAAAATGTAATTATAGAATTATTAGGGTTGGAGAGGGAATTCCGTCTCCAATCAAAAAGTTAAAAAAATTGTCAGGTGATTGGCGACGGAATTCCTTCTCCATCACCTGACACCTTTTTTTTTACTTTTTGACTGGAGAAGGATTCTGTCTCCAACTTTTCTAATTTAATATATTTTAACCGCAAAACACTGACTGGAGAGGGAAGTCACTCGCTAATTGATTGGAAAGTAAATTCCCTCTCCAGCCATTCTGTAGCTTTTTACTCTTTTCTAGTAGTGTTATTCTCAAAACATTGAGCCTTAATAAATACTCATGCGTGGGATATAAAAAGTTTGTATACTGATTTTAAATAGTAATACGTATCCATATAAGTATGTACATAGTGCCTAATTATATGATTTTTTTTAAATACGCTTTATTTATTAGAATACATTTCTTATACCACAAATATTTGACTACCACCAAATATACGGTCTATTAATATTCCCTTCTTATACCTTACCCATTTGAGTACCACTATTTCACAAACCATTTCATAAACTTAAACACAAATTTCACTACCATTTTTAAACATAAACACCAATGAATCAATGTCCTACTACGGAGCAACTAAGGAATGAATTACATAGAGCTCTAGGGTTGACATTAGATGATTGTTTGATGAATAATGAAGACGATTTGGTTAACATTGATTCTGACGATCTACAATGATGCAGAAAATAATGAAGGTGATGATCATAATGATTATGATGATGAAGAAGTGGAAGAACATGGAGAGTATAGGGAAATAAGTAATGAGTTTTCTAAAGAGGATCTAGCAATAGGTCAAGTTCCTAGAATGCAGTTTAATAATAGTGAACCTATGTATGAATTTTACAAAGCACATGCTAAATTATTATGGTTTTATATTGTGAAACGAACATGCAGCAAAAAGGGGGAATACCGTAAGGTATGTGCAATATGGTAGTGATAGGTCTAGGATACCACAAAATAAGTATTCCAGCAAAAGAATCAATTCTCGTGCTAGAATCAATAGAATTTTTGAGATATTCTGTGTCAAAGGGGGTTTTTCCACGCTAAAATTCTGTGTTCATTTACTTACTTTGACATATTCCGCACTTAATTAGCAAAGGAACACATAGAAGGAACTGGTCCTTCAAAAGTGGTGTGTCTTGGAAATTATCAAAGATAGATCATGTCGTGTTTCCAAGGTTTTTCAAAACCTTAATCATAAATTGCAACCGTCACTATAACGCTTGATGGCTGGACATATGTCAGTTAGTAATTCTCTTAAGAGATTTTTTAAAGCCAACGATATAGCTGGCTTAAGACCCTCCAAAAACATAAGAGTAGCTTAAGTGCTTGCTGGTGGGCCGAAGAATTTAGGTTGTACTCCTAAGGACTGCAACAATTATATATTGAAAAGTAGGATGCTTGAATTTGAAGGGATGCACAATCATTACTCAAGTTCTTTATTGATATGCAACAAAAAGATAGGCAGTTTTTCTACTCGATTGATGTTGATAGAATAGGTTGGATTGATAATTCGTATGGGTTCATTCTCACTCAAAGGTGGCGGATGAGAAGTTTCATGACGCTATATGCTTTGATACCACATACCTAGTGATCTGTATAATATATCATTTGCTTCGTTTATTGGTGTCAATCAAGACAGACAGTCCATATTTTTGGGATGTGCTCTTCCGGCGAATGAGGATATTGCTAGTTACAAGTTGGTGATCTCTACATGGCTTAGGGCCATGTGAATTTATACATTGGATTTCATAATCGACCAGTGTGAAAGAATTAAGGTAGTTATACATGCATTGATGTTAAATGCGATACAAATATATTGTGTATGACATATATTCTCTAAGTTGCCTTTGAGGTTAAGCGAAGTTCGTAAAGCTAAAAATACAAAGTCAAAATTTAAGCCATAGTCCTCGATAGCATTACTACAGTTGAGTTTGAGACGAGATGGGCTGAACACAATGCCAAATATAACTTAGATGGAAGAGATTTGTTTAGTAAGCTTTTTTCTAGAGAAGCAAAAATAGGTTCATGCATACTAGATGACCTTTTTGGGCAGGGATATTGTCTACTTAGAGAAGCTAAGGAATATATGCTTTATTTGATGGATTTATCACCCGTCAAAGACCTCTGAAGCAATTTATTCAGCAATGTGAGTTAGCTATAAGAGATAAGTTTGAGAAAGAATTGGAAGCAGAATATATGTCAACTTGTTTTTTGAAATAAAATGTTTGACTGAATTCCTGTAGGAGGGAAAACTTCAAGATTACTCCACAATATTTGAATTGTTCCAAAAGTAATTAAAGAAGTTGTATCATTGTGAAATCAGCACCCCTAAGAATCATAAAGCAGAACCTGGGGTGGAGAAATACATTATAACTGATTATTCTATGAGAAGTTTTATCCGTAGAGTTCCATTTGTCTTCACTGTTAAGTACATCACTGTTGGTGAATATCTATGTTGCACTTGCAAATAGTTTGAAAGTAGAGGGATCCTATACTGCCAATGCTCAGGATTTTGTCTCATAAAAAGATAGAAAAAGTTGATGGAAGGTATATAAAGAATAGGTGGAGAAAAATATTGTTCGTCCACACTTAAAACGATTCATTTTAAGAGGTTACCCACATATGACTTCTGAGTACATGATGTACAATGATCTACTAAAGCATTTTGAATGGAACTGTGATATTGCATTGGATAGTATAGTGAAGAGAAAATCTATTAAGTATATGATGATCAAAATGGAGCATGACTTTTCAAATTGGAACGATGAAATGAATGAGCAATTCGCCCAATTGGAGAAGATTAGTGAGATTGAGATTCACGTTGAGCCTTCAAATGTCGGTGAGGGTGAAGCAAGAAATATATGTGACCCTCGATACACTCGCTCACAAGGATGTCCACGTTTTAAGCGATATAGAGGATGACTTGAATTCTACCTTAGAAGTTCACAAAGTGGTGGTGGAAGTGGAGGAAGAGGTGGTGGGAGTAGTAGAGGTGGTGGTAGAGGTAGTAGAGGTGGTGGTAGAGGTGGGGGTAGAGATGGTCGTAGAGCTGCTGGTAGAGGCAGTTAAGGCAGGGGTATAACTAATGTGTAAGATGAAGGAGATGAGGCAAAAATTTACTTGCATAATCACTAGAATATATTGATTATTTTTTTTGACAAATGTATATCTTATACTTATAAATATTAATTATGCATGCATCACGATGATGCTACAATATCACCACTTGGTAGTTTGCCTGATCTAAATGTTGAAGCAAATTGGGGCATTGAAGACTTGACTATTTAATAGAGGATATAACTTTGATCTTTATTTTTTAGTTGGATTTGTGATAGAATCTATCAGAATTTATTTATTTTATTTTGTAATTAGACTTACTTCAAATCGGTAAGCTTTCATTGTTAGAAATGGTTCCTTCCAAGGTTATATTATGGTTTGGCTATAATATGTGTTATATGCTCTAAACTATTTTATGTGCAACTTCAACTGTATGAATTTATGTATCCAAAGACTATGACCTAAGCCATACTTAAAAGCCCGTTTAAAATAAAAAAAGCTAAAATGATCCTAAGTATACTCAGAACCCTGAACCCTCATCTCGTCATATTACACTTATCACCACTTTTGCTGGAATAACATCATCTGCTAAACCACACACTCTTTTTTAATTTATCCAAACTCTGTGCTAACCTAAACCCTAGTAAAAAGCCGGTATAAAAAATTAAAATAAGCCTAATTACACTCGAACCCCGAACCCCCACCTCCTAATATTAAACTTATCACTACTTTGCTGGAATAACATCATCTGTAAACCGCACACACTTTTAAATTTATCCAAAGTATATACTGACCTAAACCCTAACCATCTCCTCGTAAAACGGAAAGCTTTTGACATTTAAAATAACCTAATTAAAAAGACACAACTGTTAGGTTCACATAGTGTAAGAATCTTTATAAACAATTAGTTTGTCCATTCAACTTCCTTCTCAAAAATATTGTAGGCTCAAGCAATTCTAAGTACTATCCAACCGGAATATTTTTAAGAACCTATGGACGTCCAACATTTGAGGTTAAGTTAAGCAATTCTTATTTTAATATAGATGATTTGGTAAGTGTTATGGCTTTATAACCGTTTCCTATGTTTTAATTACCCATAGCTTCTAATATGTTAAATTTTTTATTTGTTTAGCGATAGATCTTCCCAACACGAGTACTCAATCTTTTGCCTAATAAATCAATGGGCGCACATTTTTTTTGTGTGGGATGATTCATATGACATGGATCCAATTGTACTTCCTAATCGTAAAAGCCTAGGTAGGGGTTGGATATAATTTGTAAGGGACAACAATTTGAAGACTGGCAATGAACTTTATTTTTAGATCTTGCCATATCGTGTAGAAGCTCATTCTATTGTAGAGTTCACATATTGGGAAACCCTCCACATATTGGGGGTGAATCTGATGATAAATTATCAACTCCATCAAATTCAAGTGTCGATACTTCTTCTCCACCAGGGTTGTATTATGAAAGTGATAGTACCCTTTTTAATCTGGTTCAAATTGATTAGATGTTAGGGTTATTGTATTAGGGCTATGTGGTCATCTATGTATTTTTGGGTTTAAAGTATTGGGACTTTAATTTGTATTTGTTTCATCTAAGTTCTTGTCCATTTATGGTCAGCTGTGTTTAATGTGAATTATCAACTTTAATGTGTATTTTGTTTCATGTATGTTCAACTATGTTTCATCTAAATTTTTGTGTATGTTCTTCTCCGTTGTTTATTTCAACTTGATTTTTATTTCACCTATTTTTCAGTTATGTTGAATCTTTTTAATATTTACAAATAACAAGGGTTCATACATGCGGACATTATTTCAACCAAAGAACAAAAGACTAGTTTATACTTCCATATATACTTGATAGTGCCAACATTCTTTTATATTGTTATTATATATAGAAGTTATACTCATTTTAGAACCCTACTTATGACACGACGCGGAATCCGACTAGGCCGTACTGGAACCCGACATCCTCTACTACACCCGTCGGGCGAACCCTTACCAATTAAATTAGAAAAATAAATATAATTTAATTTATAAATAATAACAAGACTTAGAAAAAAAAACACAGACATACTGATACCTCCAAGCTGTACAAAATAAATTACAGCTGACCACCCAATATACTAGGTTTAGGGCTATCCAAACTAGACATCTAAGAGTACAAAAGAAGAAGGATACCTCATGAAGGGAGCAAAATGCAACTGAAATAATAACCAATAAACTGGTGGCCATCCGGAAAAAGCTAGCTCACCCTGACAGTTGAAGTCGTCTTCGCTCCTTCACAACGTGGCGAGCTCAATCCTGGAGCGAACCTGCCGAAACGAAATAGATAGAAAAGAAACAAACAACAAACAAGGGTGAGTCAAAATGACTCAATAAGTGGGGCAAACTAGCGACCTCAAAGCATAGGATAGCTAGCCAGGGAGAAGAAATATATAAACCAAATTTCTCTTATTTAAATTATAAAAATGCAGAGACATGTAATAACCGGAAACACGTATGAAACAATAAACTCAACTAGGAATACGAGCCAGAAATATATCAACAAATAAGCAATGCACGTATAAGCAGAACAATAGTCATGTCAAACAAGTCTACACCATGGTATGAATTGAGATGAGATGAAATGATATGAAAATGTGATGCAAAGGGTCACATGTGCCCGTAATCTCATCCCGAAGCGGAATACTCCTACATTCGAGGGAAATCCAATCTGATAACCATATAGAGCGGAATACTCCTACTCCTGGGGCGGAATACACCTGCACCCAATATGATATAAACCAGAGGCGGAATACTCCTGCACTCTCCTGGGGCGGAATACTCCTGCACCCGATATAATGTAAAGCTGAGGCGGAATACTCCTGCTCTCAGTATCTGACATAAGAGCGGAATACTCCTGCTCCTGGGGCGGAATACTCCTGCACCTAATATGATATAAACTAGAGGCGGAATACTCTTGCACTCTCTTGGGGCAGAATACTCCTGCACCCGTAAAATATAAACCCGATGCGGAATACTTATGCACTCTCCTGGGGCGGAATACTCTTGCACCCAATATGATATGCAATGTAATGCATATGAATGACATATAATTCATATGAATGCAATGTGTTGTGATAATAACCCTTCACCGGCGCGGGAGTCTTATCGACAGCCGGGGAGTAGATGCCAACTCACAGCCAGAGTACAATGCTCAAATCCTCAATGCAATACCAACAACAGAACATAATATTTAATATACAATGTAAATCCAAAGCTAAGGCGTAATGAGTACGCCTATCGGCAGCTGCACACGTAAGGAACACGTGGTAGAAAATCCACGAGGCCAGGCGCCTCTAAAGAAATAGATATAAACACTTACCTCTTCCAAAAGTTAGAGCTGCTAATCAACAACCGCTTTATCCTTTGGTTTCATTGCCAAACGATCCCATTCTATTCAATAAGCAGAAAAATATATCAAATTAGGCTAAAGGCTTCATTCCTCACATCTTAGGGCAATCCGGTTAGGAACCTGATACCCTATTCGCATACGCAATACGCAGTCCAGGCCTATGTACAGGGTTCAAAGTCACATAACCAAATCCTAAAAAAATTACATTTATATATTGCCCATAACTCATTGATTACGAATATATAATTAATTCTATTATCGGGGTCTAATTGACCCTTTAAACTATTAATTGAACTTATTAAAACGATGTCTAATATCCAAATTTTTACAGTTAAAATATATTCAAACAAACGTAATAAACTCAAATAATGCATTAACATCATTACTTGAATGTTCCTGGGTGAAAATTCTACTTTACTCCGACTCTTTTCTTATTTTCTGGTATTTTTTTCATTTCTGCGCGTTTTCTCTTAGCCTGCTTCTGAATCATTTTTGGTTTCTATTTTCGTACTTAGCATATATGCTAAGTAGCACATATGCACACCGCCACATCTGGTCCTTTCTTTCTCTTTCTTTCATTTTGTCTTTTTCCTTTTTCATTTTATTTTCTTTTACTTTTACGTTTTCTTTTCTTTTTGAAAACTAAAATGGTACTCTATGATACTCCAAATAATTCCAACTTTTTGATACAAGTTATATAAAATATATGTAACACACTTGCTAAGGCGGATCTCAAATCGGACTCCCGAAACTCAATATGCAAATTGAATGAAAAAAAAGTCAAATTATTTAACTTACGGAATTTTAGCGAAAACTAGTCGAACAACCTCGAAATTCACATTCGAAAGTTAAAAAAAAGTCATAAATAATCATACGAATCCAACGGCGCTTTCGGATTTCGAATCGGAGCTCGTTCGCCAAAACCGAGCTCGAAAATCTCTTTTTAATATTTATCGACAATAAAAACTGAAACCTTCTTCCGATGCCTACCAAACGAGGTCTAATTTAGCTCAAATTTTACAGAAAAGTCCTAATAGGCCTTACGAATATTTTAAAATTATCGGCACGCCAATCGGAGTCCTAACTTCCGAAACGACTGACCGAGGTCGTTTCATTCTCCTCCACTTAGACTCTCGTTCGTCCTCGAACGAGCCTAAGTCTAAAGAAAAATTTACACATATAACAAAAGAACTTGCACGACCTTCATAAGTTACTCCACGGGCATTATCTCCTGATTACATGATCAGAATTATAACACGTGCACCGAACTCTTTGAATGAAACATATCTTGATAATATGATAACACCATTGCCCAGCTTATTTTGACTAAACTGACCCTTCCTCGATCACGAGAGGAAAGTTTTACTTTTCGAAACAAAGGTATACGAAACTCTGGATGTATTAACATGATTTAGGTGATAATCACCTCTTCGATATACCTTTTGATATAGAACAGGTCGATGGAACTAAGAATTAGCTCACGATTGATGCAATAGGGGGAGCTTTTGAAGTACCTTGTCACTACACACTATAGAAGATTTGATGCAAGCTATATCATTTTTAAGAACGCACTATGTAACATCTCAAATGATGTTAGTGTTGTTCTGCAAGCTCCTTGTGGGAATGTAGTTACTCATATCCTAATGTCAAAGGTTCATCTGAACAGAGTCTATCATATAGGGATAAGGATCATGCAAATACTACTGGATAGTATGATGCAGGCCAGGAATGATCTCCAGACCGAACATCTACTTTAGAGTATTGTCTTTGAATTAGAAATATTATGACTTGAAAAAGTGAAAATAAAAGAGACATGTAGTTGGACCATGAACTGAGGCAGAATACCAGCAACAAGGTTGATTACATGCGCACTTATAACGCTAAAGTATCTTCTCAAAGAGTTTAGGTGTGAAGGAGATATGCCAATGATGGATGGACGATAAGCTGCACTAGACCTTTAACTCTAAATTTTCATAAAGTAAAACAACATCAGTACGAGGATCCAGTTCTAGTTGAATACAGACAGATATCCAGAAGAAAATTGAAGTCACCATACAGGGTTACCACTGACGGTGTTCTCATGTATAAAGATAGACTTTGTGTTCCTGATGTTGCAGATTTACGTGGACAGATTATGATAGAGGCACATTATTCCAAATACACTGTTCATCCAGGTTCGACTAAGATGTACCATGATCTTAAGCAGATTTATTGGTGGGACGGAATGAAGTGTGACATAGCAGAATTTGTGGCTCAGTGTTCTAATTGCCAGCAAGTTAAAGTCGTGTCATCTTTCGAGACTTTATGCTTTCAGCAGATAGGTACGTATATATGATCAGGTTGCCAGCTTATCTCTATCATTAATAGATTATTAGTGGGTTTAGCAATGATCGACCCTCATTGTAGGTTTCTGTCGTGGCCCTAGGTTGGGTCGTGACAAAAGTGGTATCAACACCTTAGAGATTTACTATTACCATTCAGTATTTGGAGGAAGACTCCTCCACTTAAAGCATAAACTCATGCAGCTATTTGAATAGGAATACCCATCCCAGCACAGTGTGCTGGACTAAAAAAGATTTAGCTAAAAGCTGAACGTAGGCAGACCTAAGATACAAACTACCTTTTCGAGTTTCCAAACAGCTGCAACTCTCGAGTCACAACTCCCTTCATTTTCTATAAGCACCATAGCCTGACGGATCAAATCAAGGTCAAATGACGCCTCTCATTACCTTTAGTAGCCTTGAAAAACAGTAATGTGCTTACCCGGCTACCTTGGCACGCACTTTGGCTCAACACAGGGAACATCACAATAGGTTACTAACTGCCTAAGCTCACTAGTGCCGAACAAATATGAGATGGCAACGGACTGAGGATAGAAATAATTAGAGCTTTAAGGAGCTCTTCTTCTTATTTAATTGGCTACCAGAGCTAGGCTACTTTCGAGTCAGGCTAACTGAAGAATCGCAATTGAAGAAATAGACATTAAATGAGCTTTATGGAGCAACATCCATACCAATTTAACCTCCTAATAAGAACAAAACTTTAATAATTTACCAGAAAACCCTTTTTATAACCCAAATAAGCTCATAAAATAACATGACTTTACTAGCGTCTAAATGAAGAGGAGATACATAGATCGAACATTACTTACTAATCACTTCACACCGGAAGAAACAATGACACTTTCTGATGGTGACGAATAAGAATCTCATCATCCTACCGACACTGAGTTCCAAAGAGAGATAGACTGACTTGACATTATAACAGAATGAGGCATAACGAGATGCCAAGCAACAATACCGATACTCACTTACAAATCTCTCACATTCAAACCAGGTAACCTAGGAGGATCTCAGAAATACCAGGAATAAATCATACAAGAATCTCACCCCTCTACCGCAACCGATTCTTAATAGAAACGACATCCAAGGAAACCATCGAAATATGATAAGACACACCATTTCCAGATCGATCAAAAGAATCAAATCTTACTCACATTTAAGAGAAGAAGAAATCTCAGGGTCTACTATATCGGATACCTCAGCATCCCGCCAGACAAGCAGTTCATAGAACTGCCTCTGCAGCTGACCTGAGCCACTACCCTGACAATCACTTTCTGAAGAACCACTGCCACCACACTCTCAACCTTACTGGATGGTAGCATTTCTCTGGCTGATTGAGATCTAAATAAAATCCCCCGCGACTGGGCAGGTGCCTAATGACAAGAGAAAGGACGACTGCCTACTTGCCGGAGTAAGGGATAAATCCACCAAAAATAATAGGCTTGCGACTATGATAATAACTTTTCAGTGAAAATAGAAGCTAGTTAGATTGTTGATAGCTATAAAGAGAAAAACTAGGTCTAATATTGACGAATTACTAGGGCACTTTAAGAATCGCGTGACACAAGATGAGATAACCCGGAAGGTGACCTCCCAATATAATTAGAACTTTTACCTCCAAATGAGGTACCATGGTTGCCCAGTAGGGCCACGAGATCTCCTGATCTCCCGCTCTAACTTATGGTATATCTCATACCCTCGGGAAATATCAATAACAACACCAAATGAAATCCCGACCTCAATCTCTCGAGCCACCTGGGATCCCAAGAAAAAAAAAAGGTCATCAATAAATCTTTGAATCTCTCGAAAGGCTCATGGACTAGTTCTAATGCATATTCAGCCATTCTATAGAATTCAATCTCATATTCTGAAACACCAACAGGTTAACCGACAGGCTACCCTGTCCAATCCACTCAAACTGGCAACACTTTTCATCTCGCTCGCTACTCGAAAGGAATTTTTTTTCCACGAATCTAGAAGAAATATCAAACCAAGTTAGATAATAAGAGAGCAGTCCACCAATCCAGGGCTGGAACTTGAAACTGGAAAGAAGAATAATCAACACCATACCGCTCGATATAATCAAGAGCCTGAAGGATATACTGACATCATTTTATTTTAAAAAAACTTACACAGGGATTATCTAAGGCATTGCTTGGGAATATCGGGAAGTTCAACCGCGTAAAATAATGCAACCTCTTTGAGCACTCGGACCCAATAATTACCTCAGTTACCTACCCAGCTAGAACAACTAGAGGCACAACACATGCTGCCTCCGAAACGTACTTTACTGCGGATTATTAAGAACTGGAATAGGAGCTCCCTGAGACCGAACATCAGCATCTGCAGCAACCTGATAAGCTACCTAGCGAATAATAGGTTCTTATGATATCTGCGTCACCAAGATTCTCGTGAAAGCATCGTAGTGAGCCAAGAGAACCACAAGGCCCTGCTCCCTTGCCCATCGCAAACTCGTACGGCTGGGACCTCCTTAACTGGATTGTCAGCACGAGACACTGTCTTAGTCTGGATATACTCTAAGCTAGGCACTGATACCAACTGACACGACTCGGAATCCGGCTAGGCCGTGCGGGCACCCGACATCCTCCCCTAGACCCGTCGGGCGAACCCTTACACATTAAATTAGATAACTAAATATAATTCAATTTATAAATAATAACAAGACTTAGAAAAAAAAGCACAAACATACTGATACCTCCAATGTGTACAAAAGAAATTACAGCTGACCACCCAACATACTAGGTTTAGGGCTATCCAGACTAGACATCTAAGAGTACAAAAGAAGACGGATATCTCCTGAAGGGAGCAAAATGCAACTGAAATAATAACCAATAAACTGGTGGCCATCTAGAATAAAAGCTGGCTCACCCTGACAGCTGAAGTCGTCTTCGCTCCTTCACAACGTGGCGAGCTCAATCCTGGAGTGAACCTGCTGAAACAAAATAGATAGACAAGAAATAAATAAAAAAACAAGGGTGAGTCAAAATGAGTCAATAAGTGGGGCTGACTAGCCTCCTCAAAGAATAGGATAGCTAGCCAGGGAGAAGAAACATATAAACCAAATTCCTCTTATTTAAATTATAAAAAGGCAGAGACATGTAATAACCGGAAACACGTATGAAACAATAAACTCAACTAGGAATACAAGCCAGAAACATATCAACAAATAAGCAATGCACGTATAAGCAGAACAATAGTCATGTCAAACAAGTCTACACCATGGTATGAATTGAGATGAGATGAAATGATATGAAAATGTGATGCAAAGGGTCACATGTGCCCGTAATCTCATCTCGAAGCGGAATACTCCTGCATTCAAGGGGAATCCAATCTGATAACCATATAGAGCGGAATACTCCTACTCCTGGGGCGGAATACTCCTGCACCCAATATGATATAAACCAGAGGCGGAATACTCCTGCACTCTCCTGGGGCGGAATACTCCTGCACCCGATATAATATAAAGTTGAGGCGGAATACTCCTGCTCTCAGTATCTGACATAAGAGCGGAATACTCCTGCTCCTGGGGCGGAATACTCCTGCACCTAATATGATATAAACTAGAGGCGGAATACTCCTGCACTCTCCTGGGGCGGAATACTCCTGCACCCAATATGATATGCAATGTAATGCATATGAATGACATATAATGCATATGAATGAAATGTGTTGCGATAATAACCCTTCACTGGCGCAGGACTCTCATCGACAGCCCAGGAGTAGATTCCAACTCACAGCCAGAGTACAGTGTTCAGATCCTCAAAGCTAAGGCGTAATGAGTACGCCTATCGACAGCTACACACGTAAGGAACACGTGGTAGAAAATCCACGAGGCCAGGCGCCTCCAAAGAAATAGATATAAACACTTACCTCTTCCAAAAGTTAGAGCTGATAATCAACAACCGCTTTATCCTTTGGTTTCATTGCCAAACGATCCCATTCTATTCAATAAGCAGAAAAATATATCAAATTAGGCTAAAGGCTTCATTCCTCACATCTTAGGGCAATCCGGTTAGGAACCTGATACCCTATTCGCATACGCAATACGCAGTCCAGGCCTATGTACAGGGTTCAAAGTCACATAACGAAACCCTAAATAAATTATATTTATATGTTGCCCATAACTCACTGAGTACGAATATATAATTAATTCTATTATTGGGGTCCAATTGACCCTTTAAACTATTTATATTGTTATGAGACAAACTTTAGAACTATTAAACCTCTAACACCATTGGATTTATAAATAAAAAAAATAAGGCTTCATGTCGGCATCATATCAACCATAGAACAAATAACCTAAAAAAATTCCCAACACCATTTGAGTTTGGGGGTACAATAATACATTTGCAAGATTGGAAATTTCTCTTAATCCTACTCGAGACAGCTTCCATACGCAACATCATCATTTCCTGGCTACGTGTAACTTGATCCACAAGGCTAGTTAAATTAGAAATTTCACCATGCAGTTCTTGCACATGAATAAAAATATTATTCAATATCCAATTGATAGGAAAAACTTGTTGATCCACACGGCGACTCAGATTGGCAATTTCAGCAGTTCTTGCATATGAATAAAAATATTGTTCAATGTCCAATTCATATTCAAAACTTCTTGTGAAGTAACAATTGGATAATTCATGCTCATCCTACAAAAAAATAGAAAAATGAAAAAAGTAGAATAAAAATTCTTTCATATTCCAAAACATGATGTAATAATGATAATGAAGAAGAAAATATTCTACATTCAAGATTCTTACATGACTTGTCTTGTTGAATTAAGATATGTATAATACGTGGAAAGATTTGAAGGTGATGCTCAAAGATAAGCTATATGATGATGATTAGATTATGAAAATGTGTTATGGTTTAAATAGACCGTGTATTGGCTAATGAAAAGACAACCGGCATTATATGATGCATAGATTGCACTAAACCATACACGCGCAACCAATGAGAGTGGTACCTGTATTGGCTAATGAAAAGACAACCGGCATTTTATAATGCATAGATTGCACTAAACCATACACGCGCAACCAATGAAAGTGGTACCTTATTTTGGGATCGTACCACTTTTCTGTATTTTTTTATGTCCAATGTACACACATTCACATATAATTAATGCTTAAAACTGACTAAATCCTAACTTGTTCTAATTGAATTGTTCATTTCACATTACAAATTGCATCATGTAGGATAATGAGTTCTCTTAATCTTAGTTAGATTATTTTATTTTTTAGATGTTAATTTAGAACAGTTAATCTATCATTTTTATTTTTGAAAGACACAAATAAAATGTCAAGTGATTAATCTATCATCTTACATCAAATTACATAACTGTTTTATGAGAAAATGAATTCTCTTAAGCCTACTAACACTTTTTTTTTCGAATTGTAGTTGTTAAATTAAGAATTTTTAACTTTTTAAGGATAAGTATAAAAATGTTTTAAATTACAATTTTCTTTCTGTACTTTATTTTTTAGTTTTAATTTGATTTTTTTCTTGTCCATATCAAATTACATAATTGTTTTATAGATAATGAATTCTCCTCATCTTAGTAATATTTTTTTTTTTCCGAATTTAAGGGCTTAAATTAAGAATTCTTCACCTTTTAAAGATAAGAATGAAATTGCCTTATTCTTTTTTATGAAATAATGAATTCTCTTCATTTTAGTAATTCTTTTCTAATTCTAGTCATTAAAATTATAAAAGTTAATCTATCCTTTTTAACCTTTAAAATATATGAATAAAAATGTGTCTTGTCCATATGAAACTGCCTAATTGTTTTACAAGATTATGAAAAAATAACAATAATGTAAACAACATTAACTCAGATGATTCATAGATTAACTGTACAACATCAACTTATCAACATCCACTTATCAACATAACCATAACATAGAATAAAGATCCTACTAAACAACCCTCCCCAATAAATAGAAAAATAAACTACATGCACTTGAGAACCTAACGGGAATTTGGGGAAATGAGGGATTTCAACAACAACCTAACTAAACTAGAAAATGGGTGAGGATGGAGGAGTAACCAGTCAAGACATATCAAGGCCGCTACCACCAACAGCAGTCGTGGCTAACTTCTCAACCCTCTCTAGGGTTTTCAGAATCTTGTCCTTGTTGCTCTCAATCAACGAAATCTTCTGTTTAATGTCCTCAAGTTTGTATTACATGTCTATAACACATTCGAGCACACATTTTTTCATCTAGAATACATTGTATTACTTGCATGTTGTTGGCCACTCGTTGTTATTGTCTTCCATGTCTATAAAACTAAATTACAGTAAATTATATTTTACAATCACCTAAACTCTAACGAAAACCACAAAAACAACCTTACAATGAAGAAGAAATAAATCACAAGTAAAATATATTGTACAATACCATAAATGAAAACCACAAAAAAAAAAAAATCAAACAAATGAAGAAGAAATGTTAAAAACTTGGGTTTTATTGTTAAATGCCAGTTCTTTTATCTCTAGAAAATGTAACAGATGCTTCAAAGATGAAGTTAAGTGATAACGAGGGTGTGAAGCACTAATTAGCTTCTTATATAGATAAACAAACCGATTCACAAAGGGTGTTTGTTTAAAATTAATCGTCAACGTGTGCGTAATTTAATTTTTGCACACTTAATGACATGAAATTAGAAACATAATCATTAAAAAGACTGTTTATTTAAAATAATGACCCATATTTACATATTTTGGAATGTTATGAAAGTATAATTTAATTAATGACTCTATAATTAATAACACATGAACATAATTATATGTGGTCACTTATGTACAATAGCATGATGTACAATACGACATTATACCGGTGATTGTTAACTCATCAGATTGACCAATGAGGGAAATCTAAGAGGGTCAATAGCTATGATAACTCACTTCAATTGTATCAAATAGCCACATGAACACAATTATATGTCAAGACTTGTATACAATAACATGATGTACAGTACGACATTATATCGGTGATTAGTAACTCACCACATTGACCAATAAGGGACATCTAGGGGGTCAATAGATATGCCACTCACTTCAATTGCATCATGTAGGCATAAGAACACAATTATATGTTGTCACTTTTATACAATAGCATGATGTACAGTAGGACATTATACCAGTGATTGTTAACTCATAACAGTGACCAATAAAGGTCACTAGGGGGTCAATAGCTATGATTACTCACTTCAATTGCATCATGTAGGCACAAGAACACAATTATATGTGGTCACTTGTATGCAATATCATGATGTACAATATGTCATTATACCAGTGATCTTAACTCATCACATCGACCAATAAGGAGATCTAAGAGTTTCAATAGCTATGATAACTAACTTCAATTGCATCAAGTAGGCACATGAACACAATTATCTCTCAAGACTCGTATACAATAGCATGATGTACAGTACGACATTATACTGGTGATTGTTAACTCACCACATTGACCAATAAGGTAGATCTAAGAGGGTCAATAGATACGATCTCTCACTTCAAGATGCATTATGGATGCGCATGAACACAATTTGATGTGGCCACTTGTATATAATAACATGATGTACAGTACGATATTATACCGGTGACCTCAACTCATCAGATTAACCAATAAGGGAGATCTAAGAGGGTCGATAGCTATGATAACTCACTTCAATTGTATCAAGTAGGCACATGAACACAATTTTATGTTAATATACAATAGCATGATGTACAGTACAATATTATACCGATGATTGTAACTCACCACATTGACCAATAAGGGACATTTAGGAGGGTCAATAGCTATGATCTCTCACTTCAAGATACATCATTTAAGCACATGAACACGATGATATGTGCAAGGAATTATTTAGGTTTTACAAAGGAAAAACAATTGGTTAGGAGTTTAAAAAAGTAGGGGGATGTAGTACTAAAAAGCACGTTTAAAAAAAAAAGCTTAAAAGATCCTAATGGGGGACTTATGAATGCTTGTGCAAAGGAAATGGAGGTATGCGATTTCAACTTCTTACTCACAAGTTATTGTCGAAACGGATTCGATGTTGCTTAAGAATGCTATGGCAAAAAATTGGGAGGTGCTTGGCAACTCATGTACATAATGGAGGAGTTTTAGAGCTTGATGGAGAATATAGAGGTGGTCGTGATGCATGTGTCTAGGAAAGAGATAAATTGGCGAATTACTTGGAAAATTTTGCAATTGATCAAGAGGATGTCATGATGAATTCGTTTCAAGAGTTGGATAGCATGGAAAGGAGGTTGTTGAATGGTGACAAGTGTAATGAGTCGTACATAGTCTCTAGGCCGAGGAGGAATAATGGAGGTGGAGGTTTCCTTCATGTTTAAATCTATGAAGAGGAAAGCTTGAAGGATTGTACGACTAACTTTGTTTTCTTTTTGTAGGTACTCTGAAGATTATAATTCATGATGTGAAGCTTTTCATGCTACTTTGAGTGATTGGAATGGAATGGGATGCAATTCTTAGACTATAAAATTACATGTGTGTCGTGTGCAAGTATGTATGAACACTAATTCTTGGTGGTTGATGGAGTTTGCACCGTTCCAACCTATACACTACTTGAGTGACGCGTCAAACGATTGTTTTAGCTGGAACAAATAAATTTAAATTGGGACAGTAGCAAAATGCCAATGCGCCACTCTCTGTTTGGAGTTGAAGCCAGACAAAACACTCTAGGAGGCGCCGCATGGGACAACGCGCAAAGAGGGGAAGATGGCCAGAATTTTGTCGCGCACAACAAGCATCTCAGCGACTGAATTCTGCTGAAGCGCCTTGGCATGCGACGTGCAAGGGACTGTTTGCGAGGCGTTTTCCACTATAGTGTTGGGCAGCTTGAAGTACCCTTATGCTCATCGTTTATGCTATCATGGACGCAACTTAGGGGTTTTATAACTAGCTCATTCTTGAGGGATTCATTAGCAATTATTCAAGTCATTTTACTCAAGTTTACATGATATTTACATTTTGTAAATCACACACTCTACATATTATGGAGGTTTTAAATGGTGGTATTAGTGTCGTATGATGCTCATTCCATTGAAACGGTACAATAGGTAGAGTTAGTGTGAGCAAGAGTCTAGTTATGGTTAGCACAGGAAGTAGCAAAGTATTAGATTAAGCATGATTTTATATTTGGCAAAGTGTAAAGACCTTATTTATTTTGGTTTTGAATATTATAAAATTAGTCACTAAGCAATGTGCTTAGTGGTATTTGTGTAAATAAAAAAAATACTCGAACACCAAACCCCCATCTCATTCACTACGCTCATCACCACTTTGCTGGAATAGCATCATCTGCCAAACAATTCACTTTTTATATCTTTTAACGTTGTAGCATATTGTATTAATGGGGAAATTTAAAGAGGAAAAAATGTAGGCATGGATTTTTCGTGGAGAAAAAATAAAAGTGGAGGGAATTATTTAAAGTTTAGTGCTATTTTAGACTCTTTAAATACTCGTCCATTACATACACCATGCATTGCCACAATCCCAATTAAATCAAGAATATAGTTAACTCAAATCAAAACAAAATGGATTGCGGATGGATTGAAGAAGATTCATAACATGTTCAAGATGCACATCCCATATACATACATTAAACGTGACGAACTGGTATGTTATTTTATTTTTCAAATCATATTCTAATCTAATTTAGGAGTTTGGATACGAAAATAATATTATCGTTTGTTATGTTTGCGTAGTACCTTCCAAAGAGTGTCTATCACTATCTTTCTCCTATTTCGATTGAAAACATTCTCCGACGTAGGGGGAAGGAGTGGACTGCAACACTGTCAAGTGGTGTCCGATGAAGACTCGTGAAGGGACGAAAAAAATTTGTCAAGGGCAATAAAAAAAAGATGTTCTTGTCTTTGAACTTGTTTAAGCTACAACGATTGTCCTCTTCAAAATTGAACTGAAACAACATTAATGCGGACAAATTATTTAATGTTTCACTTGTATTGTTGATTTTTCATTTTATCAATCAACTAGTCACACTGTCTTTTTTTCATTTATAATACTGAGTATTTGATATAAAATTAACACAACTACTAATAATCTTACAACACAAATCAGATTTTTATTATCGCTAAAGTAGAGTCGCTCAAACACTAAGATATATGCAAACTCTATCTATATGTTACTACACTAAACAAATTGTTTAAAAATCATGAAAGAGAAGTGCAACCCAAATGATTTGCTAAGTCAATTTATTGTAGGCAGGCGTGTCTTAAAGGGAAGTGTAATGGTTGCACCCAAGAGTGAATAGCCTGCATAGAGAAGTGAACTAGCTCCATAGAACACAGAAAAGTGAGCTTAAATAATTATGAGACTACATAGGAAATATAATTCTATTTAATACAGTTCAAGAAAATAGAACGATATATATATATATATATATATTATATATATATATATATATATATATATATATATATATATATATATTATCGACATACAATTGATGCATACACTTCAATTGCTGAAATAACTACTTTTTATAAGCATAATAACTATGGATAGGACTTCAAAGAAGAATATTATTTCCAAACCATTATTCGGTTTACCAGTTAGCCATAATATTTTGTTAATCAGTTGCTAGGGGGTTGGCTAAAGAGATTTTTTTTTCTTACATCAAAAATGTTTTATTGGAGATCACCCGCTAACCACACTTTACAACATGCTTGATGACCTGCCCACATCATGCTTGATGACTTGCTCACACATCTATCAAAAATGCATCCAAGGAGCATTTTGTTATCATTATCACTAGTGACACTGAATTTGCATCCAAGTCTTCTAAGTCTCTGTTTGTTACCCAAAAACCTGAGTAGTCCATTATGAAGTTGTCTATTGTGCATGCTATGCATGTAGCATGGTATGCTAATGTTGGTTTTTTGTTGGCTTTGCTTATCATTGTCTCATATGTTTCTTTTTTTTATTTGATCGTGTTTTGCTAAAGTTATGGAATATTATTAATAATGAAGCTTATGTTATGCTTATTCATTCTTTAACTATTATTAAGCATCGTACTCCATTTGGTAAACTAGCATTAAGAATGACTTCATCATTATCACATCTGAAAATGATGGTACGCCATCTTGATCGAACTTCAAATATGATAATTGTAATGTAGTAACAGTTGAACGGGAATTAAAAAAAAATACAATTAAATGAGAATAAACATTGCAACTATTGAACAACTTGATTAAAAGGTTCGTTATTGATTCGAAAGAAAATATGCATCCCGACAAAAACAATAAAAATTCAAAATAAAAATGAGTTATTCATTTTTCAATTTTTCTTTACACAATCCTTAAGAATACATATGGTACCAAGTTCCAAACTAGTATCATATTGGACAATGTTGCTACCGACATAATTTTTCAAGTTATATTCAACCATCCACCTTCCAATAGTTTAGGTCATGGGTTCGATCTCCATAACCAAAATTTCTAAGTTCTTTAACAGTATAAGTTTTACTTACATTATCATCTTTTTTTTTCTCTAATTATGGTATAATCCAACTTCAAATGGCTAAACTCATGGGTTCACAAATCATAAGCAATTTGTTTCAAACTACTTTAATATTCAAAGTTTATCTAAATAAATTTTAATGAATTTCTATGTATGACACATGTAGACAAATGTAAACTAATGGAAACAACTTTATAATTTCAAGTTCGTAATACTTTATCAAAAATGAGTTATATGATACGCCTTATCCATTTAGAACTAAACTTTCCACTAACGATTAATAATAAAACCTAAAAAATCATTTCATGCTTGAATAAATATTTTTAAAATCAACTTGATAAACTTTATGATAAATTCATCCCTACGTACATTCCAACTAGTAAAACAGAAGAAATAGTACTTGAATCATTGTCACCATCAACCTCTTTGACACTTTCATCTACAAACGAGCTTGAAGATGGATCTTTATAGCCACTAATAATTTTTTTTTTTTTTTGATATTTGTATATAGCTTTTTGGCTTCATCATACTACTTGAAAGTCTGGAAGATGCTACCCTTGAAACCTACAATGATTGGAGCACACTCACGCCAAGAATTGTACAATCCGGGTCTTTTACCACGAAATAATACACCTTTCATTTGGACATTTTTTTTAACTTGATCATTCTTTTGGAAGTCGTTGAATGTTGATATGGCTTCATCATAAGATTTGAAAGCTTGGAAAATGCTACCCTTGACTCCGTTAACCATAGGGGCACACTCACACCAAGAGGTGTATAATCCAAGCCTCTTACTACGAAATACCACATAATCTTTTGAAGCATTATTCTCCTTCACATGGATCATTCTTCAGTTGTACTCCTTACTCTTATTGAAATGAAGAGAGGAAGAAAGTAGATATGGAATAAATTTAAGTGTGGCAGTCAGCTTTTAAAGGTGTATATATATTGCTCAAAGTATAAGGGTTAGAAAATGACCAATCAAAAATAAGAATCAGGGTATATACATGATAAGTTTGGTATAGTATGGTATAGTATATACATGACAAGTTTAGTATAGTATCCTAGTAGTATGTATTATGTATGTATTTTTATACTATCAAATGATCATTCATTATTTTATAGGAGAATGAAGTACATGAGTATATGCGAAAAAGTACATTGAGAATGGTCACACCATTAATATTATGAGAGAGCTTTCACCAAACTATTCAAAATTAAAAAAAAAAAAAAAATTCTGTTAAGGGATATAGATGGAATAAAAATAATGTATTAATTAAAAATACATATGAAATTATAATAGTGACCCCATTTGGGTCATTTGGGTCATTATCAGTGTGGCCAACTATATTTATCATAACCTAAAATCTACTGTAAAAATTTCGCCCAGCAGCCACTTTTAACACTGGTATTTAGTTTGAGGCCACTATTTTTATTGGTCTTACATTAGAGGCCATTTTTGGGCTTTTACTAAATAAATATTGACTTAAGTTCTGATAATTGATTGAACTTCAGTCCATACGGCCCCTGGACTGAAGTTCCATCTCTAAGGACTGAACTTCAATCCATATGGCCATGGACTGAAGTTCCATCTTTAAGGATTGAACTTCCGTCCATATGGCCCTGGACTGAAGTTCCATCTTAAGGACTGGACTGAACTTCAGTCCATATGGCCCTGTATTGAAGTTCAATCTTTAAGGACTGAACTTCAATCCGGCCACCGGACTGAAGTTCTATCTCTTTAAGCAAAAGTGGCCACAAACTAAATATTTTGGTATTAGTGGTCTGTGCCCAAAGACCAGTGGCAAAAGTGGTCTTTCGTGCACTTTCCCCAAATCTACTCTCTCTATCTCATATTAGTTGTCTCGCTCTTTCATGCCTATTAAGAAAATTATCAAATAGAGTGTTTATTTTACTATGTTACCCCTATCTAATATTTGATTATATATTTTTTTAGAATTCTTTTAATTATTCAGGGTATAGTTGAAAAAAATTTATTAAATTCAGTCTTGAAATCCTTAAGGGACAACTGATTTGGGATACATCATTTTTACTAAAGGGACAACTAATTTGAGGCGGAGGGAATATTAGACTTAGATTATAAATAAGATTGAAAAAATTACGCCGGATGACTACTTATATATCTTATTAACAAAAGATAGAGATATTATTCCTAGTTTGCAAAACATAGCTATATTTTTGTATAATGCTACAAAATATAGAAAAAATAATAGCAATTTGGTTAAAAAAAATATTTGTAACCCTAATATTTACCCTCCCCCTCTCTACCTGCTTTACCAAGCTACTGCCGCCCCCAAGCCATCTTTCTTTAGCGTTAACATTCTGGAGAAATCCTTCACCAAGTCACCGTTGGCCAATATTGTCGCTGCTTCTTCAGATCTGTTTCAGCCACTACCGACCACTATTGTTTCTCCAGGTCTTCTTGAACACCGTTGCTGATTCTCTTTCTTTCTTTTTTTCAAGCCCTCTTTTTTCGGCATAAATATTCCGACGAACAACCATATTCATCCCACCAATATTGACCAACACTGCCTTAGCTTCCCCATATGCTCTCTGATACCGCTGTTGCTTCTTTCTTTTTTCCCTGAAGCTTATTTGGCGCCTAATCCGACTTTGTTCTCCGAATCTGGCGTTGCTCCAGTACTTTTCTAGGGTATCAATTGTGCATTTCAAGTGTTTTGACTATGTATCTCTTTTGCATATCATATGTACAAATTGAGTATCACATTTATGCCTTTTATGTATCCATTATATATCACTTGTGTATAGTTCTTCTTTTTCTTCTCTTTTTTTTTTCTTTTTCATGGTAGTTATGGTGTTTAAAGGTGGTTGTTTGAAGGTCGGAGGATTGTATATCCATAATTTTTTTATTGTATGTAGTGTTACATCTGATAGACACTGTACATACAATGGATATACACTAGACATACAAATCTATCCAATGAATTATGTCAATTGTATATTTAACATTTCTTCATTGTATGTCTAGTGTATCGCTTTGCATACGATATGATATCGTTGAAGACATCATATCATGGATTTTTTTCCTTCCTTTTTATATATTTTTCTAAATTTTAATTAAAAAAAAGTAATGATATGTTCTGGAGATAGTCTAATGTTACCATTTTTTTTTTCTAAATAGGTAATGTAAAGAGCCCAATAAGTTTATAGTTTAAAAAAATTATATGATCACTTTAACCAGATTAAGCAATAACAATGATTAAGAGTCGGTTTACAAAGTTTCTGGCGAGCCAAAAGTGCTTATTTTGGAAGAATTGAGGTGTTTGACCAACTTTCTAAGAGACAAAAATGATTTTGAATGACAGCAGAAACTGTTCTTCCAGTGGGGAAGAAGCTATAAAAAGTGACTTTTCCATAAAAGCAGAATTGTTTCTATTTTCTAACATTCCATAAATATCCTTACAAAAAATCCTATATACTTACCTACACCTATTTATTTGACCTAATGATTATAAATTTATAATATATATAAATAATACAATATTTTTCTCCTTGTTTCTTTTATGCACACTTACATCATCATTTTTTGAAGTTCTGGATCCAATCACATATTTTTTTAAGGTATGAGTTTAGCATATTCAATTAAGTATGCCCTATTTTTAAAAAATTTTAATTAAATAAAATAAATTAAAATATTGCTTTTGATAATGAATATAACATACTTATCTAGTTAAATATCTGTAAAGTGAATCTATATATACCTTTACTCGTAATTTATCACGCAAATATATTTTTTTAAAAGTTTGGCCAAACACAAATTATTACTCAACTATTGACAAAAGTATTTTTCAAATGAGTTGGTCAAAACACAAACGGCTACTCTCAAAAATTAATTTTACGAAATGCACTTTTAAAGACAAACACTTTTTAAAATAAGCAGTTTTCATAAGTTTAGCCAAACAAGCTCTAACGGTTTTAATTAGAAATTAAAGATGATGGCAAGGAATTAATGTATGACAAATAAAAACAAACAAAGGATAAATATTTCTTTATTTATATTGATAAGTTATAAGCGAGCCGAGTGAAACAACAACGAGCACAACAAGAAAACTTAGAAATAATCGTGACAATGAACTACAATCTTAAAAGAATAAAGACATAAGATTGTGCATGTTTTATGAGTGGGAGTTACTACTTGGTAAGGCTGGTGGTTGGACGGAATGAACATATATGCAGCGAAAGCAGATCTAGTATCTATATTCACATGTATTCTTGACAAATTAGTAGCTCAATAATGAATTTTACAATAATATACAACGAAATACTTATTTAAGCACTCACAAAGACCTTCCAGCTTTCCACGGCCTTATATCATGTATCCGAACAATTTTCAGACTAACAATACTTGGGCAGAACAAGTGCTTGAGAGAGAGAGAGAAATTGTGTTTTTCGCGTGTCTTTTATGGTGGCTGAAACAATCTTTTTATATGATAGTTTTTAGGGTTAAAGCCCTTCCTAAAAATCTATTAGGATTCTTTCACACTAAGCAACATCTCTGCTAGTCCTAATTAGATTCGGTCACAATAGGAACCACAAAATCAATTAACACGGCTTCCTTTTATGAAATTTATTCTTTTTCTCTAGATCTAACCTTTCATAATATATTACAAATTATTTTCACCAGAAATTTGTAATTGTACTCCTTCAAATTTTTCAATCAAATCTTATTTAACTCTCCACGTTAAAATTTCAAACACCAATCAATAATATTAAATTACTTTAAATTAATATATTGACTAAATGAATATACTTTAGACTTCCGCTTAACTTATTCTATATGCCGGATACAAAATCTACTAGCTAGATTTAACTATTATTGTTTTTCTTAAATGGATACTTATTTACTTTTTGAACCCTTCATTTACAAGGTAAAAGAGAATCACGTGAAAAAAAAATCCTTAATATATAAGAGAGTTCTTAAGGATTGAGTATTTAATAGTGAATCCTTAAAGTCAACAACAGTTGTGGTGAGATAAATAAGAATCATATACTATTGATATGAAAAATCAAGTTTACATCGAGAATGAGAAATAAATTCTTATTGGAAGGACTTCTCCTTTAACTAGCCTTAGACAAAGTGAATTTGAATTAGTAAGAATTCCATTACAAGTAACAAATGTTGGGTGGGAGACAAAAACAAAAAGAATCCCTCGAGTAGGCATAATCATAAGATCAGCTTATTGAGATCCTAAAAGATAAGTGGCCCAATAAAACGAGTTTATGGGTAATGCACATCAGGAATCTTGCACGCCATTTTCTTGTTTACCTTTTATGTTTGCATCATTTATGCCCATACTAAGGCAAAAATAGCCCAATTAAATGAGTTAACGATAGGGAAAAAGGACAAAAGAATGCCAATAAGAGTCAAACTTTGTAAGTTTTCATTTATTCAATCTGTAGGCTTATACTCAGTTATCACGTTTGTGTTATCTTTCATAACGATGATAATTAGTTTGGTGTGCAGAGACCCTCTCCATTACTACTTTTTTTTGGCATTTTGGACTTCACATTCTTATGGTAACAACAAAGTTGGGCTATATATTTGGGCTCATGTGAAGGGTCTGCTAAGTATGTTAGGTTCTTTACATAAATAGCAGTCCATATGAAAATATTTACTATTCTTTAGCCCTTACTTTTGATAGCCACAACATTATACTAAAATAATAGAAAAATTTTTTAGTGTTAATAATCATATAATACTATTTTTCTTAAATAAAAGATATATATCAATGCTAAAAAAATAAAATATATATCACCTAAAAGAAGAATTTGCATAATAATATTTTTTATTTTTTATTTTAGTCACCATATTTAATATTTGCATAAATAAAATACATATCACCTAAAAATAATACTAAAAAATACTAAAATAAATAAATATTGAATATACACCATATTCAAATAGTGATATATTGTATTAAAATAGTAAATATTAATATTTATTTATTAGAAATTTAATATATACATATCGTATATTTAATATTTAATCACTTAATATTTTAACATATGTATGTAATATATTTTGAATTATTATTTTAAATATTAATATTTATTAGATACACAATATATGTATGATCTTTAATATTTATTTATATCTATTAATATTTATTAGATACACCATATATGAAATTTTTATTTAAAAGATACACGATATATTTATGATATCAATATTTTATATATTTTATTAGATATTTATAAAATATTATTATTTTATATATTACTAATATTTATTAGATACACGATATATGTATGATATTTTAATATTTATTTGATATACAATATATGTATGATATTTATATTTTATTAGATATTTATAAAAATATTAATATTGTATATTTTTATTAGATATTAATATAATTTTAATATTATTTATTTGATATACGATATATGTATGATATCTATATTTTTTATTACATATTGTGTATTTAATATTTAATCACTTAATATTTTAATATATTGTGTATGTAATATTTATTCAATTAGAATTTATATATTAATATTAATATTTATATATTAACATATTGTGTATGTAATATTTATATAGTTACTAAATATATCAAAAATTTAGATATTATTTATTATTTCAAATTGTGGTTAATCTCTAAATACAATGGATAAATATTTTTGTATGAAATACAATTAATAATATATAAATAAATATTCTTAAGTAATCCTAAAATACTTGCATATCGAAGATTTTAATATTTTAACATATTATTGTCTATGTACTGTTTATTGTACATAAACAAATAGTAAAAAAAACCCTACACAAATAGTACATAAATAATATCATGTATTTAATATTTATTTATTAAATGTACAATATCTAATATCATATATATCGTGTATTTGAATAATTATTCTCTTAATTTTTAAAAATATTATGTATGTATTGTTTATATATTACTAATATTTGTTTTATATATACACACACGGTGAGGATTTAAATCGTTAAAAAGTTATTTTTTGCTAAATATGGTATATAGGCGATTATAGGCTTCAAAACACAATTAATAAATTCATTATGATCTCTACATAAATACACAATTATATTTTAAATATATTAACACAATAATATGAATAAGATTATAAATATTAGAAAAATAAGTAAAATATGCTCTATGTGTGTGTGTGTAATATACTGAATCATTATTATATTATAACTATTAAAAATAAATTCTTGAAATATCATTTTGTACATTTAAAATATAAACATAAATAAATATGCAATGGGAAAGGAAATATAAAAAAGTTGAATTTGATAGTTATAGAAATATTATATGTTCTTACGTATACTACCTAATTGAAAGAAAATGTTTTATTAACTAGCAGTAGGAAATAAACAATAAAGAGATTTAAAAAAATAGACTCCTATAATAACTCATGTCTTTAATTCTTAAAATAACATTAACAAATATGAGATCAGCATTAACTAAACCCTTAAATTAAGGGATAAATATTTTTATTAATTTATAGAATAGGTGAATTAATTTATAAATTACCTAATGGCTAGAGAAAGAAAGGGAGTGAAAAGTGGGGCTAGAAACAGTAAATAAGTACTACTCATGTGCTTATTGAGTAATTTACCCGAGTATGTTCATTGCTTTGTGTCCCCAATGGGTTCGTGAGATTTATCACACCAATGCAACATTGAAAGGAATTTTTACACAATATAGACATTTGGGAGGGTGTTTATCAGAAAATAGATACATTTTATCTAAATTATTCCAAATAGACTTATTTACTTATCATTTAATAGCCATTTTTAAAAACTTTTTAACTTCCTTTTACTGTGCCTACAATTATGGGAATGGGGATATTCATTAATTGTGCATTTACTAAATTTTCCCGCTTCTCAAGTAATATCACGCTTAACATTTATTCCCTTTTTCAAGTACTAAATTTTCGGTCTTTAAAAAACTAAATTTTAGCCTAAAGAAACGGCAGTATTGTCTATTTCCTTTTAACTATTTATGTTGATATTTTGCATGTATACCTTGCATACTGTCTCTGAATTTACATATTACTTTTATATTTTTTGCATATTGTTGATATTTACCTAGCATATTGTCAATTAATTTAAATAGTATGTTTATATTTCTGGAATATTTCATGCATATACCTTGCATACAGTCCTTATATTTGCATATACAGTGAATTTCCATACAGTCCTGACTATTTCCTTTTAACTGTTTTGTTGATATTGCATGCATATCCCTTGCATATTGTCCTGAATTTTCACGCGTCCATTAGTTTGCAGATTTTTCGGCTGCTGATAGTTATCACAATCGACGCTAGTATTTAGGAGATATTCACGCAGATCTTTTAGAAGTTAGGATATCCATGTACCTGTTATTTAGCATCAATTTTGGTTAGCCATTGATATATGTTAATATGTCTATTATCTAGTAAGGCTATGTAAGATACTTGGTTAATTATGAAAATTTTCCACATTAAAATACGTGTGTTGTCTTTATTTCTTACAACCTTTAAAATATAACGATATTTTTTTACTTCGTACTTTTTTAATACTCATCTATTTTCTTTCATTTATGGGGCATTTGACTCGTATATAATTCATTTGCTTGGAGAATGGAGAAGGAGACCTCATAAACTTCTTCTTAGTCACGTTATAAGCGCTCTTCTTTGTTACACCCGACTTCATAGACAGTAAAATTTTATGGACTAATAATCTAATATAAGTTACTGAAAGTGTTGTGGCTATCTCATCATCTCATTGTTCGTCATAGATGTTGCACGAGATAGAGTGTAGGCCAGTCAAGAACATTCATATTCAGAAAATAAGAGTAATGGAGATAAAAATACTCAGATAAATGTATAGGCATACTAGGAGAAATAAGATTACGAACGAAGACATACAATACAAGGTTGGAGTGGCATCTTGGTGGATAAGGTGCGGGAATTGAGGCTGAAATGATATGTGCATGTGACAAAGAGAAGCACAGATACCCTAATAAGGAAGTGTGAGAGGTCTAAGGAAGGTAGAGGTAGATAGAAGAATATGAAGGTCGATGAATCGAATAGAAGGTTAGTATGCTGGCGAGCGTGTTTTGACATCTAGTGGTAGAGCATGATTTTAAAAATATAGTAAGAGTCTTCTAGCGATAGGGTTTTTATTGTGTCTTATCTGCTTCCTCTTCTCTTTACCAATATTATTGGTACTATTGTTCTAATAATATTATATTTCTTTATTTATTACCATTGTTGTTGTTTCTACTATTTTTGTTATCTTTCATTATTTTGTTTGCAATACCTTTCTTTTCTTCCATATTTTAATCCTAGCTTTTTACTCTTTCATTCAAACCAATTTTCATAATATTTTTCTTAACTGGCGGTTTATCAGAAACTATCTCTCTACCTCTCACAAAATAAGAGTAAAGTCTACGCACCTCACTTTCTCAAACACTGCTTATGGAATCTCAGTGAGTATGTTGTAGTAATCATCTCAATAAGGTATATTGGGAAGTTAAAGCCAATTATATTCTAAAGATATTTCATTCTTTTTATGAGATATTAAAAATAAAAGAGTGTTACCTTAATTGAGACAGAAAAAGTACTATTTACTTAAATTTTTCTATTGGTCTCTCATCTATATATATATATAAGGGTGAAAATCATTTCACTCCCCAATTTTGGTTAAAAAATCAAACTCCCCCTCAACTATGAACAATAATCATTCTCCTCATTATCTCAATGGACTTTCAAAAATTCCTACTTTACCCTCTATATTAGCAAGCTTTTTATTTTATTTTTTGTTAATATCATGATATATTTTATTCTATGTTATACATATAAATTAAAATAGTATTATAATTAAAATAAAAGAAGTGAATAATAATCAAAGCATATATATAAATTAATGATTTCATCAATAAAATAAACAAGAATAACTAATTATAGAAATAATTTTACTTGTATTAGTACTTTACTTATAAAAATCAAAACTCAAAGGTAATCTACTACTCCCTCTGTTCCAAAATGATTGTCACAGTTCGGATTTCGAGAGTCAAACGAGTTCATTTTGACCATGAATTTAAACATATAATCTTTAAGTTTTTTGTAACGATGTTTATATATTTAGAAACTACATAAAAAGTATTATAAGTCACAATAATTAATAATTCAAAATATTTAAAAGACATATAAAAATATTACGGTCAAAGCTAAACTCGTTTGACTCTCGAAATCCGAATTGTGACAATCATTTTGGAACGGTGGGAGTATACAATAAAAAATTAAAAAAATAATGCATGAAGTACTAGAATAAATTATTGAGGATAGCAATATACTTTATATAAATTTAAAAAATAATCTATTTATCTTAAATTAATTTTAAGTAATAATATAAGTTATATTTTATCGCAGAGACAGACCCACATGTTGGGCTAGGGTGCACTGACACTCGCTTGATTGGCCAAAATTTCTAAATTTATATGTTAATTTTTTTAAAAGAAGACATATGTATTAAGGTGACACCCATTGAATCAAAATTATAATTGAGTGCATTGGTTGAGTATGCCCGCGATACTTGCATTTACCCCTCACATTTTTAATTCCTCAGCTCTATTCTTTATTTTATTTTATTTTATGTTTATTTTTTCCTACATTATAAATAGTGCATAACCGCTGTAACTTTCAGTTCCTGGGTCCACCTCTATTTCATCGATAATAGCCTAAACTCAACAATCGGTATATACGATACAGAGAATGATGGTGAACGTACTTTATTAAAAAATATAATTACACATATTGATAATTTTAATGAACTTAAATTACTATAATAAGCTATATATTATTCAAATTATAGGTTAAATACTATTAAAAATTATATTTAAATACATCTCATAGATGAGAACTAATATTGCTAGGGACAAAATAGACATTATATAGGATAAAGGAAGGAGAATGACTATATTTCATAGTTGATGAGGGAGTTTCATTTTTAAACCAAAGTTGGGGGGTCAAAATGATTTTCAACAAAGAACGCTTAGGACAAAATGTAGAATAGGACATTAGGAAAACAATTGTAATAATATCTCATTCAAATTTAAATTCAAGTTCAAATTCAAAGTGAAAAATAAGTGATTCATCTTTTATATATATATATATATATATATATATATATATATATATATATATATATATATATATATATATATATTATAAAATTTGAATGAAAAGATATTGTTTGAAAAATAAAACCTATTACTTTATCTCTATTGAAAACTAATTATTATGATTCTAATATGCAAGTACACGAACTTATTATATCATGAAATATATATCAATTAAGAGCTGAAATTCTCACCAGAAATATGTGGATTATTAAAATTGATAAATTATTTTTACTAAATGATCAAACAAAAGACACAGATATTTTTTTTTTGGTAATTAGAAATTTCATTAATCACCAAATTTTGAAATACAAATCCTAGTCTGCTTCAACTCAGCAGAACTAATTACAGTTTAACTCTCCTATGATAAATCAGTAACTACCTAAGCAGCAAGAATAACAAACAGCTAGAAAACAAAACTATTGATCAAATGTGCTTGTCTTCCTTTAGCTCGAGCATAGCACATTACAGCTATATTCTTGGCTATACAGGTTCCCTCTCTTGCTTTCTTCTCAAAGATCCTCATGTTCCGTTCATTCCATATGGCATATATAACTTCAGCATAGACTAATCTAACAGTAAGAGCCCGTGCAGTTCTTCCTCTTGCCTTCATTGATATCCAGGTACTCAGCTGGTCCCAAGTCTGATCCTGCCAGTTTTTCCATTGCAACCAGCTTGCTATTCTTCTCCATATTGCTCTGGCATTTTCACATTCAGCAAACACATGGTTCCTTGTTTCCTCAGTTCTTTCACACAAGCAGCATTGTTTCTCTACTGTCATACCCCATTTACATAGTCTGTCTGTGGTCATTAGTTTCCCCTGTAGGCATAGCCACATTATAAACTTTGCCTTTGGCCTTGCTTCATTCTTGAACATCAAGTGTTTCCAGTCTACCTTAGTATGGACTCCAAGTTGGTGGTAGTACACCTGCCTGATGATACTTCTTCTTGACTTCATTCCTGTGCCCATTGCATTATACTTCTTCCCTGCTTCTATTATCTTTCTCACCATCCATGTTGCTTGATTTGGGACTGTGATACTGCTTTGAGGCTGCCTCTTGATGTAGAATTCATGCACCCATTTAATCCACAGCTTGTCTTGCTTGGAGCTTATATCCCATGATTGCTTGATTAGAGCAGCCTGGTTCCATAGTTTTAAGTTAGTGAGGTTCAACCCACCTACTGCTCTAGGGAGGCACATCTTCTCCCATGCTACTAAGCTCTTTTTTGTGATTGAGCTTGTTCCTGACCATATAAAGCTTCTACAGTGGGCCTCTATCAGCTTAACCACTTTCATAGGTAAAACAAACAACTGTGCCCAGTAGGCCTGGATGCCAAAGGCTACAGTTTGGACTAACTGGACTCTTCCTGCATATGACAGCTTCTTTGCTGTCCAAGAGGTGATTCTGGATACTATCTTGTTTATCAGTGGCTGCCATTGGACTATAGTTAGCTTCTTTGTAGATAAGGGCACTCCCAGGTACCTGAAAGGTAGCTCACCTTCTGTGTATCCCAGAGTCTGCAGAATTCTCTCTTTGTCTTCCTCTTTTACCCCTCCAAAATATACTGCACTCTTGCTTAAATTTGCCTGCAATCCAGATGCATTTGAGAACTTTAGGAAGCCTTTATGTAGACATGATATAGCTCTATTGTCTCCTCTTGCAAATAACAATAAGTCATCAGCAAAGCTGAGATGAGTAATGCCCAACTTTGCACATCTAGGGTGGCTTCTGAATGTTTTATCTTCTCTCAGTCCATGCAGGATTTTGCTAAGATACTCCATAGCTACTGCAAACAGGAAAGGGGAGATTGGATCTCCTTGCCTGAGTCCTCTTGCTGCTTTAAAGGGAGTAGTAGGTTCCCCATTCACTAGCACAGTATAGCTAACTGTCTGAATGCACTGCATCACCCACTATGTGAATCTAGTAGGAAATCTGAGTCCCTCCATTACCTGCTCCACATATACCCATTCCACAGAGTCATAAGCCTTCTGCATATCTACATTGATCATACACCTTGGGGATATATGTTTCCTTGCATAAGCTTTAACCAGTTCATGTGCTAATATCACATTATCTCCTATCTTTCTACCAGGTACAAATCCAGCCTGGGCCTCATTAATGACTGAGGCTATGACTTTTTGGAGCCTTCTGGCAAGAACTTTGGATATGAGCTTATACAGTACAGTGCAACATGATATTGGCCTGTATTCTTTGACAGTTCCAGGGCTATCATTCTTTAGTATCAGGGTAATGGAGGTACAGTTTATATCTTTGTTCATCCTCCCTGTGCAAAAGAACTGTTTGACAGCTTGTATCACTTCTCCTTTGATTATTGGCCATGCTTTTTTGAAGAAAACATGATTATACCCATCAATACAAGGGGCTTTATCATCTCCTATTGCTGATTGTCCCTCTTGTATTTCTTCTTCAGTAACATCTGCACATAGCATTACCTGTTGCTCATGCTTCACAGTTGGACCATAGCTCATTATTCCCTTGTCCACTGCTGGCAGACAAGTGGCAGCAGATCCCATTAGTGACTTGTAGAAATTTACTATTTCATTCTTGATTCCTTCAGGGTCTGTCAGTTTTCTCCCATCTAGAGCTGTTAAGGTGTCTATCTGCTTTCTGTGGCTCCTTTCCTTTGTGAGTGCTGAGAAGTACTTAGTATTTGAGTCCCCTAGTTTTATCCATTTGCTTCTTGCTTTTTGTTGCATTGCACTCTCCTCAATCAAGCTCCATTTCTCCAGTTGTATCAAAGTGCTTTTCTCTTGTTGGTGCAGGGCCTCTGAATACTGTAGCTGCATTGCTTCTTGGATTGATCTTAAGTCATCTCTTGCTTTTGTAATTTTCAGTGCAATAGTCTTGAATTCTTCTTTATTCAGTTGCCTGAATCTTATTTTAAGCTCCTTCAGATTCCTCCATACACTTGCCATTTTGTCCCTCTTATTTCCAGGTCCCCATCCCTCTTTAACTATGCTCAGGAAAGACTCATGTTCTGCCCATGTATTAAAGAATCTGAATGGTACTTTAATACCTTGCTTGGCCTGCTTAATTGTTAACAACATAGGGGCATGGTTAGATATGTATGGAGCTTCATACTCCAAGGCTAAGTGTCCCCATTTCATCATCCATTCTGAGTCACCAAATGCCCTATCAATTCTGCTATATATCCTGTCTGCTCCAGTCTGGTTGTTTGTCCAGGTATAAAACTCTCCTCTCCATGTGAGTTCAGTCAGGGCTAACTGGTGAACACACTCATTGAAATCTCTTAGCTCTGCACTAGTAACTGGATTCCCATGAAGTCTA
Organism: Petunia x hybrida; assembly: GCA_037355625.1. Taxonomy (NCBI): domain Eukaryota; kingdom Viridiplantae; phylum Streptophyta; class Magnoliopsida; order Solanales; family Solanaceae; genus Petunia; species Petunia x hybrida. Next base: position 3,253,991 of record JBBBVM010000081.1, read on the forward strand.
TCCTGTGGGGATAGAATTGCATTGAAGTCCCCACAAATAAACCATGGTTGCATCACTCTTCTGCTTATAGAGCTTAACTGGTTCCAGAGTTCTTTCCTTTGGTCTATGGTGTTGTACCCATATACTACTGTTACCTCAAATTCACATCCATCTCTTCTATCTTGGATAAGGCAATGTATCAGTTGCTCATGGTTGTCCATCCCTTTGACTTTATACACTGTATCATCCCAAATGCACCATATTCTTCCATTAGTAGCTTTCTCATAATTGTGTAGCCAGTGGTATCCAGGGGCCACTCTTTGTAACACATCATTAGCTTTGTTCTCTTTGACTCTTGTTTCAACTATCCCAGCAAACTTTATGTGCTTTACTTTAGTATAATTCTTCAGCTCCTTTTGCTTATATCTCTTATTAAGACCCCTGATATTCCACACTAGCCAAGTCATTGATCTGACGGAATTTGCCTCCCTTTGTCATGAGGGAGATCCATGTCACACATTGTCTCATTAAATCTCAATGTTGTAAAGCAGTTCCTTGTTTTGATATTGCTTAGTTCTGGGAACTCCATCATGTTCAGCTCAGGCATGCTCCTCACCTCCTTACCTTTGCTGTTCACAGGTTGCTGCTTTCCACTTGGTGTTCTCATTTCCCTGGTACTTTGTCCCTGGCCTGGAGTCACATGTGCAGCTTCTAGGTGGCTTTGCTGGTCATCTAGCTGTTCTAGTGACTTACTTTGTGTTCCCCTACTGCTTTCACCAATTACTTTCTTCTCTTGCTCCTTAGCTGTATTTTCTACTTGTTTGTTCTTTGGCTCATCAATACTATTGACAGGTCCTTTGTATTGCCACTGTTGGGTTGGTTTACCCCTTCTCCTCCTTTTGGCCTGTATGTATTGTCCCATTCTTTCCTGCTGGTCTCTTACTGGTGCTTGCTGCTGTGCACACTTGTGCCCCACTTTCAAACATTTGTCACAAAATTCAGGTTTCCATTCATAGTGCACAGGTTGAACTATTTCCTTACCTTTAGGATCCATGATGATGACTTCTTCCACCAGTGGTTTAGTCACATTCACTTCTATTAGCATTCTAGCATAGGAAATCCTACTCTGTTTGGCAGTGCATTCATCAGCATACATGGGAATACCAATTGCACTTCCCAATCTACTAAGTGAATCACAACTCCAATAGCTCATAGGTAGTTTGGGGAAGTTGATCCATAGAGGGATATCCACTGGGTATTCTTCACTAAACTCAAACTCAGGTGTCCAAGGTTTCAGTATCATAGGCCTATTGCGGATGGTTTAAGGCCCTGCATACAGTATGTCATACATGTCTTTCTCATTTTGGAACCTAATCACATAGTACCCTTCATTATGCAAGAAAACCTCTGGTGGTGCTACATTTTACCAACTCTGGGATATATACTTAGACATATAGCTATATGCTGGTGTTTCCCCTATTACATAGGCAATTAGAGCTGCTTTCCACTTTCCATTCTCCTGCTCTATTTCCTTAGGATCTAGTTGTACTTTCACCTTTCCTTCTACTATTTCAGGTGGTATATACTTTAGGTTTAGGCCATTAGTTGAGCTCCTGTTACCTGAGAAAAGGTTGGTCCAGGTAGGTTCAGGCTGATCTGGTGGAGCTTTTGCTCCCAGCTGAGCTGATGGTGCATTTAGGGGTACTTGTTGTTGCTCCACTGTGCTGCTCCTCAGCTGCTTAGCTGTTCATTTGCAGCTCCTTGGCTATCCCTATTACTTTGATCAGCTCCTTGTTTCTCTGGATCTACTATTGCTTTCATTCCACTTTCATCTTCTTCCTGCTTGGATTCACTTAGATTAAGTCTCTTAGCTGCTCCAGTGGTTCTCTTTGACGAGCTTGCTTCAGCTGAAAAGTTGAGCTGCTGTGTGGGGGTTACCTCTACTTGCTCGCTTTCAATCTCTGGTTCTTTAGATCTCGTACCTATTGAGCTCCCTAATTTTGTGATGGTGATTTTCGGTGGCCGGCCACGACAACGGCCTCGTCCTCTTCCTTTCCCCATTGCTGCCGCAGGGGCGCACGTTAGCTTAACATGCACCGGGAGAGAAAATTAGAGAAAGACACAGATATTGAGTATGCCAAATAACTAGATGAACAAAAAGAAAAGATTAATAGGTAATTAATGCCTCAATAGTATAATTTAGGATATAGTTTATGTAGTCCAAATCAAATTGTTCAAAAGCTGAATTTAATTATTATATAATTAATCTGAGAAATATTTGACACTGAACTCTTATTAGTATCACAATTTCAAATTTAAAATTGCAAGATTAGGCCGACTTCTTTGTTGCAAGTTATAAGGATAAGACATATTTTAAAAACATCTCATTTAGAAACTAATTTAACTTATCCCGTTTTCCTGTGTAAATAAAATTTGATCAGATCTCCTTTTCATAAATAGAACACTAAGATAAGGATAACACAGTTATGAAACTTATTTTGAATTTTAGTTAAAAGATAAGACTTTTTGAATTTGAATTAAAAGATAATAATAACTTTTTAAAATTTAAAAATTACCTCTTTCCCCTATTTACTCTACTCAAACCCAAAGCTGGAGTCATGCATTAAAAAAATTCATCATCGTTTCTTCTTTATCTTCTTTTGATTCCAAAGTCATATTCAATTAAACTTGGACTAATATTTTATTTACATTACTTTTGTCTATGCACGACTATATTCACTTCAAAATTATAGGTGGATGTCAATTATGTTGAATTTTTCAGATGAAGTCGATCAATTTCATATGTACACATAAGCAAATATGAAGAAACTGACAAGATAAAGAGCCGACATTGAGGTAAAAGAAATAATTCTTTACAAGAAAAATAATGTTCACTTTTATGTGAATTTGCTAATACCTTGATGCTTTATAGCATGTGTTTGCTCATTGCAGATTAATTTACGTTTAATTGTTACATGCGTTCAAACTTGATTATGAATTAACAGATATTATGTGAAACTATTCATTCATTCAACCAAAAATAAAGGAGTAAATTTACCCCTTTTATTTTTATTTTTAATGGTAGTCATTAGTTCAACATTATTTTTCTTTGTATTGTGCTTACAAATGTAAATAATATCCTTTGATGGAAAATGCATATGTATTCAAGGATTTGTGCATAATCAACGAAATGCAGAATATTCAGATGAAGATGGATGAATGAGATATAGATGCAGGTGAATCTACCGCAATGCCAATTAACGTAGTATTAGTAAAAATGTTATATTAGTCACACAGCCTTTTACATCCAAACATATATATATATATATATATATATATATATATATATATATATATATATATATATATATATATATATATATATATATATATATATATATATATATATATATATATATATATGATATAGTTGTAAAAATAACATTTGAAATCATAAAATCTTATCCTCTCAAATATATATTATTTTTCTAATATTTTGAATTTAAAGTTTTAGTAAAAATATATGGATCTGTTTCCACTTATCACGGAAGATTAATTTTACGTCTCCAAATCTCATAGCAATTTGGTTTGGTGATACTTTAAATGCTCGCTATATATACGGCTGAATCCGTAGAAGTTTTTATTCGTTTACCACATTTTGAGTGCCGATAACGTGGTACCGGCGATAGCAATAAAATAATGTGCAAATTTAATTTTACATGCATGTTGTCTCTTCTCTACTCTTTTGTTCTGTTTATTTTATATTTGGTTTTTAGATTAACATTTGATAACAAAATATAGTGCAGTACACCTCAATAAAGGAGATGTGCATTAGACATCAACAAGATATTAAAAAGAAAGGAGTTTTGCATGGATAGCGCTTTGATCAAGCAACTCTGGAAGTCGGACATGCAAATAATAACTCTACTCTTATAAACTCCTTTAAATTAATAGCTTGATTGAATGCTATTTATGATTGTATTCAAAGTATTCACGTAGCTTTATGATAAAGTAGTGAATGGTAAGATTTATATCGTCGATGGATGATCATGATACTAATGAAATTAGTGAGAATCCAAAATATGATGTTGAACTTCGGTGAATGAACTGGACCTTAATTCGTTTGAAGTGGGTTGTCTTATCAGGGAAAATTTTGATTTTTCTTTGGCTTCTAATCAGCAATGTACATATTGGGTATTAACGCTCAAATATGGTTCATATTTTATAATTAACTTGCTCCTGATGGTTAGCTTTATTTTAAAGCATCTTTGATGCTTTTTCACTCTACTATACTATCATTACGATGGTAAGATAGATTTAATTTATTAACTTAGTTTTTCTGTGTCTCTCCTTGTGCAGGTGATCGCAAATCTATCTCATAAATCTTCACTCAATACTCTTTGTAATCTACATAACGTCTTAGTAGTACTATTTTTCTTTCTTCTACATCGATTACTTTTCGTGTGTTTTCAGCCATTCATGAAAATTTTATTCTTCAGATGTTTATTTTTTGCAGTGACTCCAATATATTTGGATTGATTTTGCGTCTATGATTCCTATTTCAGCTGTTTCAGCTTGGCTATATCTCTATTTCAAAATACTGTTATTAGAAATGAATTTAGAAAACTCATTTTCTAGAATCTTATTTTGTGAATAAATTAAGGTGAAAATTTGGGCAAATAATAAGATTTTTTTTTTTAAAATTAAATAAGTAGGAATTGATCTAAACAAATTTTTATGAAATATTCTCATAATTTTCTTTAAATAATTTAACGTTTTATGATATCTTAAGTAGAGATTTCAAGATAAACTACTGAAGAAATGCAAGGCAAATACAATTCTACACTTAATGCCTTTTGATTTGAGTTCAATTTAGTAGATATAATCTCAATTCAACTTCAATTTATTTAAAGAAAAGAAAAGAATTTAATTAGAAAAATAAGGTAAAGTTTCAGCATAAGCTTATAGCTAGATAATTTTTGGTGTAGCTCTGAGATAAGAAGACATATACTTAGTATAGTCTATGTGGATTTTTCATGCGTATTTTTTTATTTTTATTAATAGTTTATTGGTTATAACAAGTCGTTTTATATTTGAGATGAGGTAAATCTCATGGTAACAAAGAGTCTATTACCTAAATGGTCACTCAACTATTGGAAATAAACCAAGAAACTCACTCTTCTTTGTAATGTTTCTAAATAGTCACTCAGCTTTGGATAATTAACTCAAACGGTCATTCTCACCTGCAAAGTTGCTATCTGCGATGATACATGCTGACGTGGAATTTTTTTTAAAAAAAATTAAATATTAAGAAATTTAAATCCCACTGTCCCCACTCATTTAACATAATTATTTGACCCATACCTAACTCAAATAACTTAATGGGTCAACTATTAAAAAAGTCAGTGCAACTTTAATCCTAAGATACTATACGATGTTTCCCTCCTCCTTTTTTTTAGGGTTCTATTGGGAGATCCAAAATTTTACTTTCAATCGATTTCTTCCCCAATAAAACCATTGCAATTAAACTAAATTCTCATAAAATACCATAAGCTCATAACATAATACATGAGAAAACTTCAACTTTACATTCAAGATTCCTGAGTCTTTTAATGATAGAACGCAAAAGAGTATGTTAACAATATTAATAGTTTTAACAAAACACGACACCTTATATAAAAGTGTCATACTAACTTTTAGTTAGTTACTATAGAAACTAGAAGAAGAAAATAAAATAAGTTACTCATGTTAGTAGGTTCGTAAACTGTTAGTAAAGTTACTCCTAAAAGCTAACTCCTAAAAAATATTAGTAAGTTACTAAACTGTTAGTAAATTATAGTTGTTAGTAAGTTACTCCTGCAAACTAAAAGAAGAAAATAAAGTAATTTATTAAGCTAGTGGTCATCCATTGGTAAACCAAAAAATCATTCTCACCAGTTATTAATTCATACTACTTACACCAAATATTTAATTCATGTCAATACCATTTATGATGAGTAAAAAATAAGTAATCGTTGCTTTATTCATATCTAGTACCATTCTCATGTATTACGTTATGAGCTTATGATATTTTATGAAAATTTTAGTTTAATTGCAATGGTTTTATTGAGGAAAAAATCGATTAAAAGTAAAATTTTGGTTCTCCCTATAGAACCCTAAAAAGAAGATAAGGAGGGAAACATCGTATAGTATCTTAAGATTAAAGTTGAACTGACTTTTTTAATAGTTGACCCATTAAGTTATTTGGGTCTTGTATGAGTCAAATAATTATGTTAAATGGGTTGGGACAGGAATTTAAATTTTTTTGTATTTTAAATTTTTTAAAAAAAATTCCACGTCAGCATGTATCATCGGAGATAGCAACTTTTCAGGTGAGAATGACCATTTGAGTTAATTATCCAAAGCTGAGTGACCATTTAGGAACATTACAAAGAAGAGTGACTTTCTTGATTTATTTCCAATAGTTGAGTGACCATTTAGGTAATGGACTCTGGTAACAAAATTATAACCTCAACTTGAAGTTATAATGGATAAACTTTGAATGTGTATTACAGTGTCAAGTTTTTTAACTGAAAGATAATAAGGTATCTAGATTTGAATTAAATATTAAAACTATTTGAATCTGAATTGAAGGATAGGTCTTTCTATTTTAACATGTAACTTGAATATGAATTACGAGATGAAGCTTTTGAAACAGAAGATAATGTATTTATATTTGAAACTTTGACTTTGGAAGACAAAAAAGTGCAGCTTGAGATGAGAACATAAATCTTAATTCCACATGCTAATTTTTTTTTGTAAAATAACGCTCAACACGAAGTCTTACTGAAAATCGAAAATGTTTCTCCACCAAAATTCCCATCTATACATGGTGTTGCAAGCTTTAAAACAATGATAAGTATGAAAACGACAATAAGAATAGTGCGAGGGTATTTATATTTTAAATTAATTTAAGAAATAAATAAAATAATTAAAAAGATAATACTATGCAATATTTATATAAACTTGAGCAATGAAAATTTAGCAATTCTACTAGAAGTGTACAACTAAATTAGTGTTACAACAAGGTTACCAGCAAAAAGAGACGAAAAAAAATAAACAAGTACAATCTTAGGAGATCAAAAGAACAAAGAAACAAAGAAAAAAACTTAGCAGAAGAACTAGAGCAAATTCGATAGAAATAAGTTGTCAAATTTTTCAATTTTATGAGATAGATTATAGATATGATAAACCAAATCAGTTAAAAATTATGTTTGTATCGAATAGTGGAATTTTAAGGCTTGATAATGATAATTTACATCATAGTTAATTTTGATGTACATAATTGATATAATTAATTTTTTTATACTCTCCGCACATCGCGCGGGTGCTAAACTAGTTTAATATAAATCCAAAAAGGTAAGGTAGACCTCATCTTCTCCTCTCACTCAATTTTTCTTTCTTTCAAAGTATAATTTGCGACTATTAATAAAACCTTAAGGAGCTAAAACTTGAGGACAGAATACCACACCCCCCCCCCCCCCCAACCCCAATTTGAACACTTCCAACACGAAAATTATCATATGGTATGCACGATTCCAGCCTTGATTGAATACTATTTCCCCCATTATTTTTCTGTTCCCATAGATCACGGGCCTATTTCCACTAAAAAGAAAGATGGGAAAGATTGTAACATTTGCTTTCTTTACGCATTCAACTCTTTTTTTGGAACCAGCGTAACGCTGCAATGTTCGCAACATTAATGAAATTTACATGAAATTTTAAATTGTGGCCATCATTAAGAGATAGAAAATATTCTTAGCATTATGAGGTTAGTCTAGAATAAAATTCCAAATAGAGCCTGAATGATGTGTCGCCTTGAAACTTATTATAAATGTAAAAACCATGATGAAAACTAAGAACTGAGAAGATAATATATAGAGCATCAATCTTAAAGATCCAAAATGCTAGACGGCCAAAAATATCACGAAAATGATTCTCTAAAGTCTGCTCTCTGGCTCTTATGATTTATTCCCAGCCTATCTTCACCTGAAAGCAATCTTCCTCCAAGTGGCATCTTGCTATCAATTTGTATTAACATTCTTTGTCCCCCTTTCACACTAACTACTCCAATTTTATATACCCATAATACTTTGGTTTTCAACACTCATTAGACCAAGTTCTTGATTGAAATATTCAGCCCTTAGGGATATACAATTTTTCTTGAAAATTGATAACGTCAACTCATTATTTAAATAATTTCTACACAATACAAACATTGAAGCTCAAAGAACAACACGAATTGTTTATGTCTCTTGAGCGTTGTACATTATGCTTTGGCATGTATGCGAATAACGGAGTCTAAATACTTTTCTATTGTGACGGGGGAAGGGAGGTGGTCTTTTCTAAAAAAATTAACTCTTCTTTTAGAGTAGCTGTGCCTATAAGTAAGGAGAATTAAGGAGAAGTGAAAAAAGAACGAACCTACGTACAACATAAAATTACAATTACTGGACCCGTTTGTCCATCAAAGAATTTTTGCTTTTTTTCAAAAAGTTTTTGAAAAACATGTTTGTCCATGAAATCTTGTCAAAAAGTGGTTTAGAGCACTTTTTCAAGTTTTTTCAAAAAAAAAAAATTTCTCCTCTCACAAAACTCTACCTTTTTTTCAAATGAAATGTATGCTTCAACTTCCAAATACCATTTTTCAATCCAACTTCAAAAACTCTTTTTTCAAGTATTTTTTCAAATCTATGGCCAAACGGCCACTAAGTTGCAACTTGAAGGGGTGGAATAAGAACTACTCCCTCCGTCCCATTTTAGTTGACATCTTTAGCTTTTTTACATCCATTAAGAAAATTATTAAATAGGGTGTATATTTTACTATGTTATTCCTATTTAATGTTTGACTATTAACCTTTTTAGGAAAATTTTTTAATTATTAAGGGTAAAGCTGGAAAAAATTGATCAAAAATGTCTTGAAATCCTAAAGCGTCAACTAATTTGGGACAAATAAATCTTGCTAAAGCGTCAACTAATTTGAGACGGATGGAGTATGTGGTATGAGATTTATGATTTATCATTAATAGGCTTAACCTACTCACAGGCTGTCATTTCGGCTCAAATAAATGAATATTTATTGATTTCTTCCGAAAATTTATTTAGTCAGCCAACTTAAATACTAAAATAAGTATACAAGTATTTTGAAATAAAAACACCGAGAAAGATAGATGAGATGTGAGGATGCCCTAACAAGCCATGTGAGTATAATGTCTATTTGGTCCCATTTCCAATCACATCACTTGACCCATTTGTTGGTTATGCTTTGCCATCATCTTATGATTTGTTATTAAGGGTGTAGAAAATGACAACTATTAAGACATTTTCTTGGCCTTTTTCCTTTGTTAAATTCCTTCACTCATTAAAGAATTATCCGTTATCTTTGATTATAATAGAATGGTTATAAACAAAAATTATCCAAATTTTTAGTTTTTGCGGTCACTTGCATGGAATTGAGTTCTCCCACTGGACCATATCGCAATCGAACTATAACAAAGTTGAACCAATCCTTTTCTTCTTTTCCTTTTTCTTGTTCTTCTCTTAACAAAAAAAAAAATTAATATATATATACCTTGATTGTGACTCTTTTTCTTTTTTCTTTTTTTCTATAAAAACGACGGAGAGGGAGAGTACAAACATATGATCTGAAATATTGGTGAAAAGGCTACTTTATTATAGATGTCAATTGAGGATTTTGGCTCTATCGAGTTGTAGCTAGGTTTTAATATATACAGGAATTTACCGGCTCCAGAATAACAAGAAGGAAGAATATAGGATTAAAGAGATAAACGGTCAAAGAAACTCATCTCATAATTAGACTTTTTCTTTAAGAAAGAAGAAAACATAGTGTTAAAAAGAGAAATAAATCAAGAAAAGGGCTTGTAGAAAGTTACATTAATTTCTCTTCGAGTACATCATTCTTCCAGTAGTTATACCATGCCACAGTGAGTTAATCATGAAATCTACCCATCATCATACGAGAAGCTAAGCGTGACAATCAATATGGTATTCTTACTAATTACCTTATGAAAACATCATTTAAAATGCACCCTTCTTTTACTTTATTTATTTATTATTTGACTTTTTTACGCTTAGTTAGACAAAGGTCAGTTATGAAATTCTATTTTAAGAAAGTGAACAATAATAAAAACATTGTCACGACAATAAAGGTTCAGAATCTTTAATTGTACTCTTTTGTTTTCAGTTTATGAAAAAAAAAAAAAAAAGATCTTCTAAACTTTTCAAAAGGAATGATTTTTGGTATTAGTCATTACTACTTGCCAGTAGATGCATCTAATTATTTTGTCATCCAAGAACATTGGTAGCTGTATAAGATAAAGGAAATTACCAGAAATGGAGTACAAATGAACCATTATTTAAGTTGGGTAACATCTACGCTTAATAAGTACAGTATTTATCTAACTTAGTAGAAAAGCACTGAAATCTTGGAAATAAGCGGGAAAATCTAATTCAACAAGCAGTACACCCAGAAAATGACTTCAAAGGAAATGGAAAGTGACCTAAAATAGGAGGGATTGGGTGGTAGATTCACGTGTGATGTGGGAATAACAATAAATCCAAGCACTGAACTAGGTAGGGCCTTAAATTCACCATTGAGAAAGTAAGCAAAGGGAGATTTCAACGGCTATAGGAAGAAGCTTTTTCCATTTTCACTAATATAGAGTAAGCAGCCAAGAATAGATATGAGCTCCAACTCAATGTTCTCAACCTAAATTGTCCTCTGTTGTGCCAAAGACGGTAGAGCTAAAGCCAGAAACTGAAGGTCTACCCCATACTATATCTTAACTTTTCTACATCATCCCACGTGTTTGCATGTTTGTTGCTATGCCATTCCCCCTGTTTTTAGTTCTTTTTTTGCCTTCTTGTTAAGCAACGGCAATTTGCAACTAACTTGCAAGCATTATAACCTATCAAGCATTACAATCTATCAGGTATTTGCACCATCATCATATGTACCTGACAATTGCGCTTACTTCGTCTATTACCCCAATGGTCACTCAACTATTGGAAATAAACTAACAAAGTCACTCTTCTTTGTATTGTTCCTAAATGGTCACTCAATTTTGCATAATTGACTCAAATAGTTATTCTTGTTAGCTCAGGTGAAATATATTGACGTGGCATTTTTTTCTAAATTTAAAATATAAAGAAATTAAACTCATCCATTTAATTAACCATCAAATTTATTTATCCAAATAAAATCGACCCGAACAACTTAACGGGTTAATTATTTATTTTCATTATATAAAATAATATCAAACTTAAGTATTTAATTTCTTCATCAAACTTCATTCTACCATGATACCTCACCGTCGTGGAACTAATTACATCCTTCAACGCTATTACAGTTAAACCAAAATTCTCATAAAATACCATAAGCTCATAACATAATCCATGAGAAAATTTCACCTTTCCATTCAAGATGCCTGAATCTTCTAAATTAACAAAATATATCAAAGTATGTCAACAACATATAAAGGACTTTTAACAAAAGACGACACCTTATATATTGTATCATATTAACAGAGTGCACAATAAAAAAAAATACGACATTCCTTTAACTCCACCTTAAAGAAAAATACGACATTCCTTAAATACTTAAGTTTTTGTTCTACATAATGAAAATAAATATTTGATCCATTAAGTTGTTCAGGTTGATTTTATTTGGATAAATAAATTAGATGGTTAATTAAATGGATGAGTTTAATTTCTTTATATTTTAAATTTAGAAAAAAAAAATGTCACGTTAATATTTCACCTGAGATAACAAGTTTTCCAGAAAGAATGACTATTTGAATCAATTATGCAAAGCTGAGCGACCATTTAGAAATAATATAAAGAAGCGTGACTTTGTTAGTTTATTTTCACTAGTTGAGTGACCATTTAGGTAATGAACTCCACTTAAAGTTAGACAAACAACTCTAATTGTGTGCAATTGTCCCATACTTACTCAAAATAGTGGTAAGATCTGCATACATCTCACTCTTTGTATATGCTACTTACGGCTTGTAGGATCGCTCTGCATGTTGTTATTGAGTTAGACAACCAGAAAAAAGAAAATTTGCCATTTTCTTTACTATTGTTAGATTTTGAATCATAATCTTTCATAAATTTTCCCTTCTCTTTTTATAACGAGAAACGTGGAAAATCTACCTAAAAAATGAAATTTAAGCTTGTAAAAAGTCGGGTGTCGTTCTTCTATTGTGATTATTGATAGGTAACTCATCGATAGAATTGTCAAATCATATTTTAGAGGTGTAAGATTGGATTGTCAAACCATCAATTTCCTTCTTGTTACCATGTTCATCTCCTCCTTTCCCGAGTAGTGATCTAATTTCATTTTGCAATACAAATGAGCTTGCAGTAAATGATCTGTTACAACTTAAGAATGGATATAGTATTATTGTCAATTTCTTTTTCCGAGTCAAATAACTTTAGGAAAAGTAAAATGACATGAACATTTCTTAAACATTAAGGCTGAAAGATTCTATACCAGAATCTTGGGTTCAAATATATATATATATACCAAATGCCCAAAAGGCGTAATTGGAGGCCACAGCATAAAGCAATATTGTATTCACGAAATCTTTTGCAGTTTAAGTCCAGACATAAGTAAAAGGCGACACCAAAAGTTGCGGGTGACAATAGACAAACAGTGAAATCTTTCAAAGCTGAGAACTTTATTTCAAGTTTAAGTTTGTAATCCCTGTATGCGAATGTGAGATGATTATATTCTAAAATTTGAAAATACCAATGAGAGTATAATGTGTGAAGTTGAAGCAAGCAAAATTCGAATTCAAATATTCAACAATTCCCAGTGATAATGTCATAGTGTGGCTCAACTAACAACCTCACATGCTCCTAATCCCCATTATGCTAAGTGGAATGGAATCTGTCTTCACCTTTTTCAACTTATAATAAATTATTATAGAGAGATCCAATTAAGGGTTGAATTTAGCAACTCTCCCTCCATCAAAGGAAGACTTGATTTGGTCATATTTTTCAAACCCCAACAAGATCCAAGTATGTATGGGACGTGCAACATCGATCGAAAATTCAGGACCTATCATATGGGATTTTTACTTAATTTCCTCGACAGCGCCAGCACAACTTTTAGACCTAAACGCCCACCACTTCCTAGAAGCATTATTTTCTCTTTCCAGATCATATTGTCTTCCAGTTGTTCCACTCTATCTTCATGCCTAACTCTAGGCATCTACTTGCACAAATACTAGTTGTCTTAGTAAAATTCACACTTGTAAGAGTTCTTGATTAAGCATAATAATCTTCTTTGCATCGTTCTAATTCTATCAGTGTCCTCTAAGGGAGTTTTCAAGTTAAAATCAAGATTTCCATAGTGCTACACGCATTACAACCACCCAAAACAATGTCCCATGTGTAATGGTTTCCAGTGCTCAATAATGAAAGCACATGGATATCCAGCTAGAGAGCATTGATACAAAGACCAATTCCCCAAACTACACTGAAAGGGATGCAATTTGTACACATGGACACCCAAAACACAAGACTGAAATGGACAAGCTGACATATTGAAGGGAATGGTCAGAGAAACAACATTAGCACATTGCAAGACCAAGAAGGCACCACCAACAAGAACAGAATATAAGAAACCAAAACAAAACACACCAATTAGAGATTGAAAGGGATGATCTGAATTCTGAGAATCAATACAAGTAAAAATGTTCATCATTATACTATAAATTGGAATAACCAAAAAAAGTGTGATAATTAAAAAAAAAAATAGAAGAAATAAGAAAAGAAGATAACAACAGTAAAACCCACAAACCGGAACCAGCTGCAGCAAGCACTGCAAGAACTGGCTTCCAGCCCAGATTATGATCTCTATACATACACTTCCCTGCAAATCTACTCTCTTTCTCTGCCAACTTTATTCTCCACAACTAAAATCTATCCATAATAATTCAGATTAATATTTTTTTGGAGAGAAAGCTTTTTCCTTTTACCTTCTCTCATGAATCTGTTTTAGCCACCTTCTTCTCTGAACAATCCCAATTCATATACTCAGCAATATAGATTACAGGTTCCCGGCAAAGGATGACGCTTTTACATGTAGACTTCTCTTTCTCATCTGGGTGATGAGTGTTTGCAAATGTCCCGTGACACAAGTAAACAGTAGAGGAAATGACAACTAATGCAATATATAGGTGTAGCTTGTGTTCCGAGGATGGGTTAGATGAAAATTCTCATAAAAGAAAGAATCAATAGAAAGGTGGTGGTGGAGGAGAAGCATATGAAACTCCTATAACTGGTGGCAGAGGCCCTTCATACACTGGTGTTGGCGGTGGTGGAGGTGGAGGAGAAGCATATGGGACCCCTATAATTGGTGGAAGTGGTCCTTCATACACTGGTGGAGGGGGTGGATGTTCACATGGGACAGGGGGAGGTGGTGATGGTGATGGTGGGGGTGGCGAGTGGTAGTGCACTGGAGGCGGAGGGGATGGCGATGGAGGAGGCGGTGAGTGATAGTAAACTGGTGGGGGAGGTGATGGTGGCGGAGGAGAATTGTAATGGACAGGTGGTGGGGGAGGAGGTGAACTATAAATATAAGGTGGTGGCGGAGACGGTGATGGTGGAGGGGGAGAATTGTAATGAACTGATGGTGGTGGAGGGGGTGAACTATAGATATAAGGTGGTGGGGGAGATGGTGATGGTGGTGTCAAGTGAACATAGGGAGGTGGAGGGGATGGAGAGGGTGGTGGTGGCGGCGGAAGTTCTATACAAGGTGGAGGTGGTGGTGGAGGCTCTATACAAGGCACTGGAGACGGAGGTGGAGGTGAATTAGGCGGTGGGGGAGGTGAATAGTATACAGGAGGAGGTGGTGATGAATAGATGTATACCGGCGGTGGAGGTGGAGAATGTGGTGGTGGAGGCGGCGAGTGAGGTGGTGGTGGTGAATTATAGTAGTAAGGTGAAGGGGGTGGAGGCGAGTATGTAGGTGATGGAGGGGGAGGAGAATTTGGTGGTGGAGGAGGAGGTGAGCGTACACAATAAGGTGGTGTAGGTGAGGGAGATAATGGTGATGGCGGTGGAGGTGATGGAGGAGGTGGTGAAATAACAGGTGGAGGTGGTGATGGTGGCGGGGGAGATGGAGGCGGAGGCGATGGTGGGGGCGGGGGTGGTGAGTAAACTGGTGGAGGTGGTGATGGTGGTGGGGGAGATGGAGGTGGAGGCGATGGTGGGGGTGGGGGTGGTGAGTAAACTGGTGGAGGTGGTGATGGTGGGGGCGGGGACGGAGGAGGAGGTGATGGTGGGGGTGGTGGAGGAGGAGATGGAGGTGGGGGTGATGGTGGAGGTGGTGAGAAAACTGGCGGAGGTGGTGAAGGTGGTGGTGGAGGAGGCGAGTATACCGGAGGAGGGGGTGGTGATGGTGAAGGAGGAGTATAAACAGGTGGAGGAGGAGATAAAACAGGCGGTGGAGGAGACAAAACCGGTGGCGGTGGAGACAAAACAGGGGGTGGAGGAGAAACAGGGAGCACAACTGGGGGAGGAGGGGCAGGCAAAGGAGGTGAAAGCATAGGAGGAGAAGGGGGGAAACTAGGAACAAATCTATGACATTTAAAAGCACTACAATGAATTCTCTTAGAACCAAAAGCACTGCACTGGGCAGCAGAGCGCTGAGCAGGCCTATTAGCCAAACAATTCTTACGATCATCATTTTCGGGCAAAGCCAAACAAGCCGGTGGTTCACCAGTAAAGAAGTTATAAGAATAAGTAAAATTCTGAAGCCTAGGAAGCTTACAAATACTCTGAGGAATCGACCCCGAAAGCATATTATGAGCCACATTGAGCTGCTCCAAATTCACTAAACCACCAAAACTCTCCGGTATCGGGCCCATAAACTGGTTAAAGCTCACATCAAACACCGTTAAATTCTTCAACAACCCAATCTCCGTAGGCAAACAAGACCTAAGCCCATTGTTCATAAAAATAGCCTCATTTAAATTACTCATGTTCCCAATACTTGCTGGTAGACACCCATGGAACCTATTATTAGCCAAAACAATAACAGATACCGGAGAATTACCAAAATTATCTGGTAATTCAAAATGAAACCTGTTATGGTTTATAAAAATAGCGTCCAATGGTTTGTCAAATAACTCTTTCGGCACAGTACCTTCAAACTCATTAAACCGAATATCCAAAAATATTAACTTAGGTAAACTTAAGACAACATAAGGAAACTTGCCAGCAAACCTATTATTACTCAAATCCAATTCAAACAACACTTTCAAGTTTCGGAACTTCCTAGGAATGGTACCACAAAAACGGTTAGAGTTAATGTGGAAAATTCCTAGATCTGTAAGTAACCCAAGTTGTTCAGGCAGGTAACCAGCTATATCACCATGGTTTAAATCAATGCCCGCAACTGTACGGATTTTTGGGTTATCAAGTGCGGGTGCACAGAAGACACCAGTGTAGCTGCACACATCAGATCCAACCCAATCAACAGTTAAATTAAAAGGATCTGAAATAATAGCTTGTTTCCAAGCTTGTAATGCAATGTATGCATTACGGATCCTGTTGTTTTCGAATACAAGTGTTGGGTCAACATTGACTTTTTCACTTTCACTGAACTCATCACGGTAGTAAAGTAACTGACGTTGTTTTATGTAATGAGCTTCAGTATCAGTTAATGGGCCATTTTGTGAAACTTTGAAGTCATAAGT
This sequence comes from Petunia x hybrida, assembly GCA_037355625.1. Lineage (NCBI taxonomy): Eukaryota > Viridiplantae > Streptophyta > Magnoliopsida > Solanales > Solanaceae > Petunia > Petunia x hybrida. The sequence goes on from JBBBVM010000081.1 coordinate 3,270,739, forward strand.
GCAAGAAACATATGAAATGAAGAAGAACAATGGAAGGAGATAAAGGAGAAAATGTAAACAGGAAGTTGGTGTTTTCTCCTTCATCTCACTTGAGACATCTGAAAACCAACAATGAGTTTTTTTTGTGTGATTATTTTGTAAACACAGTTCAAGAATGTGGTTAGAAAGAAATGAAGAAGAAGAAAACAGGAAAGGGGGAGATTTTTTAGGAGAGAGAAAGGAGGAAAGGAGCTGAAGGGAATGAAGATAGAAGTGAAGGGGTTTTATTTTGAGTGTTTTGGGAGTATGTGAATTAGGAAAGAGAGAAGAAAGAGAAAACTATTTTAGAAATTCTTTCCAAAATATTTTTTGAAAAAAATAAAATAAAGACAGCTAAATCACAGCTCAAAGCCCACCAGATTCTCTCACTTTCTCTCACAGCTGCTATACCTCTTTTCCTTCTTTTGTTTTTTCATAATTTTTCTCTCTCCAATTAGGGGTGGTGACTTTAAATTCTTTTTCATTTCCTCATGGCTCTTACCATTCAAAATATTTGTAATGCTGCCAAATTATTAGGGGTTTGAAATGATTAGTCATGCATAATTTAGTCAATAATGAAGAATGATTATTGCGTTTTAAAACAGGAAACTTAATACAGCCATTTACATGCTATAATGCTCACATTCTGTCAAAATAAATTTTTGTTTTCATTTGGAAAAAAAATGGGTCTAGAGAGTGATAGTTATGTTTCACGAACTCTTCAAAAAAAAATTTAAGCATGTGTTGAACCTTATGTAAGTGATAATTTATGGAGAATTCGATAGGAATTGGATGATATTTTTAAAGAGTTTGTGTAACTTGGATAGTTAGTAGTACTAATGATAATGATAATGTTAATGTGATTAACAAAGGCTAATGGGTTAAAGGGTAGTCGGGCGTCCGGCGGTTGATGTGTGTGTATTATTGTGCATGTTTTTAGTTTTTTTTTTTTTTTTTTTTGGGTGGGGGTGAGGACAGGGATTTAATACACAACTCAAAAGTAGAGTGGGATTTGTTTGCTAGTGCATGTAGGAGTAGGTTTAATCTGCTCCTTTGAAACTATTATGAGGGGATGGTAGACTCTTGTGCGAGGCTAATTAATGAAGTACTCCACTTTAGGAGTAACGTTTTCGCGAAAACGGAGTGAAACGGCGTCTGCGCAATCGTGCGTTCCCTATTCTTTGCATTCTCGAGCTTCGTTATCTTTTTTGACTTCCTCAATTACCCGATTCGGTTTAGAGTAGTGCCATTCACAATTTCTGTTTTAAAACGTTTTTATTTTATGGAAGCCTCAAGACTCGTTTTGAGGGCGAGGCATTTGCAATGATACAAGTTATGTTCATCTACAAGAGTTGAGTGATAATATTGTATGTATTATAACTGAAAATATCATAAGGGTAAATATTATTTGTACATTTAATCTAAAAATGTATAATCGAGTTTTATGTTATCACTTATTATTAATGTTTATGTCTTATTTTTATCTCTCAAAATTATTAGAAGAAATAATGTTTTAAGTTATACTAGCAATAATTTGTATTGGCTATTCACTTTCCATTTTAAACATATTGTGAAAATTTAATGTTTGATAGTCAAGACCTTATAGTTATTTGTATCTATGTTGTCCGGATCATTCAAAGATATTGTTTGGTAAGTCGGATCCTCCAAACTAGGGTTACTATGCTATTTTGTTAATTAAAATATTAGAAAAATAAAAATCATGAAGCTTACGCTCAATGTCTCAGGATTTCTCGCCCCATAAAAAGTAAATGTCCAGCCTTACGCCCTGTATGCCTCTAAATCGATGAATTTAGAATACAATTGAATTTGTAAAAGGGTTACAAGCAATTTGTTGTATTAAAGTTGTAATAATCGAACGTTGAGACGAAAACAATAACCATAAAGTAACAAAAGCAGTAAGTGATTTTATTGATATGTTGAGAATATAATTGGACAGCGTTTAGGCATATATTTTTTAATGAATTTCATCGATACAAGAAGTAGTATTTATAATACAATGAAGGTAACGACTCCCAACACTTAAGGAGATACGTCTCTCACTATCTGATCGTAGGAGACTCTTGATTTAGTGCCAGAATTGATGCCAGATTGTGGGGCATTTTCAATTACAGACTGTCCGAATTGCCTGACTCGAACACCCTAGGCTTTACTCTCCTTGGGCGGTGCAGCTTCGAATCATATCTCTGGCGCTCTCGTGGCAAGACTCTCCGTGATCAACCTTCTGAGTTTCATGTTCTGATTGCCACATGTCCGTGTCATAACTTTACCAAACATATAGTCCTCCCACTTCTCGAGTGACTGTCAGAGTGCTCGGTGAGTGGAATGAAAACAGGGGAAAGATAATGTGGCAGTGCATGAACCTTGTATTTCAAAAGATGTGGTTGTCACTTCGATTTCTTATCCACTCCACGTGGCACTTGTAGAGTGTCCATGACGTCATCGCCGACTCCCGAGGTCATTATGACTCTTACACTATATATTATGTTTGCGTGAGCCATTTCATATCTTTATTTTTCCCTTCCATTGATACTGTTGCGATCTAACTTTTCTAGCAAGTCTTTGAGATTCCTTAATCAACTTTGTGATATTTCAATAATTTCAAACACCTTAAATCTTCATAAAAAATGTCTTCAAGAATTTTCTGCCCAAAATTCAACCAATTCTGGCGGCGATGCCATGGATACCGCCACGACAGCTGCCAGTAGTAGCCCTAGCAATTTTCCAATGCCACTGAGCGTCGTTCGATCAACTTCTAATGCGGAAACCATCTCTAAGTTTCCTCAATTAAAGAGAATGAGCGGATAATCCACTATCTCATATGGTGAATCTGAGGAAATAGATGAGAAGGAAGACTAAAATGATGATGATGGTGGAGAAGAGAAAGTGAAAGGCAAAAAAAGAAAATTGCTGACAATGAGAAGGTTGAACCCTCAGATATCATCCTTTCCTCCTTTGACACCTCAAAGTATTTTGTTATTCGTTCCCAGACCACTCAATAACAAGCCAAGAAAAGGAATGAGGCCGCCAACTCTACTCCTTCTCTAATCATGGAAGCCTACCTTCATCAACTCTAAATTGATTGAGGATGGGAGGAAAGCCTTCAAGTTACCATCCCGGACCCAGCTATCACGATCTCGGACCATATTCCGGGCAATCTTTTATCTACACATACCAGTTCAGGGTAGGGTTTACCTTTCTGCTGCACAATGTGATAGATGAATTTTGTCGCTCATACAATGTCTTCTTGGAGTAACTAGGGCCTATTGTTTGAAGGGTTGTCGGATGCATTGACTATCTCTGTAGAGAAGCAGGCTTACCCTTTATTTTCAAGCATTTGAATTCTCTTATTATCCTAAATTTCACAAAGCCGAAATCATGACGTTGGGTAGCCGTGGTCAATATGCCTTGCTTCTGAACAGTGAGGACATCAGGGACCGTAGATGGGCCAGCCGCTATGTCGCGATTCCTACTACCCCGAGTCACGGCTGAACCCGGGTTTCTAGAAAGATGAAACCTTAAACGTAAGTAATTATTTCTCCTTATTTCTTGCTCTTTTTCCTTCCAGTTACTTCATCTGATGTTTATATATTCATTGACAGCCAACAAAGTGCTCGTTGAACCCATGTCAGATCTGTGGGACTGGGTCCAAGCCATCATTAATCAGTGCTCTTGCCCAGACAGAACATAGAGATTCGCCGTCTCTAAAAATAGCTGGACAGCGAAGCGACACGATGAGTATCTTACTTGCTTCTAATTCCCTTACATAACGTTTCTTCTGCCGTAGGTCTTCTGACGTGTTTACACAAGTCGATCCATTCGCTTCGTGGAATATAATTTCCCATATGCTATCATACACCTTCATCCATTTCTTCTTTATTTTTCTTCCTTATCCTATGGCACTTCCCTACCTCCATCCTTACTCCAGACTACTAGAGCATCTTTGGCTCAACCTAGTGCCCTTTCTCGTTCCTACACCTCAATCTTTACATGTGCCCCACTCATAGTGATTTATCTAGTGATGCTCTGTTTCTTAGTCTTTGCCTACCCAAGGTCTTCCAAGGAGTGCCACCCAATAGGCTCTTTGCATGTGTCCCAGTCTAGTGGTACATTATTGTAATTCGGGCTTTTACTTCGTGCTTTATAAATTTTTTTCTTAATTGCTTATTCTGATGTTGGTTGGGCTGGTTGGGCTGATACTTATCGCTCTACTTCCAACTCTCTTCTATTTTTTTATGATAATCTCATCTCTTAATCTTCTAAATAGCAGGATAGTGTCCTCTTCAAGTATAGAGGCTGAATACCGAGATATGACGCATACCGTTGCTGATATTCGTTGGGTTCAACAATTTATTCATGATTTCCCACATAGTTCTTCCTGATCCTCCTCTTATTTACTGTGCCAACATTAATGCCTTGTATTTGACTATGAATCTCATCTACCATTCGCGGAGAAACTATTTAGTTGTCAGCTTTCATTTTGTCTATAAACAAGTTGCTTCTAGCTCTATTTTGCTACATTACTTACCATCTGATGGCCAGCTTGTAGATATTCTAAACAAAGGTCTTGCTTATCACATGTTTAAATTTCTAAAAGATAATCTTTACATGCAAGTCTGTATCGATTGAGGGGATGTATCAAAACTAATGTATTATAGAGTTATTGTACCTTGTGTTACTTAAATTGTAGATTATATTACTGATCCACGTTCAACCTACACCTCAGTAGGTGAGGGGCGATCATCAAATATATAGTACCCGAAAGAGTCGGGGTCGAATTTCACGAGGAGCTAGCATGTGTTCTATACTAAAGTGAATAAATGTAAAAATGGATATTGTTTAACACTAAAAATAAAGCTATCACCTAAGCTAATATGTGAAAACAACACAAATAAATAGGTCGTAAACAAGTAGAGAAAGCAAGGAGTTTACCTGATCAAACAAGACTCTAATAACATAAACATTAGTCTAATCATACAATTTCCATATGTAATGATTAATGGTCGGACCTTCACATTTAACGCTCTAAAACTGTTAGGTGTAGAGAGGGTTGACCAAGTTAAGCCTATTAGGGTCAATAACAAGGCGCTTAAAACCCTAGTTCAACGATCAGAGCGAAAACAACTCTTTTTGGTCGTTCCCTTTAGATGGGGTAGGCTCGTGAACTCAAATTCTCGCTAGTTTCTATAAACATATGCCTTCAACCCCTGTTAAGGTGAAGAAAGCAAAGCGAGGTTTGGTCAAGTGAAGGCTCACATTAAACCTTTTTCATTTTAAGAAAAATAGAAACTAGATTAACATTGACCCATAGATTTTGTAAGATTAAAACAAGTGTTTAAGCTAAAATAATCAAGTACCATAGATAAACCCTTAGTATGAGTTTAGCTACTCATACTAGGGTTCAACAAAATCATAGTATGGAATGAAATGGGAAGAATCATATAATGATATTAATGGAAGAGTGAAATCCTTACAAAACTTATTGTTAAAACCCTTGCTTGCCTTCCAAGTTTACAAAATATTCAAAAGAAAGATGGAATTAAAGATACTTTGCCTTGGAGGCCTAATGGTCAATTTGTAGTTGTGGGTTTGAAAGCCAAAAAGCTAATTACAAGTTTTTCATTTCAGTATGTTTTCAACATTCAGCCAATCATTTGGCTCAGGCCAGTTACATTCGGCGGTCGCCTAATGCTGAGTTTCTAACTTCCTTCTTGTCTTCTGCCTTTCAGGTTCGGTGGATACCCATCGGTCAGCGGAATGTGTAGCTTTCATTGCCTATCTGCTGAGCCCACTGTGAATACTGGCAGGCAGCCGATGACTCTGCGGTTTCGCCAATTGCTTTCAGCCCATGATGTGGCGGCCGCCTTTTCAATTTTGTGGCTCATCTTCAGCTCTTGAACTCTCATCTCTCCGGCGGATGACTCTTCCATTCAACCTTTTATTCGGCGGGGGCCGATCCTGTTCTGCTTCCGCCTTATCTCCATGTCTTCAATTTGTAGCGAATTTTCTTTTATTTTGTTCCTTCTTTATTCCTTTTGGCTTTGTAACAATGAATAACAAACAATACATGTAACATGAAGATATACATAAGATTTGCGCGTATAACAAGGCAAAAAGACATAAAAATCTAGTCTAAAAAGAGTCAATATAAGCATAAAATACCAATACATTAATTACATTTATATTTAAATAGAGAAACTTACACTGATTAGGGTAACCAGCTAGTTTTACCACTTTTAATATAAATATAATTTAGAGTTTGATGTAGAGTAGGAAGGTTAAGATGTACGTAGACTTTACCAACATCAAAGTGGAGAGACTGTTATTTTTGATAGACCCTCGGTTAAAGAAAAATATTTTAAAAATATATATATGAAAATAATAAGATGCAGATGCTGATATAGAAAAACACTGACATAAAAATTAAAGAATACATAAGGTAAACAAATCCACTTGTATAATATTACTGGGTATGTTATTGTTGTTTAGCATCCAAGTAACTCTAATTAACCTTTAGGTTTGAACCACATATATATGCCTTGGATGAAACTTATGTCCTAGTTCAAATGTAGTTGGATTTGAATGGATAAATTCGCATAACTTTGACAGTGAAATGAATTTAAATTTATTGGCTCAAAATGTTCAATCATTCCAATTTATCTCCAATTTATTGTTTCGTCCAAACTTAATAAGGAATGATCATATCGACTTTGATATCTACAGATGTATCCTACTTCAAGTACTGTCACATTGTAAGTTTATTTACTACTTCTATAAACGAGACTCGATGTACACGGGAAGGCATAGTCTTTTATTTTCTCTACATTTTATTGAAACCATTTTCTTCTAATCCGTTTTAGAAAATGTCACTCTTTATAATCACACAAGTTCTTTGATATAATCGAAAACTCAAATTTGAAAATATTTTCTGTCGTTATAAAATATTTTGCTTAGTCAAATAAAGAGCGTATTGTTAACGGGTAAGAGAATGTTTTGAGAACTTGGAAGCGTGTGGGTCCTATTTATGCCACTTTGGCTTTGAATGACGTTTCGTGACCTGACAAGATGCCAGCCTGCATATGAATTAAACTCATGCTTCGTGGCAAGAAATGAACCCTTCTTGACAGTTGACATAATATGAGTATTTTGACACTAGAAGTACGATACTGGATATTCGATGCTCATATATTTCCATCTGTTTTTTCTTATGTTATAGTATTAATTAAAAGTACTAATAGTAACTAATCAAGGTTAGGGCCGTTAGGCTTTGTACAGAAACAATCACGGCATGTGCAGTAAGAATTATGCCCCGAAAATTGGCCGTTGTCCACGCACCTTTTATGCCTCTCTTGAAATTATATTCCGGTATGGCCAACTAGTCAAACTAATGGAAAAATGCCTTACCAATATAACAATAATAATATAGCATGTCTTCTTATTTTGTTAGCCAGAGAAGTAATTCGGATGTCTGTATAAAGAAGTAATTTAATTTTCTGACCAGTTATCCATCTAAAAGTCGCGACTTTATAGAAGTAGGTACTTTTTCTATTCACTTCCTGAGTTCCTGTATATCAAAATAAGGATCCTCCTTTCTCTTGAATAGTTTTTCTACTTTTGCTTTAATGTATAAGTACTTTTTTGACCAAATTACATCTCAATGTTATGCTTGGATTTGGGCTTTGTTACTTCACGTATGGCGAGAAACGTACTTTTCAACATCCAAAGTTTTTACAAACTATTTCCGCGCGCGCACACACAAAACAAAGGTCCCAAGTTTGATCCACCACAGTATATATACATTTTTGCGGTCTTTGAGCTTTTTATTTTAATTTTAAATTGAGCTGGTCAAAATTGAACTCTCGTAAAATAAGACCAATGGCCAAAGTCACTTCATATGTAAAAAAAAAAAGAGTAAAGTATATATAAATTGTTATAATGAATATTTTGTTTGTTAACGATTATAAAAATTCATGCATACTGTACGGGTTTAAGCTATTATTGTAATGACGACTATTCCCAATGACTTCTTTTATCAATATGTAGCAAGATTTTGTATTCGTAATCTTCTAGACCACTAGATAAATGTCAGTGACATAAAAATCATGCATGTTCCAAAGCTATAATTGGTCAAAACTCAAGCAAGCACTGTTGCTAGCTTGAGAAAAAGAAAGAGAAAAACATAAATGAAACACTTGAACAACAAAGATATGGGTGAAAAGGAAAGGAGCGTACAGAGATGAGAGCCACGCCAATTACGGGTAAAATTATGTTTACAATAAACAAAAAATGAAGAACAGAAGAGCCTTTGAGCCTTTTTAAGGTTTGCAAGTTCCTAATAAATTTCACGGTTTTCTTGTTCTGTTTTCGTCGGCAGGAGGCAAGATCTGATCAGTACAAAGTCTAAGTGAGAAATTTGGGACCTACCTTTACCAGCAGTTTCATATGATTTTTGGGTCCCAGTTTTATTTTCTCCCTCTTCACCTGCAAACACAGGCAAGGCACAAATCTTACTACTCCAAAGACAGAGCAATAATTTAAAGGGTGGCGGATGCACTTACTATCTTTAATGTAAACTTATTATGGTCACATAATTTTAAGTAGGGATGACTCATGACCATTCGATTGGTTTGGTTGGTTTGAGGTTAATTGTATGAATTTCTTCAATATTTCTTTCATAGATAAACAGATTATATACAATCGAATTAAAGTCGATTAGCATGATAGATAGGTATCATATTTTGATCAGTCGGTGTTGGAGAAGTTGCGCACCAGCAGTAATGAATCGACCAAACGAAGAACGGAACTTTTCCTAATACGGTTGAGGTTATAAAATTATTTATTCCTCAGAAGATGATTTGATAAATCCTCAAGAATCAATAATTATCTGAAGCAATAAACATTGTACTTAAGTTATTCAAAAAGGGTTAATGCACATGGTACCAGAGTTCATCTGATTTGTGCTTTAAGGGGAACTTATCTTTAATAGGGCAAGTTGAAGAAATAAGACACAAATGATTTCCAATTAATATATCCATTTATGACTTAAAAAACAATAAAATTGTACTTCAAAGTTCAAATCACACTATAATATCATTAAGTAAACACAACAAATTATGATAATAGGGATTTGTTTTACCCACAAATTATTGTATGCTTGCATTTCACTTTCCATCAATAATTTGAGACAAGAAGTTTTTTTTGTTCATGCCAACTTATCATGGTTGATGATTTAATTTAATGAGAATATATGGTTAAGTGGAAAAAGTTGATGTACACACACAAGTACATATAACGCACACGCAAGTATACGTAGTCGACAAGTAATAAAGTGATAAATCGAGTATCGTTCCCACGAAGACTATTCAGACTGAATTCTAGCAAACAATTTATATAACTATTCAGGGATCTTTTTCCAATAGTTGAGATTTTTACTAACTAAATGCAATAATAAAAACAAGTAATTGAAATCAAGTAACAGAGCAAATTCTACGTTGTTATCAATAAAAGATGACGGTCCCGGGTCAGAGTTACGAACAATCCAGTTGAGTTTTTCAGTTGATTCTACTTCTTGATTTCCTAGATTGCTAACTACAGGTTAAATGTACCCATGAAAACCTTTCGATTCTTCACGGTCTATGCATGCTACTCCAATCCCTATATGTCTATGGGTTGAATCACGTGCACGCATTAACGAATTCTGTAATGAGTTAAACTAGGCGAGCAAGTATATGTCTATCCTACTCACAAATTGGTTCCCCGATGCCCGGGTTCACAAACTAGTTCTATTCTTTCTTATTGCGTAATTAAATTCCCTCTTTCGAGTTCAATCTAAAAACCATAGATAGTGTTCAATTATCAGGCCTCAATAATCAAACAATTATGATCAAGAAAGAATAAACAATCCATAATGGTAAATCAATATATAGAAATCAACTTTCAAACATCAACCTTCATGTATTTACTCTAACCCTAGAACGAGCAAACTATAGAATTAAAGAGAAGAATAAGAGAAAGAGAGAAAGAACTTGTGTAGAAGACATCTAGGGCTCCTCCCCTCTCCTCCAAAACTTGCTCCAAAGGTCTGAACTCCTTTCAAAAACTAAGTAAAAGACTATTTATGGTGTTTACAAACACCTAGTAATAAGTTAGACCCAATCCTAGACGAAATAGGAAGTGAAAAACCGCACACGGGGCGCTATAACGGGCGCCCCGCGCCTCGGAACGCGCCCAGACAACCAGTAGCGTCGAAACCATCACGCTTTTGGGCGTGGCGCGCAGCCAAACGCGCCAGAAGCTGGGCGCTTTGGCTGGCGCGGCGCCCCCCTGTAGCGCTAGGGTATTTTCGTGTTTTCTTGCTCTTTTGCTCGCTTCGTGTTGTGCCTTCGTGTGCTCGATCCAATCCTCAATCAAAATCCAATCTTTTCTTGCTCAATCATGCTCTTAAAAGCTCCAATTGCACTGCACAACAACCTACATACACACGACATAAAATTAGTGCAAAACCACATTCATAAACCATAAAACGAGCGAATAAAGTATTCAAACGTAAGGAAATATTAAGGAAATATAGGCATAAAATGCCAAACATCACCACCCCACACTTGAACCTTTGCTCGCCCTCGAGCTAGTCACATCTCACTTCCCCAACCTAGGTAAAACAGGTCTGCCTATGACTATGGTTGATACCGACCATTGAACCAATGCACACATGACTACTATGGATCCACAACATGCCAACAAACTATCAAAATCAAAAATATGAGAACAACCACCCCAAAATAGCTCAAGTGCACAAACTCAACTTAATGCAACCATGCTCCCACAAAATCACACATATCTACTCAACCAAGAACCATCAACTTCACCTATTTCATGCAAACCACGTGCCCTCACCAATATGAAGCAAGAGAGTGCCCCCCAAAAATCACACACAAAACCAATATCATGAATAGAACGGGGGCAATACAAATGAATTCACTCACTCTCATGAAAGTCTCACATGTCACACACCATAGGCTTGCTCGTAGTGTAGGACTCCACTAATGTAAGCTCACTCCAATCGGGATTAACTAGGACTTTAGAAAGGTCGTAATGTAGGCTAAGGGGCGGGTATGCTACATATGGTAATAGTGACTACCTCCCTAAGCACTTTAATACATCACATTCAAATTAATCATCAATCTCATCAAGCCACCCAAATCAACAACTTCTACACATACACCTTCACACAAGTAGCATTTCTATTAAGCACACTCTAACAATGAATGGATATTCTTTTCTCTTTTTATTTCTTTTTCCACAATTTTTTTTTTCCTTTTCTTTTCAACTTTGCTATTTTTTTTTTCTTTTCTTATTTCAATTTCATCCAACCTTGCCAATGCCTTTCACTACTTCACAAATTTTCAATTATTCCCCTTCATTAGCTCCACTCAAAAACCTCCCAATTCCAACCACAACTCCAATCAACTACACAATATCAATAAAGTGCTTAAGGAGTAAAGGGCCAAAAGAGACAATTTAGAACAAATGGGTAGGCTCGGGGTGTGGGTGCCAACAAAAAGGATCAAAGAAATCACAACAACAATTTTTTTTTTCAAGGTATATATGTAAGGGTAGGCAAATCAAAAGAAGGCCTTGTATCATTTCCCGACTAGAGCAAACCTAGGATTTCGCTTTGCACACACACGGGGCAAGTTCTAGACATTAACATGCAACATAGAGTAAACAAGAATATGCCTCACACACACATCGCACATGGTCCACATAAAAAGGTTCCATCAATAACTCTCAATCAAGCATCTAGAGTGCAACTTGTGGAAATTTAAGCACTAATGTACAAAGGTTCACAATAAAGTCAAGCAAGTGGACTCAAGCATCTCAAGGGGGTCGTTCCAATTTTTTCTAGGCATGCATCACAATTTTAAACCAAGGGACACCACAAATAGCACATGCAATCAAGTCCAAGTTCATCGGTATCAAACACATCAAAGGCACCTAGCATTCCACCTATTTCCTTCGTCTAAGGTCATCTACAACTAACTATCCTAATCCTAAAAATAGAAATACTACCCGGTTCAAAGGCCTCCCCGTGGAAAAGAACCGAGGCCATAAGAAAAACCACGGGGTGGATGACATGTACCACTAATAAAACTAAAAGAAAAATCTTTTTGGATTTTTTCATTGGTTTTCTAAATTTTTTTTATTTTTTTTTAAAGCAAGAAACCAATAAAAATAAAGTCAAGTGACAAAAGAAAAATCCTATGGTACATGCATCCCTAACCTCAAAATAAATAAAAGGGTAGTTCCCCACCCCACACTTAAACTAAGCACTGTCCTCAGTGCTAAAAATAAGAAAGTGCAAGGTAAAGAAAACTTCCCTGAAGATTCTAGTCCTTGGTGCTAGCATCCTCCAAGCTTCCATATAGTATGAGGTACTCAGACTTCCCTCATCAGGTCATCAATATTAGGCAAGGGTGAGGCACCCCACACTTAGCCTCGACATCACATGAACCTGCAATCCAAAGAATCACCCAAAGTAATATACAACTATAAAAATACTAATAAAATAAATAAATAAATAAATAAATAAATAAATAAAAGTAAAGCAAGCAAATTGGGTTGCCTCCCAAGAAGCGCCTTAGTTAACGTCGTGGCACGACGAAGACAACTTCATCACTTTTGTCTCCACCTTGAACTAATGAATTGAATCCCCAACTTTGCCTCAAGTTTACAACTATGGTATTGGGGTGGTGGCAAAAATACAACAGGACCAAGTAAACAATGCCGCATTTTGCACTTCTTAGCCTTTAAATGAGGGATGTCGTTTTGTCTCCTCGGTATCACAAACTCTAAAATATAGGCACCTTGTTCCTCCTCCTTTTGTTTATTCATAGGCTCGGGTGGCTCAATTTTCATGTCACCATCCAAACACAATGTTGAAAAATGATTGGAATGAGGTCCAATGCGCTTCAATTCTAAAGTTGCATTATTTTTGACACCCTCACTTGCACAAACACTAGAGTCCTCACTTATGATGTTTTCTATTTCCTCACTTGACTCTAATGTGATTTCCTCAACCTTGGCATCATCAACTACTATTGGGTCGAATGGTAGGAATTCCACTTTTTGCTCCTCAAATTGGCTTCTAAGCTCTTCTATCTCAAATCTACTATTCACGACAACTGATTATTGGGCATTAGACACCTCAACCATATCACTCAAAATTTCCTCCAAGTCGTGAATAGTCAAGCCAAATTCATCGATCTCTTGCTTGAGCACAACCCTCTCTTCTATAAATTGCCTCGTTATATTTGTAAGTTCACTCCTGAAATCCCCATAAGCTTCTAAGAGTTTGGCTTGCTCCATTAGCCAAGTTTCGCTAACAACCTGCACTTTATCGCTCCTGTCAAACTCACAAACATCATTAGAATCATCACAAAAATTATTGGGGGAAGGAGCATGACACTTAGGACAATCATTCCACCGACCACCACATAATTTACAAAAATTCCAATCAAAGGTGGTAGAAAATTCACATAACCAGTCTCGCAGGGTTGGAAGACTCGGGCAATTTTCCCAAAAATGATGTCCTCCACAAAGTAGACAAGAATCAACAAAATTTGAGCAACCATCATTCAACCCACTTTCATTAAAAGATGCCATGTAAACTAGTAATACAATAATAAACTAAAAATAAAATAAAAAAATTAAACCTGAATAGAAAATAATAAATTGTTCGAAAAGAAAACAGTCAATTTCGATCCCCGGCAACGGCGCCAAAAACTTTTTGCTCCCAAACGCACACGCAAGTATACGTGGTCGACAAGTAATAAAGTGATAAATCGAGTATCGTTCCCACGAGGACTATTCAGACTGAATTCTAGCAAACAATATATATAACTATTCAGGGATCTTTTTCCAATAGTTGAGATTTTTACTAACTAAATGCAATAATAAAAACAAGTAATTGAAATCAAGTAACAGAGCAAATTCTACGTTGTTATCAATAAAAGATGACGGTCCCGGGTCAGAGTTACGAACAATCCAGTTGAGTTTTCCAGTTGATTCTACTTCTTGATTTCCTAGATTGCTAACTACAGGTTAAATGTACCCATGAAAACCTTTCGATTCTTCACGGTCTATGCAGGCTACTCCAATCCCTATATGTCTATGGGTTGAATCACGTGCACGCATTAACGAATTCTGTAATGAGTTAAACTAGGCGAGCAAGTATATGTCTATCCTACTAACAAATTGGTTCCCCGATGCCCGGGTTCACAAACTAGTTCTATTCTTTCTTATTGCGTAATTAAATTCCCTCTTTCGAGTTAAATCTAAAAACCATAGATAGTGTTCAATTATCAGGCCTCAATAATCAAACAATTATGATCAAGAAAGAATAAACAACCCATAATGGTAAATCAATATATAGAAATCAACTTTCAAACATCAACCTTCATGTATTTACTCTAACCCTAGAACGAGCAAACTATAGAATTAAAGAGAAGAATAAGAGAAAGAGAGAAATAACTTGTGTAGAAGACATCTAGGGCTCCTCCCCTCTCCTCCAAAACTTGCTCCAAAGGTCTGAACTCCTTTCAAAAACTAAGTAAAAGACTATTTATGGTGTTTACAAACACCTAGTAATAAGTTAGACCCAATCCTAGACGAAATAGGAATTGAAAAACCGCACACGGGGCGCTATAACGGGCGCCCCGCGCCTCGGAACGCGCCCAGACAACCAGTAGCGTCGAAACCATCACGCTTTTGGGGCGTGGCGCGCAGCCAAACGCGCCAGAAGCTGGGCGCTTTGGCTGGCGCGGCGCGCCCCCTGTAGCGCCAGGGTATTTTCGTGTTTTCTTGCTCCTTTGCTCGCTTCGTGTTGTGCCTTCGTGTGCTCGATCCAAGCCTCAATCAAAATTCAATCTTTTCTTGCTCAATCATGCTCTTAAAAGCTCCAATTGCACTGCACAACAACCTACATACACACAACATAAAATTAGTGCAAAACCACATTCATAAACCATAAAACGAGCGAATAAAGTATTCAAACGTAAGGAAATATTAAGGAAATATAGGCATAAAATGCCAAACATCAAAACACTCGGTGCATGTTGTAGGAAGCTAAGCTAGAAAGCTTGAGCATAATTTCTATGAGTTTCTGCAGGCTAAGATGACTAAAGTTTCATATAAAAATAACTATTACTCCTAGAAGATGATGCACATCTTGCAAGGACACTTCATACACATTTAATTCCTTACCCAAATGAGCCAAAGGAAATGTGCTCAAGACATCGGCTAAATTTAGAAAAGTTTCTCAGAAACCAAAACGAACGCTGGTTAGATTAACAAATAAAGTTTAAATTCCAGAAGTTTCGAACAGCAATAGTCAATCCAAAGAGTATATTTTATTATGGTCACATTGCAAGCCGTTGCAACTTGCAAGTACATGCATATCCAAATAAGAACAAGTTCATGGAAATTCTTGAAACCTTTTTCAGCCATACATATTGAGCAACAGATCACGGCCCGCAAACAAAATTTTAGAGTTACTTCGTAAACTAAAGACCAGAGTTTGCTATGAAACAGCTAAGTATATTAAATCAAAGATAATGATCATGCAGTTTCGACGAAATGGGGATTTGAGAAGTGAATTATTAGATCGATAACACAACTCAAGTGGTCCAATATGAGTTTAATTTATATGGTCCAGCTCTAACCTAACACCAAATCCTTAAATTTAGAATCACATTCTACCCTTTTAAGAAGATAAGATGCTTTGCTTCCTTCTACAGGTTATGAAATTGACATTAGAGAATAGAGATAATTCCCCTGTTTGGTTTACAGCTTTCTTTCCATTACGTCCCAATTACCTTATTCTGTAGCCTAGCTGTTTCTCCCCACTTAAATCTCCCTTTTCAATCTTTTGTTCAATTGTTTTATTGAATATGGTAACATAAATTACTTGTTAGTCTTTTCTTAGCAAGGTTAGCAGTTAATGTATCATCAAGCCGAATTCCTACGTTGAGACATACTCCTCTCTGTTCTAGTATAAAAGTTCACAACTTAAACTTTCGCAAGTCCTAAACGAACAACAGACATGAACATATTTAAGTCGATAAATACTTGCTAAGTAATGCATCAACACCTTAGAGTGATTTATGTTGTAAATGGTGAGGACAAAAATATGGGTAGTTTAACCTACCAGATATATTCGATGCATGGTCACATAATGATTATTGATTTGCTTCTATATGGAACCATCACGTATAGATATATAATTGCTGACTTAGGATTGATCCCCATCCACCTTTGTTATTTGATGTCCATACCTTAAAACTATTGAATTGAAGATCAAACAAAGGCTAGAATTTGATATGTAGGGTTGACTTCTCGAGTATTATTATCATTCTTGAAACGTCGTTATTTTTCAACAGTTGGCCATTAACCTAAACATATTTAAGGTCCAATTTGTTACTTCATTAACAGCTACTATTACTTCCTTCTGGAAACGTAAATGTACCACTACAAGAAAAAAAAAATGTATTTTTTCCTCTTCGTCTCTTGGCCAACTCTCCACCCTCCCAAGGACGCTGTGATTGGGTAGACTGCTTGCTCTAGACGTTTGTTCAAGAATTTGGCAAGATGTAGCGAAATAATATATTACAAGTTGAAAGTAAAAAAACTCGGTTTAGAATGTAACTCTTGTATAATTTATGGATGCTAGAAAATTCTTTATAGCCAGTTCATTGAACTTGAACAGCCAAGTTTCCCACCCTTTATCTAACTTTACATTATATATATATATATATATATATATATAATTTTATTTGACACGTATCAATCATATGGGAATAAATTTATTAGTACATACTTCCGGAATAATATCCTTACGTAAAAAGTCATTTGGGTATTTCAAATTCTATCTGGGAGGATATTGACCCATATTTTCCTGTGTCCCCACGTGAGAAAAAAAATCACAAATGATTAGAAAGCTAAATCAATTGCAAAATAATATAGTAACTTCTCATTATTCTGTCCATTGAAATAAAGGGAACAACGAATATTCAATAAAAACAAAAAAGCGACTCAAAGGAAAAAGGGATAAAACAGAGAGCCAGCGAAGTTGATATATATTTTCTGACCAGATATATTAGAGAGCTTCCCTTCATGAAACAGCTCCAAGGTATATCGTATTAATGCAAGACTTTTCATTAGGGTTGTAAGTAGAATCAAATGATTAGGCACACTACTAAAAAAAAACTGAATCTGTGACTACCAAATCGGTCGCCGATCGGTCGCCAGGTCGACCGATCGGCGACCGATACGGGTAGTCACAAAATTGATGGTAGCAAATAGCCCTGCGACCGAAAAACGGTCGATATTTCGACCACCATGCGACCGAATTTCGGTCGCACAATAGCTCACATACAGTGACCAACTATGCGACCGATTTTCGGTCGCATACTTGGTCTCATTTGTGGGAATTAATGGTGACCAAGTATGCGACCGAAATTCGGTCGCACAGAATGTGCGACCGAAAATCGGTCGCAGGCATGGTCTCTGTTGTGACCGCTATGCGACCGAAAATCGGTCGCCAAACCTGTAAAAACCTGCAATAAAAATCCTGCAATCAGGCACATCGCAACAGCAAAAACCAGCAAAAAACAGCACCTGGACAGCAATAAACAGCAATAAAACAGCAATTTATCAACTAAGTAAGCACGTCACAATCAGCAAATGATATTACGTAAATCATATTGTGTGTTTATGTACATTACAGTAGGTAATTAATAATAAACTACAAAGTACAACTTGGTTCAATCAACTTCATCATCCGATTCATAGTGACTAGCAATTTCATCCTCGGACGGCTCGTCACTATCTATGTTTTCATCAGCCTCGCAAGCCCTTGAAGTTCCTTCTCCAAAACTAGCCGGGTTTTTTGCACGACTAAATTCAGATGCAGCCACCGGGTCAAACGTCCCATCAATATGCCGCAAATTGTCTGCAAGTTCATTATCCGCTACCAATGGAACAGATGAGACCTCATTCTGGTATGCAACATCTAACCTATCAGGTACTTCAATTAATCCCACCGGTTTTCCCTTAAGAACCGCCCACCACTTGGATTTGGCCTTTGCTTTTGATGCGTTCTTCGTCCGAGGGTAAGGAACAAACCACACTTGTTTTACATTCTGTGCAATGATGAAAGGATCATAGTTTCCATATGACCTTCTATGATTAACCTCAACTAGCTTTGAACTCGGATCAACCCGCGTACCCCTGCTACCTGGATCAAACCACTTGCACTTGAAGAGAACCAATCTTTTCTGAGGCCATCCAACTCTATACTCAACCTCTAAGATCTCCTCAATCACTCCGTAGAAGTCAGATTCGGCCCCCTGGCCACCAGTTCCAGCACTCACGGACACACCGCTGTTGTAGGTTTTTTTACCCTCTGACCAGCTGTGTGTATGAAACTTGTACCCATTTACGAAGTATGTATTCATCTTTTTATACTCGTAATATGGGCCATGACATATATGTCGCAAAAAATCAAACTTGATGCCATTCACCGGATTGTTTACCTATATTAAAATTAAATGGATTAGAGTAAATTAACAAGAGTTCGATGACGGCAGTAATGTTTTTAAATCAAAGGAAAAATATATGAGTTTCCATAACACTTACAAATGCCGTAAACCAGTCTGTAAAATGATCAATGACTGCATGTGGACCAAATTCAGCAACAAAGTGACTGCGTTATGTAACGAACTACTTTACATTAGAAAGAATACTTATGTTAGGCACAATTTAGTGGTTACCATTAAAATAAAACATACTTGTAATAAGGAGTGACTTCGGGACAGTTCAACAACACATGTGTTGTAGCTGCTTTCCTATCCGTATCAGTGAACTGGTATTTTCTGGATGATAATGTACTTCCCCTCCCTGGTTGATTGAATATGGAGAATGCTGGGTAATTGGGATCATTATTATCTCCCACATCATGCCGATCCGGCCTAGTGCGCATACAGGGAACATCCTTGTCGAAGTAGTATGAGCAAAAATGTGAAGTTTCTCTTGACAAATATGCCTGGCATATCGATCCCTCGATTTGTCCTCTGTTCTTCACATCCCGCTTACACTTACCAATAATTCTACAAAAATTAATCTGTTAGTACAAAGTTGTTGCGTAAAATAAATAGTACTTGAATAAGATATGAATAAATAGTACAAAAAGTAAGCTTACCTCTCGAAAGGATACATCCATCTGCAATGCACTGGGCCTCCTAGCCGAGCCTCTTCAGCGAGGTGAACCGGTAGATGCTCCATCACATTAAAGAAGCCGGGTGGAAAGATCTTTGACAGCTTAGACAATACAACAGGAAAGTTCTGTTCCAACAAGTTCAAACTCTCTTCCTTCAAAGTCTTGCTGCAAAGCTCTTTAAAAAAAAGCCCTGTCTCTGTTACTGGTTTCAAAACTTTATCTGGCAACCCATTGAATGCAATTGAGATCAAGTTTTCCATAAAAATGTGACAGTCGTGGCTCTTCATGTGATGGAGTTTTAAGCCACTCATATCAACACACCTTTCTAAGTTAGATGCATATCCATCAGGCATCCTCAAGTTACTCACCCACTCGCAGATCATTCTTCTCTCATCTTCGTCGAAGGTATAGCAAGCCTTTGGAAGTAAAATGTTGTTGCCATCCCTGACCGCATGTAGCTCGGGTCGCCTGCAAAGTTCCTGTATGTCAAACCGTGCCTTCCAGTTATCCTTTGTCTTACCCTTGACATCCATAACAGTATTAAGGACCGCCTCGAAGAAGTTCTTCTCAATATGCATTGGATCGAGATTATGGCGCAGAAGGTTATCCTTCCAATAAGGCAAGTCCCAGAAAATGCTCTTCTTGGTCCAATTATGTTCGACCCCAAAACCAGGTGTTTTAGTTTGCAAGTTTTCTGTTACCTTTGGAAGGTCCTTAACCCTGTTCCATATCTCTATCCCTGTTAACCTGCGAGGAGGCTCCTCATAATCAACCTGATTCTTCATGAATGCATTTGTATTATTCCTAAAAGGGTGCTCCATTGGCAAGAATCTACGGCAGCAGTCAAACCATGTCACTTTACCTCCATTTTTCAATGTGAAGGCCTTTGTATCTTCCATACAATATGGGCACGCTAGCTTCCCTGCAGTGGACCAGCCAGACAACATCCCATAAGCTGGAAAGTCATTTATGGTCCACATCAAAGAAGCATGCATTTGGAAGTTCTGCTTCATTGATACATCGTAGGTTTCCACTCCTTCATGCCAAAGTGTCTGCAATTCATCAATCAAAGGCTGCAAATAAACGTCAATACGAGTTTTCGGGTTATGTGGACCAGGTATTATACAATTCAAAAAAAGATATGGACTGGTCATGCACATTCCGGGAGGCAGGTTGTATGGTGTGACAAATACGGGCCAACAAGAATATGGCGTGGACGAGACATCAAAAGGGGTAAAGCCATCGGAACACAGCCCCAACCTTACATTCCTCGGCTCGCTAGCAAATGACGGATACACTGAGGGGTGTGATAGAATACCCGCCTGCCTGGTCCGCTCATGATGCCACCTCATATGAGGAGCAGAACTCATGGAAGCATACAACCTCTTTAACCTAGGTATAAGCGGCAAGTAATGCATCCACTTAACAGGTTTCGGCTTCTTTTTTTGATTTTTCTCGGGCTTGTATCGAGGCTCATCACAAAATCTACATTGCACGAGCTCTGCATCATCCTTGTAATATAGCATGCACCCATTAACACAGCAATGAATCTTATGAGAAGTAAGGCCTAATGAGGAAACCAACTTCTTTGTGAAGTAATAAGAAGTTGGTAAGTCCATGTTAGCCGGCTTTAGTTCATTCATGAGGCCTATGATGGAATCCATGGCAGCTTGAGAAATACTATAATCTGATTTGATACTCTGCAATCTGACAGCAACAGACAACTTGGAATGTACCGAGCCCTCATGGAATGGACGACTTGCTTCCTCCAACATTTTATAGAATTCACTTGCCTCGGCATTTGGAATGTGCTCAGTGTTAGGCTGTGATGTACCCGGCTGCATGGGATCATCATCCGGGTACATACCAAAAGCATCACGAACCATATCATCCATTCTATAATCATTACGGTCTGGTTCCAAAACCGGAGAACTAGTAGTGCCATGAATATTTTGAAGCATTTGAATGTGACCCTGCAAATCCCACGGCTCTCCATGATAACGCCAAATATAGTAATCTGGCATAAACCCCATTTCTAACAGATGCACTTGCACGGTCGTCATATCTTGGATGGTGCAACATTTGCACTTTATGCATGGGCACTTAATTGTACCAAACCTTATAAAAGGTTCGGTTGTTTTTGCTAAAGCAACAAATTCCTTAAGACCCTCTTCAAATTCAGGCCTTATCCCCCGCCGACCGGGGAAAAGTCTATTGTCCATCCACAAACGACGTGCATTATATTCCATATCTACACAAAAATTGCCAAATTGAGAACAATCCCAACATATCCCAACAATCACTATAATTAATCCCAATAATCACAACCCTATATTTCAAGTTCATCAACCCAAAATAAAGTAATTATAACTAACAACTAACATGTTAACAACATATATAGGCTCTCCATTATTTATAAATATATATATATAATTAAATTCGGATTATTAAACCAAAAAAAAAAAAAAAAAATTACCTCTACTTTGTATTGGATCCAATGGCAAGAAAGTATGAGTTACCAATGTGCTATCCACCAAAAAACTACAAAAAAAGTGCATTTAAAAGTCATTATATGAGTTTTTAAAAAAATAACAAAAATTACTAAAAAATGAAATTTACCTTGAATTTGTAGGTTTAGATCGTGTTAAATGTTAATATGGAGGTAATAGAGTAGTAATTTAAAGTTATATGGGGTTTATAGTGGTGGAAAGTTGATTATGGGGTGGGGGGGGGGGTTCGGTTTTTAGGGATTGGGTGGGTTTTGGGAAATTTGAAATGGGGAAGAAAGGGGTTCTGCCCCGTTTTTAGTAACAGTTATGCGACCGACATGCGACCGATTGTCGGTCGCATAGCCGTGACTAATTTTTCAGAGACCAACGTGCGACCGATTTTCGGTCGCCACTTTTTTTCGTTGAGTGTGCGACCGAAAATCGGTCGCACAACTGTGGAGACCGAAATTCGGTCGCATGATGGTGGTCTCAGATTCAGCTTTTTTTAGTAGTGGCATGATTGGGACATTCTTTATAAATTATAATGTAATACTAAGAAAAAGAATGATGTAGGAACTACTTTTAAATTGTTCGTAGCATAAATTTTGACCCCAAAAGACTACACAATTAAGTGATACTTCTATATATTTTTCTCGCAACACAGAACTAGTTGATTAACCATGAGACAGCTAAAAGTGACAAAGGACCCAATGATATGTTTCAGGTATGCCATAGAAAAATATAGTGATGCAAAATTTGAAAAATTTATTTGATATTCATGAAAACAGTTATACAAAGATAAGAGACCAACTAGGGGCAATTTCAGTGGGCAACATAAAATAAAGGTCAAGCCCTTGTACAATTGCTCTTCACATGGAAACCACTAAATTAAATTATGCTGCAGTACAATCTGGGCACCTCAACTGTAAATGAAGTATGGAACCGAAAAGCAAACTATACACAAATTTACTGCATCTTTTTCTCAAAAATGTAGATGTAAGTGCAAAGCATAGTGAGCTCAATCATTATGTAATCCACTTTGGGCTGAGCTCCAAAACATAAGAGAGTGATCTGAAATAAAATAAATACTTGGAATTCACCCACACTATCTCCAAGTTTTTACTGCTTTCAAAGGGAGTGAAAACTTGGAGTCAGTGTGGGAAGACTAGATGAATTATGACCTACAATGCCAAATAATGATATCACCGTTGGTTACCATCCAGGTGTTTGGCATTATCATTTCATTCTTGAATTGTTTATTAGTATTGGGAGGTAAAAGTTCAAAGCGCACTTGATAGGAGTAATAAATTTCTCAAGTACAAAAGAGTACAAATGAGGAGGTATTAAATTGTTCATGTCTAAACCCCGCCTGGGACCAATGCTGTATGTTGATTGGTATTGTTAAGCAAATTACTACCACATTAATTCGTCTATCTAACCACTGCAGATGAAAAATAAAGGGACAAAAATCATAAATAGTTTTAAACTAGATAACCCTTATCTGTCTGATAAAATTTTCACAATGGTTCGCCATAAAATAGGGTGAAAGATAAAAGAGATTCCATTTTCTAGTGTATTTATTTCCTTAAAATTTGGAACAGTTATCAAAATTCAAAGGCGTTGGAATAAAATTAAAAAGGAAAGGAATCATATTCATCTGCTTGCCACAATTAAGGAAAACTAAAATTGCCTAATAAACGTTTTTCTAGTAGGCGTTTTTCTTAGGTAGTCTTTGAACAAAACAACCCCTAAACTTCTTTTTATACTTATATAATCTGAGATTTTGACTGATCAGAAAGATTTGTTGGGTCAATTTGAATATTTCAGTGAAACTGCATAACTATCCATATGCACATTAAAGTACATTAGTATACTTAAAATATGTCAACAAAATAAATCGATTAACACACATAAGCCAATAATATACAAATAATATGCACACATATAACATCAAATATACATTAACAAAAATAAAATATTTAAATAATATGCACAGATCTATAAGTAAAAAATACTACTGCGTTTTAAATTTATTATTCGATCATTTTTAAAAATATTATCGTTTTGTTTTTCCACCTTAATTATTTATTTTTATTTTTCACTTTGGCGCAATCTCCTTTAGTGACTAGAAAAAGTTGTTGGAACTATTTGAATATTTCAATACAATGAAAAAATATAATGAAAAAATATTCATATACAAAATATCAATAATGTACACTAAGGTATATACCACACATTAAAATATCGGTATGCACAAAACATATCAATAAGATAAATTGATAAACACAAATAAGCCAGTAATATACAAATAATATGTGCAAATGAGACGTCAGATATACATTGACATAAATAAAATATTAAAATAATATACAAAATCTATTTCTGAAAAACACTATTGCTACATATATCATAAACAAAAGTAGTACTAGTTACCTAAAAAATAAGCTTAAATTTGAAAAGACATCTAATATGAGTACTTTTAATTAATCACGGATACTTTATTGAAGCTTCCCATTCTCTTAATTTTAGGCTTAATCAGAGGACCACTAATTAATACGATTAACTGGCTAATAAAGGCTATAAAAAGAAAAGTGGCACTAGTTAATGTTTAACGTGGATAATAAACATAAAATGAGTTTATTTAATGTTTAAATATACCTGAAGTGTATAGCTGGTGTAATTTTTCCAAAAATAAATCACAATTACCCAAATATAAAATAAAATTTGAAAAGCACCAACACAAGTACTAGTTGATCACATGTTTATATAGGGGCAAAGTGCACGAATAATCACTTTTATCAGTGGTCTTGGGTTTGAGACCATTTTTTAGTAGTTTTATCTGAGAGACCATTTTTTGGAACTTCAATTCTTGTGGGTTGAACTTCACACAAGTTTAACCCACTAGAGTTGAAGTTCCACTTTAGTCCACCACAAGGGTTGAAGTTCAACTTCACCTCATAAGGGTTGAAGTTTACGGATTTATGCCTAGAAGTTCAGCCCTTACGGGTTGAAGTTGAACTTCATAACTTAGGTATGAAGTTCAATCAGCCTACAAAGATTGAAGTTACAAAAAGTGGTCTTTCATGTAAAACCAATAAAAAAGAGACTTTAAATCAAATACCAGTGGCAAAAGTAGCCTGTAGGAGAAATTTTCTCTCATATAGTCTGTTCTGGTGGGCCAGTCTCGGCCCAACTAAAGCCTCGGCCTAATAACTAAGTTGCTCCGCTTCGTAGATGGATCTGGAGCAGCTCTAATTCTTCTGACCCCTGCTCCAGAATAAATTTTAGCCCCGCATTAAAAGAAAACATCTATCGATTGGCAGAAGTAGAAGGGAAAACTCCTGGCAATTTCCAGGTCTGGTAGCTAGTATAGCCTGGAGATCACAAAAAGCTTGTTTGGCTAGGCGTTAAAGTTTAAAGAGTTTACTTACTGGTGTTAAAATGAGAGCTGCGCTAAAATGTCCTATTTATGTAAATATCCACCTTATTATTGAGGCAGAAAGCTGAATGAGACTGGGCCAATAAGCCCCGTCTTTCAAGAAATTTTTGCATAGAATAGACACTTTGAAAAACCGTTACTATAATTTGAACCCTCACAGGAAAAATCTCACAAACATAATCCCCATGAAGAAAAGTTTCTGGCAACGCCAGAGAAAAGCTCCTTGCAATCATCAGATCTTTGCTAATAGAAAGATCTGATGATCTCTAGGAGCTTATGAGTGCCATTTTTGTAAGACTTTTTTTAAAGAGACTAAATCTATGATGAAGTACTAAAAGGTCCTATTTTGTATCAATCACTCGTCTTCCCAAGAGAGATTTTGATGAGTAGCCAAATTTTAAATCACTCAAAAAAAAAAAAAACTAACAATTACAAACTTTAAAAAAATTAGTCATATTTTAAAAACGCACATTTTCTTGAAGACTAGTCTCGAGAAAAAAGTCGTGAGAATTTAAACTAAACTCCAAGAAATTTTTCTAAAATTTCGTTCAAAGTTCAAGGAAATTTTCTTGGAGCTTCATATTTGCAGTCCAAGGAAATTTTCAACGTACTAGAAAACTTGGCAGCTTCTAGGAAATTTTACTGAAACTTTGAAACTAAACTCCAAGAAAATTTCCTAGGACTTTTAAACTAAGGTTTTCAAAGTCCCAAGAAAATTTCTTGGTACTTCATATTTGGATCCATAGGAAATTTTTATGGGATTTTAAAAATTTCAGTTTAAAGTCTCAGAAAATTTTTCCAAAATTTTCCACGTTTCTTAAATATGGCTATTTTTGTAAAAGTTTCAAACAATAACTGTTTCTCATTTAGCATTACAACGGGCTACAGGACCAAATTTTTATGGGAAAATTTCATAACTAACCATATATAAGACATAACCCTACTGTTTAATAGACACATTTAATAAATATCAATGGCTAACCAAAATCAATGCTAAAAAGTAGGTTCATGAATATCCTAAAATCTAGGCAGCCAAAATCACCCATGTAAATAGGTCTAGGTAGATTATTTTTCGTAAAAACTTGCCAAGAAAAACGTAACAGTGTAAACTAATTTGCCGTTATTTTTGGGAATCCAAATAACAATGAATTTCCTACTCTTTTCTTCCTAATTAATGCCATTTAATAAGGATAGTGATATATATCCATCACTTTACGGATTTAGTAATGTTTGATAACAATTAATTAGTTATTATTATAATTAACTTTAGCGTGTAGAAGTCATACAACTTTCCTCATGCTTTCCCTCTCTTATTAACACTCATCTCTTTATTATCAACATAGGTATTAAATTTCATTCGTTTTGCAAATTATAATTATCACATAACATTCAATAAGTATGTACCTGGTATTCATACATTATTCACATAAAAATGCACTTGATATGCATACAATATTCACTATACATATTCACTGTATTCAATAAGTGGGTACTTGATATGCTTATATTATTCACTATAATAATATTCAACAAGTATATACCTGATATGCATACATCATTCAATGTATGCAATAAGTGAGTACTTAATATACTTATATTATTCATTGTGATATTCTTTGACAAGTATGTACCTGATATGCATACATTATCCACTAAATATGCTAATTTTAGTTCAAATGAATGCTTGAGAAAAATAAGAACATCCTGCGATTACCGTGATAAAGCAACTAGCTATGGGCACCGTGCCATAGGTGTTCTATCATAGTAACAAGAAATAGACATCCGTTGCCGTGAAATGCATTTATTTAATAAAAATTGAAGGCAAATTTAGTTGTATACAAGATAAAACGGAAACTGTAAATGAAATAATTACTGTTGGAAGAAATGCCGCATCATCTTTGCATAATTTTCCCGTCAACTTCTCAAACTTTCCGTCATCGTCTTTTTTTTTCCCGTCAAAAGTTTCCGTGATCATCACATCACATATATGTCAGTTGTGACTATTCACGTTATTTAAGGGATAAAGTTAGAATGAGTAAATGAGTGAATATTTAGTCATTGCATATTTGCATTGAATTTCTTAAAATATACGTATACTAATAGAATAACTTAATTTAATTTCTTTTCTTTTTTTTTGAAGTCCTGAAACAGTGGGTGTATGTTCACCATTTTATAAGTTGGATTCATTTCTTCAAAAAAATTCCATACTTAGCAAATAGTGAATATTGAGCAATATCGTATGTTGCTCTTGTAGAATAATTTAAAACTTTTGTCTTACCGCTTTTGTTTTGATATCACTTAAATATTAGGAAAAAGTTTTTAATGTGGGGTAATTAATTGATATTGATAAGTACTCAATGCACAGTTAAAGAATATCCCACATCCTCACAATTGTAGGCACGCTAAAAGGGAGATCAAGAGTTTTTAAAATTGACTATTAATGATAAGTAAATAAGTCTAAAAGTCTATTTGCAATAATATAGATAAAATGTATCTATGTTCTGTAAACATCCCTCCTAAATGTCTATAGAGTGTAAAAATTCCAATTTTTATTCTTTATTGAAAATTTTAGCCCAATGCTTTAAAGAATTACACAACTGACACCTTAGGCAATGGTTTGCCTAACTGACCTCGCTTAAAATAGTTTGCAATAATGACATCCGCTAACTTTAAGTAAGTACTATCCCCGTGGTAGCACTTGACCTTTTATAAGTTGAAGTTCTCTTACGTGGACGGAAATATCCTTACGAAATCTTGTATTGACGCTAACATCCCGCCATCCCTTTTAAGTAAGTGCTACCACGGGGATAGCACTTGACATTTTATCTTTTTCAACATTCTCCTAGATAACTTGAAGTGCTAACCTACCACTCTAAGATAATTTGGAGTGTTGTCTCGGCATCACTTGCCTCTTTAATCTCTTCACAGGCATCACTTGCCCTTATATATTTACCGAAGAGGCCCCGAGGTCATTTTGGTAAACCATTCTTAAGTGGAGACAAAAAACCATAAGTAGGAATAAGGGGTACATGTGGTGAATTTTTTTTAATAATAACAACAGATTGGGTTGGACCAGCCAAAACAGGACGCTTACTGGCATCTTTCCGGAATTTGACCCCGTAAAGTAACAGTGTTACAAAAATGGCAATTTATAGAGATCACCAGAGTTTTCTATTAACAAGGACCAGTGTTACGAAAATGGCAATTTATGGAGATCACCAGAGTTTTCTATTAACAAGGACCTGAAGATCTCAAGCGTTGCGTCTGTCAGATTTTCCTATTAAAAAAATCCATCGTTCGCTAGAAAGGCCATTTTTGTGAGATTATTCTTGTGGGGTCAAGTTTGTTAAAACATCACTGAAAGTGTCTATGCCGCGCAAAGACTTATACTTTATTTATGCTAAAGTCAAAAATATAGTCAAATCGAGTTCCTTGGTAAAAACTAAAAAGGTTACAGGAGAAACTTGATGCAAGGCATAAGCAAGTAGGATGTGATTGATGGAATATACATGAGGAGATCATTATCTTAACTCCTTTGGTGGATGGGCAGCCCGCTTTTGTCAACAATAAGGAATGTAACAGAATAGGATGTAATTGACCTTTTATTAATTTGCAACATATCTTAGAGGAAACTTGAATACTACTTATGAAAGATTTGTACTTGTATGTCTAAAATATATAACATGAGGACATCATTATCTTAACTTCAATTACTAATATGAAAGGTACTCGTGTGCCATGACGAACAGACTTTCTTAAGGTCGTTTAATTAGTTTAAAAACTACTTAGAACTCCATAGTTAATTCAGCATCTTGACAAGTTTTCACAATCATGAAAAAATAATAATAATAATCAAACCTTTGAAATAAGCAACTTGTGTAGTAGGCTTGATATATAAGTGCAAACAAATTGTTAATAAAGGTATACATTTACAGCCATTAGAACTTGCTTGCACTTTTTCTATAACAAAAAAAGGCTAAACTATTTCAAGGTTATCTACTTTCGTCTGGTCTAAACATTTCAGCGAAAATCTGCAAGCATCAATGGCATCTTCAATCGTTAAGAACACATATTCTTTTCCAATGGTGTCTATCGATTTTGTCACGATCAACTTCTCCATGACCCCCAACCTCGGGTTAATCAATAGCATCTACAAAACATTGAGAAGGAGAAGAAAAGTATTTAGACACTTATAGAATTTCTGTACCAGTAATCAATTGGAGAAAAGAGTTTAAATTAATTTACCTTGATCCCTTTTGCTTCTACGCACCTTCGAATTTCTAACAAAGTTTCAACACCCGTTATATCAATCGATGAGATACCTGTTGCATTATAATTATTTTAATTTAGTAACATTACAATCCAATTAATAATAACATAAGACACGCAGAAACATCCAATTTTCCTTCTTGTACCTCCCAAGTCCAGCAACAGGTATTCAATGTCGTTGCCTTTAGAATAGGTAAGAGAATGCTCATCTCTAATCCATCTAAGAATCCTGCACAATCCATCAAAGGAAGAGTAAGTTCACGATTAGAATGAAAGAATACTAAAACACTTGTTTGATCTGTATGGTTCAGAAAATAGAACAAAGACCTTTCTCTGATGTAATTGCAATTTGCAAAGTATATAGGAGAACCAATCTTGAGAATCAGAATTCCTGGAATTCCCTTTGCACCAGGATACTGCTCAACATCGCGATACAAACTTGTTTCTGGTATATTTCCAAGCTTGCAAGTAGCTGGCCTAGCTACATATAGAAGTGCCCTGATTATGGCAAGCCCAACCTGAAATTAAGTGAAAAAATTAATCATTTCAAATTTGGTCCTTTATAATTGCAAAATTTTGTTACAATATTCTTGAGAAGTTTAATCAACTTACAGACAACATCAGGCCTATGTCCATGCTTATGAAGGCAACACCAAAAAAGGCAGCCATACAAATGACGAAATCAAACTTGTCTGTTTTGAAGAGGTGATAAGCCTTGTCATACTCAACTAAGCCAAACATTGCAGACATGATAATGGCCGAGAGAGCGACAAGGGGTGTGTAACTAAACAGAGGAGCCAAAAACAGGAGCGTTAGCATCATGCACATTGACATTACAACGTTTGACATTGCAGTCTTGCATCCAGCGTTGAAGTTCACTGCAGTTTTAGAAAATGGCCCTGAAAATACAACATTATCATTAGCTGCATATTCATGTGCACTAAGTATTGTCTAATAGATAAGATTAGTGAATTCAGAATGAATATGATCCTATAATTACGTAGACAAATTAATTTTACACGTGTCGAAAGTAATTGGTTGAGCTCAACTCACAAAACCTACCCTAGTTCTACCCTTGTTGTGCAGTGTGTTTTCTTATCCAATAGCTACATTTTTATCCTTCACGAAACTGATTATGACAATTACATCTTGGTAAAACCTACTCTAGAATTAAGTGAGAATATTACCAGTGGTCAAGTAGCAGGAAGCGAAAGATCCAAATATGTTCATGAGGCCAATAGCAATCATTTCCTTGTTCCCATCAACTTGTTCATTTCTGATGATGGCAAAACTCCGTCCAATAGCTATTCCTTCCTAGAAAATATTCCAATAAGAAACTTATTAAACACGACAATTAGCCTTTCCCATAGAGGAATTAAGCTCCTATGGATAAAGGGTGTACTTACAGCTAGAGATATCATTGCTGTGATGACTCCTGCTTTTAAAGGTGCTGATATATACTTTGGGTCGAAATTTAGGAGATGAATGGACGATGGATTTATTCCTTTACTCAAATGTCCAACCTGTATAAACATACTCAAAATATGAGACAAAAGAACTTACTGTCACAATATATGAGACAAATCTGGACTTCCTGACAAAATTTAAAGAAAAATGATTTACTGCATCATAAATTTCATGAACGCTTTTCAGAGGGGAAAAGAAAAAGGTGACGCCGATAGGCGTTGTCCGTCTTCTACAACATTATTATAACTTGCATACTTTAAGTCATTCTTGAAATGTCAAAATTGGCTATTTTTGGTTAGGTGGAAGTCCACTTAGAATTAGATAAGCTTTGTAAAAGAGATTGTCTCAATGATAAAATAGTGAGACGTCACCCTCGACAACCTCTAAAGAGAAAGTAACAAAAGAGATGAAAAAGATCATAGCAATCTTTTCCATGACTCAATTAAGTTGCAATTCTTTCTTCTTTTTTTTCCATTTTTTTTGGTCTCCTCATATGTGTCTCCTCCGTTTCTAATTCTTCATTTGCTAGTTGTCTATATGTCGCTTTTATATATGTTATACAAAATTCAAGAAGCAAAATAAAAAGAGAGGGCAAATGAAAGAGGGAATTGAAGAGCTTACGATTTGAATGCCATGTTTCTCAGCATGGGCAAAATAAGCGAAAAGGCAGCCAACTATTACAGTGACCATTGGAGCTATTGCTGAAACCCAAAATAGCTTTGGCTTCCTATTTTTCTGCAAACTCCATTCTTTTAATCAGATTTTTTTTTTCATTCAAGGTTTGTGAGAATACTTGTAATACATATTACATACTAATAGGAAATACTTACCACAAACCTAGTGAATTGCAGGAAAATAAGGAAGATTATACCAACAACGGCACTCTCCCACCTCCACTGTTCAAAATATACAAATAAAATACTTATATTAGAGCCAAAATATCAACACAATTATTAAATAACCCAAGTGACCAAAACCAAGTGTATAGCTAAAAAAATTAATTTCTCTTTTTAGTTTTCTTTTTCTTTTTTTATCCTCTGATGATATACCAGTATATAAAATAATCTATCTTAATCATATGTCTCTTTCTAAGTTATGGCAATGTAAATTATCCGCAAAGGTTTCAACTTGACGGTGTTTGGGAGACAGTGCATGGCCATTCCTTAATCTAATTATAATTACTGCAGATAAAGACTGAAGTGAATATAATTGTGACAACCTCGTGTTTGTTCTTGAAAATAGCACGTAAGACAGAAACCACATCAGTATGGGTAGTGAAATGCTTCAACCCAAGCATGGCTTTCAGTTGCTGCAAGCAAATTATGATTGCTGTCCCTCCCATAAATCCAGTTATGGTCGAATGTGATAGAAAATCTACCAAAATCCCAAGCCTGCACAACGTAATACTTAGTGTTTAAGCTATATATACGTTAACAATTAATTAAAAAGATTCACTAATCATTATAAAGTGGATGATAATTTGTTATATCTTTTTATAATCTCGTTATATCTCTTTACCATATTATAAAGAGATATTGTTGCAAGTTAACTTAATCGATATATCACGGTTAGTATACGAAACTTAAACATTATAATATGCTCATATCAAAAGGTATACCTTAGCAAACCGAGAGCTGTCTGAACTAAACCAGCGAAAAGAGTAGCCGTGAAGACCAAACCGAGATACAGTGGCATGTTATCATTAGCGTTCACTTTTTCTCCAATGGTTGCAGCAATAAGTAATGAGCAAGCAGCTACTGTCCCCACAGCAAGGTGCTTTGAACTTCCAAACACCGCATAAATAAGAGGAGGAACAAAGCTCGAATCTGCAATGTAATTAAATAACAACAAAAATTAATTCGTGTGAGACTTAATCTTATATAAAATTCTAGTGAGTTGCATGTACTTCTTCTCGTCTCGTCGAACCATATTCCAAGAAAATCATGTGAAGTAAACAAAGTTTAGAAGCTTACATAGTCCAACGATTGGAGGAATGTTGGCGAGTTTAGCATAGCTTATCCCTTGAGGGATGGCAAGGCTAGCAATAGTAATTCCAGCAAGAAGATCATACTTGAAGAGCTTGAAATTATACTTTGGCAACCACTCAAAAATTGGAACAAAATATTGAGCCCCCTTTTGAAATTTACGTAACATTGGCTCGTTCTTGAATTCATGGAATGGATCATCAGGGAAAAGTGTCTCTTTTACGTTTGTTTTTAACAATGTCCCAAAGCTTCGTGGCGTTGCATAGTTCACCCTATGACAAGACTCGGGAGAGGTCGTCATGGCTCTGCGATATATAGCTCTGCACAAGAATGGATTTAGCTTAACGAAATTAGAAGAGTTTAGGAGGATTTAGCTTGAAGAGTCTACAATCTACATGCATATTTATAGACCCAAGAAAGTTGGGAAGTGATGCAAGAATGACAAAGAGTAGAAAAGTTGGATATCCGTATTTTATCGGGAGTGGGAGTGCATGTCTATCTTATTACCTTGTTGCAATATTGAGTATTAAAAGATAAAATTTCTGATATCATGTAAACTTTTACATACTACTCCTATATCCTATTAAAACGAATAAGAGAATTAAATGATACCATTGCGCATGTAGTGGCACAGTCGATTCCAATTTACATACTCTATCCATATCAATTAAATCTCATTACTCTCGATCGGTCTCACCATATCAATTAAAAATTAAATACAAGAAAGTGAATAAAGTTGAAAATTAATGTAATTGGACGTGTTGATAATCTTTCTACAGTAATTACTACTGTTTCCATAGAAAAGTATATTTAACAACCATTATTTTGTATTCTGAATCCTTTTACTAACTTCCCACTAGAGCACTTTCTTAGCAAAAGAGAAATTTCACTGGCCTTTCGCTCCCTCTTCCCCACATAAACCAACTAGCCGTCCATTCTCTTCCTCTTCGTCTTCTTAATTACTGATGTTTTAAGTAGGACCATTAGGATTAAAATATTTTATGTCGGCCGATTAGATTTCCTTCTACTGTGCTTGGTCGCTTTGATCACGCTTCGATTTTGTTCATCCCAAACTAGGGTATGACTCATGAGCCATTGGCTATTTCATCAAAATAGCAAATAATTAATTTAATGAGGTGAAATTAATATTTAAGCGCCTGCAGAGTTGGTTGTTGGATGGGGGTTAACAATTAAAATAATTACCACTACTATAAAGACAAGGCAATATATAACATGATTTAGCACATGTTTATACTAATCAATAGTATATAGTATACACAATTGATTAATTTAAACTAACATTCTCACAAAAACAAAAATATATTATGGAAGTTCACTCACCCAAGGATGTGACTAGTAAAGAGATCAGTTGACGGTGTGACTAATTAATCCATTGAGTACTCCTGCGTCGAAAAGAAAAGAACACATTGTCAGCACAAATTTTCCTCTTTGGTGGCTAAGGATTTCCTTGTGCGTTAATCTTTGAAATTTGGTTTTCGTAATGGTAAATTCCACATTTTAAGAAAGCCAAAATTACCTTCATGATTTCATCCTTTAGTAGTCAATGGAGTTGAAACTTTTTCCCAGAGCCAGTACGTGGTTATTTTCTCAAAGGGATTGCTTTATCCACATATAATTGACGAAAAATATCTTTATTCCACAATCTGGATACTATAGAACTCTTGTGAATATCCAAGTACTCCGATAAATTTGGAAAAGAAATTAAAAGAAAGAAGATAAGAATATATGGTTTTACAATGAGAATTGAGAAGTATTTAAAGGAATTTTTTACTTTCCAAAAGGATGAATAAGACTATATATGAAATTATCAATGTGAAATTAAAATTATTTATACAATCAAAGTACTTATAAAGTAATTATATGTAAATATTTACAATAAAATACGGAGTAGTAAGAATGGTAACAACCTACTATCACGATATATTTAGTATTTTGGTGTAAGTTATCCACGTCAGCAGCTAACGAATCATCATCAATTTAAGCGGAAAACGTATGAAGTAAATTAGAAAACCAATGAGGAAAAAGTCAAGATGAAGAAACAAAAGACTTGAGTCAGAAAAGGAAAACTAACTTCAAGAACTCGTAATATTTATTTTGCCTATGGAAATAAGAAGCAAAAAAAGGAAAATTAGAGAGAAAAAGAGGAAATAGATTACTGTTAATAGGAAAACCGTGTAATGTAGTTCCACTCTTTATAGTTTTTCCAATGATTAATTTTATTAAGTTTTATTTTTTATTTTTTAAGTTCAATTATATATGTAATAATGGGATCAAAATTTTTTACATTATCAATGTAGTTTTATTGATGCTAATATTGTTTATGTCTAAAATTTGCACTCTAGTATAAACAGATAAATTTAAACGAGGTCACAAACAATAATGGTATAACAAAGAAATGACAAATAAAAGCGAGATAGTAGGAGTTGTAGTCCTTGAATAAGAGAGAATTCTAGTCGAATCTCTATGTCGAATTAAATGATGGAGGGGGTACACATAAACTTAGGTTTATCCCAATCCTAATTATGGTAAAATACTAATTCTATAGGTCCTTGGTCCATTACATGATGCGGTTAGACGAGATAAAACATAACTAGAAGGCTAATATTTACACGGCGGCTAGGTATGCGCCCTCCGACTCTAGACTATGCCCGATGAACGGTCGTGGGCCAATGAAGCGGGCGTATATCCTTAGCACCCGTTATCTTGCAGGGTAAGTTTAATCCTCGCCAGCTGGCCTTGTAACCCCGTAATTATAGGTGGCGTATTTTTACCACATGGCAAGTCCCCCCACTTTCTGAGTGCTGCCGTAAGCAGTTAGGAAGTGAAATAAGTATGAAAGGAGGTGAAAAGACCTGAGCAGGCGTGATTCACGCCCCCTGATGCTCTTCCTTCAGCGTGTGTTAGATCATACTCAAGTACACCTACGTATTATTCTATGAGTGGTGAGCTGTACCCGTGTCTTCTCAACACTACTGTTCTTATGTCATATCTCTCCATTAGCACGACATTTCACGTCTGCAATAAGCATCACATTCTCGAGTCTCCCAATCAATGTGCTTGCCTCTACAAGTTCCTCTGTGCTTTATATATACATCCACTTTGTCACTTCTCACCTTCATCATTATTTTTCATTGCTCATCCAATTGTATTTGTTGTAACTAATTTCCTTTGGGCTAATGGACCAGTAAATTCTTAAAGTGATCTTTAACAAAGTCAACCACGTTCATGCATAATCCAAGCTAAGGTCCTCGACTATGACTGGTACCTTCCTGGTGTAGGCAGAGCCTTTGTGACAATAGGAAGTCATATTTCGAGCATCTTCTTGCCTGTCCATCAGTTTTGATGCATCCGTCCTGAAGTTTCTCCTGCTCTTCTTTCCTCTATCCTCGAGCATGAACTCTTCTGTTGACTCACGCTTACGACCTTTCGAATTATCTCGCTCGGATACCATCCGTCTCGATTAGTAATTTTTGGATGTACTATTGGTGTAGTGCGCTCCATGTTTTTGCCGTGCGCTCTTGCAAGCTTCATTGAAGTTCCCTTGTGGCCACCGAACCTTGAGGATTCAAACTTTTTGTGAAAGCCACAGTTGTTATATTATTTGGCACTGGCAGGAGCGTCATGCATTCCTTTTAGAACCTCTCCAAGTAATCCTTCAAAGGTTCACCCTATCACACCGTGATCTAAAAAATATCCTCAATCTTTTTTTTTTCACGCTTTTAAGCACCAGAGTGTGCTCTTATAAACTGGTCCCGCATTCATGCAAAAGACTCTATAGACCCATCGACCAACTGAGTGTATTAGGCCAGAGCTGCTTTATTAAGACTAGAACCAATCTTCTTTACCAGTGCTGATTGGATTCTCCCCTGGTCAAATAATTGCTTTTGACTTCCATTACGTAGGCAGACACGTGATCTTCTGAATATATTGTGCCTTCGTATCTAGGTATGTCTCGCAGCCAAAAAGTGTTGGGAAATGCTAGTGGTGCAGTGTTGGGCTTGTAAAGCTTGTAAAGTTGCCGGGAGAACTTGTCCTCATCGACATTCGTTATCACAGGCAGAGTGCCTGCCATCTGATTTTTTTGCTTGTTAATTTCCTTCAACTCCCGACGCTACTCATGTACCTCATCGAATGCTGCAGATGCTGGAATGTCGGCTGCATTAGAGCTTCATAGGGCTGTACTCGTGTTGATCCATTGCGCTACCGAGGGCGGGGTATTTCCTCAGGGTCTTGATCCGTGAGGGGATTTTGGCCGTGGTGATGACTTTGTAAAGACTTCCTCTAGGCTCTTAGCTAGTATGTCAGCCACCAGCAGCGAGTTCTGCAATGATTACTTCTGCTGAGCCTCGAGGAGGCTGTCGAACACCTTCTTGAACTTGTCTTTGGCCCTGACTGGGCTTCTTTCTCGAGCATGGTCTCCCTGCTAGGATTGTGACTCGCCATGGTCACTTTCTTCCTCCAAGTTCAACAACTTTTTGGCCGGATCAGTTTTATCATGACCAATGGGATTGTAGGGATCTTTTGACATTGTCTATTATCTGGGCAGCGTTTCATGGGAGTCCATAATTGTCCTGAGACATGGTGGTCTTGTTTCTTCGGAATAACAAGAAATTGCTTTGGCTCTACAGTGGGCGCCAAACTATTTATGCCTAAAACCTACACTCTAGGTTAGACAGAATAATTTATATGGGGTCACAAACAATAATGGTATAACGAAAAATAACAGAATAAAAGCGAGAAAGTAATAGTTGTATTCCTTGAATAAGAGGGGTAACTAGTCGAATCTTGATGTCGAATTACAATAATGGAGAGGGGTATGTATAGCCTTAGGTTTACCCCAATCCTAACTATGGTAAAATACTAATTCTATAGGCTCTTGGCCTATTACATAAGGTGGTTATACGAGATAAAATCTAACTAGGAGATTAATATTTACAAGACGGCTAGGTATGTGTCCTTCGGCTCTAGGCCTGTGCGTGATGAGTGGTCGTGGCCAATAGAGTGGTCGTATATCCTTAGAACCCGTTATCTCGCAGGGCAAGTTTAACCCTCGCCAACTGAACTCGTACTCCCGTGATTATAGATGTCATATTTTTACCCACACAAATATGTTACTAAACTAATTAATTTCTAGGTAATTAATCAATATAAGTTACTATAAGCATTACTTGTAGTCAATTTTATATATTTTGTAAAATTCTTTATTGTGCCATTGCATTAACTTAAACGGTTTTGAAATACTAATAGGACAATGTCTCCGACTCAATTATGTTTCTTCTTTACAAGCGACTATTGATCCACGCTCAATCCTACACCTTTAATGGTGAAGGGCGGTCGTCAAAGTACAATACCCGATGTGAGTCGGGGTCGATTTTCCAAGGGAACTAGCTTGTCAAGTAAGAGAGTCGCAAGTAGAAATTCAAATGAAGTTTAAGATTGGGCCCTAGAAATGGGGTTTGTTTTAAGTAACACTATAATTAACTACAAAGCATACAAATTAAGCAAGTAAGTTGATTCGATATTACGAGACTAGGAGTGTAAACGGCTAATAGTAATTTCCAATCAACGGGTGTAATTACTTCACATTCACAACACAAGTATAATTATGGTCGAGTCTTCCTATTATGATCTCTAGAATCCTTCCGGCCTAGAAGAGATCTTTCACAACCCGCTCGTCAAAGCCTTAGTTGAATGCTTAAAGCACTGCTCAAAGACTCGAGAAAAGGAGACCTCTTCCGAGCGTAACTCCTTTTAAATGGGATAGTCTATACAAATAGCCTATCAACCCAAATCCTCGCTAATTCCACTATTCTACACTAATTAGTCTCTCCTGAGTCTTTAATTAGTAAAGTAGACAAGAAATCCCAAATATCATGGATATTATAATTTTGATGTTATTGTATTGGGGAATTGGATAATCGATACTTGTGTTATGGGTAATGAAATGGAACTACACCCATTGACTTTCTAGTGGTATAGCGTAGTTATGAGTTTAGCTACTCATACTAAGGGCTTGAATCAAACAATAAAACATGTAATGAAGAGATGAAATGGATTTAAACATGAATTTATATTTGATAATGGATTAATGATTCAACAGTGCAAGATAACAAGCTTACAAAGTGATGAAAAGCTTCACTCTTGCCTTCCCAAATCGCCTCTAATCACTAGAGTGTATGTATGAAATAGGATAATGTTAAAACCCTAGCTTTTAGCATTTATACAAGACCAGAATCGCGCGTTTCAAGTGGAGCGCCTCAAAGCCAGGCGGAGCGCCTGGGAAATCTTCATTTCTTGGCAGTGTCCAACTCAGGTGGTGCCTAAAGCCAGGCGGAGCGCCTGGAGAATTTCTCTTCTTTGCCAGTGGCCGTTTCAGGCGGAGCGCCTAGCACATTTCATTCTTTTGGGCAGTGCCCACTTTGGGCGGAGCGGCTAACATGCCAGGCGGAGCGCCTGGGTCAGGACGTCAAAATCATGGCTTTCTGCTTTTCTCTTCAGGCGCTCTTCCTGAGTATTTAGGCGGAACGCCTCGAGCTGTGACACAATTCTCGACTATTTGGCTCAAATTCTTGCTCTTTAGCTTCAATTTACAACCGATGTTCATATAACTCGATATAACCTAAAACTCAGCAATTCAAGACATTAATAAATACCAAACCTTGCTTTTTGATCCAAAAACAAAAGCTTAGAGTAGTCTTTAAGTTGGTAAAATACCAACTTATTAACTATCCTTCAATTGACAAATACATTTAAAGAAAATGATATTCTCTAGGTCTTAACATCGAGTCGAGCACAACTGGACTTGTCATAGTATTGACTTAAGCTGAGTTGAATCTGACGCCCCAAACTGTATCCAACAAGATTTGAGTCAACTCTTTTGATTTATTTTTGATCTACTACACCTCTAGAAGAACATAAATTCATAATTAATAGATTGATCATGAATTAAGTTAAGTTATTAATAATTAAAATTGATTATTCTATTCAAATGTGAGTGCATATATATATTGAACATAAAATAGAAATTAAAGAAAAAACTAGAAATAAACTCAAAGTTTTGTGCTAAATTAAATCTCATTAATCTTATATTCTCAAATTTGAAATGTTCATTACATTTGACATCACCCATAAAGTAGAAGCGAGCCCTTGGTCGGACTTTGAGAAGAGTGCTACCTGATGTAATGGAAATCAAGGTAGCAATCAAGAGCATATGCAAATAATTGAATGTTTTGGTCAATTTTGCAATATAGGGTCAATTTTGAGGTGTTATTGTAATTTATGTACTGACTATTATAAATAGCAGAGATTAGAATTTAAAATTTTTACGCTAGTTGACACATTAAATCCCAAAATTATAAAATATACCGATATTTTTAAATATTGACAAAATATACCAATATTTTTCAATTTATTACACTACATATACCATTTTTCGTTTTCACTCTTCCAAAATAAAATCATATCTTCCCTCCTCCTCCCACCCACCCACCCCTCCCGCCGTCCCCCCTCATTGCCGGCAATTTTTTCTTCCTGTGAACCACGGCGGAGTGACACAGCGACTGTTACTTACTCCCTCGTATCATCTGTTGTCGCTGATCTATCACCGGAGTGGCGGCGCTGCTGCTGCTATAGATCTGACCTCGCTGGAGCTGCTGGTTTAGATCCGCTTCTTCTTCTTCTTCTTTTAAATTTTTTTTGTATGTGTATATACACGTATCCATTTGTATTTTCATGTATCTGCATATTTTTTGTGATTACAGTGGTTGTTAATAGTTGTTTGAAGGTGGAAGAAAGTGTATGATTAATTTTTCTACAAGTGTATGTATCTATATGTTCGTGTATATACATGTATTTATTTCAAGCACACAAGTGTATGTATGTGTATATCACTGTATGAACGTGTATATCTTAGTATATATTTGTATTTTTTATATGTGCTTTCGTTTGTATGTCAAGTGTATGTATGACATACATAAATTTGTATGTTTAATGTCTAGATATATGGATCCTTGTATGTACGTGTGTGTCTAGTGTACGTGAAATATATTGTTTTTGTGTATTTACATGTATTTTTTGTTTGTATGTATGTTGCAAATATATTTTCAAAGAGAAATCAATGTGTATATATGTATTTTATTTTTTAGATCAAAAAAAAAAAAAAAAAAAAACTGGCGGCGGCCGACAGTGAATAGGTGGCGCCGCCGCCTAGGGTGGTGTTAGTGGGAGAGGGGCAGTAGGAAGAAGGAGGAAAAAACCTTAATTTGTTAGTTTTCTTGGTATTGTATATAATGTGTAAAAAAATATTGATTTTTTTTTTGTAAAGTGGAATAATGTTATTATTTTTTGTAATTTTAGGGTCATGGTTGTATATATTTGTAATTAGCCCTTAGGATTTTAGTAGATAGTCTTTTATGTACATGAATGTATAGCTCGTTTGCAAGTTTAGGAAGAATCCTCTTTTCTCTTCAACTAAATCTCTTGATTACTTGGATAATAAATTCCTTGTACGAGTTCAATTTTTTCCTTCTCCTTGA
Organism: Petunia x hybrida; assembly: GCA_037355625.1. Lineage (NCBI taxonomy): Eukaryota > Viridiplantae > Streptophyta > Magnoliopsida > Solanales > Solanaceae > Petunia > Petunia x hybrida. The sequence continues at coordinate 3,312,252 of JBBBVM010000081.1, forward strand.
ATATTAATCATCAATTGAATGACAGTTTTTGCTTCTTTTAACCTAAATAGATCCTTTCTTTATTCTGTCTATTAAGTTTTATCTCTTCTCCTATTTTCTATCCAGTGTTGGCTATTCTTATTTTATCTTAAATATCATTTACATCATGATGTAAAGTTACAATACGTAAGTTTAGTAGCATTGAGATATACAAGGCAAGTTCACTACAAATTTTGAAGTCAATAAATCTGATACATGTCGATTTCTAACAATGGCGGCACCCACCTTCGGTCATGATATCTTCCCTCATGCAGCAGAGTTCTTTTTGCTCAACACAACCAAAAGAAACCCCCACGTATCCAAAATCATCTTCTTCAAATGGCACAATCCTGATGCTAATATGTTCAAGCTTAACGACTGATGGTGCCTTTGGCCCACTACCAAGTCAGGTGGCATTGAGGTGTCATTAAAGATCACCGTGGCTCTTGGTTAGCAGGGTTTAGTGAATATATTCCTCTCAGCTCGGTGGCCTACTCTGAAATCCAAGCCTTATTTTATGGACTCCAACAGATGACTCATAACTCGACCGACACGACTGAAATTGTGAGTGGGTGTCGAGAAGCAGCGTTTCTTCGTTCACTATCGAGGCCAACATCCCGTCGAGAATCCGTGCCCTTTAATAACTTCAACAAAGCCGTGCCTTAAGGCGAGGGCATCTCAAAGCACGTTAACACGATCTTTGGGGGCCCGGTGTTGATAGCTGCAATGCTAGAACCATCATGGTTTATGAGGCTCACCAAGAGATGACCAAAAAGCCCCGTATTAATGCCATCGAATTCGAAGACAAATACATACATCATGTCCTCTATCCGCACCATAACGCCTTGATCATCACCCGACAAGTTCATAATGCCAGGTCAAGCGTGTGTTGATAGATTCGGGCAGCGCTGTGAACATTATCTGCTGGGAGGCCGTCTGCCAAATGGAGGTGCGACATCAGATAATTCCCAGTCCACACACCATAACCATTCTAGTGAGAAGACTCTGGGAGAAGTGCTCCTTCCGGTCCACCTCGCAGAGTGACGAAGGTAACATCCTTCCAGGTAATGACATGTGATCTCTTGTCTAAAATTATCTTGGGAAGACCTTAGATTCACGAAGTACGGATAGTGCCGTCTATACTTCATCAAATCTGAAAGTAACCTACTCCTTGAGGGGTGAGAAAGATTCGGGAGGAGCAGAAATTATCCAGAAGTTGCTTTGTGACCGCCGTGACATGCGCGATTAAGAAAGAGGTGAAACACCAGCAGAAGATATTAGACAAGATACTCGACCCCTGTCTTGTCACCAACATTCCATTCGATTCTGAAGGGCACGAAGGAACTGGGCCTCGGGAGCCAGCCGTCACGCCCCGAGACTCAGATGATGAAGAGAATATCTCCAAGGCCACTGTTTACAACCTCGACGCAGTGATCTTCGATGAGAGTTTCTTAGATTCTCGGCCGAAGCCAAGCAAGAATTTTCCAACTTCCTGCGTGCTTGGTCAGGTACATTCGAATGTTAATACAAACTTCAAACCAGAAGAAACGTCCAATCAACCGTGAAAGAGGGTTGGAAGTTCACGAAGAGGTCGTCAAGCTATTGGACAACAGATCTATTCGCGAGGTTCAGTACCCTGATTGGCTGTCCAACATTGTATTGGTCCCTAAAAAGAATGGAAAATGGAGAATGTGCATCGTCTTTACAGTTTTGAATAAAGCATGTCCCAAGGACTCCTTCCCGTTGCCCAACATTGATCAACTCATCTATTCGATAATGGGCCATGAAGCCCTTAGCTTCCTGGATGCATACTCGGGATATAATCAGATCCTCATAAACTCGAATGATCAAGAGAAAACCTCTTTCATCACGGGCAGGGGGACTTACTGTTACCGAGTAAAGCCTTTCGGTTTAAAAAATACAGGAGCAACTTATCAGAGATTGGTGAACCTGATGTTCAAGGAGCAGATCGGCAAAACTATAGAGCTCTACATCGACGACATGTTGGTCAAGTCAGAATTTGCTAAAGGTCAGTCACTTAGAAATGGAATTCAATATCTTGGATAAGTTTTGTATGAAGCTCAATCCAAAAAGGTGCGCCTTCGGCATATCTTCGGGGATGTTTCTCGGGTTCATCGTCTCTAACAGAGGGATAGAAGCAAATCCCGCCAAGATCGAAGCAATCGAGGCCATACCAGAAGTACTAAAGAATGAAGTGGAGGTGAAGAGACTCAACGGTCGGATAGCCGTGCTCGTCGATATTTCTCACAATCTTCGGAGAGGTGCCACTATTTCTTCAATGCTTTGAAAAGGCAAAATTGCTAAAGTCCCCCTTGAACTACTACTTTTTTTTTTTTTTAAGATAACACTCAAACTTTGTGGGGGTCCTATGACCCCCCTTGTGTTTGTTTGAAATAGCATAAATACCAACTTTTGTGTCTACCACCAGTTTACAGAAATTTGGGTGTGACACGCACCAATCACATAGTGCCACATACTCCCTCTGTTCCACAGTGAACGATATGTTTCAGATTTCGAGAGTCAAATGAGTTTAACTTTGACTGTAATATTTTCATATGTCTTATAAATATTTTTAATTATTAATTTTTGTAACTTATAGTACTCTTTATGTAGTTTCTAAATATATAAACGTCATTCCAAAAAACTTAAAGATTATATGTTTGAATTCACGGTCAAAATAAACTCGTTTGACTCTCAAAATCCGAAACATGCCATCTATTTCGAAATAGAGGGAGTAATTATTTTAATCATTTATGTTATTCACTACTTATTTATTTATTTTACCTTTTGTTTTTTTTCCTTTTCTTTTTCTTTTATTTTTATCTTTACTCCTCCTCGTACTCAAGTATCGCCAGTCATAGTCACCATGCATAATCACCACTGCATCACCGTCACACCCACCATAATGGCATTGCCACAACCACGACCTTCTTCGTGGTCACCAACGAATCACCAAATCAAAATCACAACTAAACATCATTGGAAAAAGGAAAAACTTGACCAAATCACACTACTTTAAAGGCAAATATTACCACCAAATCATCAATGAAAAAAAATTAATAAAACACAAGATGAAGGAGAATTTTTGGAGACCTAAAATATCACAAAAGAACTACAATAAGATAACTCAATCACCTTAAACCTTAATTGGATAATTCTGCTAATTGTAAGCACATCAAGTGGAGGATATATTAATCTCAAATAATATTCCAAATCCTTTCCTATTTTCAAAAATGGGTTTTACTCCAATTTTGAAATTGATTTTTGTTTATCATGTTGTAGGTTCATCAAGAATTGAGAGCATGACTATAAATCTTTTAAAAACTATTTGATTTCGAAAATAATTATGGTGGCTGCTAAAGTTTTGAGCAGGCGTGAGTGTTGGGTTAAGTGGAATGAGACTTATAAAGAGAAAAAAGAAAAGAAAGGGATAGAGAAAGAAAACAAAACATAATACAAAAAAGGAGAAAAATGAAATTTTCATAAAGAAATTGAAAAGTAATCAAAGTTTGGCTTCTCACGCGATCAGGGTTTGGTGCAAATTCTACATGTGCCAATTAGGCTCAAAAGGTGATATTTATACCACTTCAAACAACTATAAGGGGGGTTATAGGACTCCTACAAAGTTTGATTGTCATTTTGGCTTAAGCCATTTTGCCTTTTGAAAAATAATAAAAGCTTCGAGTGGACGGAATAATGCAGCCAAGCGCTAAGGGAGCTGAAGCAGTATTTGGCCAATCCCCCGTTGCTAACCAAGCCACACAAGGGAGAGCCTTTGTTGCTGTATCTTGCGGTGTCCGAGGTAGCTGTTAGTTCTGTTTTCGTACGAGAGGAGAAAGGAGTGCAAGCTCCAATATACTACGTCATCAAATCTCTTTTGGACGCTGAAACCCATTATCAGCATCTGGGAAAACTGGCGCTCCTGTAAGTAATGGCAGCAAGAAAGCTACGACCATATTTTCAGAGTCATACGATCATCATTGTTTTTTCTCTCCCTTTACGAACTATATTGAAAAAACCCAAGCTCTCGGACAGGCTAGCAAAATGGACCATAGAGTTAGAGGAGTACGATATCATATTTTGTCGCTGACTTCAGTGCTGATATGATGCCAAAGGCCGAAGTCGAATATAAGATGATGTAAGGCATTACTCCTAGGGGATAGGTGATTCACACTGATGCAGCCTCGAATGTCAAAAGTGTCGGCCTCAGTTTTGTTATCAAGTCCCCGACCAAGAACATATTTCTTAAGGCCGTCTGTTGCCCGCTGATCACAAATAATAAAGAACAATACGAAATCGTAATTCAAGCACTTGAGTTAGCCTATATATTGGGAGCCAAGGAGATCAACCTCTTTAGCGACTCTTAGCTAGTGGTGAACTATGTATTTGGTGCCTACGTGGCCAAAGACGCCCGGATGCAGGAGTACCTAGCCAAGGTGGAGAAGCGCTTGAAAAACTTTCAAAAGTGAAAGATCAATCAAATACCAAGAGAAGAAAACACGGAGGCTGATGATCTAGCCAGTCTAGCGGCCACTGCAAACATGTACGCAGACAGCCCGAGAACTGTTATTGAGTTAACCTACACAGACGTCAAGCACCACGAGGTCAACGTTATGGGACTTGTTTGGGATTGGCGGTACCCAATCATCGAATACTTGGACAAGGGAACACTCCTAGAAGACAGGAAAAAAAGCAGGAGATTGAGAGTTCAAGCGGCTCGTTATTGCTTGATCAATGGAGATCTGTACCGCCAAATGTTCAGCGAACATTTGGCCAAATGTCTAGTGCCTTCTCAAGTTGATTACGTGTTAAGAGAAATCCACGAAGGATAATGCAGAAATCATTCCGGTGGACGATCTTAAGCTCGTAAACTAATCACGGTGGGCTATTTCTATCCCCAAATGGAGGATGACGCGAGCAAGTTCATTTGAGCATGTGATAGTTTCTAGAGATTCTCCCATATACTTCATCAGCCTGCAGAGCTTCTAAATTCAGTAGTATCCTCATGGTCTTTCATGAAATGGGGGATTGATATTGTTGGGCATATGCCCAAAGCACCGGAGGTGTAAACTTTTTACTTATCATGACGGACTATTTCATTAAATGGGTTGAAGCAGCAACTTACTTTTGAAACCGAGATCACGAGGTGATATAGTTCATCTGGAAGAACATCATGTGTCACTTCGGCATTCCAGTGGAAATCACTTATGACAATGTGTCTCAATTCATAGGAGACATGATTACTGCTTTTCTGGAGGAATGGGAAATAAAGAGGATAACCTCAACGCTTTACAGTTCCGCGACCAACGGTCAAGCTAAGTCTTCTGACAAGATGATAGTAAAAATCCTGAAAAAACGGCTCAAGGAAGCCAAGGGAAAGTTGCCGGAGAAGCTGTCAGGGGTTCTCTGGGTACACTGCACCATGTCAAAAGCCAGCACAAGGGAAACTCTATTCTCTCTAACATACGGAACGGACGCTATGATCCCTGTAGAAATGGGTAAATCCAGCTTGCGACGGTCATTCACCAAAGAAGAATCAAATAACGAAGCTTTAGCAGCCTCACTTGATGTCCTGGATGAACATCGGGAGATAGCAGCCATACACCTGGTGGCCCAGAAGCAATGGGTAGAGCAGTACTACAACATGCGGACTAATCTTCGCTCCCTCAGCATATGAGACCTGGTTCTTCGCAAAGTAACTCAAAGTACCAAAGAAGCCAGTGTTGGCAAGTTAGCCCCAAACTGAGAAGGAGCCTACAGGGTCCGAGGCGTAGCCGGAAAAGGTGCGTATGTTCTTGAAGACTTGGAATGAACAATCATTCCAAATAACTGGAACATCTCTTGGCTTAAGATTACTATTGAAGGGCTAACTGAGCCTACATACTCGAGACATGTATTTTCTCCTTTCTTGCTCTTTATTTTAATCATTGCTTTACACAGGCACATAGCACCGTCTTTATTAAGTTTTTACGATTTCGCACCCCTTTTATCAATAAAATCTACTATTTTTCTTAGTCAGTGCAATCAGATCTATCTTCTATCCAAATATTCATAGCCCCGACATAACTTAAGTTGAAGTAATACACTCACTTTTTGCACAAAAATATGCAGGGTAAACTATTCTCTTAAAGCTAGATCGCTTCTAGTTCAGCCACCAGGCATTATTCGTAAGTTTAAATCGTCAATTTAACAAATTGCACCAACATGACGCCTGCCTACATATATGGATCGGGTTGCATGCCACAACAATATAAATATATGGATCGGGTGGCACACCGCAACAATATTCACATATAATAAGATGTATTTCTGGTTGTTGATATGTTTCTGGCTCATATCCCTAGTTGTTTATGAGTTTATGGTTTCTTATGTGCTTTCAGCTAAGGTGATGCGATCCGGATTGGTATTTTTAGCCGTGGAGGGTTCATGATCGACGTCCGGAGCTTGGAATGCTTCAAAAGGACTCAGAAGCCAAGAATCAAGCTAAAGGATTGGCCAAACAAGCAGATGAGAGCTTGCTGGATTATGGAGTTCTGCGTATGCATTGCGATCGCGGCTCCAAAGGCGCGATCGCGCAGAGGAGGATTTGGAGTTCTGCTTCGCGATCGCGACTCTAAAGACGTGATCACACAGAAGGATTCAGACATAGTCCGCGATCGCGAGTACACAAGCGCGATCGCGCTGAAGAGCGGAAGACCAGATTTTTAGAATCAGCATTAGGGGCTTTTTAGTCCATTTATCATGGTCATTACCTAGCTACTATAAATAGCCTAATTGAAAGTTTATTCATTGGTTAGTCTTTAATGATGAATATGATTGTGAGTGAAAAATGGCTAAGCATGTTGCTTGAGCACTTTATTCCCTTGGTTTTCAATTGAATGTTGAATCAATTGAGGACTAATTAGTATTGGTTCTTTTTTATTATGTGTTAAAGGGGGTGATTAGGCTTATCCCTAATTTGTTTCCTTATTTCTCAATTAATCATATCGGGTTTTGCTTTATTTCTTTAATTTCTTGTTATCTTCCTAATCCTAGTTTAGGATCGTATCATTTGGTATCAGAGCTGGATTAGTATTTGTTCATACAATCACTAACCAATTTTTGTTTATCAAATCTAAAAAATTACAAAAAAAAAAAAAAAAAATCAAAAATCCAAAAACTGAGTCAAAGGTTTAGGTTTCCTTTGGATGAAATTTTTGTTATCAATTGTTTCATGGTGATTCTAGAAGCTGATTCTTGAAGGAATTGAACAACAAACAACATTTGGGGTGATAATTTGAAGAATCAAAATCTAGGGTTCTTCAATAAAGATTTGGAGTTTTTGTAGTTTGGGTGTTATTTTTGAAGAATTGATCATTGGAGTTTGTTCACGGACATATAAGGAGCTTATATCTCAAATTTGGAGCAAAAACAAATTGATTTGTGAAAATTCAAGTGAAGAAAATTTTCAGAAATTCGGGCTTCAAGTTCTGCATCAGACCCAGAATTTTCTCTTCGCGATCGCGCGTGAAGTGTCACGATCGCGCATGCTTATTAATTATTGCTCTTCGTGATCACGAAGCGACAGCACAAAGTTAACTTTTACTCTTCGCGATCGCGGGCGTACTGTCGCGATAACGCTAAACAAAAAATCAGCCACTTTACAAATTTATCGGAACAACCCCGAAATAGTTTCAGATCACCCAAACCCCTTTCTTATCATCTAACACCAAAAGTTTCTAGATCACACACAAAGTTTCATCTAAATTCAAATTCGTTTCGTGCCAATTTGATTCGAGCCTTTCTTTCTTTCTTTCCATTATTTGACTTTTTCTAAATCCCGTCTGTTAGCTTTAATTGTCTGTTTCTTGTCACAACAATTCCTTCCCGTCCCGAATTGGATTGAGTTCGATCATCAAATCGGAATTGAGTGCGAAAAGCTACTTGACTTTGCCAACGAGAGGTAAAAGGTAAGAATGGTGAGAACATTAGAGTGTGGTCACAAAAGCCATTGACCTTGAGTGTATACACGAGTGGAAAAAAAATTGAGTGAATATATATCGAGTGATACACGTGAGGGAGTGAATTTGTGAGGTCATTTTGTTATTATTGTTGCAAATATGTCCTCGGATGATGATTGTGGAGGTTATGACTCCTATGAAGATGATGGGGATTGCTACGATGATTGTGGAGGCTATGTCTATGATGATGGTGGGACTTACTATGATGATTCGGGGAGCTATGGCTCTTATGAAGATAAAGCGAGTCACTATGGTGATCATGAAACTCGTGGAGGCTATGAGGCTTATGAGGATGAACGTGACCATAAAAACTCCTATACTTCTAGTCTTGGAGATGATGATAGTGACGCTTCAAGGTACAATGTTCCTACTTACTCTTCTTGTGATGAACATGAAAATGTAGATAGTGACATAGAGAGAATTGATGATGAAGCTTATTATAGAGAATGTTCATTTGCATCTTCTCTTTGTGTTCCTAAAAATAAACGAGAGAGTAGTAATGGTTTTTCTATCGATTTGAGGAGAAGTGGTAATTACTCCATGAGAAAAGGAGAGTCTATATCTTCAAATTGTGCTAAAAGGTTTAATGTCTCTAATTCTTATGCGAAAGGCAACTTGAGGCCTAGAGTGAGAAAATGTGCTATATGTACTACAAGTGATTTGTCTTTGACTAACAATGCTTTGAGAACTATGTTTAAACGGAATCATTTTGTAGTAAACCATGAGTGTGATGAAATTTGTGTGGAGCAATTTAAAGGAAGAACTTCTTCCACGCAATTTGTAAGGTTGGAGAGCGCACTTGTGCTATGATCGTTGATTATAAGAGTCATACTAACGTTGCAAGTCTTTGGTTGAGCAATTAAAGTTGGAAACTTGAAGTCATTCTTTACCCTATAGGTGGCCTTGGTTGAATGGAGATGGGTTTTTGGACATTACACAACAAGTGTGGTTAAGATTCAAAATTGGCAATTATCATGATAACTATGTGATGTGATGCCCATTAAAGGTTTTCACTTGTTGTTGGGAAAATCATGGAAGCTTGCTAGAAATGCCAAGTATAGTGAGAAGTTGGGAAGACATGCTCTTACTTTACGGGACCAAAAGTTTATTCTTGGTGCCACCCCTCCAATGAAAGTCAAAGAATTTTATTTTGGAATCCTAGAAAAGGGAAGAAAGACAAAGGCAAAAGGGATGAAGAAAAGGTTGGATAAAGATTCTCAAAGAGAAAAATTGAAAGATGAGGACAAGAGTACCCCTACTCCTTCCAAAGGGATTCTTGGCACATATTCTAATTCAAATGAACTTGAGAGAGAAAAGATTGAGAAGAGTAAGGGAGTGACAAGTGACAACTCAAGAGAGGAAAAAGGAGAGCTTGAATTGAGTGAAGTGAGTGAGTTGTCACAAGAAAAGAGAGAGGAGTTTGAAAATAAAATGAGAGAAAAGAAAGAGGGAAAACAAAAGAGTGAGGGTGAGGATTTTCCTTATTCTAACAATTCTAATATTTCTTGTTTCTCTAGTTGTTTTGTGTCTCTTGAAGGTACTCCTGAAGAAGCTAAAATTGGGAATCCTTCTTTGGAAGTGGTTCCATGATTGGAAGAAAAAGAAGAGACCAATGTGAAGTCTCCAAATGAACAAGCAAGCTTCCTTTTGAAAATTCAAGGTAAAGAAGAATCTTTAGATGTGCTACAAGGTAACAAAGCTAATCCTAACTCTTGTATTCCTTTGGGTGAGTTTGATCGAGACTTGAGTATGGTTGGTAGCTTTACTTTTTGTGGAATTAATGATTCTTTTTCTTGCATTGATGATATTGGTTGTGAGCATACACTAGTTGGGTACACTTGTGAAAAGAAAATTGATGGACTTTGTGTGTGTGAATTGTCCCACACTAGTGATGTGCAAATGGATGAGCTTGAACATAATGAATTCAGTTTTGACGCTCCACCTTTGTTTGAAAAATGTGCCAATGAGTTGCTTGATCTTGAGATGATAGCATTTGATAGCACTCTTGATTGTGGTGGTGGTTTGTGTCAAGGTTTTGAACTATTTGAAAATCTATTGTTTGTTGAAAATGAGCAAGATGAAGTGTTGGAGGGTTATTTTAGTATTAACAATCCATTATTTGCTCAAAATGATTCTTGTGACTTTTTTGAGAGTGATGATTGTGTGGATATTAGCAAGCTAACTTTCAAAATATTTGTTGAAAGCTTGTTAAATGTTTGGAAGTCCTCCAAAGGTAAAGATGGCTCCTTAAAGAAGGAGGGAGGCACTAGTGATAGTGGCGGTAAATTGATAGATGCTAGCCTTAGTGTCAATTTTTTTACTTACTGTATTCCTAGTTTTGAGCATACATGTAAAGTGGATTTTGCTAGAGCCTCCAATGTTAACAGTGATAAATTGTCAATGGAGGCTTGGTATGAGTTGAATGAACCTAAAAATGAAGATTATTTTGTAAATGAGCTTGCTTATTGTTGCTTTTATATCCAAGTTTCTGATCTTGAAATTGGAAAAATGTTGTTTATGAATGACTTTGATGCTTGGTTATATCATAAGAGTGTACACTTTGAGCATGAGTATGTGAGTCTTGTCCCATTCTCTTTATTGTGTAGTGCTTGGAAAGTTATTGAGTTGGTACTTATTCGCGTCATGGTTTTGCAAGGTACAAATTCGAGGACGAATTCCTTTAAAGAAGGAGGGAATGATGCGATCCGGATTGGTATTTTAAGCCGTGGAGGGTTCATGCTCGACGTCCGGAGCTTGGAATGCTTTAAAAGGACTCAGAAGAGAAGAATCAAGCCAAAAGAATGGCCAAACAAGCAGATGGGAGCTTGCTGGATTCTGGAGTTCTGCGTATGCTTCGCGATCGCGACTCCAAAGGCGCAATCGTGCAGAGGAGGAGTTTGGAGTTCTGCGTATGCTTCACGATCGCGACTCCAAAGACGTGATCACGCAGAAGGATTCAGACATAGTCCGCGATCGCGAGTACACAAGCGCGATCGCGCTGAAGGGCGGAAGACCAGATTTCCAGAATCAGCATTAGAGGCTTTTTAGTCCATTTATCATGGTCATTACCACCTAGCTACTATAAATAGCTTAATTGAAAGTTTATTCATTAGTTAGTCTTTAATGATGAATATGATTGTGAGTGAACAATGGCTAAGCATGTTGCTTGAGCACTTTATTCCCTTGGTTTGCAATTGAATGTTGATTCAATTGAGGACTAATTAGTATTGGTTCTTTTTTATTATGTGTTTACTGGGTGTGATTAGGCTTATCCCTAATTTGCTTCCTTATTTCTCAATTAATCAAATCGGGTCTTACTTTTATCTCTTTAATTTTTTGTTATCTTCCTAATCCTAGTTTAGGATCGTATCATAAGGTGAATTCGGTTTATGTATTTTCTTCTCCCTGACTAGCTGTCCTATTCTTTGAGGTGGCTAGTCTGCCCCACTTATTGAGTCTTTTTGACTCACCCTTGTTTGTTGTTTGTTTCTTGTCCATTTATTTCGTTTCGGCAGGTTCGCTCCAGGATTGAGTTCGCTACGTTGTTAAGAAGCGAAGACGACTTCAGCTGTCAGGGTGAGCCAGCTTTTATTCCAGATAGCCACCAGTTTTATGTTTATATATATAGCCAAAAAAAGAAAAGATCTCTAATCAAGTTGAAATCAACTACTCTAATACCTTCTAAAAAATGACATAATTTCTTTACTACTCTGTTCAAAATAGAATAGCATAATTTTAAATTTTAAAATAATTTAATTTTAAAATTTCTCAATTTGCCTTTAATGAGATGACTAATAGTCACGCAAAAATCACTTATTTCATACTACAAATTTCAAAAGTTTGTTAAAAGTCTTCTTTTATTACTTAAATTTTTTAACAAGTTAAACTCTACATCTTTTTTAAACCTGAAAAAATAAAATTTAAACCGATGAATATATATATATATATAAATTTTTTAATGCCGTATATTTAAACACATTATATACCCTGTAAAAGATGAAACTACTAATTAAACAGAGAAGAAAAAAAATGTACAGGCAAAAACAGTTGCGTTCAACTAAGGGTATCCTTTAAGGCATACATAACTAGATATCGCCCTACCTAGTACTCCGTAGTTGATTAAAGTCCACGATATGGAAGGAGTGGGTCCACCACTTTCAAACCGACAAGGTATTAAAGTATATTGTAAATTTAACCATGGTATGACGAGAAAACATTCCTTAAGATTCTAGTTCTCCCCTTACCTAGATAAAATCAGAGTTTCAGAATTGACATTACCATATAATACCTTCCTCGGTTGGTCATAGAACTACTTGTCTGCTTGAGGACCTCAGAACTTTTAATGTCATTGTGCATGAACATTGAAAAGGAGAATCTATATCCAGGAAAATTCATATGAAAACTTTTTGTCTAATAATTCGCAGCCTCCATAATGGCTACAGCTTCCCAATTCTTAGTGGGGAATGGAAAGAAGTGACAATATGCTAGGAAAGCCAGATAGAACTGTTGGTCATTCAAATTATTTAAAATGCCAAGAGTAAGTTCTTAAACTATTCTCAATCTCCACTTCCTCTTCTCTTTATGTTCATATGTTAATGTTGCTCCCAAACGCATATACAAGTGTATGTGGTCGACAAGGAATAAATTAATAAGATTGAGTATCATTCTCACAAGTACTATTTTTTAACTGCTATATTCTAACAAACAATTTCCTACAAACTATTCAGGAGGTCTTATTCAATAATGGTTGTAATTTTTACTAACTAAAGCAAACAATAATTAAAAGCAAGTGAATGGAGTCAAGTATTCTAGAGCAAGTTGTGAATTGTTATCAACAAAAGAGAGACAGTTCAGAGTTAGAGCGACAAACAATCCAGTTGAGTTTTCAGTTGCTTCTACTTCTTGATTTCCTAGATTGCTAACTAACATGTTTAATATATTCGTGAAAACCTGTCGATTCTTCACTACTCTATGCAAGTTACTCTATCGTCTATATTTCTATGGAATTAGACCACATGCATGCATTAAAGAACTATGTATTTAGCTAAGCAAGGCGAATATGTATATGTCTATCTGTATCCGCAAATCGATTCCCTGATGTCATGTTCACAATCAAGCCTCATTCCTTCTCAGGTGCGTTCATAAATTCTCTATGTCGAGTTCAACTTATAAACTGTAGATAGTGTTCAATTATCGGACCCTAATAACCAAACAATTATGCGCAAGAAAAAATAAACAATCCGTAGCGTAAATCAATAGGTAGAAATCAGCTTTCAAACATCAACCTTCATGTAATTTCCCTAACTTTAGAATGATATGTCTATCTAGGCATATTCATGATAACAAGACAAGTATTCATGTAAGAAAGATGAAATATTGTAATAGATGGACGAAAGAATCAAAACCCTTGGTTCCACGTGTTTTGAGAAAAAACTCTGCTCTAATAATGACTTGCTACCTTAAATGACGAAATAATAAATTATTTAAAATATTTACAAAGTGCTAGGATAAGTTATACCAAAGCCTAAACTAATTTGGATAAGTCAATACACTTTTCTAGCTTTTTGTCGATTCTTGAATTTAAGCTCCAACTTCATCCGTTCTTTCCTTGTTTGCAACCGTTCACTACCTAGAATCATAAAGACGGCATGTAAGTGAAAATTTTAAATTATACCACAAAAGGAACGAGTTAAGTACTAAAAACGTAAAGAAATATAGGAGTATAACGCCAAATATCAGTTAAGCTAGTTTTTTACTAATATAGGTTGGAGGAGAGAGCCGCCTTTTTTTTTTTTTGGTAAGTAAAGGAATTTTATTTACCAAAGAGATGTTTACAATGCTTTAACTCTCATTACTGATTTGGACACAGCTCTAGCATCAGTTTCACTACTATTCTACTACAAATCCTATAGTTAAGGGTAAAAGTTCATTGTTTCTAACGTGTCTACTATCCTCCTCTTTTGACTTCCTCTACAAAAGACTTCCTGGATAATCAATCTTATAACTACCTCTGGAGAGAACAGACTTTAACTGCCTTAACTTCTAAACATAGTTCTCTTCTTAAGTCAATAACTTGGTAATTTCAGGTTTTAGTACTTCATTTATTTTTCATGAGTTATCCGACGTAATTATGTCTATTCATAATGGAATAAGGCCATGATATATGACTTAAGATTTATTCAGTGGAAATGCATATATAGACTCCCTTTTCCTGTTCTTTTTCTCCCTAATGAATTTCGTTATCACTTTCCTGGTTATCCAAACCCAGTTTGTTTTTCCTTCTTTAGGATATCCAAAAGTCAAAAACTGTTCAGATTGCAATCCAAACATGTCGTCATATTCATTTCAACAAAGTTGTTGCAGTTGGTCATGATTCATTATAGTAGTCATTTTTTTTAAAAAAGAAATCATCTCATATTCGATACTCATAACCTGACTAATTTAAATTCATGTCATCTTAAATTCCTGTTAAAGAAAAGAGTTCTTTGCTAGAATTCCTCAATTCCCATAACTCGAACCCGATCAGTCATATGACATATGTTACTTGCAAGTCAATGTAGTAATGCTACCCTAAAAAGGGACCAGAATGTCAACATTCTTAGTATTCTCTCAGGTGTTGCTGAGTAAATGGAAATCTATGTGTCTTCCATTACCTTTCTCATTTTATATGGGGAGAGGATTTTGAGATATCTATGCTCACATTGGAGATTTTGCCAGCTTACCAACCATCTTTTTTGAACTAATTTTATTCCTGTATATGCATCTACGGAGCTGCCCAATTTCTACTTGTTCCTGGGGTTTACTTTATCCTCATTTCTCTCTTTACGGGATATATATTTCGGTATATCAAAAGTAATCGCCGTCCTCAACTGATTTCGTATTTAAAGTTAATCTCTTCGAAGTCAAAATTCTCTTCACTTTCTTAGTAAGTGAACGAATTCTTGAATTAACTAGAGTATTATAAAAATTGAAGTGATTATATTTCCTCTGTTATATTAATATTACACTATGAATGTATTTATGTAATGTTCTTATGTAATGTTCTTTAGGATTGTCATTTGTCAAACAACATAATTTCATGTCTCTATATATTGCTCCCTCTTCTCCTCAGTCTCCTTTTCCCAGTATTCCTATGAACTTTGATTCATCAAGATTTTTCTTTTGACTAAGCCCGATTAAGTTACCTAGTACAATAACACATCTAAAGGAAAAATCTTGGTTTTATTTCATACTTGGTAGATTGTACATGTTTTTGGGTCTTATGCAGTTTAACTTTTAGATATAAAATAAATCTAACCAAGTTTACGTGGTACTTCGCTTCTTGAACAGTGCAATAATAATGCAAGAGAAGTTTATGTTTTATTTTACTTTTGGTTTGGATATAATTGGCCTCTGGTTGATTGAAAAGTCAAAATTTTATAGCTCGACGGAACTATGATTCAAAATAAAAACGGGAGAGCAAGATTTTGAAAGGACCCCTCACTTTTACCATTCACCTTATAATTATTTGCTCTTAATAATCATATAGTGCACACATAAAATAGTACTACTGTACTATATATGCGCTTTATCATCACATGCCATTTGCGACTTATAGCTTTTTGTGCTTCTCCATGCGTAGCGTATGAAAATGAAGTCTGATAACATGTAACTTGGCCCTTGGTTGGGCATTTTGAAGTGCACTTTTGAATTGAGATCGAGTTTCCATTGCTTTTGCAACAGGATTTTGACCTTTTCTTATCTCCAAAAGCTGCGAACAATTAGTTGTTGATCTCACATAAGTTCTAGAGATAGATTTTCACAATCATTAAGTCAATCGTTAGGCAATATTTAATTACATGATCGATAAATTTAATGGACAATGATCTAAGTAACTAAGTTTAGCATAGCTATCCGATCATTACAAGCGTTTAAAAAATTGTACACAAGCTTTCTAAAGCGGCAAAATAAGAATATAAAAGATTATCAAGAGATATCATGACTTAATGGAACTTTTCACCCTAGAGAGTATACAAGAAACTCGATCCTCTGCACGGGAGGTAGAGCTTCAAAATTACAGGCTGTAGGTTTTCACAGCATTTCAGTTAAAACACTTGGGCAAATTATGGTGATCGATCTATGTAGGTTTTTACAAAAAGAAGAATATGTGTGTGTGTGTGTGTCTATAAGCACGAATATAAGGAGGCTAAATATTGGAGGATTAAAATATCTCTGAAATAGAGACGGATCCAGAATTTAACTTATGTGTATACCCAATTTGCAATGCATTAACTTACAAGTATACCCACATCGGGGATACAGGATTTAAAATTTATGGGTTCGGAATTCTAATCTTCCCAAATTACTGGATTCTAAATTAATAATTTATACATATTATATGAATTCGAATTTAGAGCAAATATAGTGGGTTCAACTGCACCACTGAACTCCTTCTACATCCGCCATTGCACACGTGATGTTTACACTCATGCATTAACTATAGATCCTGAGATTGTTGTAATCTTCTAAGTTTTGTTCCGTTGCAAGTGCAGAGTTATTAGGCCTTTGCAATATTTGGTGGAATTTGATTTTTCATAAAAGTAGTCAAAATTAAAGTTGTAATGAATTATTTGGAAGTTGATTTTCAAGTTTCCTTTGGACATGAATTTAACTA
The DNA here is from genome assembly GCA_037355625.1 of Petunia x hybrida. Lineage (NCBI taxonomy): Eukaryota > Viridiplantae > Streptophyta > Magnoliopsida > Solanales > Solanaceae > Petunia > Petunia x hybrida. The sequence continues at coordinate 3,328,944 of JBBBVM010000081.1, forward strand.
GAAAAAGAAGGAGCACCATATGTGGATGAAACCAATATTTATTTCACTTAAAATAATACTCAAACAAAATTCTCAATGTTTCATTAGTATTTCAAATATTGGGCAAATATTAAATTTCAATATTTGGTATGAACAAATTTCGAAATTTCCGAATATTTAAATATTATTAAGGGCTAAACAGACATAATATAGGGTAAATTATGGGACTATGAAAGTAAAAATTTCGTGTAGGGGACTGTTTGGCGCGCGCTAATTGATTTGTAGCCGTCAAAAACAAATTGTGTTATGGGATTATTTTGTTATGGGACTTCTTCAGTCCCATAACAAAATACTTTAACTTGTTCAAAGCCCCAGTTTTTTGTTATGGGACTAGTCTGGGGTGTTTTTCCAACGCTAATAGAGCTTAAGTGCGCGCGCGAATTTTTGACTATTCTTCAATGAATTTTGAAACCCTGGATAGTCCCCAATGAGCGCGTCCAAAAATGGCTACTGATCAAAATTTTCCACTATGAAACCATAGCCCATGGTTTGCCTAATTGACCTCATTAATAATGGTTTTCAAGAGTAATCTTTTCTAACTTTAATGATTTTTTTCGGACAAAAATACCCCTGAACAAAATATAAAAAGATGCGTCATATCCTTTTCCTCCATTTACCATTCCCCAACTTATTCTAAAAGATTCAAACCCTAAACAACTCCAATTTTCTAGAAAAACGAAGTTTCAAAGGTAAATATCATCAATATCATATTGATTATACGTAAATTTTGAATTATATTCCGCATAATTACGTTTTAAATTCGTATAATTCGATTAAATTTCGTATAATTACATATTAGCTAAAGCAAGCTGTGAATTTTGTTGATACTGATTGAAACTATTGCCGCATATCAAACAATTGACGTTACATTGATTTTCAATTAGTGAAAAAAGCTTGTATTATTTTGAATCTGTATTTGGTTGAGAACTTACTGATAGAATTGCGATTATTCTTATCTGGTTGTAACGACATTGTTTTGGAATAAATTAACTTGGAATAACTTGTAGATAATATATGTATATTGTCACTAGGGGTGAACATAGATCAAGTTGGTTCGGATTTTTCATTTACCAAACCAAACCAAACCAATAATTTTGGTTTTTTAATCTTTAAACCAAACCAAACCGTCCGAAGTCAGGTTTTTTAATATCGATTTTATTCGGTTTATTCAGTTTTTATTTGTTAAAAATAAATATGTGGTGTTTTCTCTCCTTTAGAAGTATAGGTAAATAGCTCGTATCCAATTGTATAAAAGAAGACAAGTTAAACCAAGTTAGTTCATATAAAAACTATGCTGGATATATAGAGTTCAAGACTTTCTCCTTTTTCTTTAATAGGTAACTGTAGAGTCCTACAAGAATTAACACTGTCAATCAGACGTTCCAAATATCAATTCAAAGACGTACAATATAGCACATCCATATGCAGATAGATAATAAAAGAAAAAAATACTTACCGATTAAAAAGACAATAATAGCGGCTCAAAGATTTGAGTGCCAAAATCTCTTGTTCTAAGGAAATTATTTTTACTAATTAGGTTTTTTCTTTTGTGCACTTAATTTGGGTTCACTTGTTACTTTCTTGAGGGCTTTCCTTTATGGGTCATAAGCCTATAACTCATTCTTATTAAAATTAGCTCCTGTAGATGTATGTTGTAAATCGTAAGTTTGTAACATAAGTACAAACTTTCATATAAGAAAAGCTACTAAAATATTTGTACACTACTTTTCAATGAGTGAATTTTATACATATAAAAATCTAAAATAACATATATATAATATCGGTTCGTTTTGGTTTCAGTTCGGTTTTTTTATGGGTAATACCAAACCAAACCTAATATGTCGGTTTTTTTTCGCCAACACCAAACCAAGTCAAACCAAACTATAATCAGTTTTTTTCTCGGTTTGGTTCGATTTATCGGTTTGGTTCGGGTTACCGGTTTGGTTTGTACAGCCCTAATTGTCATTAACAGGCAACACTTTTTAAGCTCTTATGCATGGGAAAATATTTGCCCTACACTCACTTGTTTGAGGGCAGCACTTCAAGTTGTGGTGAAGGAAACATTAGTGGAGAACTCTACATGTGCTGCCTAATGGGCATTACTTTTGATTTCATGAAGTGGTCCTTTATAAGTTTTGCCTTGTGGGTATCACTTGTAAGTCTGGTATAAAATATGTAGAGAAATCTCTACTTGTGATGTCTAATAGGCATGCACTTGCCATAACTTGTAGGAAATTTAGTTGCAAGTTGTGGCTGAAGTCCAACACTTTAAGCAATAGTGTAGAGAAGTCTCTACAACTTGTTGCCACTCGACCTCCACCGCCTATGCGCAACACTTAACAAAGTAATATTGATGGTTGCTTCTACCTTGTTAATCTATTCAACAAACATTGCACGTAGTATTTCGATGACAACAAATTACATCTATATTACTTATAATGGAATATGGATCGCAACTTTGAAGAGCGAGGTAGCAAGTCTGAATGACGAAATGAAAAAATTAGATACAAAATTTTGGAGTTTGAATCACAATCTCCATAAAGTACTCAAACAAATTAGAGAGATTGTGCTTACAGGACGTATAAAAGACGATGACATACCAAATATCACCGATGAATCTACTCCACCGGCTTAACCAGTGTTATTTTCTCATGTCATTATATTTTTTAATATTATATTTTGTTTGAAAATTTAATGCACATTTTAACGAACAATATGTTTGCTTTTGTCTTAGTGTATTTAGATTCAATATGTTTTAGCTTCATTTCTCTTAACCCCTCTATCATTGTATTTGCCTAAAAGAATTGGCAAATAGGCAACAGATGCCTGCAAATCCTTACAAAATCCTCACATGCAATTTTCTTGAGTTGTTGTTCAGGCAGCACTTGGCCTCCCCACCCCTCTCCCCCCGCTCCACCAAATTCCCCAAGCCAATTTTATTAAGTTGTTGCCTAGGCAGCAGTTGGCGTCCACTCCCTCACCAAATTCCCCAAGTCAATACCCTTGAAATGCTGCCTAGGCAGACTTGACCCTCACCACTCACCAAATTTCCCCAGCCAATTCCCTTGAAATATCGTTTAGGCAGCACTTGACCTCCACCCTTCATCAAATTTCCAAGGCCAATTGCCTTGAGTTGTGCCTAGGAAGTAACTCACACCATAAGCTTAAAAAATATAAATAATAACATGAAAACAGCCATGACACACATGATACTAAAAAGAACATGCACATTCAAGACTAAATCAATCAAACTTTATAAATCATAAGCATTCACATTACAAAAATATTTCACATCAACTAATCACAAGCATTCACGTTACAAAAATATATCACGCTGTAACAAATCACTCATGCTCATTTATTTTTTAAAGCAGATAATGGCTTTCCAAGTTTTCCTTCACAAATAAGAGTATTATGCTCGTGGTAATCATCGTCTATGTTCTCACGAGAAGTCTCATATCTATCATTTGACTAGCACCTTGAGGACTCCACAGATTGGAACCACAATCAAATAGATACTCTTTTAGATGCGTAAACTTCATCTTCAAAATATCCTTGCCACTGATTATCGAGTCGGCAAACTTTAGCACATAAGCACCGCAATCATACCTGCACAAAATTGAACAAAATGTTGAATGCGAAAAAAAAACAGACAGATAAACAAAAAATAGAATCAACAAATGCAATGTCACACCATAATGAACTCAACCTTAATAGCAAAAATTTTCCTGTACAATTAACAAATGCAATGTCAACATCACAAAAAGAAAGAAAAATTTTAAAAAAGTAGCTACTACCAAATAGTAAACAAAGGACTCCCTGACATGCAACTTTTTTCTTACAACAAAACTTATTCTTACAATATTATATGAATTGTTGCTCAGTGGGCAGCAATTTCTCAGTAAAAGGAAAGCAAATATTCAACAACAAACACATTGCTAAAATTACATCAATACTTAACAAACATGATTCATATAAGATGAGACGGTAAATCCAGTTTTAACAACTTATTACAAAATGATATTAACAATATTAAACAAAAATTACCAATTAACAATAAAAATAACGATTGAGGAATCAAAATTAGATTATTAATAAAAATCAACAAAAAAAAATCTTTAAAAAAAAAGAGAGAGAGAAACTAGCCCAGATGAAGAACTCTATCACGAAGAACCTAATACGGAAGGGAAGAGAAGAGAGAAAGCGGTGACGCATAGGATGTTATATTAGTCAGGGGCAAAAAAGTCTTTTCATATGTTTAAACTAAGTTGAAGGTTATTTTGCTAAAACCGTGGTAAGTGGGGAAAAAACCCCGCAACCAGTCAAATCCAGGGACACACGACGAAATTTTGCATAATATAATGGGGTAATTACACAAATAAGCAAAAAGGAGCATGTTCTTAAAAAGTTGAGCTATTTTTTTAGTAGTTTTGAAGAATTGAGCACTTTTATATTAATAAATGAAGCTGAAAGTACAAAAATACTTTGACAAATAGAGCACTTTCCATAATTACAAAAATGTCACTGAACCTTTTCGAAGTCGTAATTACAAAAATGCCAGCATACCTTTTTAAATCCAAATAAAAAATATGTCACCGCTTCCTACAAAGCAGAAAACAATGTCAATCTGTCTATTTTTCACATCTATTTTGTGAATAAATAAGGCAAAATTGTCATTGTTTCGCTCATATACAAAAATCAAAATAAAATATAATATAAAATCAATCCGGCATCATTTCTTCATATAGTGAGCAAAAAATCATGTTCATCTTGTAATTAAATGATGTCAAATCGTACTTACTTTATTGATTCACAAAAAATTCACTCAACTGCTTATATATTTAGAAATAATGACAATCCGACTGTGTTTTATGCATATAATTGTGTCCATTTTGTGAAGCAATGAGGCCAAATCGTCCTAACTTCACACGCGCACAAAAAAGGCCTTCAAGCGCTTATATATTTAGAAATAACGATAATCCATTTGTGTTTATGTATGTAACTGTGTTCATTTTGTGAAGAAATGAGACAAATCGGTCTCACTTCACATATCCACAAAAAAGACCTTCAAGTGCTTATATATTTAGAAATAACGAAAATTTATCTGTGTTTATGCATAAATTGAACCAAAAATTGCGTCCATTAAAGATTCCAAATCATCTTTACTTCGTTTAACCATAAACATAAATATGAAAATATAAAAAATCAACAAAAATTCAAAGAAAAACATAACTACACCAATCCGTCATTATTCATTCATAATGTGAGCCAAATGTTAAGTATATTTTTCAATCAATAAGTCGAAATCGTCTTAACTTCATTCATCCATAAAATATATATGAAAATATAAAATAAAGATAATCCGTCAATATTTACTTACACATGAGCTAAACTACTCTATTTATTTTATAAGTAATCCATATACAAAACCACTGCTCGTTCATAACAAAACCATTACTGAAACACAACCCCCATCACCATTGCAGCAAAATAGATCCACCACCCTGATCCTCCAAGTTTAAAAATTATGACAAATGTTTATCTTAATCAACAACGGTGGGCACTCATTATTATATGAAGTATAAAATTGAATGAAAGATATCATCAGATGGGGCTTCCATGTGATTTCACGTAAATAAAAAATAGAACAGAGCACATTCGCCATCTCACATTTTATCCTCATTATCATTCGCCATGACAGAACAAAGTCGCAGGTTTATTTGTGCCCCACTCTAATTTATTTTTGTTTTACTTCCCTTATTGGGTTAAGGTAGGAGTATTTTTAGTCATCTCCACCATCCTCCGCCGCTGCTGACGAGCACTGAAGTAGCAGCGACAACATCTACTTTTACCGTATAGGGTGTTGATTGTTGCGGCGGCGGATCTCGCCGGGGGAACGAGAGGCAATCGAAGAGCCACTGTCTACTTCAGCATCGGTGACGAAGTGTTGGCTGTGTCGCCGTTGGAAGCAGTGATTGAGACAATCAGTTGTAAAAGTAGACTACTTTTAGATTTTTAAAAATTATTTTTTTATTAAAAAAAAAGTTCTCAAAAATTCAAAACCATTAAAAAAAGTGCTAAGCAAATCAAGACTATAATTCACAAAATATATATATATAATTGTCCATCTGCTCCAAAGGGAGGAAAAATTACTTTTCCAGTCTGCAGCCAATGCCATGAATTCTTGCAAAAAGCGCCACAAAATTTTCAGTTGCAAAAATTATTTTATTGGATTATATATTTTTCTTTGTACTAATTATCAATAATATTTTATGACGAAACTTTTTCCATCAAAATGGGAATATAATTTTCTCACTTATGGACAGAAATCATTTTTCGTAGAATCACCTGAATTTATTAACTTTACATTACTTGCTCCAACTAATACTTACACACACTATTAAAAGATCCCCCCCCCCCCTCCCCCTCCCTTTTTTTTTTTTTTTTTTTTTTTTTTTTTTTTCTGTCGAACTATTTATAAGGAAATTTTACGGAATATAGACACTTTAAAGTGTTATTTTATTTAAATAGATATATTTTAAGTTTTTTTTGTAGTTTATAGACCTTTCTGTTGCCATTCTACATTTATAGCCAAATTTAAAACTCCCCCGTTAATATTTTCAATGCCTATTTTTTCAGAAAAAGTGTGAGTGGGAAGAGTGTATTTTTAGTCTGAAATCATTAATCTCTATTAACTACTTACCCACATGCCTACTATTTCCTGTTTTCTAGGTAATTAAAACAACGGTTAACGAAGAGTTTTGTTTATTAGCGTGTAACTTTTAATCTTCTTCCTTAGCAGATACATCTTCCTTTACTGATTTTTAAACCCATAAATTTATGTCTTTTCATTGTCCGTTTACATGCTTTGTGACCGTTGCTTTACTTTGCTGGTAAGATTGTCATTTATTAGTTGTTTTGAGTCTTTATAGTTTTACATTGTATTGATTTTATGTTATAATTTTGGCTGAAACTGAATAATTTTTATTTTTTATTAGTCATAATGTCTAGGAGCGGTGATAAGAAGGTCAAGCAATCTTTGCATGTAGTAGATGATGATGACTTTGACGATTTTGATATGGGTTCTCCGACCAAAAATTAGGTTCAAACGCCAAGTCGTGTTACAAGGTCAGCTACTAAGTTGAATACTAAAAAGAGAACTCGGCAGGGCGTTAATGTCAAGCGTAAATGTCGTAAAGTTGGTTCTGATTCTAGAGGTAAAAGTGTGCGTATTGTTTCCTCGAGTGATGATTCCGATGGTGAGCCTTCTGTTTTGGCAAAAAAAAAAGAAAGGTCTCTGCGCTCCCTCCCAGATGATGAAGAAGAAATTGTTTCAAGGGAAGAGTAAGAGATCACTAAAAACAGAAAGGATTGATGATTTTCTATTGGTTGATGTTGAGTGTTATATTCAGCTTTTTGTTTTGTAGTTTGAAGTATATTTTATTAATTGCATAATTGTTTAATAAATTTTATATTAATGTGATTAGTATTGGGTAGTCATATTGTGTATTTCTGTAGATACATTTGTTGAGTAAATGAGTAATATTATTTGAATATTGCCACAACCAACTTATTTACTCTTTGATTTGTGTAGTCATCGAATTAATTTTACATATATACTGTATTTTAATGTGTATATGTCCATTGTTTAGTGAACTGTTCTGCAGTATTTGCTATATATACTTCATATATTCATAGATTATTCATGATTAGTCCACTGTTTTATTGATGGGTTTTTGATATATATATTTTGAATATTTTCCTTTAGTATTCTACTACATATGTTAAGTACATTATTTCTGAATATTTTATATGTATTAATGTGATATTTATCTGGTAGCATAGATTGTAGTACCTACTTGTTTTTGTTGAAAATTTGTGTATATTCTTTGAATATAGTAGGTATGTAATAGAATATTTATATGAAGTGTGTAATTTGTAGAATAAATGTTGCATATACACTGATTAATCACTTGTTTATGTCAACCTAATAAGTATGTATTTGAATATTTTCCTTTAATATTCTACTATATTTGTTAAGTACATTATTTCTTAATATTTTATATGTATTAATGTGATATTTATCTAGTAGCATAGATTGTAGTACCTACTTGTTTTTGTTGAATATTTGTGTATATTCTTTGAATATAATAGGTATGTAATAGAATATTTATATGAAGTGTGTAATTGTAGAATAAATGTTACATATACACTGATTAATCACTTGCTTATGTCAACCTAATAAGTATGTACTTGATGTAGTACTTTACTTGTATACTGCATATATTCATAGATTATGCATGTTGACTTATATTGTTTAATACAATAAACTTTATGTGTCTATGGGATAGTTTTGAGATATTGTCTAAATATATGATATATATTTATGGGTATATTTTTTATGGTGCTGGATAGTGCATACGAGTATGCAGTTGATGAATACATGTTGTTTTTTTTTATGAATAATATTTGTATCTTCAATTATTATATTTAATTGTGTTTGTTGTATATATCTAATATAATTCTTGTTTTGCATATTCTTTTTTTCATATGTAAGCATATATTGGGAACTGTTCATTAATTATGCTTTATATTCATTGTATTTATATTTTTTAAATGAAATGTAGTTTAGATTTCTATCTATTTGTGTGAATTACATTTTAATGGCATATTCATTGATTATTTTTATTAAGTAGAAACTTTTTAGTTTAATATTTCCTTTAACTTTTTCAGCCAATGAAATTGTATTTTCGGCCGGTCCAGTTTAGAAGTCGTAGGATAAGCACGCATACTAATGTTGATGCTGTTTTGACCATTAAGAAGGTGCTAGATGACATGTTATTGGCAATATTTAGACAGTCGTGCTTTGGTCATTTTATTGACATGCCTGTATTTGTAACATGTAACAAATTATTGAATTCCATGTTGTTGCGTGAGGTCTGTCCGCCTATTGATGATGCAGATGCTTTGTGGTTTGATTTTTATGGGAATAAGTTGAGATTTGGCCTTGTAGAGTTTCGATTGATAACGGGGCTGAAATGTGTTGGCGATCATTTGAAGGAGTACTACCATTCGGATGAACCTAATAGATTGTTGCAATTGTATTTTGGGGGTGCGTCTAAAGTAACAAAGAAAGATTTAGTAGATTGTTTTGTGGAAAAGAAGTGGAAATACGATGAAGATGCTATTAAGCTTGCAGCTTTGTATTTCATTCACACTTTTTTGTTTTCTAGAAAAAATTCTGCTACTAATGATACTACCATTGCTGAGGCTGAATTCAATCTTGTTGAGTGTTGTGAGTGGCAGACGTTTTCATGGGGTACAAAGGTGTTTTTAGCAACTGTTACTTCAATGCATGACAAGTTGCGGCCTTTTCTACAGTGTTATTGTTTTGCTGGTCTGTCGTATGCGTTGCAGGTGTGGTTTTATGAAAGTTGCCATACTGTGAATGAGAAAATTGCATTCAGAGTTGCACATAAATCACCTCGTATTCTGAACTGGCATGTTAAGAGAACGCATGATTTCGAAGAGTTGCAGAAAGGATTTTTTAGTTTAAAGAAAAGTGAGGTATACCTTTTGCTTGATCAGTTATTTATTATTTTATATTTTTTTTTTGTATAACTATATTCAATAAATCAGTTTACATATATTGTTTTTTTTTTTGTCAAGGTGTGTTTTACCAAGATTGAACCGTTTGAGTTAGAAATTTATAGTTTTGAACTGCCTGAGTTTAAGCCGTATAATATTGGTCCAAACGTAAGTGTTGATCCTATTTCTAATGAATCAACTGGGGACGGGATTAATCGAGCAAGGGCTGAAACAGTTCAGCAGTCATCTTCTAATCGCGATATTCATAGGCTGTCGCCTGAGTTGCAGCTGTTGTATGGACAGCAGAAGTTGTTGCAAGCAGATTTTTCAGGGTTAAAGGTTTATTTGGCTAAGTGCTTTGATAAAATTTACAAGAAGCTTGATATTGATCCGGATGATATTGGAGACACCAATGGGTGCAATGGGGTATGTTGTTACATTGATTGTATATTTTAATGATTTTTACTGTGTATTTGTTGAATATTTTTAGTTTTAATTGTTGTCCCCTATTATTATTAGGTTTCTGGAAATGATCATGTGCGGAATGATGAACGCATTCATGATAATATTAACCAAACTTCTGAGCCGTTCGATCTTCAACAAGATCATCAACAACAAAAGGCTTTTGCTTATCAATGTTATGGTAAATGTGTTGTTAGTCATTTGTATCCGGTTGAATTGATATATGTATTTGTTCATTATTGTATTTATCTTGCAACAGGACCCTCTGAAAAGCAACCGGTCGTTTCTCCTAATCAAAAAGACACTCCAGTTGTTAATGATTGCGTTAATATGGAAGGTATACTTATGTGATTTTTAGTTGTTATATAATTCTACAAAGTGAAATTTTTTGTACATGTTGTAGGTGTTGTTGATATTTATTGGTAGCATAGTAACTGTTCTTATATACTTACTGTTTTTTGGAATTGTTATTTTGGTTGGGTAGAAGTTAGTGTAAATCCACATAGAATGGATATGGAGTTTGGTGGAGGTTTAGATGCTGTTGTTTTGTCTGATGCAACAGGTATGCACAAATTATGAATGTAATATTCATATATTTATTGCATACTCAATGTTATAGTAAGTAGAATATTTCACGCTGTTATTAGTTTGTATTTTAGCTGTTAAATTTAATTTATATATTGAATTCTTTATATGTTTTATTAAATCAATACTATATAAAATTTTGTTATTTACTCTTACATTTATTAATTTGTATTAATTACAGATGTTCTTTTTTGTTATTATGTTTATTAGTTTAACTTTTGTTCGTAATTTCACAATTCTGTTTTTTTAGATTCTGATTTAGATGATCAGAACATTTGTGGTCAAGCTGAGAATAAAATGAAAGGAAATGATACATCCCACACAGCTGGTATTCACTATATACTTAACCAGTGTTTATTGAATATCAACATGATATTCTTCTTTTATGTAAGTTTTTATGTAGTTTTTACTGAATTTTTTTCTGTATTTCAGAGTTAGCTGAAGAGCATGTAAGAATTCATACTAATGATGCAGTTATCTCTGAAGGTATTCAGTATATCAATCCCTGTTTTATATTTTAAAAATGAATTCTATATCACGTAATAATTTTATAATAGATAATGTTTTGCTAATACGTGCTAACTTATTGATTTTTATTGCTTTATGTTTGTTTTGCAACCTTTCATTTTATTTTTCTTTTGGTAGAAGTGCTTGTAGAATTACAGGTTGACAAGGATGTTAACATAAATGTAATGGAAGAAGTAAATATACAAGGTATTTTGTTAAATTTTTGTGCACTTTTCTGTACATTTTTTTTCTGTATTCTAATTCTTACTTTGTAAGTTTTGTTTTTACTATCCTTTGTTTAAAGTTATATAATTTTTTTGTGACAGTGAATTTATTGTTTGACTGTTTTCCTTTTGTTCTGTTTGTTGATTTAGTGTATACTGTCGGCCAATGTATCTTTATTGCAATATCGGTTAATATTCAATGAATATGAATTATGTTGGTGCACTTATATTTATTAAAAAAGAGTATATCTTGTATATGGTTTTTGCTAATCTTAGGTCATGGAATTGATAGAGTAGAAAGTAAACTATAACAATCATGTACAAGTACTGGTCTGTCTGGTGTTGTTTCTATAGGTAAGACATTGCACAAATTTTGTTAATTTTTATTGTATAAGTTTAACTATCTTGTTATTATTAAAGAAGTATTTCTTTTTAATTTGAAATAACTGTTCTTTATAGATGAGGGTATTAATGTTCAAGTACCTCCAGTTGAAGCAGTTGGTCATCAAATTGGAATTGTTAGAGGCTGATGTTCTACATAAAGGTAAATTATTTGGGCCAATTTTTGCCTTTTTTCTGTGTGTTGTGAAAATATTTTTTAAGTTCTATATGTATATATTTTAATAGTTACAATCTGTCATATTTCTGCATATATACCTTTTGTATTCTAGTATGCTTGTGAAATTATTTTTTGTAACCTAACTTTTGAAAACTAAACCAAAGTGGAAAAAATTTCAGTGTTTATTATCTAGAGATTATTTTAGATGGACCTACCATCATCAGCAACTATTCGGCTTGAAAATCTCAAGGACCAAGACAATATCTATATTCAACTTAATAAAAATGAAATATCACATGGAATAAACACTCATAAGACTAATAAATAAAAAATAAACACATTTGCCTTTAGTATATTTGATGAACTTTAACTAAGTATAATACACATACGATAGCCTTCAATGAGTTGGTTATATGTAGGGGTGCCAATAGTTCGATTCGGTTGATTGAAAATTTTGCATCATACCAAGTTTTTGGTTATTCTAATATGTATAACTAAAGTTTGAATTTTCAAAATATGTACGATATGATCGGTCTATCTTTAATTTTTGGTACGGTTAATTTTCAGCACTTCTTTTATGAAAAGATTTATCTAAAACTATCTCACAAACAAAAATGTGATTTTGGCATACAAGAAACAATATTGAAAAATAAGTACTACATTCCAAAACTCATGCGGTTTTGGTGACTAACCAAATGTAAATTTTATGTTACTCAAGTGGACGATATTAGAGTTTAACCTAAAAATCGGCTTAATAAATTAACCAATTAAATTTATTACTAAGTCCACATGCAATATAATTATATCAAGGTTATAATGAAATGGTAGTAAAGTAATAGGACAAGATGAAATAATAAATATTATACAAACGAATCAATTAATCTGCGTGCTTGGAAGGCGTGATTACTGATAAAGAACTTTGAAAAGTAATATCATATTAATAGACAAAAACATAAGAGGAGAGAATTTTTGTTGCTCCTGATAGTATAAGTGATTATGATAGTATGTAGATCGTGTTCATAAGAGGGGCAATGGGGTTTATATAGTTCTTATAATATGTAATTACGCGCAATTTAATATGAATCTGCCATTATTCCTCTTATTGTAACGGTCGGAGCCAATATAGTATAAATAAATATTGCAATGGTCAACTCCTTATATCCCGCCTATGTTTAAGTGCATACAGTTGAGTTTATCATATGTGTTCGAAAGGATAATCACAGTCGCGATGATCCAACTATAAATCAAATGTGAACGGAAACGTCGTCCTTAGATCTCCCCATCGCAGAAAGTCTTTTTACCTTCGAAACCTATGTCATCAAGAGGCGTCAGATCTTTGCGCCACATGTGATGTTCTTAAGTGATGTGAAATTTTTACCCAATATAATTAAAGACAACAATTGTATCAAATTCAGTTGAATATTTGGCGAGTGCCTAAAATGATTCAATAGTAATATGTGTTAGTAAAGAACTTCAAAATACCAAATATTAAAACAACATTATCAGAGAGTGGGTAATAATGAAAAAAATAAAAAGTTAGACAATCATCTATATTATTTCGATTATTAAACTCACATTAGTTTAATTTTATCAAAAAAGAAGATATTTGATTATAATGTGTACTGGTCTGCTAGGTCAAAGTTCAAACTAAACAAAAGTCGACATGAATCAAGAAGAGATTAAAACTAGTATCTACAATAAATATATTTACAAGGCAAACGCAAACAGTCCACGAAGACCTTCTACCACAAAATCTAGAATTTAAAATTACCTGTTGACACCCAATTTTATCCCTCCATTTTTCGTAATTTGGCTATATTTGATTAAAATTTATAATAGTAATTTTTCAAACAAAACTGCATTAGATAACATGCATTTACGTGTGTAATATTATTATTAATCCCCTATTTATATAATATTTATTTAATTGTGATTATAATTACGCAATTACATTTATTTAGGCTATTTTTCAAATTTCGTATATTATTTTATGCAATTTAATGCATTACGATATTATTTAATAATTACTTCTGAATTTTTTATCTAATTAGTATTATTTGTGGTCGTCTATATTAATTAAATACATTTATTTATAATTATCTACATAATTATTTACAAATTCTTTATTTTATACTTATTATTTGTATTTATAAGTATTTTGATTAAATATTAGCCATTTTGCTATTTTACAATTTCATTTCCACTACATTCAGTCCACGTCATTGCCTTTTGTCCACGTGTACGCCACCTAAGCTCCACCTAAGCTTACACCTCACTAAATACACTCCTAGTACAAGTATACACACGTTTAGCATAAAGTACACGCACATTAAGCATGTGTACAACTCACTCCAGCGTATGGTACAACCCCTTAAAGCACCCACTTATCCACTTCATCACATATGCTACTAATACACACACACGCGCGCGCCTACGTGGCACAATCTCAGCCTTCCATCTCACAGATCCAACGGCCCAAAATAAATCTCCCCATTTGATATTTTACAACACCCCTCACCACTTAAAACCCTAAAAACATATTTCTCCTATTCCCTTCCCCTAAACCAGCCGTCGCCTTCGTCCTCTCTCCCCCTTTCCCCAATTCCCATCCAGATTCAACCCAAAACTCCACCATATCTCCGCGTCTCCTCCGCCATCGAATCCTCCATCTCCGCTCGTCTCCTCTCTCTCTTCCTTATCGTTTTCACACGGGAAAGAGGGAACAAATCCCCTTCTTCCTCTCTTTCCATGGAAACCGAAAAGGAAGAGGTAGAAGTTGACAAATCTCGTCAAATCCACGCTGATTTAGCACGTTCAAGGCAAGCTATCCATGATTCGAATTTGAAATATTGATAATTAAACATAAATGAATCGGGTCAATCTTGACCCGATCCGGCGCTGAAAATGGGTAACCTCTTTCCTTTTCTCTTGTTTATTCTGATTCTGTGAAATCTCATGATAGCATGTGTAATTTCATATTATGAGCATGCCTAAACAAAAATGATTTCTTGTGGCTATTTTCAATTACTTGCAGAATCTAAAATTACTTGCAAATTGTATAGGAAACTTGATACTACTATAATTATTCCATGTTATTAGTCTCTACAAAATCATGTCGTAATTTTAGTTTTTTAACTTGCGAGCCATAAATGGCTAAGTGTTTGGATTGTTTGAGTTGATTTGGCATCATTTGTTAGCATTAACCATGCCTTGTTATTGAATCTGTCTGCCTAAGTTTTAAGAAAGAAATCAGTCTCTTTAATGGGAATGATCAGGCCTATTTATGAAATTATGTAGGTTATAGTATCTTCCTGATTTCATGGGATTGATCCTTGATGTCCTGAAATCAAGATGTTGATTTCCTTTCCTTTGTTATTGAGAATTTGAAACTCAAAGCAGCCTATATAAACAGAACATCTTTACACTTTTACGGACACCTCTATGCACTGGAATACACAGCAGAATACTGCACTACTCTCTGTTTCTCCTTCTCTGCACTTTACACTCTCACACACAGAACCTGGATCTTGAATACACCTAACACATCTCTTCTCCTCTCTTTTTCTGGAAATATTCCTACGCCTCATCTATCCTCTCTACACACTGAACCAGAAAGACCTTCTAGCTTTTCCTAACCTTCAGTTCCTCTCTTCTATACACTGAGATACTGGACAAGCTGATATACACCTGGATATACCTCTGGATACAGCCCCTCACCCTCAGACACCTTCAGCACACTTTCTCTACTTCCTACTAAACTGAAAACTCACAGCTTCTTCCTCCTTTGAGAACACATTGTACTCGCGCCTTATTTCTCTTAATTCTTGTCATTGAAGTCCTTCTCTTCGCCTGCTAATAAACAGAGGCAAAGCCTGCTTATACTTGCTATTGTGTGCTGCTTGAAGCTCATGTTAGCTTCTTTGCTTTCTATTGTTTCAAAGTTCTGAAGGTATGCATCTTAAAACTGATTGAATGGGCCTGCAGTATTTTGTCAAGGCACTCTGTTGGTTAAATAAAATGTCATTGAGTGTGTATGTCATTGTGTGGGCTGCTTTAGGCCACTACTAATTCTTTTGCAGGGACTTGAGTAAATTAGGGATAGCCAAAAGAGCTATACCCTTTATTAGTTATCCTTGCAGGTATTCAAATAATCCAGAGATAGCCTGAAAGCCATGCTTTTGTTCTGGGTATATCATGCAGGCTTGTGAAGTTTGGAAAAATTCATATTTGGTTCAAGAGAACCTGTGAAGTAAAGGGACCAAGGCCCTAGTTTATTTCCATCTCTATGTTGCTTATTAGTATTACTGTTTTTAACTAAATTTGTGAGCATTTACTAAGAAAATATATTTGTTAAGATCCACTTGTTTGTATAAGCACCATAAGGTGCAATCTGGTTGATTAGAACAAGTATTGTATGTATAAGTTGATGCTCTGTGAAATAGCGATACACTTTATTTTTATATGTTAAAAGGCTAAAATTGTAAGGCAGGTGTAGTAGTCCGTTTCTGCAATTTTTTATATGATAATGTAGTAGGTCTAAAGCTTAATTAGAAACTAAAGAGTAGACTGTTTCTGCAAATTTTAGCTTCAATTAATAAGTTTCTGCAAATAATTGAAAGTGCAACTTTGTTTTAAAAACTGGCCTATTTCTGCAATGGCTAAACTGCAGAATGTTTTAAAACAAAGGTTGTTTTTTTTCAATCCTAAAATTCTGGATCTGTTTTGAAATCTACACTCAATTCGTTAATTTCTCCAAGTTAATTAATAGCTTGCGGGGGATTTAGGACTTTGGAGGTCAAATCTTATAAAATTACATTATTTTCACTTTAAAAGTTGTAAGGTAATCCCTCAAATCTATATTGTTTGCCGGTAAGTATTTTGATAAATATCATATTTATTTACTTAATTATACATGTATGTACGCCTATACTAGAATTGATGCCTATTATTTGTTAAGTACTTTCTAAATGTCACATATGCCATTTCTACTCTCTAGTTAATTGTATACTTATTTTATCTATCACCATTTGCTTGCAACATTACTAATATTTTCAAAATATACTATATTTATTTTTGTGCTTATTCTAGATAAATTATTTTAAACGCGACCTCTCATTAAAAGTCGCAACTAAAGTTAAAGGTATGTGACCAATAATGTCATGATGCCATCCTTTAGTGGCGCACATTTTTTTACTATATCTTTACTTCATATTTCGTTACTTAAAAGTCAACTTGTATTAATTAATATGACAATATCGATTAATTTTGCCTAACGTTGTAAGTTGTAGCTATATATGTAACATATCTGCAAATTGAGATTATTCATACTGAACTGTCTATTTTCATATTTTAACTCGTTTGCACACATGTCTTCTTTGCTTATTTTATTTAATTTTTTATCCTCTTAGTTTCGTTACATATTAAAACTCAATATAGAAATCGGCTGGGAACCACATTTGTGGAGCCTGAGAGGTGCCTAACACCTTCCTCTCGGGTTAATTTGAACTTCTTACCTGAATCTCTGACTCGTATACTAACCCGGAGTTAATTAAATGGAATTAGAAATTGATAGGTGACCTAATACGCCTTAGAAATTATATTAGGTGGCGACTCCAAAACTTCCAACTCCAAACGAGTATTTCCAAGTTGTAAACCACTTACTTTACTTAATTAAAGTGGGGTGCGACAGAATGGCGACTCCGCTGGGGATTAAATGTTCTAACCATTACGATTTTTATATTGGGTTTATTATTGCTTTTATTATTTTGTATTCAATACTAACTTTTTCTCTTTGCAGGTTGGTAGCCTTTTTTGTAATTTTTTGATAATATAATACTTAGTATATTTGTTGAATTATTTGTTGCATTTCGTTTATATTATTGAATTATTTGTTGTATTTCGTTTATACTCTTCCACTCCTGGAAAATTGACACTTGCACACACACAAACGATTACGTGGATCTCACGATCGTTTCACTCTCAAAAAACCCTTTAGGAGGAACGGTTAGAATCTAGTTGGTCCGTGGTACAACCAACAATTCTAAACGTTCCCACTCTTGGTTGTCCGCTGGGGGAACCATGTCCTTGTCTAGATTACCCAACTCTTAGTTGCACTCAGTTTAGAAAACATGCATCATGTCATATTTAGGAAAATTTTGACTTTGGCTCATGTCTAAGTCGATTAGTTCACCATATTTGAACGAACCAAACGGGTCTCCGACCCTAAGGGACGTTTAAATATGTTATGTGTGCATCTATTTTAAAGTTGAATGTGTCTAATGTAGACCATTTGTTCTCAAAGTGTGGATCATCTAATTATTTTGTTTTGTTGGAGGATGCCACAAGTCGAAAATTTGGAAGATCAAATAAAACAGATTTTAAATTGATCTTTCTACCTTTGTGTAATAAAGTCAATTATTTATTTCTATAAATAGAAATTGTTATAGAAATCAATTATTTATTTCTATTTACGTATGAATTTTTCTTTATTCATACAAAACCAATTATTTTATAAAATTATTTTCGGGTTATGAACATAAATTAATTTTTTCTATTTTTATGAAAACCAAATCATGAACTTTAAATTAATTTCTTCTACTTTTAATGTAGCAAGATCAGTTATTATTCCTATTTACCTAAAAATGTTATTCCACATTTATACAACAAAATTATTTTTTTTGTTAACTTTGGGTTATGAGAACAAATAGGATGACGCACGATACACGTTCAATTTTAAATATCATACTCAAATTTAGGAAGACTTAACGTCCTTGGCATGTTAAAGTCCATTAGCCAACTTCGTCCAAATGACGCCTATCATGCATCTTATATGTGTTGGTCTTGTTAGGCCTACCTCCGATACAAGAGAGGTCCCTTGCATTATAAGGAGTGCCATATTTTGCATTTGGTAATTATTACCTCGACACTAACTTATTGTTTTTCGTGTTTTAGTTTTACTCCCACTCCTAAGGTTGACTTGTGCATTCTGGCCGAGCATCAGTACTAGACGAGAACCAAGGGACCAGTTACAACTCCTTCCCCTTCACAAACAAGAAGAAGAGGAAAGCGAAACATCATGAGTGAGTTGAACAATGCTGCTCTTAGTGATGATAACATTGGGAATAATGGGACACCCCGCAAACTTGCTTTGGTTGGGTATGATGAACATGTTGCTACTTTAGAGCAAAGAATTAAAGAACTTGAAGAGAAACTGACAATGTCCAGTTTACCCGTTGGAAACTCCGCCCATTCAAGGGAATCAGTCGATCCAAGTGGGTCAGCCCGCCCTAATGGAAAGGACCCTACACACCCAACTGATCCCCCTGTTATTTACCAAACAACACAACCAGCTCCTTACCAAATAGCGCCACTTGCTAATTACCAAGCAATCCTACCCACCACTTATCAAGCACCACTCCCTGCATATCCTACTTACCCAAACACGAACTTACCTCACACCAACACCACATATCCGCAGCCTTACAATCCCATGTTCACTGCTGAAATCAAACAACTCACTCCGCCAGTGAAAAACCATGAAAATTATGTATGGGCAGAGGATGAAGCCAATGATGATGGGATGAAAGAGAAAGTTCGTAGGCTAGAGGCAGCCTTTAAGAAGTTTGAGTTAGGCAAAACTACTAAAGGTTTAGCTTATGAAGATTTGTGTATCTATCCTACTTTGAAATTACCTGATGGGTACAAGATACCAAAGTTCGACCTGTTCAATGGCACTGGAGACCCTGTGGCACATCTGAGAACATATTGTGACAAGTTGATTGGAGCAGGGAGGACGAGAAATTACGAGTAAAGCTATTCAGCCGAAGCTTGACTGGAGAGGCTTTGAGTTGGTTCTCTAAGCAGAAGCTTGGCACATGGCTCGATTGGGAAGATATGGCGGCAGATTTCGTAGAACGATTTGGGTACAACACTGAAATGGTACCAGATTGTTTCTACTTGGAAAAGTTGAAAAAGAAACCTACAGAGACGTTTAGAGAATATGCTACGAGGTGGAGATCAGAAGCTTCCAAGGTGCAACCCGTTATGGATGAAAGGGAAATGGTGAACATATTCATCCGCATTCAAGAGGACGTCTATTACGATAAGCTGCTGCATATGAAAAATCAGAAGTTTGCTGATGTAGTATTAATGGGAGATGACGTAGAAGAAGGACTGAAAAGTGGAAAGATTATTAGCCTAGCTGCACTACAAGCTACTAATAAGGCTATCCAGTAAGGAAATGTGAGTCTCTCCAAAAAGAAGAAAGACGAAGTCTCTTTTCTGCAACTATTCAAGACTCTGCTTTAACCCACTATTACATAACACCACCACCATACATTCACATACCACCTGAATATCCCGTTTACAACACTCAACCCGCTCGGCCTATATTCCACACCCCAGCACCAAGCCGTCCACAATACTAGCAAAATATTCAACCCAACTACCGAAATGCATCACCATACTCTCCTAGGCCTCGCCCCGAGGCAAACCAAAGACCCAAAAGGAATTATACTCCACTAGCCGAATCTCGCACTCAATTGTTCAAAAGATTGAAAGCTGCCGGGCTTATCGTCCCCATACCTCAAAAGATGTCATACAACCCTCCGCCTAACTTTGATTACAGTAAAAGGTGCGCATACCACTCAGGTGGACCGGGGCATGAGACGGAGAGATGTTTTGCATTGAAAGATAAGATTCAAGACCTAATAGATGAAAAGGTTATTCATTTGAAGGCGCCAAATGTGCACAAAAACCCACTACCCAATCAGGCACGCGGTACGAGCCATACCCTGACCAATCGCGTAACAACTCCAAAGGACGCAGCCACAACAGCAATAGGGGTCTATCTCGAAAGGAAAATCCTGAATCAAGTTCCCGTGGAATTCCAAGCCTGCTAAGCTTCAACGTTGAAATGTCGGAGGTCATGGCGGTACTCAAAGGCATGGGAGAAAAGGTCAAGTGGCCAAAGGACATGAAGACTGATCCCAGCAAGCGAAGCAAAGACCTATACTGCGAGTTTCACCAAGACCACTGGCACACCACCGAAGACTGCAAAGCCTTAAGGTACGAAATCGCCCATTTATTGAAACAGGGATTCTTGAAGGAGTTCCTGACCGAGAAGGGAAAGCAAACTCACGTGAAGGCTCAGCAGAACAAACTGGGTCCACCACGAGCATCCTCCCCAAAGCGAACGGCTAACGTTATTTCGGGCGGGATCGAGGTAGATTCGGTCACCTTCACAGCAAAGAAGTATGCAAAGGTATCCATTACAAACAACAAGCGTCCCCGGTCAGAAGGAGTAATCACCTTTGAGGAATCCGATGCTGATGGATCACAGTTTCTGCATGTCGATGCGTTAGTCATAACGTTGCGAGTAGCGGAGTTCGACGTAAAGAGAGTACTCATCGATGCGGGCAGCTCTGCAAATATTATCCCATCGCGAGTCATAGTTGAAATGCAGCTAGCAGACAAGATCGTGCCAATATCTCGAGTTCTCTCCGGTTTCAACAATTCGAGTGAAAAGACTCTCGGGGAAATTACTTTGACAACTCTAACTGAGGGGGTAGCAAAGGAGACGACTTTCCATGTTGTCGATGCTGATCTAGCCTACAACATCATTCTGGGCAGACCATGGATCCACGACATGCGGGCCGTCCCTTCTACCTATCACCAGGTGTTGAAATTCCCATCCGAGTGGGGAGTACGTGAAGTCCGAGGAGAGCAGCGCACCGCACGAGACTGTTACTCGGTAGCCCTTAAACTACCCAAGGAAAGCAAATAGCAATTACAGCACCCGGGGCCGAATACTACACCTGAGGAGGTTAAGTACGAAGTCCCGGAGTTCATCGCCAAGATGGATGAGAAGGAAAACCACATGCCGACAGTAGAAGCCCTGGAACCCGAAGAGCTGTTCGATGATAAACCGGAGCGAAAGGTGTATTTGGGAACTGAATTGAGCGAACGCCTGCGGGGAGTTATCCTGCAATTCCTCAAGGAGCGGCATACAACATTCGCCTGGTCACATGCTGACATGACAAGTATTTCTCCTGACATCATTACTCACAGGTTGCACGTTGATCCATACCACCGCCCGGTGAAACAGAAGACGCGCCAACAAGGAGCTTTCCGAAATCAGGTAATCAATGACGAAGTCGATCGCCTGTTAAAGATCGGTTCAGTACGTGAAGTCAAGTACCCGGACTGGTTAGCCAACGTAGTTGTCGTACCCAAAAAGAACGGCAAGTGGCGGGTCTGCATTGACTTCACAGATCTGAACAAAGCCTGTCTGAAGGATTCATATCCCCTTCCCAGGATAGATCAATTAATTGATGGCACGGCCGGGCATGAGGTGTTAACCTTCCTCGACGCGTACTCCGGATACAACCAGATACTGATGGACCCTGGAGACCAAGAAAAAACGGCATTCATAACCTGTCGAGGTACGTATTGCTACAAAGTTATGCCATTTGGATTGAAAAACGCAGGTGCAACCTATCAACGTCTGGTCAATCGAATGTTCCACGACCATATCGGGAAGACTATGGAAGTGTACATTGACGACATGCTAATAAAATCCAAACGAGCAGAAGACCATCCGGCGCATCCGAAAGAAGTTTTCCGAATCTTGGATCAATATAACATGAAATTGAACCCGGAGAAATGCGCTTTCGGAGTCGGATCGGGAAAATTTCTGGGGTTCATCGTCTCTCAGCGAGGCATTGAAGTCAATCTCGCTCAGATTAAAACTATTGAGTCGATCCAAGATGTACTTCGCGACAGGAAAGAGGTCATGAGACTGACGGGGAGAGTAGCTGCTTTACGTAGATTCATCTCCCGATCATCTGATCGCTGCAAAAGTTTCTTCGATGTCTTAAAGCAAAACAAGGAGTTCGAATGGACTCCCGAATGCCAGCAGGCGTTGCGGGATCTAAAGAAATAACTATCCAGTCCTCCACTACTTACCACACCCGTGGAAGGCGAACAATTGCTAATTTATCTGGCAGTATCAGAGTCATCGGTAAGCGCTGTGCTAGTTCTAGAAGAAAAAGGTAAACAACTTCCTATTTACTATGTTAGCAAAGCTCTAATTGATGCAGAAACCCGCTATCAACCTTTAGAAAAGTTGGCGTTAGCTCTAGTAACTGCTGCTCGAAAGTTACGTCCATACTTTCAAAGCCATACGATAGTTGTGGTTACTACTTTTTCTTTACGAAATGTTCTGCACAAACCAGAGTTCTCAGGAAGGTTGGTAAAATGGGCTATAGAACTATCCGAATTTGATATCACTTATCAGCCCAGAGTAGCGATAAAGTCACAAGTCTTGGCAGACTTCGTGGCAGATTTTAGCATGAATGTATATCCTGAAGCAGAGAAGGAAGTCATCCTCTATGCAGGGCAGGCTCCAGGCACCTGGGTCCTCCATACGGACGGTTCCTCGAATGTGAAAGGATCAGGACTCGGCCTGGTCCTCGTTGCTCCATCCGGGGAGACGGCAAGGCAAGCTATCAAGTGCCCTTTCATTACTAACAATGAGGCCGAGTATGAGGCCGTTATTGCAGGATTAGAACTGGCACGGAACTATGGGGCAACCATAGTCAAGTTAAAAAGCGATTCTCAGTTAGTGGTCAATCAAATCAACGGAGGTTTCATTGCACGAGAACCCAGGATGCAGGCGTACCTCGGCCGAGTGAAAGAACTCTTGGCGCAGTTCGACGCCTGGGAGGCAATTCAGGTTCTACGGGAAGAGAATCATGCAGCGGATGCTCTCGCAAACATGGGATCAGTTGCAGAAGTAGGCGCAGCCGGCTCTTCGGCTATCATCCAACTTCTCTACACGACCATGGACAGGGAAAAGTTCGAAGTTAACACTGTCAGCACTACTTGGGACTGGAGGAACGAGATAACAAACTATCTTATCCATGGGACCCTACCCGCAGACGCAAAGGCTGCTCGCAAACTCCGAGTAAAAGCTGCCCGATACACCATCCTCAATGGCAAACTGTACCGGAAGATGTTCGCGGGGCCCCTCGCGAAATGTCTTGGACCAAATCAGACTAATTATGTGATGAGAGAAGTCCATGAAGGCTGTTGCAGAAATCATTCCGGAGGTAAGGCCTTAACCCGGAAGTTGATACGTGCAGGTTATTACTGGGACAAAATGGAGAAGGATGCGAATGATTTTGTCAAGAAATGTGACAAATGCCAGAGGTTTGCCCATCTTCTTCATCAGCCAGCTGAGCCATTGCATTCAATAATCTCCCCATGGCCCTTCATGAAATGGGGAATGGACATTGTTGGTCCCCTTCCCACGGCACCACGGGGGATGCGCTTCTTACTGATCATAACTGATTATTTCACAAAGTGGGTCGAAGCCGCGGCACATTCAAGGATACGACAGACAGAGGTTGTCGATTTTCTCTGGCGCTTTGTCGTATGTCGTTTCGGAGCACCCAAGGAAATAGTCATGGACAATGGCCCACAGTTCATCGGCCAGAAGGTGACTAGGTTCCTTGATTACGTCTTACACATTAAAAGGATCACTTCCTCACCATATCATGCTGTCGCTAATGGGCAGGCCGAATCTACCAACAAGATCATCGTTGAATCTCTTAAAAAGTGCCTCGAGCAGGCAAAGGGATGTTGGGTAGAAGAGTTACCTGGAGTACTGTGGGCTTATCGCACCACAGTAAAAATGAGTACCGGAGAAACTCCGTACTCATTAGTATATGGCGCAGACGCTCTGATCCCGGTCGAGATAGGAGAGCCCAGCCTGCGATATGCGCATGCCACGGAGGAGTCAAACTCAGTTAACCTGTCCGAAGAACTGGATCTTCTCGAAGAACGCAGAGAACTGGCCCTCGTACGAGTGGTTGCCCAAAAAGAACGAATCGAAAAATACTACAATCGGGGACTGCGCGTACGAAACTTCCAAGTCGGGGATTTTGTACTCAGAAAAGTTTTCCAGAGCACACAAGAGACAAATTCGGGGAAACTTGGCCCCAACTGGGAAGGACCTTACAAAGTGGTTGCTTTGGTCGGCAAGGGGTCTTACCGCTTAGCGCGTCCAGATGGTTCGATTATCCCGAACAGTTGGAATGTGGTTCACCTCAAAAGGTATCACTTCTAGGTGGTAAAAACGGTTAGTTACCCTGCACTCACCTTTTTTTACATAAAGTTCCTTACTATTTATTCCCTCTAAATGGTACTAACGACCTGAACAAGGTCAGATCCATTTAGCTCAACTGGCAGAGCTCAAAGTTTTTCAACTTCGCGGCTGTGGGTTCGAATCCCACAACGGATACACTCCTCGTTTGGTTATATGTGTTCAATATATGACTCACCGATAACTCTTTTCATACTATCACTTTACGTGTTCTAACATGAAAACAAGGGGGTGGTGAGGGCCCTGTAGGCCAGATAAGACCTTCATGCGGGCAAAAGACCTTATGGCAAAAGACCTTATCAAAAGGCAGCAAAAATTTCAAAATTTCTACGTAATAAGACTTCCATGACAAATAAGAGAAGTCAATCACAAGGCCAACAACTCGGCCAGAGCCAATCTACAAAGCCGTGCAACAACTTTAAACTATCGAAATGACAAGCAAAGTTGTACGCACAGAGCAACGATTCGGTTAAAACTCTAAAACGACCACGATTCGGTCAAACTACTTATAACTTACGCCCATTTTTCTAATGAAAGGCTAAGTTAGAAACATTCGGGCAGACTTATGAAAATGCGGACTCAATAAAATTCAAGGTCCAAGAAAAGTAACTCCCGGTCATAAGGCACGAAAGCCACATCATATGCATACAAGAGGATCAAGGATTCAAACTAAACATAGTCACTGAATAGATCTAAAACAACATATGTACGTAAGTTGATAAAGTGCCGAATACGGCTGACAGAATTTTTTTAAAGTGTTCAAAAGGCCAAACGAACCGGCCAAGGACCAGAAAGTTTTTATTAAAACTTCTGTCCATCAACAAGCAAGCCCGGCTCTCGCCAGACAATAAGAAAAATAAAAGTACTCCAATCACATATTGGGAAGGGTCATCAACATTTGGGGCTACGACCAGAACTCGACGCACCAGCTCCGTCAGTTCTGTCTTCGTCCCCCGAAATTTCATCTTCATCCTCATCTTCATCTTCATCTTCGCCTTCAGACTCCTCAGGAGAGAGATTCAATGCTTGTCTTATTCTGCGAATAGCGCCCTTTGTGGTCTGCAGCATCTCCTCGACATTTACTTGGCCAGTCTGAATCTGCACGAACAATATGCGCTTGGCTTCAAGAGCAGCGAGCTTGGCTTTGATTTCAGACTGATCACGCAGGTTGGCCAAATCCTTGGTTAATGTGGTCTGAGCACTCGTTAATTGAGCGACCTGATCTTTGGCGGCCTGAAGATCAGCCTTGGCCTTGACAGCTCCTTCACTGGCTCTTTGCAGACTCATCTCAAGAGACGCACGATCTTCATTAGCCCTGCTCAAAGAAGTTCAGCAGTCCTCAAGCAATCTCTCCAAACCCTGGGTAGAGCGTGCGAACCCTTCCTTCTCTTCGGAAAGAAGGCCCTTTTCCCTAGTGAGAGCACTAATTTACTCAAGACGTTAGTTGTTAACATCAGTTAACCGGCTAACTTCTCCACCAAGGAAACCACACTGCTCAACCAAAGCTTTGTTTTCCTTCAGAACCTCCAGCTTCTTTACTTCTACCACTTGATCGACATTGTTGATCCTGGAACGGAACATAAGCTCGGCGGCCAGCATGCTTGACTACAAAAGAAAAAAGAATAAAACAAGCTAAGGTTAAAGGCCCAAGGCTAATAGTTGCTTCCAGCATAAGGTCAGAAGATACTTACTCGGGCAGAATCAACGGCAATCTGAAAGGCTAATTCCTCATCGCTCAACTCCCTCAGTACCCACTCTTCACGGGGACCGATGAATGAAGAGACCACCTTAGCCAAGCCGCTTGGCCCAGTTATGAAGTTAACATCAGGGGCAAGTTTTAAAGTGTGCTTTCTTTCACAGTACTTGGGTTCCCAAGCATGTTCATCAGGATAATTAGGCCCGAACTTATAACGGATACCCCTGATATCCTTCAATTCTGTCTGACTACCAATAACTGACCGCCAGACAAACCTCGAGGTTGAAAGATTGGAGTCATTTTCTGCCCCAGGATCAATTGTGTCACATTCACGAAGACCAACCGGGGCCGCCCCCTCAACAGACACATTCTCTAGATCCTCAAAGCGAAAAACACGACGATCTCGGCTATTTTCTTGGGGAACCTCTTCCCTGGTTTCTTCTTTCACTTTTTTTTCTTCTTCTTCTTCTCCTACCTTCTTCTTTCCCGGAAGGACCTACCTCCTCCCCGTCACCAACTCGGGGACTCCCCTGCGGAGTACGGACGGCTTCCTCCTCGATTCTCCTCTCATCGCTGCGGAGGTGAGGTCTTCGCCTAAGAGGAGCACTAACTTCGGCTTCAGTATCCAAAATATAGATAACCTCCTTGGCTAAGCCCTCTTCCCGCGCGGACTCGAGGACTTCAGCAGCTGCCTCGGCATTCACTTCTACAGGCTCTGGGACGCTGGCCCTAGGAGGAAGGTCGTCACCAGCCGATGAGGGTTGCTTGAAAGCCGCAGAAGTTTTACGAGCAGACTTCTTCCGAGCTCCTCCCTCTCCCTGGCTCTTCCTTTTCCTCTTTAGGGAGCTCAGTCCATCGAACAGAAGTTCTTCACCCCCCTCCCTGCTGCGCAGAGCACCTACCGAAACTAGTATAGCCTCAGCCTCAGCAGCTGGGTCAGCGACAGGCTCGGTAGGTCTGTCTTGGGGAGGCGCGGGGAAGAAATCTCCCGAAGTGCCCAAACCTGCAACAAAGATGAAACGGTCAGATATAAGAAGGGTTAGAAAGGGGAATTATCGGGGAGACAGAAATATCCTCACCGTGGTGTTTCACAGTCAAACTATTGAGAGAAGCAAAATACGCCCATTCTCTCTTCTCTGGCCCAAACTTCTCCAAAATCGGCTCAACCCACGCCGTCAGGTCATTGACAGATATGAACCCATCGTAAGGTTGCTTGGCTGCTGCACGACTTCTGGAAGGTATGTCTCCAAAAGACTCGGGGACTTACGCGTCTTATTCCAGACTTCTGGAAGGTATGTCTTGTCGGCAAAAGTTAAAGCCTAGGAGCGCACGAACAGATACCGGTGCACCCAGCCTCGGTCACTGGTATCCTCAGAACTGCGCACCAAGCCTTTACTTCCGCGCATCCTGGCATTTACATAGCCGTCCTTAAAAATCTGAATACTGTACAAAGAAATAAAATGCTTATACTCAAAAGACTGATCGGTTTCTGTCGCAAACCAATCCAAGAGTGTAACCGTCCTAAATATGTTGGGGCTCAATTGCCCCGAGCAGAGAAGGTATTCCCTGCAAAGCCTCTCTAACACATGGTGCAGGGGCAGCCTACATCCTACCGTGAAAGGGTAGGTGCCCATAGCTGTCCACCCAGCCCTGTGGGAAGTAATATTCTCTTCTTCAGAGACCGGCGAGAGGGGGATTTCATCGCCCCAATTGCAATCCAACCTCACATGAGGGATCACCTCCTTCGTGATCCTCGACTTAAACCTGTACGCCGGCCAGTTGCGTGTATCTCCTTCCCTATTATGGAAGGACCTGATGTTACAGTCCACCTCGAGCTCACCCCATTTCTTGGGGATTATTTCCGCAGCGGTGGCTTGAGCAGCCCGCGGCCTAGGAGTGGCCGTCGAGCTACCAGCAATATCGGAACCCTGATTTCTCCTAGATCTTGAAGACATGGTTACAAGAGAAAAGTGAAGTTGTAAAGGGAAAATCAAAAGCTAATTTGGAGATTTTTCAAGAAACAACGCAGAGGAGATAGAAGCAAGTAAAAGGATTCTCGTCAAATGAACCCCTATTTATAGGAACCAAGATACAGATCCCCAACTTCTCTCAAAAACACGTGGAGGTTATCGGGTAACTTACGATCAGATCTGGCCGTCAAAGGAAAAAATAGGGCTAATCAAATATTTATAGTTCCATCATTACTCTAAAGGGCAGCGGTCACCTCGCAATCAAAGGGCGACATGCGCACGTGGCTGAGACGGTCAAAATCATTACTCTTTACCCTTGGGATACGCAGCAGTCACTTCAGAAAAACCTGCAACTCCACAGGCGTGCCAGCTGCGGTTACTTTTTCATACGGCGCATTTAGTGCGCACGACATGAGGGCTTGTCACTTATCTGATAGGATTCATACGTCATCGGGATTACATCATATGGAGATAAAAAAAAATTCAAGGAACTCCCGCCAAAATCCATATCCACTCCCCAAACAGATACTCTGCTCGAGAAGTGCGGGGACTATCTGTATTGGATAAAAGCTGACTAGACTCAGAGAAATGACACGTGTCCTACACGTGGCACGGACAGACATCCACCGGACAAACGTCTCCCACGGGCAGATTCAGGGAAGTTACAGGGCATCTCAACAGTCAGCATGGTTTAAACGGGCAGTTGATAAGATTATCGGACGCGATCATTCATTAAATGATCATTATGGCAATCGCTGCAGTCCGGCGGTTACAATTTCGCTGAATAGGTGCCTGGCGGTTACTCATCCAGACGGTTCCATACCCAACGGCTAGTACAACCCCAACGGGCGCCTCTCAGGCCTATAAATAACGTTTCTCTTAACCAATTGTAACAACTTTTACTTCCTGTCTGCATTATCAATAAAAATATACTCTCTCGTTTGGATATACTCTTTGTTCCTACTATTATTTTGAGCGATTGGATTATTCAAAGTGTGGATATCGGCCAACTCTCCCCGGAAAAAAAGGATACGATACGTTCACCTCTCTTTGTCTTCGTTTATATTTCGCTTTTGATGCTTTATACTGATATCATTTGTTTTGCCGTACGAATCCTTAATCTCAACTATTGATCGTGACTCCGCAAATATAAATTTAATTATTAATTGGCCTAAAATCGGATCTAGGTTAAACAGTTTTATGCATATAAATATATTCGGTTCGGTGTTTTTTTATAAAATAATAATCTATCCTAATAATCCGTACGGTTATTATTTTGCATAAGAACCTGTAGTGTTATTTTAAAATTTTTAAAAATCATTTCGATTCGATCAGTTATTGTTGGTTTTTGAAAAACCAATGACACCCTGAGTTATATGTATCATGAGATGTGCCTAACGTTATATGGATGAGTTGTAAGTTATCTTTATTATTATCCTAGTTAAAAAATAATTATATCCATTAACTATCTATTAAATATTAACTATCAATCATGTTTTATACGGATAAAAACAAAACCAAGTAAAATACGATTCAACCCACTTCATCCCTACCCCCAAGATATCTCCCCACGTATATTCAAGTGAGACCTTCGGCGAAAAACATGAGCTTCGTAACTTCCCCAAGCAATCTCCACCAAAAAAGCCATATCACCCACTACAAAAATTCGACCGCGGCAAAATATCTTTTCAGCGGTTTGATCACTGCTGCCTATGAAGCTGCACTAAAACACTTTGCCGGCGGTTTCGAACAACCGCTGCCATAACCGTAGGTAAATTATATTAGAAGTGGTTTTTACATTTAGCGGCAGCTTAAGAACCACTGGAAGTAAAATACAAAAATTTACGTTATGATCCGATGGACCATATCCTTTTGGAAGTACTATTGGGCCAAAGGCCTGCCTAACTTAACCTAAAGATTTCGCTCGTGAATTGGTGAGGGTTGTGCTCTTTGCCTGCACATGCTTTTGACACAGAATCCTTCCCATTTGCTTATAAAGGCAAAATAATTGTGTTCTTGTTGTGAAATAAAATCTGCAAATTAAATAAAATAGAGAAATTGTATAGAGAGAGATTCATATATTATTTCCTTTCAAAACTGAATTACCAATTTACATTTCAAATGCCCTATTTATAGGCATAGCTAGAACCCATAACGGTTATCGTACAAAACGGTTATCAACCATAACGGTTATCAACTCATAACGATTATCCCGTAACGGTTACCATACAAAACGGTTATCAACTCATAACGGTTATCACACAAAACGGTTATCAACACATAACGGTTATCCTGTAACGGTTATCATATAACAGTTCTCGTATAACACCCACTTCATATGTTCCACAATAATGGACATCCATTATTCAGTGGATTCATAACGCTCCCCCTTGAATGTCCATTAATAGATAATGTGCCTTGTTAAAACTTTATCCAGGAAGAACTCAGAGGGAGAAAAGTCCAGTGAAGGAAAAATAGTGCACGCATCTTGTAATATGCATTAGCAGTTGCCTCATTAAAAACCTTACCAGGAAAACCCAGTGGGAAAAAAATCATGGTTAAGGGAAAAAGAGTACAACGCGTATTTTACTCCTCCTTGGCTGCCCATGTAATACGCATTCCATGCAGCCTCATTAAAAACCTTACCAGAAAAACCCATTGGGACAAAATCTTGGTTAAGGAAAAAAGAGTGCAGCGCGTAGTTTACTCCCCCTGATGAAAACATCACTTAATATCTTGGAGACGACGCATTCCAGTCTTGTACTTTAGTTTTTCAACGTTGAGGTTGTCAATGACTTAGTGAACAGCTCCACCAAACTCTCACTGTTCATTCTTTTGAAGATCGCCATTAAAGAATTTTGCTGAATAACTGTCTCCTTAATTGTATATTTATTTAGCTGAATTATCCATGTAATATTTCATATAATATTGTTCGGATCATCGTCTTCAAAAAAAGATCACACTGTTGATAAATATGTTGATGCCATTGGCCTCAATCATTCATATAGTCGGCTTGCTTCATGCATGACTATTATCTTTTCATGATTTGAAGATGTAGCATCAACAATTTATTTTGTAGAATGCCATACTATAGTGGTACCTCCATGAATAAATTAATAGTCGGCTGATATTGCGCTTTTATATGGACCAAGTGGATATCTTGTGTTCTTCCACTGTCTATGCATTGGAGAAGAACTAAATCTTGCTAATAAGGTTATAACAAAAGCTATAACTGGTGGAGTATTGTTGGCAAGATTATCCAATGCATCCATTGCATTAAAATATAATACTTATATATCAAGAAGCTCGCAGTGATTTAATCACATGCAACCGGATTACTTTAATCCGTATA
Organism: Petunia x hybrida; assembly: GCA_037355625.1. Taxonomy (NCBI): domain Eukaryota; kingdom Viridiplantae; phylum Streptophyta; class Magnoliopsida; order Solanales; family Solanaceae; genus Petunia; species Petunia x hybrida. The sequence goes on from JBBBVM010000081.1 coordinate 3,361,091, forward strand.
AAAATTTATAAAGCTTTTTGAACAGGTTTCCCTGGAACCTTTAAATGCTTCAAGCATTTTGAATCCTTAAAGTATTTCTCATAAATATTTTATGTCAAGTCTTTCATGCATTGCCAGACTTATAATATATCTGAAAGTGATTGCATCCACCAAAAGAGAATATATCTCCATATATTCAATGCCATATCTTTTTTAAAAAAAACTTTTGTGACACAAGTCGTAATTTATATTTAACGACTTAATTTTCTATTTTTTCATTTAATTTTGCACAAATACTTAGTTGTGATCCACTGGCTTTGCACCTTCAGGTGTTCGGACTATAGGTCCGTAAACTTCATATCAATTCTACTTGAATGCATCTTTTAACTATTGACCAATAATTTCATGTCTGTATTCCTAACAGACTTAAGCTCAAGATCCTCTTTGTTATTTATAATATTGAGCTATATAATATATGTAAGATATCGTCGACGATAATTTTATATCGGTTTTCCAATGTGACATAACATATTGAGATCTCTACTTATTCATTATTTTCAGGTACCTGAACCTCTCCTGATGAGGTTTCACGAAGTCTTATATCATAGGCTCTTCTAGAGTCATGCCTCCCTAATTAACCATCATAATCATTTTGCTCCTTTCTTTTTCAAGAATTATTATCATTGGAACCGAATGGTCAAGTGTGCCTTAGAGTCATTTGCATAAACAGATTGTCCTCTAGGACATCAAATTAAATTTGGAGCATTAACAGCTGAAATATAATTTTTAGCTTTGGGTCAGCAATGCGTCTGGCAGTGACTTGTATTATCTTTAAATGAGGATCATATCAATGACAATTTAATTTATTTCTCAGCTGCTTTAATTTTCTCCCCCTAATATTAGGCAAACTAACATTCATTCCCAACCCTTTTGGGTCCATCTTTGTGCGTTGTGGAGTAATTGATAATATACCGCACATTAAAATTATTAGATGAAAAATATTTGGTTTCTGACCCTGAACCAATTATGAGTGGATTTTATTTGGTGGCATGTTGCGCACAAGTGCTGCTTTATGGATATACCATATCGCATACCTGATTTATGTAGCTTTGTTCTCATATTCATGGTTTAGTCAATAATTGGAGGCTTTCAATTTATGAATTTGATAAACCAGCTTGCCAACATTATCAAGAAACTTGTCTTGATTGCATAATCTGGAAATATGTTGTTAGTTAAATTAATTTAAGCAAATACTTAACCTTGCAAGTACCATTGCAGGTTCATAATAACGCACATGTGACCTACTCATAGATGCATTTGTCATATAATTATATGGTCCACATGGCAGGTGAACGGGCCCATATTCACCCTTTTTTTTACATTCCAGATGAGTGGGGATCCTGATCCCAAATTTAGTTGGTCTAATAATTTATTTATCATGAGAAAAGGCAGCGCAAAGAGAATTCTTGAAGAATTATGATTCTTCAGTATGTACCCATTCAATTTCTCAATTATATATTTTGTGCAATATATTTAAACCGGGATGGTCAAACCGGTCATGCCAACTGATAAAGTTATTATTCCAATTTACTATATCATGGGCTTAGTAACAATAAACTTAAAGTTTATTATGGCATGTATATGATTTCACCATGCTTATAATTTTTGTAGTATAAACTGGAGGAAGGGCGGGGAGCTTTTCAAGCACACATATCTCACCCAAATTTATTGTAGTAATATGAAGACATTTAATCTTTTCAACTTATTCTAGTCTCAAGATGGTTGCCGTTTGGCGAATATTATTCTTGAAACTTAGCAAGTTTCATTGAGACTTACTACAATAAAATATTTCATCAATTTTATTCCTCCGATAGTAATAGATTAGCTTGATCTCTCGTTTATTTTTATACTATCATATATTCATGACATCATCATCCATATGGTGAATATCTCCTCGAAGGAGAAAATTATTTAATTATTCTCATGGTCAATTCGTTATGGCAAGATCTATTTCTTGCTTCACTTGCTCTTATGTAATTCATAATAAAGCATTCGACGTACGATTTGTACGTGAGCAATGACTAATTATGCCATAATAATGAACATATGTGATATCCTCGAACCTCTTCTAGAGGTGAGTTTTGATATTTTATAAGTCATCATGAGCATGTCCATATTCATAAACTTTTATCATATATTGTACATTCACTTCAAGAATGGGTCTATATCCATAATATTTATTACAAATTGTCTCATTCACTTCAGGGAATGGACCATAATCATCTGGACTTTGCCTCATACTCACGTGATACATTTATGGCATTATTGTCTTTACCGTTAAAACGGTTATATTGAGAACCCTTATTGTTCTCTCATTTATTTTACGTGATAGCGATTATTATTTTGTCCCTTAGCACGTCTATGACCATGGTCTCTACCATGGTAATTATTTTGTCTTGTTTCATACGTAAAATTATTTGTCTTCTTTCAGACATATAATCATTTTTCCTTTTCTCAGACATATAAATATTTGTCTTCTTTCAACCATATTATATGTTGCTATCACATTCATCTCAAGGAGCAGAGCACATCCATAGGATGAGCTTCATGATTTTGTAATAAATCATTATTTTGCCTCGGAGATTACTATATCATCAATACAGAGTAGTAGGACCTTAACCCAATGTATCACCTTTATAATGACATGTTAGGCCATAATGAATTGGTAATAAGTTAGGATAGCCTGTGCTTATAAGATTTTGATGGCTGAATATTACACCAATCGATAAGGTGCCACAAAAAGTTTATTGAATTAGAACTGATATGAAATTAGCCATTTAACCATAAACATAATAATGAATAAAGCTGCATGCAATTCTCAATTAGGACAGAAGGTGAGTCATGATAAAACTATCACATACTAGGAAAGAGCTACACCTTGAAGACTTAGCAGAGGATAAGTGCAAAGTCATACCTTCTCCCAAAAGGAATTTCATGGATAGGGAATGTTTACGTGAACCACATTCAGGCCATTAGCAATATCTCAATTCCTTAAATATGTACACTTATATATTAACCAGGAAGGTTGAGAATGGATTTCAATTTAGAATGAAAACCAAAAGCATCTTTTACGGGAGCAAGTAATTACTCCTATGAGATTTAACATCTTCGCTATTTGACAATGTTAACAATATTGGTATATCCAGTGTAGTTTAATATATCATTGATTTGAAAATTTGTGCTAGAATTGAATGTGAAGACCGCACATAGTGACATTGATAAAGTAGACAAAACTTTATAATTAAGTAACATACCTCACTTATATATGTTCGTAATCCAACTTTTAGAAAAAAGATACTAAAAGGATTTTACCTCAAGATAGTTGGAAATCAACTAACTGTCAAAGAAGAGAAACGCACCACCTCCACGATCCATTTGCAAAGTAGCACTCATGGTCAGTTGCACCGTCTTTAATTTAATCCCGATAAATCTTAAAATTAGAGACTCGTGCTAATAACATGTTGTGAAATAAAATCTGCAAAGTAAATAAAATAGAGAAATTGTATAGAGAGAGATTCATATATTATTTCATTTCAAAACTGAATTACCAATTTACATTTCAAATGCCCTATTTATAGGCATAGCTAGAACCCATAACGGTTATCGTACGGAACGGTTATCAACCATAACGATTATCCCATAACGGTTATCATTCAAAGCGGTTATCAACTCATAACGGTTATCATACAAAACGGTTATCAACTCATAACAGTTATCCTGTAACGGTTATCATATAACAGTTCTCATATAACACCCACTTCATATGTTCTACAACAATAGACATCCATTATTCAGTGGATTCATAACAGTTCTTTTGTTGATGTGGGACAAAGACCAAATATCTGGAAAATTCAGATAAATTATCGCTATACCGCCGATAAATAAAGAAAACTGCTAAATTTTTTATTTATTTGTTAGGGACGGTCAAATTAGATGCCGAAAAAGTTAGCTGCTTTAAACCGCCACACAGATGCCTCCACTACAAAGCTTGTTGGATAGTATAGAATTAGATTCAATTTTATTGTATAGCCAGTCTGTTTATTCCTTGTAACTTTCCTGATGTAATTTTCCTTTACTCAGTGTTGGACTAGTCCTAATTATTTGGACCGGGTTGGTCCATCATATATAAGGGTGCAATCCATCTAGAATAGACAGCTTTTTCCATTTCTTCATTAATGAAAGACTAGAGAGCACCGACTCTCTCTCTCTCTCCAAACTTGTTCATTTCATATCTGCCATCATCATAGAATATTGACATGGTATCAGAGCGGCACGATCACGGCGGACCGGTGATCGGACTTCCATTTCGCGGTGGAATTTGAATTGTTCACGGTGAAATTTATAGTTTTCTTTCCGGTGTATTTCTCGGATTCTTCTCAGATTGATCAATTTTCCGGCTGCTTCTCCGGTGGAATTTGCAGCGACGTGTTCACCAATACCTAGGGTTTCGCCATCATTATTACGGTGATATCTACTGCCTTTACAATCGGTTTTTGTTGATGCCTCTCGTACATTTTTCTGTGCTTCATATTAACTGATTTCCCATTGCTGTGATATTTTTTGTTGAATCTACTGCTGTAATCCCACTTCAGTACACGGATTCTGAAGGATTAACCAAAATCCCTATTTTTTTTTAGAAAACCCTAATTTTTCATTAATTAAAGCATATGTCTCCATCAGCTGCATCTTCTAGTAATGTTGTTGATCCTACGATGGATCCTAATCATCCCCTCTATATACACCCATCGGATAACCCTGGTTTATCTCTGATTGGCACCATTTTCTGTGGTACTGGGTATGTTGAATGGCGAAGGAGCATGCTCATTGCTCTTTCAGCCAAGAACAAAATAGCTTTTATTTGAGGAACTTGTGGAAAACCATCAGAGGATTCTCCCTTGTTTCGAAAATGGGAGAGGTGCAATGATATGGTCATATCATGGATTCACAAGACTCTTTCTCCAGAAATCACCAGAAGTGTTCTGTATGGAGAGTTGGCCAAAGAGGTTTGGGATGAACTTGAAGATAGATATGGCCAACCTGATGGAATTAGAGTCTATCATGTCAAGAAAGAATTAGCTACTGTATGTCAAGGGTTTTTAGACATCCCTGCGTATTATGCCAAGATAAAAAGTATTTGGGATGAGCTTAGTACCCTTACCTGCCGTCAATACACTTCATATTGTACTTGTGGAGGAGCAAAAATTGGCTTCCAGAAGGCGGAAGAAGATCACAGGCTTTATCAGTTTTTAATGGGTCTTAACGACTCATATCCTACTGCCAAAACTAACATTCTGATGATGACTCCTTTACTGAGTATTAACAAGGTTTATTCTCTTCTTCTTACTGATGAGTCTCAAAGGAATCCCAACCATCTAACTCTCCAATTTCTCATGATTCAACATCCCTTGCTGCTAATGCATCCAGGAATCCTTCACCAAGATATAATTCACCAAGACCTAACACTTCTAGAGGACAACAAAAACAACAACAACAACAACAAAGATCCTATTCAGATTCAAGGAGACAGTATTATTTCTGCAACTACTGTAAGAAGCCTGGACACAGCATTGACTATTGTCGCAAAAGAAAGGCAGCAGCTCAATTTCAGGGTCAAAGCTCTTCTCCTCAATCTGATTTCAAGTTCTCACCTAATCAAAGGTCTGCTGCTTGTGTTCAATCCGAGACTGCTGGTTCTACCTCAATTCCACATAATGCTCCTGCTTATGGAAATTCTCCACCTGGTGTGATGATCCCTGGTCTTTTCCAAGAGCAGTGCAATCAGTTGATCAACCTTCTACATCACAATCATGTCTCTTAGCAGTCCTCCTCATCCAATGTTCTCCATGCTTCTGCTAACTTTGCAGGTAATATTTGTTGTTCATCTAGTACTAAGTCTGAGTGTCCTGATAGTTCTTGCTTGTTCTCTAAGCTAGAAAAAGCCACCTGGATCTTAGATTCAGGTGCAGCAGACCACATGACTTCTCAAAAAGAACTTTTAACAAACATCAGACCCCTTGTCATACCCTACTTAGTTAGCTTACCAAATGGATATAAAGTCAAGGTCACATGTGTAGGTGACTTACCCGTCTTTTCAGATATCATTCTATATCATGTTTTGTTAGTCCCTACATTTCATTTTAATCTGATTTCAGTTTCTAAACTCTTATCTCAACTAAAGTGTAACTTGACTTTTACACCTACTACTTGCCTCCTACAGGGTTCTTCCATGAAGAGGCCTCTGGAGTTTGGTAAGACTTCTCATGGGTTGTACACACTTCAACTGGAGCAGCTGGCTCTTACTTCTAGTCACTTTGATGTTTCTGCCTTTACTTGTAAGAGTGAGTTTTCCCCTGTTCCACCCGTCCCACCACCCTTTGTAAATATCTCTCATTCAAATAAAATAGATGTCTTGTGGCATGCAAGAATGGGTCATGTTCCTTTTGTTAGACTAAAGTTTATTCCTAATATTTCCCATTTACTTTCCCCCAAGCAGAATTTTGTTTGTAATGTATGTCCCATGGCTAGACAATCCAAACTTCCCTTCCCTGATAGTGTATCTAAATCCACAGCCCCCTTTCAACTAATTCATGTTGATACTTGGGGTCCCTACAACACTATCACTCACAATGGTTTTAAGTACTTCCTCACTATAGTTGATGGCTACAGTAGGACTGCTTGGAATCATTTGTTGAGCACCAAAGGCAGTGCTTGTTCTATACTTAAGTCTTTTATAGCCATGGTTAATACTTAGTTTAATCTCAAAGTACAAACCATCAGATCCGACAATGCGTTGGAACTTGGCTCCAGTTCTTCCCATTCTATATTTTTGTCAGAACAAGGTATCCTTCATCAAACCTCCTGCCCACACACACCACAACAAAATGGGGGTGGTAGAGCGAAAGCACCGACATTTGCTTGAAACAGCCAGAGCCCTCCTCTTTCACTCCAAAGTCCCTCTTAAATACTGGGGGGGAATGTATTTTAACAGCCACATATCTCATTAATAGGTTTCCTTCCACTATTCTACATAGCAAATCACCTTACCAAGTACTTTTTGGATCTCATCCCTCTTATAGTCACCTTAGAGTCTTTGGTTGTTTGTGCTATGTTGTTAATCCTATGGCTTCTAAGGATAAATTTTCTTCTAGGTCAATACCCTCTGTGTTCATGGGATATCCTTTTGGAACCAAAGGCTACAAACTTTTTAATTTAGAAACTAAGAAATTTTTCACATCCAGAAATATCATTTTTCATGAATCCATATTTCCTTTTTCTATATCCCTAACTACCACTTCTACTTCTCTTCCTCACTATCTCCCCACTTCCTCTAATGCTACTGACTCCACTTCTCCAGTCTTCTCACCCACTGATTTTCCTCATCCTCTTCCTAACACTCCTCTTCCTACTGATAATAACCCCAATTCTACCATGCCTTCTCCTTCCCCTCACTCTACAATTTCTCCTCCTCAGTCCAATCATTCACAGTTGCCCTCAGATTCCCCTTCATCATCTTCCTCGTCTTCCATCTCTCCCTCTCCTCCACAAGCACCTGCACCAACCAGAAAATCTTCCAGACCTCACATCACTCCAGTTTACCTGCATGACTTTATTTGTTCTTCTGCACACACTTCATCATCCTCCAACTCTCTACATAGTAAACAGGTGATACTATCAAAACCTAAGTCTTATTACCAGGCAGCTTTAATACCTGAATTGAAGGAAGCAATGAGGCAGGAATATGAAGCTCTTGTGGCCAACAACACTTTGACTATTGTTCCTCTTCCTAAAGGTAAGAGGGCCATTGGGTGCAAATGGGTTTATAAATTTAAATTCAAAGCCAATGGCACAGTGGAAAGATACAAAGCTAGATTAGTTGTTAGGGGGGACACCCAAGTGCATGTAGTGGATTACACTGAAACATTCTCTCTGGTAGTCAAAATGACAACTGTGAAGTGTCCTATTGCTGTAGCTGTTAAGAGGCATTGGCCTTTATACCAACTTGATGCAAATAATGCCTTCCTCCATGGCGATCTTCATGAGGAGGTCTACATGAAGCTACCCCAAGGATTTTCTGTTTCAAATTCCTCTCCCTCACAACCCTATGTTTGCAAATTACAGAAGTCCTTATATGGTTTGAGACAAGCTTCTAGGCAGTGGTATGCCAAGCTATCTCAATCATTTTGTTCCAAAGGATTCAAACCATCTGTTAATGACTATTCTCTATTTATTAAGAGGTCTGGACATTCTATTGTTATTCTTGGAGTTTATGTGGATGACATCATTGTTACTGGGAATGATGTTGCTGAGATCACTTCTCTCAAAGCTTTTCTGGACCAACAGTTTAAAATCAAAGATTTGGGCTCTTTGCACTACTTCCTTGGGATTGAAGTCACTTCTTTCCCAAATGGTCTCCTGTTGAATCAGAGGAAGTTCCTTCTAGATCTCTTGGCTGATTCTGGATTTTCTGATATATCTCCTCTCACTTGTCCTTTGGATCTCAACTTGAAGTTGAGAGCTGCTGATGGCGTTCCTTTGCACAATCCTGAACAATACAGAAGCTTAATTGGGAAGTTCAACTTCCTGACACACACCAGACCTGACTTGGGCTATGTTGTTCAGCATCTTAGCCAGTTTCTCAGGGCCCCTACCTCCGCTCATATGTAGGCTGCCCATCATTTGTTGAGGTATCTCAAGGGCACCTTTGACTATGGCATTTTTCTTAACTCCTCTCCTGATTTTCACTTGAAAGGGTTCTCTAATAGTGATTGGGCTTCTTGTCCTGACACGAGAAGGTCTGTATCCCACCTCCAACTTGTGGGGGAGGGGGGTGTTGGATAGTATAGAATTAGATTCAATTTTATTGTATAGCCAGTCTGTATATTCCTTGGAACTTTCCTGATGTAATTTTCCTTTACTCAGTGTTGGACTAGTCCTAATTATTTGTACCGGGTTGGCCCATCATATATAAGGGTGCAGCCCATCTAGAATAGACAGCTTTTGTCATTTCTTCATCAATGAAAGAATAGAGAGCACCGACTGAAACGACCTCGGTCAGTCGTTTCGGACATTAGGACTCCGATTGGCGTGTCGATAATTTTAAAATATTCATAATGTCCATTAAGACCTGTCTGTAAAATTTGAGCTAAATCAGACGTCGTTTGCTAGGCATCGGAAGAAGGTTTCAGTTTTTCTTGGCAATAAATATTAAAAAGAGATTTTCGAGCTCGGTTTTGCTGAATGAGCTCCGATTCGAAATTCGAAAGCGCCGTTGGGTTCGTATGATTATTTTTGACTTTGGTGAACTTTCAAAAGTGAATTTCGATGTTGTTCAGCAAGTTTCCGCTAAAATGCCGAAAGTTAAATAATTTGACCTTTTTCATTTAAATTCGCATTTTCAGTTTCGGGAGTCCAATTTGAGATCCGTCTTCGCGAGTATGTTACATATACTTTGTATAACTCGTATGCAAAAGTTGGAATTATTTCGAATATCGTAGGACACCTTTTTAATTTTAACCGTAGCAGCGAATTCTAAAGAAAAAAAAAAGAGAAATCATAAAACACTAAAAGACAAAAGAAGGAAAACGAAATGGAAATGAACTTATGTCGGCTTAGCTAAGATTAAGCTAAGTACATATATGTTTTCAAAGCAAAAGGAACGAAACAGAGAACCAAAAAGCGGAAAGCTACAGAGAAACACAGAAGAGAAAAATGCCAGAAAATGAGAAAAGGGGCAGGAGAAAAATAGTATTTTCACCCCAGAACATTCAGGTAATGATCCTAATATATTATTTGAGTTTATTACATGTGTTTGAATATGTTTTAACGGTAACATTTGGAATATTATACATCGTTTTAATAAGTTCAATTAATAGTTTAAAGGGTCAAATGGACCCTGATAATGAAATTGATTATATATTCGTACTCAGGGAGTTATGGGTAACTTATAAATGTAATTTATTTGGGGTTTGGTTATGTGACCTTAAACCCTGTACATAGGCCTGGCCTGCGTATTGCGTATGCGAATAGGGTATCAGGTTCCTACCTGGATTGCCCTAAGATGTGAGGAATGAAGCCTTTAGCCTAATGTTATATATTTTTCTGCTTATTGAACACAGTGGGATCGTTTGGCAATGGAACCAAAGGATAAAAGCGGTTATTGATTAGAAATGCTAACTTTTGGAAGAGGTAAGTGTTTATATCCATTTCTTTGGAGGCACCTGGCCTCGTGGATTTTTTACCACGTGTTCCTTACGTGTGTAGCTGCCGATAGGCGTACTCATTACGCCTTAGCTTTGGATTTACATTGTATATTATATGTTATGTCCTATTGTTGGTATTGCAATGAGGATCTGAGCATTGTACCCTGGCTGTAAGTTGGCATCTACTTCCCGGCTGCCGATGAGAGTCCCGCGCCGGTGAAGTTTATTATTGCATTACATTGCATTTATATGCATTATATGTCATTCATATGCATTACATTGCATATCATATTGAGGGCAGGAGTATTCCGCCCCAGGAGCAGGAGTATTCCGCTCCATTGTATTATATCGGGTGCAGGAGTATTCCGCCCCAAGAGAGTGCAGGAGTATTCCGCCTCTGGTTTATATTATATCGGGTGCAGGAGTATTCCGCCCCAGGAGCAGGAGTATTCCGCTCCAGTTGGTTATCAGATTGGATTCCCCTCGAATGCAGGAGTATTCCGCTTCGAGATGGGAGGATGGGCACATGTGACCCTTTGCATCAGATTTCATTTCATTTCATTTCATCTCATTTCATTTCATTTTCATACCATTGCGTAGACTTGTGGTACATAACTAATGTTCTGCTCATACGTGCATTGCTTATTTGTTGATATGTTTCTGGCTCGTATTCCTGGCTGAGTTTAAGGTTTCATACGTGTTTCTAGTTATTATCTGGCTCTGCCTTTTTGTAATTTAAATAAAAGGAATTTGTTTATCTGTTTCTTCTCCCTGGCTAGCTATCCTATTCTTTGAGGTGGCTAGTCTGCCCCACTTATTGAGTCCTTTTGACTCACCCTTGTTTGTTGTTTGTTTCTTGTCTATCTATTTCGTTTCGGCAGGTTCACTCCAGGATTGCGTTCGCCACGTTGTTCAGGAGCGAAGACGATTTCAGCTGTCAGGGTGAGCCAGCTTTATTCCGGATGGCCACCAGTTTATTGTTTATTATTTCAGTTGCATTCTGCTCCCTTCAGGAGGTATCTGTCTTCTTCTGTACTCTTAGATGTCTAGTCTGGATAGCCCTAAACCTAGTATGTTGGGTAGTCAGCTGTAATTTCTTTTGTACAACTAGAGGTATCAGTATGTCGGTGTTTTTGTTTAAGTCTTGTCCTTATTTATGAATTATTATATTTATTTTCCTAATTTAATTGGTAAGGGTTCGCCCGACGGGTCTAGGGGAGGATGTCGGGTGCCCGCACGACCTAACCGGATTTTGGGTCGTGTCAGTTGGTATCAGAGCCCGGTTTAGAGTCTATCCAGACTGAGACAGTATCTAGTAGAGTCTCGCTGATGGGTATGTAGACGTTCGTACTTATCTACGAGAGGCTATGATGGCATTTAGGAAGTTTCACTTCCTTCATTTCTGATCGTGCGTCGGTCTACGATTCAAAAATATTTTCGTTAATTCGTTATTTCCTTCGTGGTAATTGTGAACCCTCGTGCTACAAATCAGTAAACGTCATGAGTTCAAGATGAAGCAGTCTAGCCTAGGGCTAGCATTGACGAAGCCCCGAGAGTTTTTGATCGTGCTGACGATCTAGTTACGGAGGTCCCAGCTGTACGAGCTCGCGATGGGCAAGGGAGCAGGGCCTTGTGGTTCCCTTGGCTCTCTACGATGCTTTATGAGAATCTTGGCGACGCAGATACCGTAAGAACCTATTATTTGCTGGGCAGCCTATCAGGTTTCCGTATGTGCAGACATTCGATCTCAGGGAGCTCCTTTTCTGGTTCTTAATATTGCTGCAGTAAATTATATTCTTGAGGTAGTATGTGTTGTACCTCTAATTGTTTTGACTTGTTAGCCAGCCGAGGTATCAATTCGGTCCGAGTGTCCGAAGGGGTTGCATTATTTTACGCGGTTGAACATCCCGAAATTCCCAAGCAATGCATTAGATAATCCCTGTGTAAGTTTTTTTTTTTTTTAAAGTAAAATGATATCAGCGTATCCTTCATGCTCTTGATTATATCGAGCGGTATGTTGTTGATTATTCTGCTCTCCAGTTTCAGGGTCCAGCCTTGAATTGGTGGGCCGCTCTTTTATTAGCTAACTTGGTTCGATTTTTTATCTAGATTCGTGGAAAAGTTCCTTTCGAGTAGCGAGCGAGATGAAAAGTGTTGCCAGTTTGAGTGGACTGGACAGGGTAGCCTGTCGGTTAGCCTGTTGATGTTTCAGAACATGAGATTGAATTCTATAGAATGACTGAATATGCATTAGAACTAGTCCATGAGCTTTTCGACAGATTCAAAGATTTATTGATGACCTTTCTCCTTCCTTGAGATCCCACATGGCTTGAAAAAAAAATTGAGGCTGGTACTGCATTTGATGTCGTTGTTGATATTGCTCAAAGGTATTAGGCATATCATAAGTTAGAGCGGGAAGAGTTAGAGCAGGAGAGTAAGAGATCGCGTGGCCCAAGTGGGCAACCATAGTACGTCATTTGGAGGTAAAAGTTCTTATTATTTTGGGAGGTCACCTTCCAAGTTATCTCAGCTTGTGTCACGTAATTCTTAGAGTGCGCCAGTAGCTCGTCAAGATCAGATTCAGTCTTTTCTTTACAACTATCAACAATCTACCCAGTTCCTATATTTAGCGAAACGGTGTTTTCATTGTCGTGAGTCTGATTATCTTTTGAAGAGTTTTTCTGTTATCATTGTTGTAAGTCTGGCTATCCTTTGAGGAGTTTTCCCTTACTCCAACAGGTAGGCAGTCGTCTTTTCTCGCGTCATCAGGCACCTGCACAATCGCATAGGATTTTATTTAGATTACAATCAGCTAAAGAAATGCCACCATCCAATAGAGGTTGAGATTGTGGTGGCAGTGGTTCTCCAGAAAGTGCTTGTCAGGGTATTGGCTCAGCTCAGCTGCAGAGGCAGTACTATGAACTGCTAGTCTGGCAAGATGCTGAGGCATCCGATGTAGTAGACCCGTCTGTTTCTTCTTCCCTTATCTGTAAGTAAGATTTATCTTTCCGATCGATCTAGAAATGGTGTGTCTTATCATGTTTCGACGGTCTCCTTGAATATTGTCGTAATTAAGAATCGGTTGCGGTAGAGGGGTGAGTTTCTAATACGATTTATTCTTGGCATTTATGAGACCCTACTAGTTTTTCTAGTCTAAATATGAGAGATTTGACAGTGAGTGGCGCTATTGTTAGCTTGGCATCTTGTTACGCCACCTTCTGTTATTATGTCAATTCAGTTTACCTCTCTTCTCGAAAATCAGTGTTGGTAGGATGATGGGATTCTTATTCGTTACCATAAGAAAGTGTCGTTGTGTAAAGTGATTTGTAAGTGATACTCGATCTACGTGTCTCCTCTTGGTTCAAGATGCTAGTAGAGTCATGTTATTCCATGAGCTTCTCTCAGTTGTAAAAGAGTTTACTGATAAATTTTCAGAATTTCGTTCTTATTGGAAGGTTAAAATTGGTATGGATGTTTTTCCATAAAGCTTATTTAATGTCTATCTCTTCAATTGCGATTTTTTGGCTCGCTTGACGCGAAAGTAGTCTAGCTTTGGTAGTCAAGCAAATAAGAAGATGAACTTCCTGAAGCTCTAATTATATCTATCCTCGATCTATTTCCATTTCTTCTTCGTCCGGCACTAGTGAGCTTAGGCGATTGGTAGCCGCTTGTGACGTTCCCTGTGTTGAGCCAGAGTACGTGTTATTGTGGCCGGGTAAGCATGTTATTATTTTGGAAGCATATTATTGTTTTGGTCCAGTTGTCTCATCTTGTTATCCGTTTAACATGTTTATGTTATCAGTTTATCCGGGTATCCATTCCCATGTATAGTATAGTGCTGGTTCTATTTTTGCGGATCATCCAGTTTCAGGGGAAACTCTGCCGAAATTTTTATATAGAAGTACCATCCATCGGGCGGTGGTATTTGCGGCAAAGGTATGGAGTTGTGAACTTGAGAGTTGCAGCTGTTTGGCAACTCGAAAGGGTAGTTGGTAGCTTAGGTCTGCCTACGTTAAGCTTTTAGCTAAATCTTCTTTAGTCCAGCAGACTGCGCGAGAATGGTTATTCCTATTCAAATGGCTGCATGAGTTTGTGCTTTAAGTGGAGGAGTCTTCCTCTAAATACTGAATGGTAATATTAAATCTCTGAGGTGTTGATACCACTTTTCTCACGACCCAAAGTAAGGCCACGGCAGAAATCTACAATGAGTGTCGATCATTGCTAAACCTACTAATAATCTATTAATGACAGAGATAAGCTGGCAACCTGATCATATATACGTACCTACCTGCTGAAAGCATAAAGTCTAGAAAGATGACACGACTTTAACTTGCTGGCAATTAGAACACTAAGCCACAAATTCTGCTATGTCACACTTCATTTCGTCCCACCAATAAATCTGCTTAAGATCATGGTACCATTATATTATCCAGATATATTTTATTCCAAAAGTACGATATGCGTGTTATGATTCCAATTCTGTAATCAGGAGATAAGGCCCGTGGAGTAGCTTATGAAGGTCGTGTAAGTTTTCTTGTTATCTGCGTGAATCTTGCTTTAGATTTAGGCTCGTTCGAGGACGAACGAGAGTTTAAGTGGAGGAGAATGAAACGACCTCGGTCAGTCGTTTCGGAAGTTAAGACTCCGATTTGCGTGTCGATAATTTTAAAATATTCATAATATCTATTAGGACCTGTCTGTAAAATTTGAGCTAAATCAGACCTCGTTTGGTAGGCATCGGAAGAAGGTTTCAGTTTTTCTTGGTAATAAATATTAAAAAGAGATTTTCGAGCTCGGTTTTGCCGAATGAGCTCCGATTCGAAATTCGAAAGCGCCGTTGGGTTCGTATGATTATTTTTGACTTTGGTGAACTTTCGAAAGTGAATTTCGATGTTGTTCGGCAAGTTTCCGCTAAAATGCCGAAAGTTTAATAATTTGACCTTTTTCATTTAAATTCGCATTTAGAGTTTCGGGAGTTCAATTTGAGATCCTTCTTCGCGAGTATGTTACATATACTTTGTATAACTCGTATGCAAAAGTTGGAATTATTTCGAATATCGTAGGGCACCTTTTTAATTTTAACCGTAGCAGCAAATTCTAAAGGAAAAAAAAAAGAAAAAAAAGAGATAAATCATAAAACACTAAAAGACAAAAGAAGGAAAACGAAATGGAAATGAACTTATGTCGGCTTAGCTAAGATTAAGCTAAGTACATATATGTTTTCAAAGCAAAAGGAACGAAATAGAGAACCAAAAAGCGAAAAGCTACAGAGAAACACAGAAGAGAAAAATGTCAGAAAATGAGAAAAGGGGCCGGAGAAAAATAGTATTTTCACCCCAGAACATTCAGGTAATGATCCTAATATATTATTTGAGTTTATTACGTGTGTTTGAATATGTTTTAACGGTAACATTTGGAATATTATACATCATTTTAATAAGTTCAATTAATAGTTTAAAGGGTCAAATGGACCCTGATAATGAAATTGATTATATATTCGTACTCAGGGAGTTATGGGTAACTTATAAATGTAATTTATTTGGGGTTTGGTTATGTGACCTTAAACCCTGTACATAGGCCTGGCCTGCGTATTGCGTATGCGAATAGGGTATCAGGTTCCTACCTGGATTGCCCTAAGATGTGAGGAATGAAGTCTTTAGCCTAATGTTATATATTTTTCTGCTTATTGAACACAGTGGGATCGTTTGGCAATGGAACCAAAGGATAAAAGCGGTTATTGATTAGCAATGCTAACTTTTGGAAGAGGTAAGTGTTTATATCCATTTCTTTGGAGGCACCTGGCCTCGTGGATTTTTTACCACGTGTTCCTTACGTGTGTAGCTGCCGATAGGCGTACTCATTACGCCTTAGCTTTGGATTTACATTGTATATTACTCCCTCCGTCCCAATTTATGTGGCACCATTTGACCGGACACGGAGTTTAAGAAAATAGAGGTTGACCTTGTAAAGTATCAATTTTGCCCTTGAAAAAGTAAGAGAGAGAAGATTTGAGTAATAAAAAAGTTGTTGGTAGGTTTAAAAGTATGTAGGGTCCAACAAGGGTAAAATAGAGATGATGCATAAAATAGTTGCCAAATAAAGAAAGGTGCCACTTATTTTGGGACAAACAAAAAAGGAAATGGTGCCACATAAATTGGGACGGAGGGAGTATATGTTATGTCCTATTGTTGGTATTGCAATGAGGATCTGAGCATTGTACCCTGGCTGTAAGTTGGCATCTACTTCCCGGCTGCCGATGAGAGTCCCGTGCCGGTGAAAGTTTATTATTGCATTACATTGCATTTATATGCATTATATGTCATTCATATGCATTACATTGCATATCATATTGAGGGCAGGAGTATTCCGCCCCAGGAGCAGGAGTATTCCGCTCCATTGTATTATATCGGGTGCAGGAGTATTCCGCCCCAAGAGAGTGCAGGAGTATTCCGCCTCTGGTTTATATTATATCGGGTGCAGGAGTATTCCGCCCCAGGAGCAGGAGTATTCCGCTCCAGTTGGTTATCAGATTGGATTCCCCTCGAATGCAGGAGTATTCCGCTTCGAGATGGGAGGATGGGCACATGTGACCCTTTGCATCAGATTTCATTTCATCTCATTTCATTTCATTTTCATACCATTGCGTAGACTTGTGGTACATAACTAATGTTCTGCTCATACGTGCATTGCTTATTTGTTGATATGTTTCTGGCTCGTATTCCTGGCTGAGTTTAAGGTTTCATACGTGTTTCTAGTTATTATCTGGCTCTGCCTTTTTGTAATTTAAATAAAAGGAATTTGTTTATCTGTTTATTCTCCCTGGCTAGCTATCCTATTCTTTGAGGTGGCTAGTCTGCCCCACTTATTGAGTCCTTTTGACTCACCCTTGTTTGTTGTTTGTTTCTTGTCTATCTATTTCGTTTCGGCAGGTTCACTCCAGGATTGAGTTCGCCACGTTGTTCAGGAGCGAAGACGATTTCAGCTGTCAGGGTGAGCCAGCTTTATTCCGGATGGCCACCAGTTTATTGTTTATTATTTCAGTTGCATTCTGCTCCCTTCAGGAGGTATCTGTCTTCTTCTGTACTCTTAGATGTCTAGTCTGGATAGCCCTAAACCTAGTATGTTGGGTAGTCAGCTGTAATTTCTTTTGTACAGCTTGAGGTATCAGTATGTCGGTGTTTTTGTTTAAGTCTTGTCCTTATTTATGAATTATTATATTTATTTTCCTAATTTAATTGGTAAGGGTTCGCCCGACGGGTCTAGGGGAGGATGTCGGGTGCCCGCACGACCTAACCGGATTTCGGGTCGTGTGCCAATAATAAATATAAGTTATACTTAATGTATGTGCAATGACATAACTATATAATGCAAACTGAATAATATGTATATATTATGCATATTTCTGTGTACTCCTTAGATGTCTTCAACTAATACGTTGAAATCAATAATCGATTATATATATGATGTATATTTAAACTACATGATAACTTATACAATGGTAACCGATTGATATGCATACATTATACATATTATGTTTGACATTATTTTTTATGTTGTATATTTAATTCATATACAATTTAACTGCAATCAAAAGATTTTCTTCTTATTTTTTGATTAAATGATTATCTCATTAACTCTTTCTTAATTATAAATTAATTATGATATCAATACCATGATTTTCTCCTTGCTTTTTTGCTGAAGGGATCAACTCAATAAATCCTTTCTAGTAATATATTTATAACTTATAAGTCTAGGGCTAGTATTTGTGAAAAATTAATTAAGGCTATTATGATGTAGTAGTGTTTATTTTAATGGTCATTTATGTAAAGACCTAGAGAATTTTGTGTGATATAAAAACAAATTTTATGCCTTAAATAGAAGGGACATTTATAAAAATACCTATAAAATCTTAAATAATTACAGTCACTACCCACTACTTTCAGATATTACCCGACCTACCCATTAAATATTTACTCACTCTACCCATCCAGACTTGTATACCATAGTTTATGCGGTATACCATAAATGTATACACATAAGGTATAACTAAGGTACACAGTAATAAATGGCCCTCCAGACTTTTATTCCAAAATTTATGCAGTATACCTTAATGGTATACACCTATAAGGCATAATAAAGGTAACAATAATAAATGAGTAGGTTGGGTAAATACTTTTAGTTTTATGGGTAGTATAATTTTTAATGGGTGTGACTTGCAAATACTTTAAATTTTATAGGTATAGAGTGTAAAAATACCTAAATAGAAAGATCCGGCGATGCTGTTAGTGTTGGTCCCAGTAAGAAAATTCTTACAATTTTAACCTGCATCAGGAAAAATCCTCGCCATAGGGGAAGTCCTAGAAATTTCTAGGTCTTGCTTCTAGTAATACTGGTGATCGTTAGGAATTTTTTTTATGTGGGTCAAAATTGCAAGACTTTTCTTATGGAGGTAAAAACTGTGATGAGGTGACATAAGTGTCCTATTTATGTAAATCATCCATATAAAAGTGCTTAATGCTGTAATTCAACATCAATGCTTTCCTGATTTAAGAAAAAAAAAATTACTTCCTTAGTCCAGCTTTTGTTTGTCACGGTTAATAAAATATTTGTATCAAAATATTTATAATTTTAGAAAGATAAAATTAATTATTTTCTTCTCATTTTGCCTTTACTATTAATGGGTGAATTATAGAAATGAGTATAAAATACCATGATCTTATAACTTGAGCTATTTTTTAGTGGGCTTGAAGAATTGAGCAATTTTTCATTAAATAAAACTGAAAGTACAGAAATACCCTTACTAATAGAGAACTTTTCATAATTTCAAACAATGCCATCGCACATTTTTGAAGCCGTAATTACAAAAATGCCACCTCACCTTTTTAAATTCAAAATTATAAAAAAATGTCACTGCTTCCTACACAGCAAAAAACAATGTCAATCTTGTTGTGTTTTACGTCCACTTTGTGAATAAATAAGGCCAAATCGGCATCATTTTGCTCATATATAAGGCAACCAATTCATCTGTATTTTACGTCTATTTTATGAATAAATAAAGTCAAATCGTCATCGTTTCGCTCATATCCAAAAATCAAAGCAAAACATAATATACAAAAAAATATGTTTATTTTGTAAATAAATGATGTCAAATTGGATTTACATTATTGATCCACAAAAAATACATTCAAGTGCTTATACATGTAGAAATAATGACGATCCGATTGTTTATTCATATAATTGTGTCCGTATTGTGAATAAATGAGATCAAATCGTCGTCACTTTGCACATAGACAAAAATTCAAAGTAAAAATAAAACAAGGTCAGTTCGGCATCATTTACTTGCACGTGAGCCAATTTATTATGTCTATTTTGCAAGCAAATGACACCAAATCGTTATCACTTTCTTATATATATTTCCTAAAAATGTATCAGGTTTTACAATTAAAATTATATTTAGTTGAGTCTAAGGCGACCGTTCTATATCTCAATTCGATCGATTGATAGGCGGTTTCTGTTGACGAGCAGTCGTTTTCTAACAATTTAATTCGAAGACAGTACGAATATTGATTTCAAAGATGCAAATACGATGTCAAAAGCAAACAAATGACTCGAAAGCAAGTATGAATAGATGAAATCAAATACGATGACAATGATAGATACGATGATGATGATAGGTACAATGATGACGATTGATACGATGATGATAGATACGATGACAGGCGAATGTAATATGAATGTATTCAATCAAGTAATGTGATCGCAAAGCAATATCAACAATGTATCCGATGTAATTTATAGTAAGTAAATTGGTAAGTTATCTTTATGCAATCAGAATAACAACGACAAGTTAACAAGATCGAATGCAGTAAGTCAAAATGATGAATGATATAAGCGGCAAATAAGACAAGCGATGATTAAACGAGCAAATGATAAATAAATAATTAAAGCGATAAAAGCTTATTGTATTGAAGAATCGGAGGAAAGTGCTTCAATGAAAGAGATGAATCTTCTTTCACGTTTGAACCAAGCCACGACTGAACTTAACACAAAGGTTGCTTTGATAATGACAATAAATTATGGTGTGATGAGAGAGCAAAATAAAGAGATTTGTATAGCTTGAAGATTAAGAATAATGTTGCCCAGATGAATCTCTCCAAATGAGAGCATAGAGTCCTATTTATAGGTTGAAATGATGAAGAATTCCTAATCCTAGAAGAATTCCACTTTGTCACGTTTCTCTTCCAACAGTTGCATATCTTCACCCACTTCCGCCGAAACCGCTAAATCCGTTCCGATAAACTTGGGATGAGGACAAGCTGCGTTATCCATTGGAACATTCCCTTCAAAATTACCCGATCACAACAACACATAATCGATCATGCAATTGAGCGAAGCAGTTTCTTTCCGATCACAACGTCTTCGAACTCAACTAATGCCTTGTCACATAACCAAAGCTGAAAATTGTGATCGAACAGAAATCGACCAATACAGATAGTCCCCCCACATGCCGAGTCGTGTGTTCGTAAAAACTTGGCAGGTGGCTTGAATTTTTTGGCGGGAAGACACGTGGAACGCTTGTGTCCCTCCATTTTGAAACGTCAATATGTCGCCTCAACTTTCCATCACTACATGTGTCAGAAATCGTGCGGGCAGCAGTTTCTCGACGGTTCCCAAGGCAATGATGATTTTTTCCTTATAAATACCAACTTCAACTTCATATTGCAAACTTTACAACTTCTAAGATCTTCCAAATTTCTTAAAATTCTTCAACTTTTTCAGGCGAATCTCAGTAACTTGCTGTTGATTTCCTCTCCAAATTTCCTAAATTATTTGTTCAAACCATCGATTCTGTACTCTTGACAATGTCGTCTTCTTCTTCTCAAAATGTAGCTGATGCTGAACTCACTGCCACTGCAGCAGTCACCGCCACAGCTTCGCCGCAGTCCGGTGCGGTGGTAGAACAGACTTCCACTGCTGCTGGTCCTTCAGTGGATAAAAAAGGGAAAAAGCGAAAGGAGAGAAAGGTGAAGGATTATTGTCCCAAGAAATCGTGGTCGGAGATTCTTCTGAAGAGATTCACTTACGAGAACGACTGCAAAGTTAGCGTTCAAAGAGAAGCAGAGCAAGGAAAAAAGAAGAATATTCTGATCGACTCAGTCTATTGCGCGATCACGCCAGAATCGATACCACGAGTTCGGGAGGAATGTGGTTGGAAGGTGGGTGACATCGATGTGATGTGCCCCCCAAGGAAGTCGACGTTGGCGGCTCACGTCGAAGATCATTCCGTGGTGTTGACCTATCCTTTCACCATCGGATTTTCTCTCCCGGTCGATAACATGATCGAGGAATTCTGCAATATGTACAACGTCTGCCTTGGGCAGCTTTCTCCGATGATATGGAGAACGATAGTGATTATGCGATGTATCGCAGAGAAGGCGGAAGTGGAGCTGACACTTCGCCATATTCTTAATATTTACTCCCCTCGCGTTTACAAAGGAGGGGTGATAAATTTAGCTAAGCGAGGTCAGCGGGCCTTGATATCTGATAACGATGACGATCTCCGGGGGTGGGATCAACCCTTTGTCTTTATCCCTACGGAGCAGTTAACCGACCCTGAAAAAGGGCTGCTCCCAAGCGTTTGGAATCGAACTCGCAAGTATTCTGCTCGTTTCTTTCTTTTGAATGAACTTATGATTCCAAATTCTTAAGTGATTTTTCCAAACTTTTCAGCCGAGGTGGTCTTGTTCGATCAAGTTGCCGACATTATACCATGGCTGATCAGGGTGCTTGATAAAACGACCAACGATGAAAGGGCATGGAAACCGGTCGCGGCTTTGAAAAAGCTCAAAGCCAAAAATCATGGTAACTTTGAATCACACTCATATTGAATTTGCCACTTTTGCTCCGTTAACGCTTTTTGACACTTCAAAAAATTTCTACAGGCATCACTGGTGCTGGAGGTGAGCCAAGTGATGATGAGGCTGAACCCGAGGGCGGAGAGAAAGTCGACGACACTCCCCCTCCGAAGAAGAAAAAGAAATCATTCCAAGAGTTGAAGAACAAATATTTGCCCAAGGTGGTGGTGGTGAAAAAAGGGCAAGGGGGCAGTTCATCGGCTACGCCCCAGACTATAGAGGATGTGATCGCTGGAACAAGTTCAGCGATTGCAGCGGCGAAAGCCGCCGAAGGAACGACCTCAGTTGTTGACATCGAGGGAGAAAAGACCGGGGACAAATCGGGGTCTGACCGATTAGTGAGGCATCCCAAGAAGCCTGTTAAGGAAAGACTCCAAGAGACGGCCATTCAACTCAAGGTGGCCGAACAAGGAGATCTTTCCGTTGATGATTATCATCTTTCCCCTGTTGCCGAAGAAGTCAATTCGGGCTCAGGGAGTTTGCCCAGTAGGGAAGGTGCTCTCGTTTCTTTGGGGCGTTGCCCCTGAAAGTCGAGGGGAAATGATTGAGGCCTTTGACCGTGAATTTGAGGAGAGGGATCCAAACAAAGGGAAAATGCAAGCTTTGGATCGGCCGATAGCGACGACGAAATCCAAGTACGATGAAGAAATGGGGTCGTCGTTTTTTGGTGCGCATCATGCTGATCCGATCGTACATCTCCTCACGGCGAAGAAGCTACTGCCTTTTCCGCTTTAGGTGAATCTGAAAAGAAGGGTGGCAGATCGGTTACGATCGAAGTGCCATCCAACGTTGATTTGCTAAGATGCCCGAAGCGGCTGGTAGATTATCTGTTTGATGTCATTGGCCCATTGGAGCAAGCTCGATTGAACACGCACGAAGATCTGAGTTTGCCTTCTCAGATTTCTTTTAGTGCCTTCCGGGTAAATTCCATTCTTTAAATCTTCCTTCTTTTTTATTTGTTGCATAATTGCATAGATTTTTATGAACTTCAGCTGTAACTTGTTTTCAGAACTGCATAATGGCGATCGAAACCGCCGATCAAATTCGCCAACTTCAAGATGGAGCCAAAGTTTTGAACGAACAAATTATTCATCTTACTTCGGCTGGAGAAGGTTTGGATCGAAAGCTAAAAGCTGCAGAGGCCAAATATGCCGAACTTTTGGCCAACTTTGACAAGAGTACGAATGAGCATGCTCTTCGCCAAACGGAGTTAGAATCTCATATTCGAGCTTTGAACGCACAGCTGAGTGAACACGATGCCAATTCCGATCTGAAGATGGCCGAACTTACCTCTGCTTTGGAGAGCAAAGATAGAGAATTGGCGGATCAGTTCGAAGAATTGAGCGTTCTTCGTAAAGGCAACGAAGATCTAAAGGTTCAAGCTGATAGTTTGTCGGAGAGGAACTTGTTGCTTCAAAAGGAATCCACCATCCTAAGGCGTGACCTTGAGGAAGAGTTTGAAAAGAAGAAGGATCCGATCCTTGCTGAATCGAGGCGCGATGTCCTTAGGGAAATGCTAGATCGAAATGTCGATGTTCCTACCGAATTGAGCGAAGCTGTTGCCATTGTGCGATTGGCTCGTGAAGACCTTGGTCTCCCAGCGAGTTCCTCCGATGAAGGTTCCGACGGAGATGGTGATGAATGAGTTGTAGCTTTTTTGACTTGTTGTTTTAATCATTTTTTGAAACATGATGTAATGTGGTCGTATGACCAGCTATGTACATAGATATTTTGTATGAATGAAATTATTTTATTTTCATTCTTGTATTGTTTTTTCCGAAGATGCTTTAATCGTTCGAAAGTTTTGACGTTTAACGATAGCCGTCGAAAGAGGTGATTGGGGCCCAATGTCTTAGTGCGTAGTAAAAAATGACGTCTCACTTTCACATAATGCACTCTTCGAACATTCTAATGAGTTCGGAATGAAAAAATTATTTAACACTTGGTGAAAAACTTGGAATTGTAAAATTCGCTAACATTTGAAACGATCACTCGAGTCGGACAAATGTGAAAAGTTGAAAATATAACCAAAGTGTTGCATATTATTGAAATGAGCCGCTAATGGGCTTTTAGTACATTTTGGATCGTATATTTCGATCGATTACAAGATGCAGCCGTTTAAAGGCACAGACTTTTGATTGCTAACGGATCGTTTACATGAATGGATAACCCTTGACCGAATAAAAATATCAAGGTTTGAAACATCCGATAAAGTTAGATCTCTAAACCGAACGAGCCCCCAGTTCGAGTAAGTGTTGGGGTCTTCGAGCTTTGGTCGAATTGTGAACGAGTCCCCAGTTCGAGTAAACGTTGGAACTTTTGTCGACTTTTGAACAAGTCCCCAGTTCGAGTGAATGTTGGAACTTTTGTCGAATTTTGAACAAGTCCCCAGTATTGTCTTCGATCGGTCTCATTCCTTCTTCCGATGGGAAGTCCCCCGTTCTTAGGCAGTCCCAGTATTGTCTTCGATCAATCTCATTCCTTCTTCCGATGGGAAGTCCCCAGTATCTGTTGATGATCTCTAACTCCATCTCCCCCCCCCCCAGTGTTTGGGTGTGAAGAATGAGTGGCCGAACACTGGTCCTGAAACGGAGTCATTGAAAAAACAAAAACCGATAATCCGTTATAGATGAAGACCGCATTAGAATGTTCGTCAGACTTATCGACCCCGATCGGAGCGTTTTGAGCTCAGGTGTTCGTGGGTGATGTTTGTCATCATTCGATTCAAACTATGCATATCATCTAAAAATGTTAGTACCAAATAATCGATAAAACAACTCTTTCCGATGGAGAAATAATGAAATTTTGCGAAAGTAAAAGATAAAAATTGATGATACCGTAGAACCTCAAAAGTAGTACTTCTTCAATTGTGTGATATTCCAATTGAAGTCGACTGTTTTGGAGTCCATTGTTTCGAGTTGGTATGATCCTTCGTTGGGCTCGTCCTTTTTCGATCTTTTGATCTTCAGCACATAGTCACCTACATTAAAAGATCGATACCTGATTTTTTTGTTGAGGTAATTTTCTGCCCTTTGTTTTTGTGCTTGTATTCGAACAAATGCCATGTCCCTTTTTGCTTCGACTAGGTTTAGATCTATCAGCATGGCTTCTTTATTTTCTTCTTCGGTGGAGTGGGCAAACCGAAGACTGGGTTCCCCCACTTCCACCGGTATCAGTGCTTCTGCTCCGTAGACAAGTGAGAACAGTGTTTCCCCGGTGCTGTGTTTCACCGTTGTCCGATGGGCCCACAGTGCTCCGGGGAGTTCGTTCGGCCAATTGCCCTTTGAATCATCCATCCTTTTCTTCAAATACTCGATTATTGTTTTGTTGGAAGACTCAGCATGTCCATTTGCACTGGGATGATAGGGTGTTGAGGCAATTCGCTTGATCCTCCATTTTTTGAAGAAGGCAGTGATCCGTCTTCCTACAAACTGTTTACCGTTATCGCATGTGATCTCTTTCGGGATCCCAAAACGACAGATAATATTTTGATGAATAAATTTAATGACTTCTTGTTCACGAATTTTAGCTAAAGCAATTGCTTCTACCTATTTAGAAAAATAATCCGTAAGAATTAAAATAAATTTTACCCCGCTGGGCGCTGTTGGAAGCGGCCCGACCAAATCCATTCCCCACTTCATGAATGGCCATGGTGACGTGACCGAATGAAGTGGCTCTGCCTGTTGATATATGAGGTTGCCAAATCGTTGACACTTGTCGCATTTGCAGACGAATTCTTTGGCGTCATCTGCGATCGTTGGCCAATAGTATCCAGCTCTTAGGATCTTTCGAAGCAAGGATTTGCTGCCGGAGTGATTGCCGCACTCGCCTTCGTGAATCTCCTTCAACACATAGTTTGTTCCATCTGGACCCACACACTTCGCTAAAGGGCCGCTGAACATTCGTCTGTAGAGCTGGTTTTCTAAGAGACAATATCTCGCCGCTTTAGCTTTGAGTGATCGGGCATATTTTTTATCACTGGGAAGGGTGCCTGCCTGCAAATAGGACAAGTATTTGTTTCTCCAATCCCAAGTATGATTAACATTATTTACCTCTTTGATGCTCCGACAGAGTGGGGATTCGAACAGATGAACCACTATTTCATCGATTTTGCCATCGATGACCGCTGCAGAACCGAGGTTGGCTAAGGCGTCTGCTTTGATGTTGTCCTCCCTTGGTATCTGAGCTATTTTCCATTCCTGAAAAGATGTGAGAAGAATTTGTACTTTCTCGAGCAACTGCTGCATCGTTGGATCTCGAACACAAAAATCGCCTTAGATTTGATTTACCACCAACTGAGAATCACTTTTGATGTCTAGTCGTTCGACCTTCAAGTCTTTTTCGATCTTTAAACCTGCAGCGAGGGCCTCATATTCGGCCTCGTTGTTAGTCTTTGCATGTAATTTGATCGCATACCTGAGTTTTTCACCGGTAGGTGCTATTAATAAGATTCCAAGGCCAGTCCCTTTCACGTTTGAAGCTCCATCAGTATACATTTTCCAAACTCCGGGATCGGGATCTCTCATCATCAATTCCTCCTTTTTTGCTTCCAGAAAGATGTTAGCACTAAAATCTGCTACAAAATCAGCTAACACTTGAGATTTTATGGCGGTGCGAGGCTGATAAGTGATATCGTACTCGCTCAGCTCGACCGCCCACTTCATTAATCGACCATAGAGATCTGGCCGATGTAAAATATTTTGCAATGGAAAAGTAGTTACGACGGATATTGAATGACATTGGAAATAAGGTCTTAATTTTCGTGCAACAGTGACTAGTGCAAGTGCTAGTTTCTCTAGGTTTGGATACCTTGTTTCTGCATCTAACAGTGTTTTACTAACATAATAGATAGAAAATTGATTACCTCTGTCCTCGCGAACGAGGACAGCGCTTACAGTGACATCGGAGACAGCCAAGTAGATCAGCAACATTTCTCCTTCGATTGGTTTTGACATAAGCGGAGCATTTGAAAGGTACTGCTTTAGTTCTCTGAGGGCCTTTTTGCATTCTGGTGTCCATTCAAAACTTTTGTTCTTCCTCAGCACCGAAAAGAACTTGTGACATCGTTCAGATGACCTCGAGATGAATCTGCTGAGATAGGTTATTCGACCGGTCAGCTATTGAACTTCTTTCACCGTTGTTAAGTCTTCGGAAATGCTTTCAATTGCTTTGATTTTGTCTGGATTGGCCTCAATTCCTCTTTGCGATACGATGAATCCCAAGAACTTACCGGATCCAGCCCGAACGCGCATTTCTCTGGGTTCAATCTCATGTTGAACCGCCTTAGTATCGTAAAAGTCTCATCTAAATGACTTAGATGATTTCCCTTCTCAAGAGATTTGACCAACATGTCATCGATGTACACTTCCATGGTTTTCCCGATCAAATCTTTGAACATAGTGGTGACCAAACGCTGATAAGTAGCGCCAGCGTTTTTAAGGCCGAAGGGCATGACTGTGTAGCAATAAGTCCCCATGTCTGTGATGAACGACGTCTTCTCCCGATCTAATGGGTCCATCGAAATTTGATTATAGCCTGAATAGGCATCCAAGAAGCTCAACATTTCATGCCTTGCCGTTGAATCGATCAGCCTATCGATGTGGGGCAACGAGAACGAATCTTTTGGACAGGCTTTATTGAGGTCGGTATAATCGACGCATACTCTCCACTTGCCGTTTTTCTTTGGCACCACCACCGTGTTTGAGAGCCATTCAGGATATTTGACCTCCATAATGAACCCATTCATTAGCAGCTTTTCTACCTCATCGTTGATCACCTTCCTTCGAAATCCTCCATTTGGCCGTTTCTTTTGCTTCACCGGCCGATGTTTTGGATTGACATTTAATTTGTGTGTGGCGACCTCTAGATTGATCCCTACCATATCTGCGTGGGACCAAGCAAAACAATCAGAATTATCCTTGAGGAAGGATATGATTTTTGTTTTTACTTCGGGATCCAATTCTGCTCCCACATAGACTTTCCGATCAGGCTTATCATCGAATATCATTACTTCTTCTAATTCTTCTATCGTAGAGTCTCCAGCTTTTTGTTTATACAGTTCACTCACAAAAGGTGGGACCCGTGCGAAGTCGCCTTCGACTTCAGGTTCCGGTAATTGTGACGAAGCACATGACGAAACCGAAGTGAAGCTTCCGGCCACGGGTTCCACTAGCTGTGATTGCTACAATCGAAACCCATCCTTAACTACTACTAAGTAACATTCTCGTGAAGCTTGTTGTTCGCCTCTAATTTCACGAATTCCCCATAGAGTAGGGAATTTTACAACTTGATGTAGGGTCGATGGGACCGCTCCCATAGCGTGAATCCACAGTCGACCCAATATGAGGTTGTATGCCAGCTCGCCTTTCATCACTTGAAACGACGTTTCATTCTCAACACCTTCTGCATAGGTCTTGATCGTGATTTATCCTACTGTCACTTCACTTGAGTAATTAAAACCCGACATCACCGTTGAGCGGGGCACGATCTTATCACTCAACTGCAGCTGCTCGACTACCCTTGCATGTATGATATTAACCGAACTGCCAGCATCGATTAATACCCTTTTCACATCAGCATCGTCGATCCTCATCGTGACTACAGGTGCATCGTGATGGGGATGAATCCTTTCATCGAAGTCGAAATCCCCGAACACAATCTCATCATTCATATCATCTCGTGTTCGTTTGTCTCGTGTAAATGAGACCTTTGCGTATTTCTTTGTAGTATAGGTCACCCCGCAAACATCATCTCCTCCGGTAATAACATTTATTATCTTCCTAGGAGCAGGAGGTTTTGGCGGCTCATCATCTTTCTTCTTATTAAAATTGTTTCGTCCTCTGTCAGTCAATAATTCGACCAGATGCCCCTTCTGCAGCAGGCTGGCCACTTCGTATCTCAATGCCTTACAATCCTCCGTTGTATGGCCGAAGTCATGATGAAATGCGCACCATAGATTCTCATCCCTTGTGTTTGGATTTGTTTTTATGCGACCTGGAAACTTTACAACCTTCTCACCCATCCCCTTCAAGTGATTCACCAAGTTCGGTGTCGATATGCAAAAATTGTATTCCGTCACTTTTGGAGGAAGTGGTCGATCTTTCGGAGCCGAAGATGTGTTCGATTGCCCTTTCTTCGATTGATTCTTCGAACTACCAGCTTCGTGATTGTTGTTCCCCATTCGAGGGAAACTGTAGGGCTCCCATCGTTGGTCCCTGTAGTTTCACCTGTCATTTTCGACTCTCCGGGGTGGAGGCCGGTCATAATGATAACTATTTCGGACTAGCTGCAACTCCTCCTCCTCAGCCCTAAACCTTGGCTCGCATTCTCGATATAGCACTTCGAATGTCCATGCATCGATCTCTCTAAGATGATCTTTCCACTTCCATTCCTCAATCGAATCAGTGCGCAAATTGTTAGCAAAGGTCAAGCAAGCCCACCTTTCTTCGAGATTCGGGATATGAATCTTCTCATCATTGAACCGTTTCACAAATTTTTTGACAGTTTTCCCGGGCCGCTGCCTAACGTTCAAAATATCTTCCACCCTTGGTGCTATCTTTTTCGCTCCAGTATGTGATCGAATAAACTTTGCTGACATGTCGTCAAAATTCAATATTTCATTTTCGGGCAATTGCAGATACCATTTCAGTGCCGCTCCTTTCAGCGTCTCACAAAACTTCTTTAGGCTAACCAAATTGATTTCTTCCGAAGTCAGGTCGTTCGCCTGAACTGCAACTGAAAACATATCAATGTGATCCCTTGGATCTGTAGTCCCATCGTATCTCAAATTTTCTGGCAATTTGAAAGTTTTAGGAAAGGGCATTGGGGCTGCACTTGCTGGGAACGGACGCGTTGAAATCGATTTCTTAGCGACTTCGTCCGTTAACTTTGGAAAACCTGGCAATTTCTCCATAAATGACTTTATCTCACTGAACTTCTTATCTACTGTGTCATTCAACAAGGTTTGCATCGTATCCAGCATTCTTACTTCAGTCGTGACCGAGGCCGGAGCTCCCATAGCTGCCGCGGCCGTACCCGATCCCCCAGATCCGACCCCCGCTGCAAGTCCCCCCTGTTACGGCGCCCTGAGGAACCGAAGTCGGAATGCTTGCTGGAGGTGTGATCGGAGGGGTGGGTGCTCTGTTTCCGATAGAGTTAGATAAAACCCTTAGCTGTTCTTGTACCATTTCAAACTGAGCATCATGCCTTTTCAAATACGCCATTAGTGACGCATTTGCATCTCCTGACTCAGTTTCGACCACGGGCTCCTTACCCGGTCGCTGTCCTCGGGGCGCATTCAATCGTGAACCAGCAGGAATGTCGTCATGAGTTGGATCCTGCTCGTGATTGGTAGACTCATCGACCGCTTCAACGTTGGTCGGAACAGGAACCCCGTCATTGATATTGAGCTGTTCTTGGCCGTTCAAAGCGATGGTAGCGTCAATGTTACGTTCATCTTCCATTTCAAGACAAGGAAACAAACGTAAGTAGTATCGAACGATTCAAATTTCAGAATAAATCAATTGCCTAGGCCCCACGGTGGGCGCCAAATTGTATTTCCTAAAAATGTATCAGGTTTTACAATTAAATTTATATTTAGTTAAGTCTAAGGCGATCGTTCTATATCTCAATTCGATCGATTGATAGGCGGTTTATGTTGACGAGCAGTCATTTTCTAACAATTTAATTCGAAGACAGTACGAATATTGATTTCAAAGATGCAAATACGATGTCAAAAGCAAACAAATGATTCGAAAGCAAGTATGAATAGATGAAATCAAATACGATGACAATGATAGATACGATGATGATGATAGGTACAATGATGACGATTGATACGATCATGATAGATACGATGACGGGCGAATGTAATATGAATGTATTCAATCAAGTAATGTGATCGCAAAGCAATATCAGCAATGTATCCGATGTAATTCATAGTAAGTAAATTGGTAAGTTATCTTTATGCAATCAGAATAACGACAAGTTAACAAGATCGAACGTAGTAAGTCAAAAAGATGAATGATATAAGCGGCAAATAAGACAAGCGATGATTAAACGAGCAAATGATAAATAAATAATAAAAGCAATAAAAGCTTATTGTATTGAAGAATCGGAGGATGGTGCTTCAATGAAAGAGATGAATCTTCTTCCACGTTTGAACCAAGGCACGACTGAACTTAACACAAATGTTTCTTTGATAATGACAATAAATTATGGTGTAATGAGAGAGCAAAATAAAGAGATTTGTATAGCTTGAAGATTAAGAATAATGTTGCCCAGATGAATCTCTCCAAATGAGAGAATAGAGTCCTATTTATAGGTTGAAATAATGAAGAATTCCCAACCCTAGAAGAATTCCACTTTGTCACGTTTCTCTTCCAACAGTTGCATATCTTCACCCACTTCCGCCGAATCCGCTAAATCTGTTCCGATAAACTTGGGATGAGGACAAGTTGCGTTATCCGTTGGAACATTGCCTTCGAAATTACCCGATCAGAACAACACATAATCGATCACGCAATTGAGCGAAGCAGTTTCTTTCCGATCACAACGTCTTCGAACTCAACTAATGCCTTGTCATATAACCAAAGCTGAAAATTGTGATCGAACAGAAATCGACCAATACATTATATACAAAAATACAAAGTAAAAATAAAACAAGATCAATCTAGCATCATTTTTTTATAGTATGAGCAATATAATATGTACATTTTGCAAATAACTAAGGCCAAATCGTCATCACTTTCAATACAACTTTGAATACAAATTGTTATAACCTTCAATACAATTCGTCATCACAACAAACACAACTTTAAATACAAATCGTTATTACTTTCAATACAAATTGTTTCTCTATAGCAAAATAATGAGGTGAAAATATTAAATTAATTAATCATCCTTAAGCAAAAAAAATGTATGTGGTAACATGTAATCTACATATAATAGTATTAACTTGGTATTAACACCCTGGGATCAAATTTTTGCAATAAATTACTTAACTGTATTTTCTAAATGTTGCTCTATAGTTCCACAAGTGTCTGGCTCAAAAAAATAAATAAAAATAATAGAGAGTCTAAGTCCATCGACTTTCTATACGGGTCCAAAGCTTCTTTTTCTCTATTTTCATGTTTTCACAAGCTTCTTTCTAGGGGGATTGTTGTTGGGTGCGGATCATTGGAGGGATGTGGGCCTCGATAGCAAGTTTGATAACACTATTTATTGACGTTTGGTCATAGTTTCGCCTGGTTGACAGGATCGCTGGAGCCCTTAGAACATCGTCGACAACGAGGCGGTGTTTTCCGCGACGCCAATGTTGTCATTCGACATGGACGTGCTTTTCCTTCATAAAAACCTACAATTGCATGGGTCCCACGGTGGACACCAAACTGTTTAGGCCTAAATTTGATCGTTTAAGTAAAGAATTAAATTTGTTAGAGGGTCACAAGTAATACGGTGAGTATGAAGGAAAATATACAAAATAGAGAGGAAAAGTAATAAGCAACAAAACAAATAGTATTATTCCTTGAGAATAGCCAGATTCAGTGTGAATCGCTTGATGCCAAATGCAAAGGGAAAGTATTTCCATAGAATCCGTGAATATTGAAGAGCAAAGAAGAAGAATTCTTGTAGTCTTTCTTTTATATTGAAGAGAGAGTAGTAGCATTCCTGTAGAATTCCAGAATGGGAATTACAATGGGGGAGTAAGGGGATATTTATAGGCTAAACTTTACCTAAATCCTAACCCTAATACGATTCTATTTGTGAAGCCTTTGGCCCATTACAAAGTAGGTAAATATTCCTACCCAAAAAAGAAAAATAATTAAGGCGGTAATTTTGTGCCCACGCATATTCTACAGAGAGAAAGTGTGAAATAAGAAGTGATCAAATAATTGTTATAAAAATATTTAAGGGGTAGAAGTGGAAATATTTTTAAAAGTGCTCAAAAATTAAAGACAATGAAAAAAGTGCTCAGCAAATTAAGACCATGCCCAAAAGTACTCAATTCGGACAAAGTACACGAATAGTCACTTTTTCCAGTGATCTTTGGTTTGAAGTCACTTATTTTATTAGTTTTGCATGAGATGCCACTTTTTGGAACTTCAATCCTTGTGGGTTGAAGTTCAAACCTTATGTGCTGAACTTCATGCTTAAGGTATGAAGTTCAACTTCAGCCCGCGAGGGCTAAACTTTTAGGCATAGAGTGCGTAAACTTCAACCCTTATGGTATGAAGTTCAGCCCACAAGGATTGAAGTTCCACCCGCTCATGCAAAACCAATAAAAAAGTATCGTCAAACCAAAGAGCATTGGCCTGTGTGCGAAATAATTACGCTCAATTCACATAAAAGAAATGACTATTAATTGATCTTGAAAGTCCAAACTAGAGTGAACATTTATTAAAGAGAGATTAATATGATCATAAATTAAGGATATCAAATAGTCAAAAAGCTCTTTTTATTAATATTTTCTTAAACTGTGTAAAATACATACTCCCTCCATTTACGTTTACTTGTCCACTTTCAGCTTTTCACTCCCACCAAGAAAAAAAAGAAAACTTAAACTTGATAAATATACCCTTATTAATTATACTTGAAATGTACAAGGTATTTTATTGGGAAGGGACTTTGAAAAGTACAAGGTATTTAATATCAAGGATAAATTAGGAAGAATATAACCAATTTTATCTTGAATTGCTAAAAGGACAGGTAAACTTAGAATTTAACTTTGGTGAATTTGGACAAGTAAACATAAATGGAGGGAGTACATGACAAATAAATTGAAACGTGAAGTATATATCGCAGTCTAGGCATCTGCCACTGGAGGGAAAGAAAATGATTACAAATGAAAATGTTCTCTCCTAACGAAATTAAATCTTTTTTATGATTTATGTAACCAAGAAACTTTTGTATGATATTTTGTCTGCATTGATATCTTCATTACTAATATGTTGATGAAATGAAAGAACAGAAACAAAAATTGTTTGGCAAAGTAAATTTGGTACGTGCAAGATTATTGAAAGAAGAAGACGAAGAAAACAAGAAAGAAAACTAAGAGAGTTCAGTAACTCAGACTTGTGAATCTTTGGTCCAAAAGTTTCTTCCCACATGTGTTGGTCAAAGGCAGATTAAGATGTCATCACGTGGACATAATCGAGACCATCCATTCATAGTTGAGTATTGCTAGCACTAAGCTGTAATTCCAGAACCTTCCACATGTGCTGAACATGTGACTAGAGGACTAGTGTGTAGTTTTTTTTTTTTTTTTTTTTTTTTTGTTTCTTGAAGAATTAACCTGTAAATATGAAATAGTTTGTTAGTACATAGTAGAATTAGAATTGGACATCTATTCAATTAGCTAGTACAGAATATTCTTTCTGAATTTGTATATAAAAAGTGTACAGTGCACAATGAAATACAGAGAAGAAAACACAATTTTATTTCTCAAAATTTTCTTGTCTTACATGGTATTAGAGCAGTAATTTTTCAGATCCAATCTCATTTTTTAACTCATCAATGGCTTCCAATACTCCTCTAAACACACAAACTTCATCATCCAATGTTACCACTGTCATCAAATCAACCATCACTATTGACTATTCTCATCCCTATTACCTCCACCCATCTGATTCACCAGGAATGAATCTAGTTCTTCAGCCTTTGATGGTAAGGGTTTTGGTGGGTGGAAACGAGCTATGGTTGTAGCTCTATCAGCCAAGAACAAGCTTGGTTTTATCAATGGTACTCTTTCTATGCCTAAGGATGATTCAGATCTGATCCAAGCTTGGAGCAGGTGCAATGACATGGTGTTGTCATGGCTTCTGAACTCTTTATCTAAAGAAATTGCAGAGTGTTCTTTACTCTCAGAGTGCAAAAGATCTCTGGAATGATTTGCAAGAAAGATTTGGTCAAGCTAATGGACCAAAATTGTTTCCAACTTCAAAAAGAACTAAATGGACTGGTTCAAGGAAATTCTAATGTTACTGGTTATTTCACCAAGATGAAATGCTTATGGGATGAACTAGATGCTCTCAATATTATCACTAACTGTGTGTGCAAGTGTGACTGTGGTGCTAAAGAAAAAATTGAGAAGGCTCACCAAGATGAAAGGCTCCTTCAATTTCTCATGGGACTGAATGACTCCTTTCTAGGAGTGCGAAGTAACATTTTGATGTATTCCCCTTTTCCCACCATTAGCCAGGCATACTCACTTGTTATCCAAGATGAAAGGCAGAGGAAAATTCTTCATGTTCCTGCATATCCAGGGGAGACTGCATCATTCAATGTGGGAACTCAAAATTTTTCTCAAAATGCTGGAGCTAAAAGGTACAATAATGGAGGACAAAGGTTCAATTCTGAAAGGAATAGCTCAATCACTTGTACTTATTGTAAAAAACCTGGGCATGGCATTGAAAAATGTTATCGGATTCATGGATTCCCTGCTGATTTCAAATTCACTAAACCAAGGAAATGTTCAAGGTAACACAATATATGCAAGTGAAAAAGCTATGGAAAAGAAAGTAATTGAACAAATTCTGGATGGAAACAAACCTCTGACTCGGGAGCATTTAGCTCAAATTGCTCTTTACATTCAGAATGCAAAAATTGACCAAGGAACTAGCTCAACTTCTGATGCAATGGTGAATGCTAATTGTGCTGGTATAAGTCCTTCTCATAGTTCAATGTCTAATTCTACTGTTCATTCTTGGATTTTGGACAGTGGTGCATCAGAGCACATGACTTATGATAAGTCCATCCTGTTTAATCTAAAAACCTTACCTAATCCTTTAAATATCAATCTTCCTAACTCTTACAAAGTGTCTGTTACACAATCCGGCTCTGTGATCTTATCTCCTAATCTGATTTTGACTAATATTTTGTTTGTTCCTAGTTTCAAATTCAATCTCCTATCTGTTCAAAAATTATGCAGTCAATTCAATTGTTCTCTAATGTTTGATTCATCTAATTGTGTGTTACAGGGCCCTTCAATGAAGAGGCCTCTGGATCTTGGTGAACAAAAAAGGGGACTCTATATCTTACACTCAAGTCATGCATCTTCAACTTCCAAGAAGCTTTCAAGCAGTAGTTCTAGTTTTATTTCTTGCAGTAACCTAGAGAAATCTAAAAGTGTTCCTGCATTTTCTTCAAGTTTTAGCAGTTTTGATGTAAAAGAAAAGCTATGGCACTATAGATTAGGCAATATGCCACTTTATAATATGAAAAATATCAGCTCTCTTCCTAATGATGTTTGTTCTAAATTCTCTACTCCCTGTCATATTTGTCCGCTAGCTAGACAACACAAGTTACCATTTCCTATGAGCACAATCTCTACTAAACACATTTTTGAACTCATTCATGTAGATACATGGGGTCCCTACAATTCTCCTACTTACGATGGTTTTAAGTATTTCCTCACTATAGTTGATGACTATAGTAGAGGAACATGGACATATCTCTTATCAAATAAATCCAATGCATTTCCAGTTTTAAAGTCTTTCTTGCTTATGGTAGAGAGACAATTTAATCAGAAGGTCAAAATCATAAGAACACAATGCTTTTGAACTTGGGGCAGGAAAAATTCAAACAGAATTCTATCTTTCACAAGGAATAGTCCACCAGATCACTTGACATAAGCATCTATTGGAAATTGCCAGAGCACTACTGTTTCAATCACACTTACCTGTTACTTTTTTGGGGGATTGCATTTTAACAGCAACCTACTTGCTTAATAGATTTCCTTCCAAAGTTATTCAAAATAAAACACCCTATGAAATACTTTTTAGTTCTACCCCATCATATTCCAATCTTAGAAGTTTTGGTTGTTTGTGTTTTGCATCTTCACCATCAAGTCACAGAACTAAATTTCAACCTAGAGCGATTGCTTGCATTTTTTTGGGTTATCCCCATGGAAAGAAGGGTTTTAAACTCCTAAACCTTCAATCCAACAGGACATTTGTTTCCAGAAATGTTGTTTTTTATGAAGAACATTATCCTTTTGCTAATATTTCACACAACTCAACTGAAAATTCAATTTTTCCATCTACTTCTACTTGTCCGCTCTATTCACCTATATCAAATTCTAGTGATCAGTCTATTCCGATCCCTGTTACACCATCTACTTCCAGTCTTGGTGATGCTAATTCACAATTTTCTAGTCCAGGTCCTTCTAATCACTCCGGTAAATCAGCCTATACTCCTCCTTCACCTAAATCACCCACTCCTCAAACATCTCATTTTACTCCTAATACACATTCTGCTCTTCCTATTCAGAGAAAAAGTGAAAGAATTATCAAAAGGCCAAGTTACTTAGATGATTTTGTGTGTGATTTAGTACATATTGGTGATGTTACTGAGTCTTGTTTTCTTTTCCCTGTTAAACCAATTACATATTCCTTTTTCTGCCTTGTCTAGTTCAAATCGGAAATTGCTCACCTTATTGTCTCATATACAAGAACCTAGTAGTTACAAGCAGGCTGCCTTACATCCGGGATGGCAAAAGGCTATGGAACAAGAGTTTGATGCTTTGATTCTCAATGATACTTGGGAAGTTGTCGAATTGCCTCCAGGAAAGTAGGCTCTACCCTGCAAGTGAGTAAATAAAGTTAAACACAATTCAGACGGGACAATAGAAAGACTAAAGGCTAGATTGGTAATTCGAGGTGACACTCAAAGAGAAGGAATAGATTTTACAGAGACCTTCTCTCCAGTTGTAAAGATGACTACAATTCATTGCATTTTGGCCATAGCAGTCAAAAAAGGATGGGGTTTATATCAATTAGACATCAACAATGCATTTTTACATGGTGAACTAGATGAAGAGGTATTTATGAAGTTTCCTACTGGCATGGAACCTCCTACACCAAATCATATTTGTCGATTGAAAAAATCACTTTATGGGTTGCGTCAAGCTTCACGCTAATGGTATGCAAAGTTGACTGCAGCCCTAAGCTTCAAGGGTTTCAATCATTCATTGAACGACTATTCTTTATTTGTCAAGAGAAAAGGATCATCTATCTCAATCGTTGCAGTCTATGTCGATGACATATTATTAACAGGGAACGATGTGGGTGAACTCAATGCGTTGAAAATGTTTCTAGACCAAGAATTCAGAATCAAAGATTTAGGAAACTTACATTACTTTCTTGGAATGGAAGTTCTCCGAGAAACTAATGGTTTGATTATGTGCCAGCGCAAATTCACCTTGGATTTAATCAACGAGTTTGATTCCTCTCATCTTTCCCCAGTTTCTTCTCCATTAGACCCTTCTGTCAAGCTTAGAGTAGGTGAAGGGACACCAATCTCTGATCCAACTCTTTATATTTTTAGGTAAATTGAACTATCTAACTTATACAAGACCTGATCTTTCATTCACCGTCCAGCACCTTTCTCAATTTATGCAAGATCCTCGTCAAACACATTTTGATGCTGCCCTTAGAGTACTTTGTTACCTTCTAAAGGATCCAGGTCTTGGATTATTTATGTCTTCATCCGCATCTTTTCAACTCCTCGCCTTTTGCGATTCAGATTGGGGCACTTGCCTTGAATCGCGTCGATCTGTAAGTGGGTTTTACATTTCTCTTGGATCCTCCCCAATTTCCTGGAAATCGAAGAAACAGGCGTCAATTTCTCTAAGCTCTGCTGAAGCAGAGTATCGTTCAATGCGAAGGGTCGTAGCTGAATTAACATGGCTCCTTCGTTTGTTTGATGACCTTTCAGTTCCTATTTCACTCCATGTACCACTTCACTCCGACAGCCAAGTGGCGATTCACATTGCCAAAAACCCCGTATTTCATGAACGAACGAAACACGTAGAACTTAACTGTCATTTTGTTCATCAACAGTTCCTTGATGTGCTAATATCCCTATCCTTTGTCCGATCTTCATCACAGCTTGCGGATCTTTTCACCAAATCGCTTTCAGGGCCTTCTCATAGTACGTTATTGGGCAAGTTGGGGGTTCTTTCCTCCCCCTCCAACTTGGGGAGGGGGGGTGTTGATGAAAGGAAAGAACAGAAACAAAAATTGTTTGGCAAAGTAAATTTGGTAGTGCAAAATTATTGAAAGAAGAAGACGAAGAAAACAAGAAAGAAAATTAAGAGAGTTCAGTAACTCAGACTTGTGAATCTTTGATCCAAAAGTCTCTTCCCATATGTGTTGGTCAAAGGCAGATTAAGATGTCAACACGTGGACATAATCGAGACCATCCATTCATAGTTGAGTATTGCTAGCACGAAGCTGTAATTCCAGAACCTTCCACATGTGCTGAACATGTGACTAGAGGACTAGTGTGTAGTTTTTTTTTTGTTTCTTGAAGAATTAACCTGTAAATATGAAATATTTTGTTAGTGCATAGTAGAATTAGAATTGGACATCTGTTCAATTAGCTAGTACAGAATATTCTTTCTGAATTTGTATATAAAGAGTGTACAGTGTACAATGAAATACAGAGAAGAAAACATATTTTTATTTCTCAAAATTTTCTTGTCTTACATAATAATACATTAGTGTGGAAACGGCACTAAAAGAAGACAAATTACATAATTTATTCTGGGTTGCCTCATATTTCCTAGTTGGAACATGTTTAGTTCTTGTTACAACAGGACTTTAATATGGCGAAGCTTTAGCGATCGTGGAGAAGACAGGAAGGCGCAAGGAGCAGAATGAAACAAAAATTGGCCTCCTTGTCATGATAATTTTCAGCTTGATGTGGTTGATTGAGGAATTTAGATGCAGCAGCAACCATAGTAATGCTCCATGAGGCTTTCATGAACCACTCGCGTTGCCAGGTAGATTGTGTGGACTGTGGAGGCAGTTTGGGACTTGGTGCAGCCTGGGCGTCGCTTCTATAATTGCTTGGGTGTTGTCAGGCGATGGAAAGGCGACGCCCTTGTCATCACGACCGTCCATCAACAGGAACACGAAAGGAGTATGATCGAGGAGCATAACCTGCAAAACAAGCATCATTATGTTAAAGAAGAACTGCATTTGCACTTATCGAGTTACAATTCTTTCAAATCATATATATGTAGGAACTAGTGTACAACCAATTTGGAATTCATTTTCCACATGGTTATAGCATTTTTAATTGTCGCATCTTCTTATTTTTGTTATTTGTTAAAGACCTATGATGTATTTATTTTTCCTATTGTTATTAATAAAATTAGTCATTAAGCAACTCGCTTAGTAATCTTTGTTTAAAAAATAATTATCTTTTGCTCTTTTTTCACTTTTTTTCTCTTTCTCTTTGTAATTTTTAAATTAAACTTTTGTGAATGTATTAGCTAAGGGGGAATCAAGGAATCTTATATGACAGGATCTTATTTAATCGATTTCGACGATCATTTTGCTGAAATAAGAATTTCCTTTTTTGCTTCACATACTAAATGACATAAATTTCAAGTGTCAACTTTATAAAATGAGCCAGTATAAAACTGTTCTAATAAAATCAAAAGACAAAACTTATGTATTCATTTATTGACTTGCTTGTTGTAAGTCCACTTAAGATTGCATGTTATAGATGAAAACGGTATGAATTGCATTGGCGCTTGATGATATTGTGAACAATTTAATTATTATTAATTAAAGAAGCTTACAATAATTTAAGTCACGTGGCAAGTTAAAATATATGCTTGCAGTTCTACTGAAGGTATATATGCTTTTGACTCACCTTTATTTCTTATTTTTTACAACTTTGGGTGCCGTTTAATATATATACAGTTAAAATTAGTGTAGCAAAGGGTTTATCAGGGTTACACTGTGAATAATCAGGCAATTTAGTGATAGTGGCACAACAATCCACAATTACAAGGGTAAAGTCATTCAATTGGCATCATTGATCTAATAGGGAAAGTTTGTGTAGAAGTGCTACAGTTAATAACAAGTGAAAATATAGCTTTTGAGCTAGGTGTTCTGAAGTTACTAGAACGCTCATCTCACTGTTATCGTGATCGGACAACCAACAAGACCAGCACATCATCACGATTCAGTAACTATTTGGAGCTTTTTTATTATCAAAGAGCATCAGAACATAGACAATTGTCAAGTTAGCTAGAGAACTAAGATGCTGAGCGAATAAAAAAGGTCATCTTAATCAACTAAATTAAAACTCACCACCAAACATAAATACATAAAAAAAGCTATATAATCAGAAGATATAGATATAAAGACAAACTTGGCTATATAATGTTTGCCGATTTGAACTTTTACTTCAATGTTGAAACACATCAATTATATTTGTTATTGGTATACTGGTGTCAACTCCTAAGCCACCACCAGCACCACCACCTCCACCAAATCCTGCGCCAACTCCACCATCACTTGCTACCCCTAAACCGCCCCCTAAACCAGCTCCTAAACCAAAGCCGCCCCCTCCAACTCCAAATCCTCCTCCACCACCAGCTCCACCTGCTATGCTTCCATCTTGGCCTATAGATCCCCCAAATCCACCTCCAGCGCCACCACCTAGTCCTCCACCTATCCCCTGGCCTATGCCTCCTCCAAATCCTCCACCAGCTCCACCTCCTAACCCATCTACCCCACCTCCAAATCCACCACCAGCTCCACCTCCAAAACCACCACCCCCGCCTCCGCCGAATCCTCCCCCTCCTCCCGCACCAATTCCTTTTCCAATACCACCCCCTACACCTCCTCCAGCCCCTCCCCCTACTCCTCCCCCGATTCCTCCTCCGGCACCTCCACCTCCACCTACACCTCCCCCGATTCCTCCACCCTTTCCAATTCCTCCTCCAATCCCTCCACCGGCTCCTCCAATCCCTCCCCCAGCTCCTCCACCTTTTCCAACACCTCCTCCAGCCCCTCCACCAATTCCTCCACCGACCCCTCCCCCTCCACCGGCTCCAATGCCTCCTCCAGCTCCTCCTCCTCCTATTCCTCCACCGACTCCTCCACCTCCACCAACTCCTCCTCCGATTCCTCCACCCTTGCCTATGCCTCCTCCGATTCCTCCCCCAGCCCCTCCACCAATTCCTCCACCCTTTCCAACGCCTCCCCCAATTCCTCCGCCAACCCCTCCACCAATTCCTCCACCCTTACCAATACCTCCCCCAGCCCCTCCACCAACTCCTCCACCGATTCCTCCACCCTTACCAATGCCTCCTCCGATTCCTCCCCCAGCCCCTCCACTAATTCCTCCTCCAATTCCTCCACCCTTACCAATGCCTCCTCCAATTCCTCCCCCAGCCCCTCCACCAACTCCTCCTCCAATTCCTCCACCCTTACCGATACCTCCCCCAGCCCCTCCACCAATTCCTCCTCCAGCCCCTCCACCAACTCCTCCTCCAATTCCTCCACCCTTACCGATACCTCCCCCAGCCCCTCCACCAATACCTCCTCCAGCCCCTCCACCCTTACCAATGCCACCTCCAATTCCTCCGCCAATCCCTCCACCAATTCCTCCTCCAGCCCCTCCACCCTTTCCAATGCCTCCCCCAATTCCTCCGCCAGCCCCTCCACCAACTCCTCCTCCAATTCCTCCACCCTTTCCAATGCCTCCCCCAATTCCTCCGCCAGCCCCTCCACCAACTCCTCCTCCAATTCCTCCACCCTTTCCAATGCCTCCCCCAATTCCTCCGCCAACCCCTCCACCCTTACCGATGCCTCCTCCGATTCCTCCCCCAGCTCCTCCACCAACTCCTCCTCCGACCCCTCCACCTTTCCCAATGCCTCCTCCAACGCCTCCACCAACTCCTCCCCCGATTCCTCCACCTTTACCAATGCCTCCTCCGATTCCTCCTCCAGCACCTCCACCAACTCCTCCACCCTTACCAATTCCACCTCCAGCCCCTCCACCGACTCCCCCTCCAATTCCTCCCCCGATCCCTCCTCCACCACCGCCACCTATGCCCCCACCAAATCCTTTGTCTACTCCTCCTCCAACACCTGCCCCAGGTACATTAGGAATAGTACCATATCCAGGAGAACCTCCTCCACTTGGCA
Source organism: Petunia x hybrida (assembly GCA_037355625.1). NCBI lineage: Eukaryota > Viridiplantae > Streptophyta > Magnoliopsida > Solanales > Solanaceae > Petunia > Petunia x hybrida. The sequence continues at coordinate 3,404,195 of JBBBVM010000081.1, forward strand.
CACCACCATATCCTTGCGGCACACCACCATATCCTTGTCCTATTGATGGTATACCAGGAATGCCACTTGGTACGATAGGAATACTAGATCCTCCTTCTATTGATGGAATATCAGGAAAATCACCTGGATCTCCTTCTATTAAAGGTATGTCAGTAATACCGCCATAATCTCCTAATAAAGGTATGGTAGGAATAGTATCGTATCCTCCTAAAGGAACGTCATCAGGAGTACCATCGAGTCCTCCTCCTATTAAAGGGATGTCAGGAACACCAACATATCCTTGATCGGGTCCTCCTAAGAAAGGAAATCCAGGAATACTATTATAACGTTGTCTAGCTCCACTAAAAGATCCATCATCTATTCCATTTTCTCTACTAATACCACCTTCACTCCGAATTTGATCATCCCTACCAATGCCACCTATTTTGTCCCCGCCTATCCTATAACGTAAATCAGAGCCAACACCTTCTGCTACGGTTTTAGAAATTTCTATGTGATCTTTGCTACCCTTTCCTTTTTCTAACTTAGAAGTCTTCTTGACCAACTTCTCATTCTCCTCCAACTTTCTAGCAGCTATGCAACACACTAGAAGGAGTGAGAAAAGAAAAACCAAAAGACCCCTCCACCCCATTTTTTTCACTCTTTAAATCTGCACTCAATTATTTCGAATAGATCTTGAGCTTTGTGATATTTTATAGAGAACAAGAAGGTTTGCAATTAATATGCCCATATCTACTTCTGAAACTATTAATTAGTCTCAGTTCTTTAGTTGATTCCCAGTCATAGAAACAAACAAACGAATAGAGAAGGGAGAGAACTTTACATTTATGGTTTAAGGAGCTCTTCATTTAATCTGCCTTAATGACACTTGACTTTACAAAAATTGAACAGCTCATGATGATAACCATGCATACGCCTCCAAATAAATGAGTAAATTACACCTATGTTTGTGCTAACTTTACGAAAATTAAAATGTCTGTCTCTTGTTTCTAAAATTATAATGTGCTCCCTACGTTTTGCAGAAATATTCGACGCTACACTATCTTTCAGTTAAAACTATCCTTTCGTCTACAAATTGATGAAATGCTCAATTTGAAGTTGATGAAATATCAATCACTTCTTTTTGGAAAAGTAAAATGACAAGCTATTCTGAAGTAGAATATTTTTTTTCAGTTACTTTTATTACGGTTTGACAAATTAAATAAGACATTATTTGCTAGTTACAATTACAAAATGAAAAGAAAAAAAAATCTTACTACTCCCTCTGGTACACTTTATTTGATGTTCCCTCTGGTACACTTTATTTGATATTTTGGTTGTATACCAACATATTAAATAAATTACATATTTAGTATTGATTAACAATATAATCGAGTATATTAAGTTTTCTTCAAGATTTTTTGCGTAAAATTTTGTTTTAAGTTATTTATTAGTAAGGGTAACAATTGAAAAAAAAAATTAATATCTTCTTGATTTTGAAAAATATCAAAATATTGTGGAAAAAAAACAATAAGGTCAAAACATCCAATAAGGTGAATTGAAGGGAGTAGCATTTATTAACCAAATTAGTGACGAGATTGTGAGTTCACACAATTATCAAAATAACAGGGTCTATCTAGAAATTTGTTTTAATACACTAAACATAGAGCCAAAAAACGGTTACAGGGGGAGAGAGTGAGTCAAATGCTGTAGAAAAAAGGAGGTTGTATTCACATTTACAATGACTAGTAAGTTCATCTACTAAAAGAAAATTTATTGCAGATTACCGTAATCTTGATTGGTTTGAAAATTTGACTTTGCCAGGGATAATTGCAATGCATTAACTTACGAGTTTACCCACCCGCAAAGGCAGATTTAGGATTTAAGATTTAACATTTATGAGGGGTTCTAATCTTTCAAGTTAATGAGTTTTAAATTAATAATTTATGTATATTATATTAATATTTTAAAATAAATACTGAACCAAAACTATTGTGTTCAATCGTACCCCCAAATCCCTTCTATACCCGAATGTTTACACTCATGCATTAACCATAGGTCATTAGATTGTTGTATCTTCAAGTTTTGTTGCGTTGCAAGTGCAGAGTTATTAGGCCTTTGCAATATCTGGTGGAATTTGATTGTCTTTTATAAGAATAGTCAAAATTAAAGCTGAAAAGAGTATATTGAAGTTGAAATGGATTATTTGAAAGTTGATTTTCAAGTTCCCTCTGGACATGAATTTAACTAGAAAAAACGAGCACCATTTGTGGATGAAACCAATATTTATTACACTTAAAATAATACTCAAACAAAATTCTCAATGTTTCATTAGTATTTTAAATATTGGATTCCAATATTTGCAAATACTAAATTTCAATATTTGCTATGGCTAAATTTCAATATTTCTGAATATTTAAATATTATTGAGGGACAAAACGACATAATATAGTTGTCTTATCTGCTTGAAAGGAAGGAAAGATTACTTTAGTCTAGTCCGCAGCCAATGCTATGAATTCTTGCAAAAAATGCCATAAAATATTCAGTTGCGAAAATTATTTTTGTGGGATTATATATTTTTCTTTGTATAAATTATCAAAAATATTTTACAAAGAAACTTTTTCTATCAAAATGGGAAAATAGTTTTATCACTTATGGGCGAAAATCGTTTTAGTAGAATTACCTGAATTCTTAACTTTATATTGCTTACGCCAATTAATATCTACACATGCTATAAAATATCGATTTTCTGTCGAATTCGTTACGATCCGTAAAAAAGACGTTTTTTAATATAAATCTCTAGCATTCAAAATTCATCAAGACACTCTCCAATTTGCTACTATTATAGTTATCATCTTTATAACATTATTTTAATTATTTCTCTGATGATCAAATATTTCTTCGATGATAGTGGTCAACAGTCACTCAATTATTTGATCAACCTAAATTGATGTACCCATCCGATTAAATTATGTCATGTTTACATTTTATATGCCCCTTATTATATGTAGAGCTTTTTAAATCTGTTACCCTTATTTATATTTGTCTTCCACCATATTGATCACTCTTTATTAAATGTTTACTCTAATTTTTACTTTTAAGAACAATTAAAAAAATTAATTTTTCTTGAGATTTGTATTGGTCGATTTTCGTTCTTCAAACGAAGATGGTGTGTTCGGGTTTGGTTATTGCTTTCGAGGGCATTTGCCGGTTGGTTCGCTTCAACAACTTGATAAAATGACCACGAAAGCGCTGGCTTTAGCGGATAAGCTTTAATGAACTTATCCCACTTTTATCGGAACCGACTTAGCGTATTTGAAGGGACGTGGACAGTTGTGGAGAAAGAGACGTGGGAAAGGAAGAATCCTTCTAGGGTTGGAAAAGGCTCATTGTCAGCCTATAAATACTGTTTCATCTTCTATTTTGGGACACATTCATCTGAGCAAAATATTACTCTACTCCTCAAACCATTACTCTCTTGTTAAGAAAATATTCAACAGTGTCGTTTACCTTTGTTAATTTGCTACGTCAAAGATCATCATTGTATTTAAAGCTTCGATCGTGATTTGGTTCAAACGTGGAGGGAGATCTGTTCTTTCCATTGAAGCAACATCCATCGACCCATCAAATACAATAAGCCTTTACTGCTTTGATTATTTAATTGTTGCTTGCTTCGTTTAGATCTGCATCTATCTTGATCGTAACATCTTTTAATCTGTGTTTAATTAGGGCAATCTGTTATCGTCACTCATTTGGCGACTATTTGATTTGTTCATCGGATCTGTTGTCGATTACGTTTGTTTATTCGTTATCGTTTCACGTTTATTCATTTCACTTAGTTGTCATCGTGTTGCTGTTATTTTCATTGATTCGAGTATCATAATCGTGTTCGGATAATTGCGCATCTTGATAAAACGAAGTCACTTCATCGTATATCACTGTCCATTCATTTAGTTCAAACTTGTTAGACAGCATTTATATCCTTGCCTGACATCGGATTTAATTGACGTCGAATTCACTTGATATCGAATCTACTTGACATCGATTTTAGAATTACTTCTGCATCAAACTCTTGAGGTCGATTAATTCATTCACGTAAACTATCTATCAAACGATCAAATTGAGATATAAAACGGTCGCCTAAGACTCAACTAAATATAAATCTAATTGTAAAACCTGATATATTTTTTGGGAAATACAGTTTGGCGCCCACCGTGGGGCCTAGGCAATCGATTTATTCCGAAATTTGAACCGCTTGATACTACTTACGTTTGCTTTCTTGTCCTGAAATGGCAGATGAACGCAACATTGACGCTTTGAACGGTCAACAGCTACTCAATCCCAATGACGGGGTTCATGTTCCGGCCCGTGTTGAAGCGGTCGATGAATCTACCAACAACGAGCAGGATCCAACTCACGACAACATTCCTGCTGGTTCACAGTTGAACGCACGCCAAGCGCGGCGTTCAGGCGAAGAGCCTACAGTCGAAACTGATTCTGGAAGCGCAAACGCGGCACTGTTTGCGTATCTGAAGCGGCATGATGCTCAGTTCGAAATGATACAAGAGCAGTTGAAGGCACTATCTAATTCTATCGGAAGTAAGGTACCTACCCCTCCGATCACACCTCCAGCAAGCATTCCGACTTCGGTTCCTCAGGGCGCCGTAACAGGGGGACTTGCAGCAGGGGTCGGATCAGGGGGATCGGGTACAGCCGCCGAAGCCATGGGAGCTCCGGCATCGGTCACAGCAGAAGTAAGAATGATGGCAACGATGCAGACCATGATGAATGATAACATCGATAAGAAGTTCAACGAAATCAAGTCATTTATGGAGAAATTGCCAGGCGTTCCGAAATTGGCTGACAAAGGCATTACAAAATCAATCTCAAAACGTCCTTTTCCAGCAAGTGCAGCCCCACTACCTATACCAAAGACTTTCAAATTACCAGAAAGCTTGAGATACGATGGAACCACAGATCCAAGGGATCACATTGATATGTTTTCGGTTGCGGTTCAGGCAAATGACTTGACCTCGGAGGAGATCAATTCGGTCAGCCTTAAAAAGTTTTGTGAGACATTGAAGGGGGCAGCGCTGAAATGGTATTTACAGCTGCCCGAAAACGAAATACTAAGTTTCGATGACATGTCAGCGAAATTCATTCGTTCACATACGGGAGCAAAAAAGATAGCACCAAGGGTCGAAGACATCTTGAACGTAAGGCAGCGACCCGGGGAAACTATCAAGCAGTTTCTAAAAAGATTTAACGATGAGAAAATTCTTATACCAAATCTCGAAGAAAGGTGGGCATGTTTGACCTTTGCTAACAACTTGCGCACTGATTCAATTGAGGCATGGAAACTGAAAGATCGTCTTAGGGAAATTGATGCATGGACTTTCGATGTATTGTACCTCGAGTGCGAGACAAGGATCAGGGCTGAAGAGGAAGAATTGCAGCTAGCCCGAAATAATTATCATTATGACCGGCCGGCAAGGAGGGTTGATAATGACAGAAGAGACTACAGGGACCAACGATGGGGGCCCTACAGTTTCCATCGAATGGGGAGCAACAACCACGAAGCTGGTAGCTCCAGAAATCAATCAAAGAAAGCCCAGCCAAACACATCCTCGGTTCCAAAAGATCGACCACTGCCTCCAAAAGTAACGGAATACAATTTTTGCATATCGACACCAAATCTGGTGAATCACTTGAAAGGGATGGGTGACAAAGTTGTGAAATTCCCAGGTCGCATAAAGTCAAGTCCAAATACTAGGGACGAAACTCTGTGGTGTGCATTTCACCATGATTTCGGCCATACAACGGAAGAATGTAAGGCGCTGAGGTATGAAGTGGCCAGCCTGCTGGAAAAGGGTCACTTGGTCGAATTTTTGACTGAGAGAGGACGAAACAATTTCAATAGGAAGAAAGATGATGAACCACCAAAACCTCCTGCTCCCAGGAAAACGGTGAATGTTATTACCGGAGGAGATGGTGTTTGTGGGGTAACCTACACTACGAAGAAATATGCAAAGGTCTCTTTCACACGAGACAAACGAACACGCGATGACATGACCGATGAAATCGTGTTCGGGGATTCCGATTTCGATGGAAGGATTCATCCCCATCATGATGCACTTGTAGTAACAACAAGGATCGATGACGCCGATGTGAAAAGAGTGCTAATCGATGCTGGCAGTTCGGTTAACATCATACATGCAAGGGTGGTTGAACAATTGCAGTTGAGCGATAAGATTGTGCCTCGCTCAACGGTCCTGTCAGGATTCAACAATTCAAGTGAGGTGACCGTTGGGGAGATTACAATCAAAACCTATGCAGAAGGAGTGGAGAGTGAGACGTCGTTTCAGGTGATGAAGGGCGAAATGGCATATAACGTGATTTTGGGTCGACCATGGATCCATGCTATGGGAGCAGTTCCATCGACTTTACATCAAGTTGTGAAGTTCCCTACCCCATGGGGAATTCGCGAAATCAGAGGCGAGCAACAGGCTTCACGAGACTGTTACTCAGTAGCTGTCAAGGAAGGCTTCCGATTGTAGCAATCACAGCTAGTGGATCCTGTGGCCGGAAGCTTCACTTCGGCTCCGTCGTGCGATCAAACGCAGCTACCGGAATCCGAAGTCGAAGGCGACTTCGCACAGGTTTCACCATGTAAGCTAGTGGGACCCGTGAACGAAAGCTTCACTTCGGCTCTGTTGTGCGATCAAACGCAGCTACCGGAATCCGAAGTCGAAGGCGACTTCGCACAGGTTCCACCATGTGTGAAAGAACCGCATAGACAAGAAGCTGGAGACTCTACGATAGAAGAACTTGAGGAAGTAACATTGTTCGATGATAATCCTGATCGGAAAGTTTATGTTGGAGCTGAATTGGACATCGACGTAAAAGCAAAAATCGTATCCTTCCTAAAGGACAACTCTGATTGTTTTGCTTGGTCCCATGCAGATATGGTGGGAATCGATCCAAAAGTCGCCACGCACAAGTTAAATGTCGACCCGAAACACCGACCGGTGAAGCAAAAGAAACGACCAAATGGAGGTTTCCGAAGGAAGGTAATCAATGATGAGGTGGAAAGGCTGTTAGCAAATGGGTTCATTAAAGAAGTAAAATATCCAGAATGGCTTGCGAACACGGTCGTAGTACCTAAGAAAAATGGCAAATGGAGGGTATGCGTCGACTATACCGATCTCAACAAAGCTTGCCCAAAAGATTCGTTCCCACTGCCTCACATCGATAGATTGATCGATTCGACGGCGGGCCACGAGATGCTGAGTTTTTTGGATGCCTATTTAGGCTATAATCAAATATCGATGGACCCATCAGATCAGGAGAAGACATCGTTTATTACAGACATGGGGACTTATTGCTACACGGTCATGCCTTTTGGCCTAAAGAATGCCGGCGCTACTTATCAGCGTCTGGTCACTACTATGTTCAAAAATTTGATCGGGAAAACCATGGAAGTCTATATCGATGACATGTTGGTCAAATCTCTTGAGAAGGGAAATCATCTGAGTCATTTGGAAGAAACTTTTACAATACTAAGACAATTCAACATGAGATTGAATCCAGAGAAATGTGCGTTCGGGGTTGGATCCGGTAAGTTCTTGGGGTTCATCGTATCGCAAAGAGGAATCGAAGCAAATCCAGACAAGATCAAGGCGATCGAAAATATCCCTGAGAACCTGACAACGGAGAAAGAAGTTCAACAGCTGACTGGTCGAGTAGCCTATCTCAGCAGGTTCATCTCGAGGTCATCTGAACGGTGTCACAAGTTCTTTTCAGTATTGAGAAAGAGCAAAGGTTTCGAATGGACACCAGAATGCAAAAGAGCTCTTCGGGAACTGAAGCAGTACCTTTCAAATCCACCGCTTCTGTCAAAACCAATTGAAGGAGAAATGCTGCTGGTCTATTTGGCTGTTTCCGATGTCGCTGTAAGTGCTGTCCTCGTTCGCGAAGATGGAGGTAACCAATTTCCTATCTACTATGTTAGTAAAACACTGTTAGATGCCGAAACAAGGTACCCACATCTAGAAAAACTAGCACTTGCACTAGTCACTGCTGCACGCAAATTAAGGCCTTATTTCCAATGTCATTCAATATCTGTGATAACTACGTTCCCATTGCGAAATATTTTACATCGGCCAGATCTCTCTGGTCGATTAATGAAATGGGCGGTCGAGCTGAGTGAGTATGATATCACTTACCAGCCTCGTACCGCCATAAAATCTCAAGTTTTAGCTGATTTTGTAGCGGACTTCAGCGCTAATATTTTACCGGAGGCAAAGAAGGAAGAGTTGATGATGAGAGATCCAGACCCCGGGATCTGGGTAATGTACACCGATGGAGCTTCCAACGTCAAAGGAACTGGCCTCGGAATTCTATTGATTGCGCCTTCGGGTGAAAAGCTCAGGTACGCGATCAAATTACACGCAAAAACTAACAACGAGGCCGAATATGAGGCCCTCGCTGCAGGTTTAAAGATCGCAAAGGATTTGAAAATCGAACGAATAGATATCAAAAGTGATTCCCAACTGGTGGTAAATCAAATCCAAGGCGATTTCTGTGTTCGAGATCCAAGGATGCAACAGCTGCTCGAAAAGGTACAAAATTTTCTAACTTCTTTTCAGGAGTGGAAAATAGCCCAGATACCAAGGGAAGAAAACGTCGAAGCAGACGCTTTAGCAAACCTTGCATCGGCAGCAGCCATCGATGAAAAACTCGATGAGACCGTGGTTCACTTGTTCGAATCTCCATTATGTCGGAGCATTAAAGAGGTAAACAATGTTAATCGAACTTGGGATTGGAGAAGCAAATATTTGTCCTACTTGCAGGCAGGTACTGTTCCTGATGACAAGAAGTCTGCCCGATCACTTAAAGCCAAAGCAGCAAGATATTGCCTCCTTGAAAATCAACTCTACAGGAAAATGTTTGGCGGCCCTTTGGCAAAGTGTGTTGGGCCAGATAGAACAAATTATGTGCTGAAAGAAGTTCACGAAGGCGAATGCGGCAATCATTCCGGCAGCAAGTCATTGGTTCGAAAGATCATAAGAGCTGGGTACTATTGGCCAACGATCGCAGATGATGCCAAGGAATTCGTCCGCAAATGTGACAAGTGCCAACGATTTGGAAATCTCATACATCAACAGGCAGAACCACTTCATTCGGTCACGTCACCGTGGCCATTTATGAAGTGGGGAATGGACTTGGTCGGGCCGCTTCCAACAGCGCCCGGTGGGGTAAAGTTTATTTTAATTCTCACATATTATTTCTCTAAATGGGTGGAAGCTATTGCCTTGGCTAAAATTCGTGAACAGAAAATTATCAAATTCATTCATCAGAATATCATTTGTCGTTTTGGGATCCCGAAAGAGATCACATGCGACAATGGTAAGCAGTTCGTGGGAAGACGAATCACAGCCTTCTTCGAAAAGTGGGGGATCAAGCGAATTGCATCAACACCTTATCACCCCAGCGCAAATGGACAGGCTGAATCTTCCAACAAAACAATACTCGAGTATTTGAAGAAAAGGATGGATGTTTCAAAGGGCAACTGGCCGAACGAACTCCCCGGAGCACTGTGGGCTCATCGGACAACGGTAAAACACAGTACCGGGGAGACACCGTTCTCACTTGTCTACGGAACAGAAGCGCTGATACCGGTGGAAGTGGGGGAGCCCAGCCTTCGGTTCGCCCACTCCACCGAAGAAGCTAACAAAGAAACCATGCTGGTAGATCTGAACCTGGTCGAAGCAAAAAGGGATATGGCATTTGTTCGGATACAAGCACAAAAGCAAAGGGCAGAAAACTACGTCAACAAAAAACTCAGGTATCGATCTTTTAATGTAGGTGATTATGTGCTAAAAATCAAAAGACCAAAGAAGGATGAACCCAACGAAGGGAAGCTAGGAGCAAATTGGGAGGGACCTTTCCGCGTCAAGGCAGTGATCGGAAAAGGTTCATACCAACTCGAAACAATGGACTCCAAACCGGTAGACTTCAATTGGAACGTCACACAACTGAAGAAATACTATTTTTGAGGTTCTGCGGTATCAATCTTCACCCTTTATTTCCACTTCGCAATTTTTATTATTCCTCCATCGGAAGATGCTTTTATTATTTGGTACTAACATTTTTAGATGATAGGCATAGTTGGAGTCGAATGATGACAAACATCACCCGCGAACACTCGAGCTCAAAACGCTCCGATCGGGGTCGATAAATCTGACGAACACTCTAACGTGGTCTTCATCTATAACGAGTTTCTTGGTTTTGGTCTCCCAATGATTCTATTTCAGGTAACGAAGTCGAAGGACCAGTGTTCGCCTACTCATTTTTCGCACCCAAACACTGGGGGGGATGAAGGTAGCATAAGGGTCATCGGCAGATACTGGGGACTCGTTCGAATTCGACAGAAGTTCCAACGTTCACTCGAACTGGGGACTCGTTCAAAATTCGACAGAAGTTCCAACGTGCACTCGAACTGGGGACTCGTTCAAAATTCGACAGAAGTTCCAACGTTCACTCGAACTGGGGACTCGCTCAAACTTCGGCAAAAGCTCCAAGTCATCCGAATTGGCGGCTCGTTTGAAGTCAAGCGTCATCAGTTTCATGTAAACGATCCAAAAGTGATCAATGTCTGTGCCTTACGGCTACATCTTGTAATCGATCGAATCATACGATCCCGAATGTATCAAAGACCCATTAGCGGTCTACTTCAATAATACAACACTGGTTATACTCATTCTTTACATTTGTTCGATTTCAGAGATCGTTCCAAATTTTAATCAGATTTTACATCTAAGTTGTTCACCAAGTGTTAAATTCTTCATTCCGAACTCATGAAAATGTTCGAAGAGTGCATTACGTGAAAATGAGACGTCATTCTTTGCTACGCACTAAAACATTGGGCCCCAATCATTTCATTTGACGAACATCGTTATAAACTTCAAAATTTTCGAACAGATACATCAAACTATCTTCGGAAAGCAATACAACGATAAAAACAACGAACTTTCCATTGATAAGAAATATGTACATGACTTCATTACAATATGTCAAAAACAAAAAGTTGAAAACGAGTTCACTCATCTCCATCTGATCCCTCATCGGAAGAATCTGGAGAGAGGCCAAGTGCCTCACGAGTCATTCTCACAACTTGTATCGCCTCTTCAAGCTCCTTAGCCACATCGACTTCACGCTCAGTCATCTCCCTCAGCAAGTCCCACCTCGACTCCGCTAAAATGAGCTCCCTCCTGTCTTCGAAGTCACTCTCCATCGAATGCCTTTGAGTAATCAACTCTTTCTGAAGAAGCGAGTTTCTCTCCGACCAAGCATTGTTCTGAGCCGTCAGATCGTCGTAAGAACCTCTTAGAGTACGAAGCTCTTCGTTCAAACGAATTATTTCCGACTCTTTGGTCTTCGACTCAGCTTCTAGTTTGGAACACTTGTCACCCATGCTACTCTCAAGCTGACCGAGCTGGTCGTTCAAAGCTCGAACTTGGGATTCCAGCTCTGATTCTCGAAGAGCATGGGCGGTGGCCTTTTTAGCTGATTCAGCTTCAAGCTCAGAATACTTTACTTTCAAAATCTTCAAGTTGTTATGCCACCCATCACCGGCAGAAGCAAGGAGAGCAACTCTCTCGTTCAGATGAGCTATTTCGGCTTCGAGCTGGCGAATCCGATCGGCTGACTCGATGGCCATGATTGTGTTCTGAAAATAAGAAACAAAACGATCCCATAAGGTAAAAAGTAGAAAAGGTTCAAACTAACAGAAACTGGAAGGAAGCGTTACCCGAAAAGCACTAAAAGCGATTTGGGAGGACAAGCTCACATCGCTGTAACAATTCAATCGAGCCTTTTCCATCGGCCCCATCACATCAAAAAAGTAATTGGCAAGATGCTTTGGGCATCTGAGCAGATCAACTTCTCCGGGGATAGTTATAGCCAGTGATCGGGTGTTAGCCTCCCCCGCAGCCTTGGCTCTTTTGTAAGCTGCAAACGCGGCGGCTTCCTCGTATCGAGGAAGGCGAACGATAGGCTCTTCATGATCCGATGCGTAGAAAGACGAGCCAGAGCTTTCCGTGTGCTTCGACCTCGTTGTTGTCGTGGGACGATCAAGGGGGAGCTTACCCTTCCTGGGATCCCTTTCCCTCGGTATATCGCTCGAAGGGGCACCATCGACGCCCCCGGCAGACAACATCCCAAGGGTTGGGGTAGTGATCATCTCTTTTCCCCCCGAACCAGAAGTGACGTCGATCAAGTCCTCCTCCGCTATCGGAGGAAGGATGGGCCGCCCATCACCACTGAAATCGCCTACATTAACCCGGTCGTACTCCTCGGCCGCCTTGAGCTGCTCAGCCACTTCAAGCATTCTCTCTTTCATTGGCCTTTTCGGCCGTTCCAACGGTTGCTCAGACCCAGATTCCTCATCTTCCCCGGAGGGAATCCGAACGAGAGTTCCCCCTTCGGAGGCTTTTGCCGCTTCAACCGCTGAAACGGCCCCCTTAACAATCTGCTCGATCGGCTTGGGATCAGCCGACGAGCCAGCTCCCTGCGGAGCGCTCTTAACAAGCAGCCTTGCCCTAAGGTCTTGGTAAGAGGTTTTCTTCTTCTTTTTTGGAGGAGTTCCACTTACGTTCTCCTCCCTAACCTCTTCCTCCTCCTCGACAATCACGTCTTCAACCGGCCCAGCACCAGCACCAGTGATACCTGTCGATGGCGATCCGTTAAAATATAACATAAGGCACGGTATGATCAAAGGCAAAACTAAACTTACCATGATTTTTTGCCTTCACTTGTAAAAGAGCCGCGATCGGCTTCCATGCCCTTTGATCGTTGGTGGTCTCCTTCAGAACCTTCTTCAGCCAGTCAACGATGTCGGGAACCAGTTCAAACAAAACTTTGCTGGCTGCACATACAAGAGAGTAAGAGCGTGGAAGAACATAAAACCAATTGAAATTACAAACTTACGTGTTCGGTTCCACCCAACCGGAAGGCGTTCAGCCCCTGGGGCCACAAGCTGCTCCGTGGGGATGTAAACGAAGCGTTGATCCCACGCCCTAAGGTCGTCATCGTTATCGGAAATTAAGGCTCGACTACCTCGCTTTTGCACGGTAATGATGCCCGCCTTGTAAACTCGAGGGGAATACAAGTGAAGGATATGCCTAAGTGTCACCTCCACCCCCACCTTCTTGCCAATCCATCGATACATGGCGACCAAGCGCCATACCATCGGAGAAATCTGCGCCAAACACACCTTGTACATGCGACAGAATTCCTCGATCATTGGGTCGATCGGCAAAGTAAACCCGATCGTAAAAGGGTATGTCAAAACGGCAGAGTGACCCCCGTAAAAGGTGGTCAGAGTCGATCTCCTTGGAGGGCACACTACGTCGATCTCACCCTCTTTCCAACCACAATCTTCCCTAATCCGTGGTATTGACTCCTCGGTAACGGCACAAAAAACTGAGTCTACTGGAATATTTTTCTTCTTGGCCAGTTGAACGTCGTTTTGAGTACTAACCTTGCAGTCATCATCGTAAGTGAACTTCTTCGGGAGAATATCGGTGTAGAGTTTTTCTGGCCCAAAATCTTTGGGCTTCCTCTCCCTTTTCTTCCCTCTTTTGTCTGTAACTGCCATGGCCTGCGGTGGCGCCATGGCGGGTGCCGTGGCGGCAACGGCGGCGGAGGGAACATTTTCAATATCAGTCATGTTGTGAGAAGACATTAATAAGTTAAAGATGAGTGAACAAAATAGAATGGGTAACCAAGATTGATCAACGCAAGTTACTAAAGATGTTTTGAAGGGTTTGAAGAAAGTGAGAGATTGAGAGTTGCAAGAGACGTAAAAATCGTGAAATCAAAATGGAGCTGGTATTTATAGAGGAAAAGTCATCATGATCTTGGGAATTGGCGAAAACCGCCGTCCGCACGATCTCTGACACGCGCAGTGATTTGAAGTGGAAGCGACAGTTGGCGTTTCAAAATGAAGGGACACGAGCGAGCCACGTGTTTTCCCGCTTTAACTTTCAAGCCACTTGCGAAGTGTTACGATCACAGGACTTCGCAAGTGGGGGGACTATCTGTATTGGTCGATTTTCGTTCTTCAAACGAAGATGGTGTGTTCGGGTTTGGTTATTGCTTTCGAGGGCATTTGCCGGTTGGTTCGCTTCAACAACTTGATAAAATGACCACGAAAGCGCTGGCTTTAGCGGATAAGCTTTAATGAACTTATCCCACTTTTATCGGAACCGACTTAGCGTATTTGAAGGGACGTGGACAGTTGTGGAGAAAGAGACGTGGGAAAGGAAGAATCCTTCTAGGGTTGGAAAAGGCTCATTGTCAGCCTATAAATACTGTTTCATCTTCTATTTTGGGACACATTCATCTGAGCAAAATATTACTCTACTCCTCAAACCATTACTCTCTTGTTAAGAAAATATTCAACAGTGTCGTTTACCTTTGTTAATTTGCTACGTCAAAGATCATCATTGTATTTAAAGCTTCGATCGTGATTTGGTTCAAACGTGGAGGGAGATCTGTTCTTTCCATTGAAGCAACATCCATCGACCCATCAAATACAATAAGCCTTTACTGCTTTGATTATTTAATTGTTGCTTGCTTCGTTTAGATCTGCATCTATCTTGATCGTAACATCTTTTAATCTGTGTTTAATTGGGGCAATCTGTTATCGTCACTCATTTGGCGACTATTTGATTTGTTCATCGGATCTGTTGTCGATTACGTTTGTTTATTCGTTATCGTTTCACGTTTATTCATTTCACTTAGTTGTCATCGTGTTGCTGTTATTTTCATTGATTCGAGTATCATAATCGTGTTCGGATAATTGCGCATCTTGATAAAACGAAGTCACTTCATCGTATATCACTGTCCATTCATTTAGTTCAAACTTGTTAGACAGCATTTATATCCTTGCCTGACATCGGATTTAATTGACGTCGAATTCACTTGATATCGAATCTACTTGACATCGATTTTAGAATTACTTCTGCATCAAACTCTTGAGGTCGATTAATTCATTCACGTAAACTATCTATCAAACGATCAAATTGAGATATAAAACGGTCGCCTAAGACTCAACTAAATATAAATCTAATTGTAAAACCTGATATATTTTTTGGGAAATACAAGATTGTTAAACATAGTAAATATTTTTAGTAGCTTCGATAAATAATTTGAGATAGAAGGAAGTTGTAATAACCACTTATTTGTATGATCGTAACAGTTTCGATTTTGAATTATTCAAAACCCCAAAAGATTGGTTAATAAGAGTTCTCGACAAACGAGGTGAAATCGTTTCAAATAACTGGGTCAAGTCAAATTCATTAGCTTCCGACGACATTATTTACTACTCCAACGGTAAGTTTTAAGACACTTGTACACTCCAAGATACTTTTCTCATAAATAGATATACTTAGTAGATTATCATATCGTAGCTAACATTTATTATTTTGAGCAGTTACACCATGTATTTGCAAAATCTGATTCAGATTAATGCTAATCAATGCAAATCCGTGACTTCAATTTGAACTGCCCGATCATATCATCAGCCTCTATGGAGTGTTGACCATCTCAAAGTGAAAATGTAAGATTTGTCATGCTAGTTTCATATTTTCCCTTCTTACATAAGAGGAATTAAATCCAGTGTAAAGAAGGACAATGAGAGTGCGGTGACGTTATGATGATGAAAGCATACAATGTTGATTGTAACTTTGGGTTAAATCACAAAAAATATATACATCTGTCAAGCTAAATTCTAAGAAGACATAATTAGCTAACTCAAGTCACTTGGGTCTAAGGCATACTTACTTCTTTGACAACATTTTTCATGTGTCATGTTGATGTGGGATACTACTCTTTAGTTGGGGTGTCACATACACCCCCTCTTATGGACTCAGTGTCTTCGTTGAAGTTTATCCGGCGTACTCGGGATGCCCAAACTCAGTTGAACCCTGTCTTACATCGACGAGGCTGACACGGAGTGGCTCTAATACCATCTGTAACAATCCAGCCCATTAGTGATATTATCCGTTTTGGGCGTAGGCTAGCACAACTTTAAAACGCGTCACTAGGGTCTACGACATACTTACTTCTATACCTAGCATCTCTCATAGTTATGCCAATTTAGGATACTACTCCTTAGCTGCGGTATTACATGTTTTTCATAAGAACTTTATAAACCAACAACCATGTCTATATATCCTCTTAGACTTGTCTCTAGATTCGATTACTATATCTGTTAATAGAAAACGTAGGTCAAATTCAAAATTCAACCTGATAAAATATGTACTACTTGATTTTAGTAACTATATAGTTGTTTGAGTTTGAATAAAAAGAGGTTGAAATTCAAAAATTCTACGAAACCAATTCTATGTAAACGAGTAGCACAAATAGAGTAAGCATTATATTAGGTAAAAATCTTATATTGCCTCACAGAATGACATATGGTATAAAGATCCGATAATTCTTGAAGATAGGGGTATCGAAGACGCAAAGATCTATTACGATGGGAGACCCAAGGACAACGCCTCCCACCACAACAGACTTGTAGCCGAATCATTTCGACTATGATCGCCTCTCTAAATACAAAGAGTAAACTTGATTGAATGCACAACAATAAATAAAGGTGGAATATTAGGAGTCAACCGTTGCAAATATTTATTTATATGATCGTGGCTCCGAGCCTCCGACCGTTATTATTAAGGGAATAATGGCAAATTCTGATTAAATATACGTCATTCAGTATTGTAGTCACTATACATACTCCTTTTTCCCCTCTCATATATACAATCATTTGCATTATTCCAAGCAATTAGAATTCTCTCTTTCTATTTTTGTTACCGTTTCGTCTATCAATTTGCTATTATGTCGAGTTTTCAATCAAAACCTGTGGTTTTCGAGCACGCGGATAAGCTGATTTACTTATTTAATTTTTTGTTGTCTTGTCTTTCAATAGAACTTTGCTAGTATTTCAATATAACCTTGATACAATTATATTGCTGGTTGCTTATTAAATAAATTCAATTGGTTAACTTATTCAGCCGACTTTTAGGTTAAAAAAATATTCTTTCTATTAAAGCGCATTATAATGAACACATAAAATAGTACTCCACCCCATCCATTTTATTTGGTGTAATAATATTTTATTCTTTCAATAAGGGAGATTTACAAATATATACAATCCTAACACCAAAATTACAAAAAATACCAACATTATTCCATTTTACAAAAAATACCAACATTTTTTTTACACATTATATATAAAAATCAACAAAACTAATAAATTAGGGTTCCTCCTTCTTCCTACTACCTCCCCTCCCCCCCCTCCCACTGCTACCACCCCAGGCGGCGCCACTGCCTAGTCACCGCCGGCTGCCACCGACTGCCGCCATCCACCACCGGTTTTTTTTCCTGTGTTTTTGAATCTAAAAAATGAAATACACATATAAACATTGATTTTTTTTTAAATTAAAGTTGGAAAATACATATAAACAAAAATACATGTAAATACACAAAAAAAAATTATGTTATACATGCACTAAACACACACAAATGTACAGATCTACAAATGAAACATACAAATTTATGTGTATGATATTTATTACTTGACATACACACAAAAATACATACAAAAAATACAAATAGATGCTCGGATATACACGTTCATACAGTGATATACACGTACATACACTTGTGTTCTGAAAATTATTACATGTATATACACGAACATACAGATACATACACTTGCAGATCTGAATTTGAATGTGTATATTCAAATGCAAAAAAAGATGAAGGAGAAGCAGATCTGAACTTGTATTAACAAAATACATATGTATACATAAAAATACACACATATACACATACAAAATGGAAAAAAAAAAAAAAAAAAAGGACAAGATCGGAAAAGAGAGGAGCAGATCTGCTCCACCGCGGCGGCGACCGGCGAGGGGGTGGGGAACGGCGGGAGGGTGGGGTGGGTGGGTGGGTGGAGGAGAGGAGAGAAAGAGAGAGGGTGAAGTTAGGGTTTTGGGTAGAGAGGGAAGAAAGGAAATGAAAAATTGTATATTTTGTAAAATGTGAAAAAGTGTTGGTATGTAGGGTAATTATTTAAAAGTATCGGTATTTTCTGTAATTAAGTGGTTTAGTATGTCAATTAGCGTAAAAATGTTAATAACCAAGAAGGTATTAATATGATTTTTCCAATTGTTACCCTTCCAATAAAAAATGACTTTGGAAAAATTCTAGGTAAATTAAAAAATCTTGGATAAAGGTTAGTATGGTCAATTGTATTATTAATTAATGCAAAAAAAGTGGTTCCTTAATATGTATGAAAATAGCTGAAACATCAAATAAAGTGGAGCGGATCGATTAATGATTTTTAATAGACCAAGAGCAGTTGCCAGATATGCTTAATTATTTATAACACGTACAAGTTAGTTCGTTCCCATTAGAAATAAACTAGAAATTAATGCAAGATATAAGTTTAACACTCCAAAATTATAGGGATAACATTTTCATGTAAAACGAAATGATCTGACGAGATTGATGCTGGTTTTTAATTTTTTTAAATGAGTTTGCAGCTGGTATAAAATAGTTTGCACCATTAGAAATTGTAGCTAATTTGAAATGTCACAAAAGAAAATCTAAGTTGAAAAAGAACACCTCAACGGCAAAGCGAATATCCTCCATGTTATTCAAAAATCAAAATACGTATCACGTCTTGTATCACATTCACATGTTATATCAAAACAAAGAATTTGTATTTACCTTATTTCTTCTACTTAGAAAATTGCTTCCCAGTAAACCAAAAACGGAAGCGGCCAAGTAGAGAAAAAAATAATACTAGTGTAGATGTAAGAAAAAGAAGTAAAATTTTCCCTAGAAAAATGCTTTACAAACTAATCTATCTTGTTAATTTACTGTCAAAATGAGCATTCTAATCAAGCATCTGGAAACAATTCTTCAGTAAGTGATGGAGCAATCCATTGTATCTGAACATGAGTCATTTCCCACAAGTCTTCATCATCTTTTGGAACCAAAATCTCCTTTTGCTTCATTGTAACAACCATCTTTTTCAACAACACGGGGATAGTATGTGGAAGTTTTGACTCACCACATTCTCCTAAATCAGCCTTCATGCATGTGTCCATTCTTCTCAAGATTCCCATCCAAAATGCCCTGAAACTTGGACATTCTGATAATGGTTTCAAGAACTGTAAAAAAACTTCTGTTAGAACCTCCATTGCTAGCTTTAGAGTCCCTTCCATACTTCTTGTCTCCCTTTCTGCATTTCCTCTTTTTGAGTATTCCAACATCTTCTCATGCAAATCATCGACCATCGCAAAGAGTATGAGATTGAAACAACTGAGTATGTTAGCTGGTGAAAAGTACAAATCCTCACCAAGAGCAAAACTTTTTTGTAAAGACATGACTGCGTGGTTCCTTATCTCTTCTCTTCTAGCTAAACTAGTCTTTCTGAATGCTTCCCCTAGTTTGGCAAAATAGGTCACTGTTAAGTTAGAAGAGCTAAGAGCTTTTGAACTTTCTTCCAGAGAACAACTGCTAGCACTACTATGTACACTTGTCGAGCTGCCTGGATCTGTGTATCCACTTTTATACCATTGAACTAACAAATTCACAGTATCAGACATCAAGTCCATGATCTTGATGTTTTTATCTAAAGGACTATTTTTCAATGCAACAAAGCCAAATGCACAGTCTATACAATAAGGGTAGTTCAATCTTGAAATATGGAAACCATCTGACATCAAATTTACCAGGGCCTCAACTCCTTGCTCATAGGTTTCTGGATGTCGCCCTGTGACTGATAGCAAATGCATGACCGTCTTCCATCCTAGTTGAGTTTGCAGATTCGCAGGATACTCTGTCAGGATTGTGGTGACAGACTGCACTAAGAAGTCACTGCAAGTATCAAGAATTTCTTTCTCCAGCTTCCACATCAAATTTATGGATTTGAAGATGAGTTCCTCAGGACTTTTGTCTGAATGAAAGGAAGACAAGAGTTTGAGACAGATCTTCATGAGGGCGATGATGCCCTTTTCTGCGAAAGGAATGGGAGAAAATAGAGGAAATTGGGCAACATCCAGTAGATATTCATTGTAATGAGGCCAAAATACCAAGAGCCTGTGAGTATTCGATGAAGCAATACTAACAATTAAATCGAAACAGAATCCAACAGTTTCTTCCTCTTCAATTGGGGTGCTAAACTTTTGGCCTTTCCCAGCTGCAGCAAATATCAAACAACGCCCTAGATTCAGCAACGATTCGTCAGGTAAACTCGAGCTATTGTTGAAGATGTTCCCTATGCGACACTGCTGAATAATTTTCAGGTTCTGTTCAAATTCACTTACACCCAGGTTCAACGATTCTTCTACACTTTCCATGGATAAAAAATGTGAAAATCGGCCTATTATGCCGGAATTATGGCGTTTGCTCCCACATTTAAGATGATCCTGAGCAGAAAAGATCAGGCCTGATGATGCAGATCTTTCATGTGCTGGGAGGTTGGATGACGCGTTTTCAGGCTCAACAACAGATTGTGGAAGCAACTTTAACCTTCTGAGTTTCAACAAACAATCCACAATGGTTCTCCAAGCTCCCCTGATGGACTTTTTGAAGTCATTTGCAATGGTGAAAACGGCTAGAGTTGCCATTCTTGGCTTCATATCGTTGCTGAATGCATACAAGGTTTCTTCTGAAGATGCATAAGGATTTAGTAATGTAGTAAATTTGCAGAATGAGCAGAGAAGCTCATCAAGGGTATCCTCAAGCCCATATTGAGTTATTCTAGCTATTGAAAATAAGGCCTCGATACATTCGTGCAGGATCTCTTCTTCGTCAGCCTGTTCGAAGATGGTGGCAAGTGTAGCAACAGTGGGACCAGCAATGGAGGCAAACATGTCTCGTCCTAGACGTCGATCAAAATTGCAGAATATGAAAGGTTTCATATTCTTTGATCGATTAATTAGCTGAATCCATCTGCTCGGATTCATCTCAATAGGGGCACCAGATGAACCGAACAATGTGATTGCATTGGTTGAAATGGAATGGAAAAGCTCAGAGAGGTATTCCCTGGGAAGATCTTGTCCTCCATTGATGGCTCTATTGTTTCTAATAAATTCGTCTTCTGTCATTTTCTTCTTGACTTGTGGATTATGCTGATCTGTGTTGAGCATTATCACAGAATAACAAAGTATGAAGACTGCATCTTTGCTGGCAAATATTTCTGAGGATTGTTGATCATAGAACCTTTCAGCAAATGCTTCAAGGATTCTTTGGATTTTCTGAGACTCACCCGGCAATCTGAAAGTCTCTAGATAAGTTCTCAAAGCAGTGTCAAGAACCATTCCCATAAACTCAAAGGTTTCCGTGAATTCTTTGAGGACTTGGATGTGGAAATCATCGGGATCACCAAGAAAATCACCGATTGCTACCTTGTTTAATCCTGGTGTGAACCGAAAAAACATGGCATAGGCTTTTGGATCAGGAGGATCTGGGATCAACAGGGAAAATTTCAAGTACTCCAGTCCCTTTTTTTCATCTCTACTGAAATGATTCCCGGCTATTAGTATCTTTCTTTTCTGAGCCATTCTCATTCTGACAAAGGCAATCCAGCTCTCTAAGTCTTCTTCATCTTCTTTAGACTTCTCTTCCCAGAATGGTCTATACTCGGAGATCTCAACAGGATACGGTCCAGAAGGTGTTGAATCATCTTCCTTGTCGACATTATCAGCTATATTATGGATAATCACTGCTAGCCCTTCAAAGGCTTGAACTTGTAAACTTGTCAAAGAGCCACCAGTAGGGAATGCATGCCTGCAAAGAGACTTGCCAATCTCCTCAAAAACATTTTTTAATATGGGGTTACAATCATAATTCACATAGGCCTCAATTATAAAAGTTGGTTGTCTGCAGAAATTTATAATCCCTTCAATTGCTACTTCTTGAAGTTGAAGTGAATTTGCTAAGCTTGTCACTTTAAGCAAGTCAAATGAGAAAAAAGCTTCCAATTGAAGACGAACAGACCTGTATATCAGAAGATAAAATCTAATAAATTTTGGCATTCAACATCCAATCTTTTTGCACAGACATGGACTTAGGAAAATCTTGGCTTCTGTATTTGTATAGGGAACTAACCTGCGAAGAAAGTGATAAATATTCAAAACAATGCTGCAAATCATGGACAAAACTAGCGGATTTGAGGACGTTCCATAATGAACCAAATGGTGGAAAAGGTCATCTTGAATCATCCTCAAGAGCTTTGGATGCTTACCTATGCTGTCACCACTTAATTCTATAGCAGAGTTGATCAAAACCAAGGCGAAAAGCTGAACATTTTCGTCAGCATTTTGAGATGTAATTCCATCAGTAGTGTCCATGACTTCCACTACATTGAGCAAGGAGCACAGGAAATGAAAGATATCGATAGCAGAACGAATCCCATACCCTGAATCCAAGTTGCTATCCTCAGTATCTGACTCGGAATCTTCCCAATCCTTCACCTCAATTTCAGGCAGACGCTGATATATGACATCTACAAGCTCATGCATTGCGTATCTGGCACTACGCTGAAGTAAATCACTCCGGTTAGCTGACTGCTGAACCACCTGAAAACACGTGTTCACAACCGTGCAAACAGACTGATCCGTGAGCAAAATAGAAGCAGGATGCCCCATTATTGCTGTCAATGCCTGCAAGATTTTCATCATAATAGCATCTTCAGAAATAGGATCAGTTTTCTCCAAACGACAGCCTGTTACAGCGGTGACAGCTGAATTAATAGCTTCTCTAGCCCCTGGACTCTTGTGATTAAAGATTTCAAGCTTGAGGATCTTAAGGACAGATGAAAGAGCTACCCCTGTGGCTGCAGCTGGAACATCATCACTTTGTAAAACATCAAGAAAAGGCGAAAAGTATATCACAGGGTCAATGGTTCGCCATTCTTGCTGAGGATTAAATATGAGTGATCTTAGTGATTTTAAGGAATGTGATAAATGAGAATCATAGTTTTCTTCAGGGGGGTGGTAGAAATTATGCGAATTTGCTTCAGGGGCACGTCGAATTACTGCTAGAACAGCTCCTACTTCCGTGTTCAACGTGCAAGAAATTCCCAGCTCCTTCCTTTTCATCTTTGTCATGGTTTCTTCATCTCCTCCTTCAGCACCCATTAATTTATAAATTCATATATTTATATTACATCAAGATATTTTGTGTTAAAAAGTACTCCTATCTCACAAGTGCAAAACTAAACAGTTAGGAATATTTTCTGCAGGTTGTTGTAACAAATAATTAAGGTGTATGTTAGATAATTCCTTTGAACATGATGAGAAAGAAAAAACCGAGATGTATTTTTAAAAAATGAGGCGGAATAGTTGCAAAAGAAGAGGTTAATATTATTTGGCGAGATTTTGTTGAGTTACTAAGAGGTAACAATTATATGCTTTGACTATTTCTTCCACAAACATCTCCTAGTTTTGTTTGTGTTCCTTCAACTGTGGATCAAACTTTATTTCATCCTTTATCTTTAAGGTAGAAACACAAGCGAATATTTCGTAGATTCAAGTCTTGTGACAGTAGACCCGACAAATAATGCTTCAGTGATTTTCAGGGCACTATGACTTCTTTTTTTTAACTAGACCCGACCTAACTAAATTAGACATAAAAATTAATCAGTCTTCATTTTTCTCATGGCAATTTTCACTTCAAACATGAAGATGGAACAAGTCAATGATTTCACTTTTGTTGAAGATGACGAGAAAATTGTGAACATTATGAAAGAAACCTGCGGAGCAAGAAACAGAAAGCACAAGCAAACTGCTCAAAAACTAGAGATAGAAGGAGAAAGAGAAAGGCATAGAAATTCAATGAAAATGCTATATTTTGAAGGAGAAATTACTACTCTTATGATGATACCCTTCTCTTAAACACAACATCATAATTTAGTAATACAAATGTTGACTTTGGGTAGGTCATTTACATCTTTTTCAGTCTTTATTTGTTGCAAATGGTACAATTTTGCTTTATTTCTTGCCGTCATGCTGGAAGTAATCACAAATAAAGGATGATCACATAATATTAGTATATATTATAGTTTTTCGTCTACATCTAGCACCTGCAAAAGCAAAGATTTGCTTGAACGACAATTGTGCAACATTGAAGTTTCTTCCACAAACCAAGAAATTTACTTAAGTTGCTATCTTATAAAACAGACAACATAATATACAGAATTTCAACAAAAGCTTTCCTACATTCCACTTGAACAGCTACTGTCATAATTTCATCCCATTTCCAACCTAAGAGTTTCACAAATATACAAGAACTATAATTCAGAGACTAACATCTTCAGCTGATGGATTTATCAGCCTTTAGTTCATGCCACAAGCAAAACAACGTATCAAATAGGTCATCGTTAACTCCACCTACATCTGTCTCCGAGATTGCTAGAAGCGTCTTCAACCTCTCTTCATGCAGTGTTGAAAAGCTAGCTCTTTCTTCACTTGACCTAAAACTTTCTCCGATCATTTCCTTCATGACTTGCCCTGCGTTCGATGCAGATTCAACCACGGTTTTTGGTATTCCAGCCATGAGTGCTACTTGCATTCCATAGCTCTCTGGACATGCTCCAGAAGCTAGCTGGTAAAGGAACACCAGCTCTTGTGCTGTCTGAGATGAATTTTGAGATTTCAACTTGAAAGAGCAGGCCATGTGTTGTAATGTCACATGAGGATGAGAAGCGAACTCTTTCGTGAGTGGATGATAATGCGTGGCAAACAGTAAGCGGCAGTTCACCGTTTCTACAAGGTGCCGGAATACCTGGACAGAACTTGTAAGATGTCAAAAGGTTCATTTCACAGTTTGAAAGTATGAAACAAACCGAAGATGTCACGACCAAAATGACTCAAAGACGAGCAAGATTAATCCCCTTCAATAATGCAGGCAATCTTAAAGGCATTGGTTGAGCCCCACCAAGTTTTCTCAGCTTCATAGCTACAGTACCTCCATTCTCTATCTTGTGATCTTATACTTAGTGATAACATGATGGCATCACTTAGCAACAGGTCACATGCATAAAGCTAACTCAGATGCCAAAAGCAAACTCTCTAGTAATCGCAGATTAATAGTTTGGTATATCAAGCCACAGTTTAGGTATCACTTTGCTTGAATAGTTCAACTAAACACAAGGTATTTTAATAGAAAGCTGTTAAGATAAGATTCTGTATACAATGTTAGGCACTTATCATGCATTACACAGTTGAATGGGAAAGACGGATCAAATATCATGCATAACAAATGTGAGAAAGAATATCACAATTAGACTATCTCATGAAAGAAAACAGAACTCTTGCATGCAGATAATCATACAATTACAATCAAAGAAAATAGCAGGAATCTCACAGCATATGCAATAGCGTATCCATCAAAAGTGCTTGTTCCTCTGCCCAATTCATCCAGAAGAACAAGGGAATTGTGTGTAGCATTTTGAAGAACTGACGCGGTCTCCGTGCACTCGATAAAGAAGGTGCCTATGAAAAGTATAAACAAGAATGAATACTTCTAAAAAGATGAGAATAATACCTATGAAAAGTATAAATAAGAATGAATACTTCTAAAAAGATGAGAAAAAAATTGTGAGCATGTGACTATGGTCTATTTTTCTTCATGATGCTCTAAAAGAGGATAATAAATGTGAAACCACAAACATGTGGTGTCATTGACTTAAAATCATCTTTAATCCTAGAGCGAAGGAGTTCAGTACTGTTCACCCCAAATCCACGGCTATAGACTTTGACTCATGCCGAAAGAACATGTGATAAAGCATGAACTACATTTCTCCAAAGAAGTCCACCTGTTACGTCCCTCTTTGAGTGAAGAAGAGAGGGGCTTTGTCTAGACAGTCTTGAGCCATGTTTATAGCTGAAGCCTGAAGTAATAATTTCCATTTCCATATATAGCAATTGCTAAAATTGTAAGTGATCATTAGGATAATGGTGAGGAGAAATGCAGAGACTCGGAGAGCATAAACAACGATTGTCTGTTTGTCTATCCTGATGTCAAACTGGAAACACATGGCACTCCATTATCATTTTTATGATAATTGGATAAACCACAAGCAGAGTAGTCACTATGAGGAAGATTATCACTTTATTATTCTAAAAGCAGTCAATTATATAGGTCTCTTCCAGTCCAAACTTCTTTATTCTATTTTTATCTTTCTGATTCTTATCCCATTCAGACAGTGGTCTAGTACAATTTGGAGACAATGGCAATAATTTTAAACTATACTTTTCCTTGTAAATTAAACGCATTTCATTCAGAGCATGAATGACTATGGAATTATGGATAATAAAACAGAAGGTAAGGGAGCCGGGGAAGGGGGGAGGGGGTGCGCTGCGATAGTTAAAGTAATAAATACTCTTTATGTTAAAACTTACTTTCACCAGTCATGATTCGATCAGTGGCTCCAAGACGTGTAAAAATGATGTCAACAAGTGAAAGCACACATGTTTCTCCAGGCACATAGCAGCCCAGCTGCAGTGAAATAGATATCTTTAAATTCCAGAAGCCAAGTAGCATGTAAATCAATGCAGCTTCCAACATAGACAAGAACCCCACCTGAGCCATTATGACGGCGAGACAAGTGGCACGCAAAAGGGTTGACTTTCCACCCATATTTGGTCCAGTTAACAGCAAAGTACGAGGATAACAGCAATTCATATTCCCTCCAAGATGGAGATCATTAGGAACAGGCAGTCCCCCACTTTCACCAAGAGCATATGGATGCCACAAACCTTTGATGTCTAGTATTGGTCCAACAGTCTCTTTGCATAACTTAGTTGGCTTCGAAAGAGGCAAGATCACTGGTCTACACACAGCGCCAGAAGAAAATTTTGAGGTAATGGAAAATGATCTTAACACATCAACGCAACTTATGGCATGAATGACTTGAGACCACTCAGTAGCCTTCTCAATAAATAACTCCATCAAAATGGATAGTGTTTCAGCATCAGAACCAGTAGCATTATGGTCCTGGCATAGGACAGAGAAAAGGAATTACTGACACAGCCCTCTGCAGGATAAGGTTAGTAAGAAAGAAGGTTCGCCATTATATGGTGCATACAACCATGGAAAAGTATCAACTGAAGTACCAGATAATGACATAGCGATGAATGAGGGAGCTGCATTTTGATCTGAGTAAACTTTTTAATTTAAAGTTTGTATTTCTTTTTCTTTTTCTTTTTCTTGTTTCTTTTGGGAACAGGCGGGGTTGGGTGTTGTAGAGGTTGTGGACAGCTGTGGGGAAAGGAAGCAGTTTGTTACAGTTCCAAAAGATGTTTTTTCATCGAAGCAGCAGACTGTTAATCACATTTCACACTAGGCTTTAAAGACAAAAACACTTAAAGAGATCCTAACCAGTCCATAGCATTGTTTCCAATTTGCTATCAAGCTAGCTAATCCAGAAAATTTAATTAAAAAAAAATCATGCATAAACAATAATTCCATTACAAGAAATAAAATTGTGAGCTGTTTAGTGTAAAAGCAGTTATAAAGGTCAATGTTACACCATAATTTCCCGAAGCCCTCAAAAACCTGTTTTTTCCAAACAATAAACGACTGCAATTTGGGTACATATAATGTAAAGCAATTTGCCCCAGCAATGCTGTCAATGTAACAGTTCATTCAAGAAAACAGCAAATACTTGAAGATGCAGATTTAGGAAACCTCCATGTCTAGACTGACGGGCAGATTATAACATGCATAATGAGACAAAACAACGAGCACATTCATCAATTTGAAGATTAAAGATATTAAAAATTAGAAATATTATGGTCCAACACAATCTTGACATGAAAAGAGCCAAAATACTTGTATCACAAACCTGATAATTGGGGAAGTCACTGTCAATTGCTGCTTCAAATTGGGCAAGGAATTTAACAAGCCCATTGTCACCATCTAGAACAGGCAGAGATACCACTTTAGCTAGGGAAGAGGTCAGACGTTCCTTTTGCAAAAACCTTAACAATTCAAGCCCAATACGTAGCCCTTTAACAAGCGACCCAAACACTTTCACCTGTAGGGACAAGAAGAAACATTAACTGAAACAGAGGTTATATAGACTACAAGAATAGAAATGCGAGGGTAATTCTGAGGGGCTGATCCAGAAATTCTTTGTGGAGGAAAAAAATACCATGGAAAGGTGTGAAAATGACAATAGAAGCTCAACTACCAATTATTGGCTTGTCTTTCTTCCCAGAAGCAGATTGACTTTTTTTGCTTTTAACCACACAAACTAGTAATTCAGGTAGTGAGAGCATCTATTGGAACATAACTGCACCAAGGACTAAGCAAACCAAATTCTAATGTCACAGGACTTACTCGCTTCTTCAATATTTTGCCACCAATCAAGGGCAGTAGGAGTGCTTCAGAAGATTGAATGCTACCCTTAACTCGTCCAAGCAACCTATCCAAATCTGGAAGTTTGCGAAGAGATTGAGCAGCAGATAATGTAACCTCTGAATTTTCAACAAGTTTGTCAACCACGTCAAGCCTATGGTTGATTTTCTCCACATCTTTGAGGGGATGACAAACCCAGTTTCTTAAAAGTCGCTTCCCAGGTGATGTAATACAGTTGTCGAGATACTTGTATAAAGTACCTGAAACACAATGCATAACTCAGTCACAGTTAGGAGAAAAGCAAATATAATTGCCAGACCTGCCCCTTAGAATCAGTACAGAGCTTGATTAGAACAAAATAAAAATTGTACTTGCCTGATGGACTCCCATCAGTATTATTATTGAAGATCTCAAGATTGACAAGTGTCTGTCCGTCCATTTTGAGGCAACCCTTGTAGACTTCATATGATAGAACATCGCCATTACGTAAGACCTCATCTAACTGTTAAATCCAGAACATAACAATCACCAAAATAATACATACATGTTACAACCTCTCAGAGGATAAGGCCATGGTTCTGAGACTTACCATCAATCGCTCTAAATGATTGACAAGACCCCCAAGAGCAGATAAAGCAAGATCGTGGTTCACTACTCCATCAAAGGCATGATCCCACTTATCACAAAATCCTCTAAAGTAACCTTTCAACTCGAAGAAATTCTTCACTTGTGCGGGATCAACAAAATCAGCACCTGACTGGACTGGAGACAAGAGTGGTGCAGCAGGACCTAAATGGACAAAGGATACTGAGTGTTCCAGCAATGACAAACTAAAAATTTAAGCTGCTTCATTATCTTTTCAAATCCCATCCTCTTTAGGCGAATTTTTTTGTCGCATACATACTATACAGAACGACCAATAAAGACCACATGCATGGGTTTCAGGACAAAAACTAAATGGAACAATAAGAAGATCCAGGCTTTCACACTGCATTACCCAAAGAGGAAACAGCTTATTGACATGATGGGCAGGAGAACCTGTGTTAGATAATCCGGATAGAACTATTGCAATGACAGCCATTACAAATACAGGAAGCAACTGTTCAAGAGACAAAATCCTCACCTGTTAAGGAATATTTTTTAAGAGCTTTCTGAGCATCCTTTGACAAACCTGTTAAAATAGAAGTGAGACGAGGAAGTCAAGCACCGGCATAATTACTTCCAGTGCACAAAATAATCCTCCCAAATTCTAATTCAACAAAAAGGTTTACCCCTAGCTTCGTATATAACTTCCTTCGGTGACACCTGCAGATGCAACAAAGAGCAACATATAATTATCAACCAAAAAACTCGCATATCCATTAAGCTAACCAAAATAAAATAAAATTAGATCTATTGTGTCGTACTTGCATCAGCAAAGCCCCCAAAGCTGCACAAGATGCATCATCGCTGATGGAACCAACCCAAACTTTCAAAGCAGCACAATCGACAAAAGCAAAGCCAAAAGCAGTTGAACCATTCTCCAGCTCATTGCAAGTCTATATATAGTAAAAGAAGCCATAAAATTCCTTCAGTTGAAGGGCTCACTTTGTAACACAAGGATAGTCATATGGACATTTAAAAGATTTTTAAGTATTTCTTTTCAGAGAAAGTAAACAACATAAGATAAAAGTGCATGAAGCTTTATTAAGTACATGTAACAGATAACTTTACTACAACAACATACCCAATTAGGTCCCACAAGTAGGGTTTAGGGAGGGTGAGTTGTACACAGAGTCAGACCTTACCCCTACTTGTGAGAGGAATAGAGTTTGTTTCCGATAGACCTTAGGCTAAAGAAAAGCGTTTTGAAAACCAGTTTGAAAAATGCAAGAGTAAAAGCTAAGATAAAGTATGGAAGAAAAGAAAGGTATCACCAACAAAATAGTGAGGATAACAAAAGTAGAAGAAACAACAACAATAGTAATAAATAAAAGAAATACTAGAATAATATCATACTACTGGCATGTATAATTAACAGATATATCATGCTAATGGCCTCAATTTATTTTAAAAGATGCTGACCTCCTTCACGGCAAGAAGATGAACTGCATCAGGCCCAATGTTACCCTCACTTGTGGTAGCTGGGGTGAGTACATGAACTAGTTTTCTACGAATAACCTGAAAAAGTATTGCTCATCATCAAATCACTCAATGCCATGATTAACAAGTAGCATCGATAGTACTCATTTGAGAGACAACAGAAGAATTTATGACTGCTCAACAAAAGGGTTAATAAAACTATAAAAGACCAGATCATGTATCTTTTGTTGCTTTACTATAACATTTAGAACAGCTTAAGGACTATCACTAATCTCACACAGTCCTAAGCATTACAACTGTTTTAAAAAGAACTAGGTTGAGTCACATAGTTCATGCACTTACAGAAGTAGAGCCTCTAGATTTTGCTTGCTCAGATGTTTCCAACTGTTCTATCCGTCCTACTTTGTACCTTCAATTTGTTAGATAAATGACAAGATACCATCAGATGAGAATAAGATACTAAAATAAGTAGTTATCAACAATTTGGTCGGTTGCAAATTGCCACTAACATAAGTCACATGCCCTGAACTATGAAGAGAAGGTGATATAGAGATGGCTTGTTAAAAAATGACTAAGACAGAAAAGCTCATTTACTGAAACATAGAAATAGGAAACCAGAAATTGGTAGAAGTAAAAGCTCTTAGCCTGTTTACCTGGAAAAAAAATACAGAGTCCAAATAAGAGACTTCTCACACTTACCCTCGTGCTAGGAGCTTCTGAATAGCTTCATCGATCCCACTTTCAGATATGCCAACCTGAAAAACAAGCAAGAAAGTAACTCCATGGATTAGATACAGAAGATTAAACTAAACCTCAAAATGAGCAAAATTGCCTTTCTAGATAACCCGAGTGACCTAACTACAGCATACCTGTCGACACTTTCCCACGCCACTTAATGTCATTTTCCAATCAAGCTCCTTGTGACCGATTTCAGCATCTAGCTCATACAGCTCATAAAATTTTCCCTTAAACAGCATCAAAGATTTAGAGAAACTAGATCATATAAGAAGCCTTGCGCACAACTGTTTTGAAATAAAAGAAAATAAAATAATACGTCTATGTAGGACTGAAAGTTATGGGAAAAAAAAAAAAAGACGAGCCAGAACTTAATATTGAAAACTATCTGAAACAAACTAATGCATGACTTAAATAGTAGAGCAGCAAGGAATCTTCTATTAGTGGTTTCATAGCATAAGTGTCCACTCATATAACGAAAGATATAATAGAACAAAAAATAAATTTCCCTGATGCTTTTGAAACATTGAACTTTTATTCCAAGGATATACTCCAGGCATGTAACAAGTGTAAGCATATCACCATTTTCCCGAGTAGACCAGCCAAATCCTGTCGTAAGTCATAACAATACAGAAGAATCGACGTTCTTAGGTAATATTCATGTTATCTCCCAAGTTCCATCTAGAAGCCTTTAGGTAATCCAGATACTCAATATTCACAAGCCTAATCATCTGGATTGTCATTCTTTCCAGTTGTCTTTCAGCTCAATTTCTCTAGTATGACGAAGTAAAAGTGGTACGTCATATTATTAACTAAAAGCAAAGCTCATACTACCTATCCAGAAGAAAAAAAAAACAGTAAAAGCTCGCAGCAATGGGGAAAAAAAAAAGAGAAAACTGAGATACAACTGTGGTGGTAAGTCACTTTTTGCAGTAAGGTGATGACACGGAGCGGCTGGAAGGAAGAATATACAAGATGGAGAAGTAGAACTAACCACTTTAAAGAAAAGCACAACATCCATGTATTTACATTTGACATCCCAATACTGCTTCTGAGAAGCGGACATTTTTCTCAAAGCATCAGGAGGAATATACAGAGTTCGCTTGTCATAGAGTGGGTCCCCTGGCCTTATACCATTGGCATCCTTGATTTGAGATGGAAGAAGCCACTCAAACTTACTAGCCATTTCAAACTCCTCTTCGAGGTTCTTCCTTTCAAAATTCAAACCCTCAGTTTTAATCCTCTTGCTTGCTTTAATTGAAGAGCAATCATTCCTATCCTCTGATGTACGAATGTCATCTTGGAATCGCTTTAACCCAGGTGCAAAAGATTGCATACTTGGCGTTTCCGGCCCAAAACCAAAATCATCACTTTGTATAAGAGATACTGATCTTTTACCCTCTTGACTACTTTTTCCATTAGAACTAATAGAGCTTTTTGTAGCGGCTGATTGCACGGTAACAGAAGCATTTGCCAATGTCTCTGATCCTTCTTTTTTTATACAAACAGAGGAGATCCTAACTGGATCATCTTTCATTAGATCCCTGTATGCAACATCAAAAACTAGTTAATATCACACCCCGTTTCACAAGACAGTATGAATATTTGGCACCTACATTATAGTCAAACAACTGTTAACATCAAAATAGCGAAAAGTAATGATCATTCCATCACCCACACGAAAGATAAAAACAGAAAAGAACAAAACATAACAACATTGTTATTGCAACGACGGAAAAAGATTCACAGTAAAAGCAAAACCAAACCACCTTTAACACAAACGCGTTGCTAATGGGATATAGTAGTAATAGTATAAAACGCAAACTCTTTATTTCAATGGCAAATATAGGAAGAAATTAACATATAGAACTAACAGCAGTTTGTTAGTAAATATACATAATTTAGACAAGGCTTAATTTACTTAAAATAGAATAGCAATTTACAAAGAAGTAGGAAACACAACCAACCATAACACAAAGTAGCTCCAATTAGCTCCGATATAGTACATAGAGAGAGGATCATAAAGATTTTATAATAGTATCAATTAAATTTTCAGTTGTATGCCTTAAACAAATAGCCAATAACGATGCAAGGGAGCAGTGGAATCCAACGGTATCAAATGTAAACTAAAAGAAATGAATAAATCAACATAACATTGAATAGCAATAAGTTAGTTATTACATAATTTTTTACAAGGCTTATACAAATAAAATGGAAATTAAGAAAAAACACTAGGTGATTTCTTCACATCTGTCTAATCCTTGGTAGACAGATTTACTCGATACTTAATTAGTCAAGGTCACAAGGTAAAGTAGAGCGTGAATAATTAACATTAAAAATTAGGAAAAATGTCGAAAATATTAGTACCTATCTAAGTGCGGTTTTTCTTTGTTCTCGACCTTAATAAACTTGTGCTTAATAAAAGAGAAAACAGAAGGCTTCTTCTCATCATCGCCATTGTTAAACGGGAGAATCTGACGTGGCACTTTCTCCGGAGGAGTTTCGATTTCCAAAATTTCTTCCTTAATAGCTGAAACCGGAATATTAGTTGCATTTCCATGCGACGGTTTTTTCAGAAAGGAGAGTATAGATTTCTGCCGCTGCATTTTTCAATCGCCGGCGGTAAGGAGAGGGAAAAAGAGAAATGGCGCCAAAAGATTTTTTGGGTTTTGGGAATTGAAATGATAGTAAAATTTTGTAAGTTGTGACTGTGGACTGTGAAAAGGGGAGGCTTAAAATGAGGGGTAATTACTCTTGGGTACTGTGAAGTTCGCGTGTTAACGGTCGTTTATTCAATAGTTGGGTTTGCTTAATATTTAACGGCGTTATACACAATACTACAATTGAAAATTATAAGTAGGTACTATGTTTTACCTGTCTAATACTAATATAAATGAATAGAAGTCGTGTATATATGTATTTTTTTTTATTTAATCATGGTTGGGTGGTACATATTCTCACCTTAATTTGCGACTCTCGTGGTTAACTTACTTGATTTGGTGTAAATATCGAGTAAGAGTAAGTTTTTACCCAACAATCATTTCCAAAAAAGGGAAGTTGCATAAGAATGGTGAGAACTAAGCTCTCGCAATATTATCATCTTGCTCGTGTTTTGCAAGGTAGGAGTAATAACTACTTTATTAGCTTCTATATTGATAATATGCCAAATTTATGCATAACTGAATGTGTGTTACCCATACTTTGGTGTGTTCTAGTGACGTTTGACGACAAATATATGATGAATTGAGCTAATGTGTTGTGCTTTGATGTATATGAGGCTAAGAATGTCAAAGAAAGATGATTTGAGCGAAAATGGAGCAAAAAATCAAAATCTGAAAAAACTGAAGGGTGTTGTGCGTCGCATGACCATAGCACAGTGTTTAGACAAAATTTTGATGAAGAAAAATATTTCCGAGACAGTGAGCTAACTCCTCATCGCATCGGAGAAGAGAAAAATGATCTTTGGGTGTTTTGGAATGGTTGTGCGTTGCACAAAATAATGAGAGAAGTTCTAGGAGCCTTGTGTTGTAGGTGTGTTTCGCACAGCTATAATGCAAAGGCAAAAATTATGCAATTTTGTATGAAGGGGCAGTTCGATCATTTGGCTCAGGAACGTGATATAAAGACCTAAAATTCAATTTTGAGAGATATTCTGAACCTATTCCACATCAAAAGGAGGCAAGGAAGAGAGAAATCAAGATTCAAGGCTCTATTTCATCCATCTATCCATATTTTTGTGATTTTGTATGCTTATAGTTATTTCTTATCTTAGAACATGACTGTGAGTGATTAAATCACCAATTCTAAGGTTTATTGAACCACTCCACATGCTTGTGTGATGATAATTATTGTTTTATGAATGAACCATGTTAATTCTTTATATCGATGTTATTTACAAATTTCATGCTGATTAATTGGTAGGATCCCCAATTAACTGTTTCCTTTATTCTTTTGATTACTAGGAATAGATTCATGAGTTAGGGTTAAACACATAGCAGTATTTCAACCTAAAACAAAAGCATTGGTTAGGTTGTCAAAACGGTGAATTAAGAATATTGATCTTTGAACCATAAGTGTAGTTCTCCGTATCTTCATTAGTTAGTTGGAATAGTTAATTAATGAAAGTTATGATTACTTAACGGAAGTGGGTAATTGTAAACTTGGAGCACTTGTTCAATAGAAAGAGTTAGGAGGAATTGATAGCACAATACTTTAACACGAGTTAGGAGTTTGGGAAAATCAATCCTTGGTTTCACATTTCTTGAATTAAGTCTATCTCTCTATACTTGTTCTTTACTTTCTTGTCTAGTAGTGTTAATTTAAAACTAAACAAAAAATATACTCTTGAAGTTGATTAGATAGATAGTTTAGCTAAATTAATTGCTAGGAGTCGAGTTCTATATGAGAATCGACCTCGGGACTTTAAGTACCGAGTTATATTTGCCGCAACCACTTAATCCCTTTAATAAAGCATAGTTGGGCGTGATTTTATACATACATACATACATACATATATATATATATATATATATATATAGGATTTGCTAACCTACTACATGAAGGTAGTAGGTTAGCAATGTACCCAATTTTGAGTTGACTAAAATGTCCTTAAGAAACAATGCCAACTTATAAATCTTGAGGATAATTTTGTCTTTTCACTGAAAAATGTACCCCCAACCCCTCTCTGTCTCGTCCTATTGAAAGTTGATCAAATTCCCGTCCAAATCTTTAGGTTCTAGCAATTGTCCTCTTATTCAGACTCTACTTCGAAATGCATCAAGTTAAAAAGACTATCTTGGAGACTATTAGTTATAACACCAATCTCCATTAAAGTTCTCATTGAACCAACTATCAGTTATAACTATATGCTTCTACAATTTCTGTAATATTAGAGGCTGTTCGGGAGTATTTTACAAATTGAAATGGAGTCTTGTCCTTTACATGAACATCAGCAGTTTATATAATTCTAATTAAAGCACTTCAATTATCACACACACACAAAAAAAAAAAGATTATTAAGCTTCAATTGTCTCCTTCTAAATAGATAAAAACAAAAACCTTCGAATACTATAACCCAGCTACAAAATTGAAAAATGGATCTAAAATAAGTAAGATGATTCAAATCAATAAAGGAAGAGAAATGGAGGAACTGCGTAAGGAAGAATTTGGGGATCGGGAGTGGAAGTAAAGAGTGGGGAAAGAAGATAGAGTTAGTTTTATTTTTCAGTGAAAATACAAAATTATCCTCAAGATTTATAAGTTGGCATTGTTTCTTAAGGACATTTTAGTCAACTCAAAAGTGGGTACATTGCTAACTATAGTCATAATTATGAGGAATTATTAGAACAATACTGTTGAGAAGACAGAGTCTTAGTGGTTGACTAATGCAGTTAGTTAGTAGTTAAGTTAAACAGTTAGTAGTTAGTAGTAGCAGTTAGTTAATCCAGCTAGGATAGTTAGTTAGTCCAACTAGGATCAGTTAGTGGAGTCGGTTAGATTTGGCTTATAGATTACATTGATGTTGAGGTGTTATATGCATTGCAGTTGTACATATACATTGAATTAATACCAATATACAATCAGATTCATTTACAAATATTCTCTCACTAGAAATCTTCCCTGTGTTCTCCAACTGTAACTACCATTGCTCAACCCTCTCTCAGCTAGCATCCATGGCAATGGAGCTTGGATAAGTACTTCTTTACATGGTATCAGAGCACACTATCCTTAATCAGCTTCCGTTGAGTACTAATTCTGCAGTAATACTCTCAATTTTTTGTGAATCGATTTGGTACTTTTTTCTAAGGTTTGGTGAGCTAAGATCGCAGGAAATCAGTTGAATCAGTCAAATCGTGATCCACTCTCTGATCACAATCACCCGTTGTTCCTATCTCCAGCAGACACTTCCGACGTCTCTCTTACTTCGATTCAACTCACTGGAGCAGAGAATTATGCACTATGGAGTCGCTCCATGAAGATTGCACTGCTAGGAAGGGGAAAACTGGGTTTCATTGATGGATCGTGTAAGGAGAAGGATTATGATGAAATTTTAACCCGGTAGTGGGATAAATGCAATGTTATTGTCCTATCATGGATCATGAACACAGTTTGCTCACTGGCATTGTCTATGCATCAGATGCACACAGAGTTTCGAAAAACCTTAGAGAGAAATTTGATAAGGTAAACAATGCTCGTATTTTTCACCTTCATCGTGAGATTAATATGGTGAATCAAGGATCTGGTTTAGTTTCAACCTATTTTTCTAAACTCAATGACCTTTGGGATGAGTATGATGCTCCCCCCCCCCCCCCCCTAATATGATTGTGATAAGTCTAAATCATTTGTAGAACATATTCAACAACAAAGGCTTTTCCAGTTTCTAATGGGGTTGAATGACTCATACACTAGTGCTAGGAGTCACATTCTCATGATTCAACCCACGCCCATAGTGAATCAGGCTTATGCTTTGATAATTCAAGAAGAGAGCCAAAGACTCCTCTATAATGTAGCACACACACTGGATCTAAATGAGTCTGCTGCTTTATATGGGAATATCAAGGACCTAGACCCACACAGAATTTTAGGGGAAACAATTACAAGGACAATGATTATGCAAGATCAACTGGAAATAGACAGAGACAGAGCTCTAAGTGTAGGAAGTTCTGTGATTATTGTCTTATCAAAGGACATACCAGAGATGAATGTTGGAAGTACAACAAGAAGAAGCCTTATGCTAATTGTGTTCCTGACTTTGAGAGCTTTCAAGGTGTCTCTCACAATTACTCACAGCCTGGAGCTCTTGCTCCACAAGGGGGAACATACTGCAACAATTTCCTACAGTCACAAGGATCTCAAGGAGGAAATCAGATGCACCACTTTAACCAGTCACAAGCTTCTGAATCTGGATCCACCTCAAATCAAGGGCATACATCACAAGGAAATGGACACCATCTCACACAGGATCATCTCCAGTAGATACTGCACTTGCTGAATAAGGGCAAGGAGCCTGAACCTATCACAGCTAACACAACAGATGCAGGTATGGCAGTATCTCTATTGTTTGGACTAGATAAGGGGCAGTGGATTGTAGACACAGGAGCCTCCAATCACATGGTTTCAGATTCAAATTTGCTGCATACATACACCCTTAGCACAGGGTCAGTTACTTTACCAACAGGTCAAAAGGCTACTATAGCACACACAGGATCAAGTAACCTATTTATAGATAAAACTCTAGATAGTATACTACATGTTCCAGCTTTTAAGTACAATCTCTTATCAGTATCTCAGCTAACTAAGCAATTACAATGCAGAATAGTGTTTCTGCCTAATGCATGTGTATTTCAGGATCTCTGCACTGGGAAGGTATTGGGGATTGGTAGAGAGGTCAATGGTCTGTACTACCTTGCTGAGCAGGCTCACATTATAAATTCAATAAACAATAAACTTATAAACATGTTGTGAATATCACAAAGGATGCAGCAGTTGCAGAATCAATAAGTTTCAGGACTTGGCACCAGAGGATGGGACATGCACCTTTGGGAGCAC
The DNA here is from genome assembly GCA_037355625.1 of Petunia x hybrida. NCBI lineage: Eukaryota > Viridiplantae > Streptophyta > Magnoliopsida > Solanales > Solanaceae > Petunia > Petunia x hybrida. Next base: position 3,442,991 of record JBBBVM010000081.1, read on the forward strand.
TCAAGATGATTCCTAAATTTGGCAGCTTAAAGGATGATAAACATCACTGTACTATATGCCCACTAGCTAAGCAAACTAAGAGTCATTTTCCCATTAGTCATAATAGATCACAACATTTATTTCAGCTTGTTCATGCAGATGTTTGGGGCCCCTATAGGGTCCCAACTCATAGTGGGAAAAGATTTTTCTTGACTTTGGTAGATGACTACTCTAGAGTTGTATGGTTGTTTTTTATGAATACAAAAGCTGAAATATTCTGCAATGTGAAGTATTTCTTTCCATGATTAAGACTCAATTTGATACATGTCTTAAAACACTCAGAACTGATAATGGGACAGATTTTTTCAACTCAGACATGGATGAGCTATTGGCACAATATGGCATAGTGCATCAGAGTTTTTTTCCCTTATACACCACAACAAAATTGTGTTGTGGAAAGGAGACATAGGCATGTTCTTGAAATGGCAAGGGCTTTGAGGTTCCAAAGTTGTGTTCTACTTAGATTTTGGGGTGAATGTGTCCTTACAACTGTCCACCTTATTAACAGGTCACCCTCTGCATCCCTAAAGAGCAAGACACCATATGAAATGATGCATCAAACAACACCTACTCTGGATCACTTGAGAGTGTTTGGATGTCTGTGCTACTTAGTAAACAATCACATTCAGGACAAGTTCTCATCTAGGGCCCTGCCTGCAGTCTTTATGGGGTATTCACCCACACAAAAGGGGTACAAGTGCTTTGATCTACAGTAAAAAAAGGTTTATTATGAGTAGGCATGTAGTATTCAAAGAAGATATATTCCGTTTCAGACAAATGAAGCATGGTTCAGCCCCTTTATTTCCAGTTCCTGTTCCACCTCCAATTGTCTATGATGAGCTATATTGCCCTGTATACACTGATGCAGCACCACCATTCACTGATTCAGGTGCTTTCCAGCCTATTTCTCCTGACTTATTACCTGCAGTCAGTCCAGATGCTGATATATTGCCCCATTCTCTAACACCTAATTCTCCAGAGGTTATTGAGACCACAGACCCTGATTTGCCCTCAGTATAAAATGAACCTCCTACTGCAGATATCATGAGGAAGTCTATCAGGACATCTGTGGCTCCTAAATAGTTCCAAGACTATGTCATTCCCTCTAAGGGTGTGCCAAATACTGGCACCAGCAACACAGCTTGTCACTCTTGCAAGTACCCTATGTCTTCCCATCTCAGCTATGAGCACCTCTCTCCTTCTTATGCAGCTTGCCTGCTCACTCAATCTACAGTTATGGAGCCAAAGCATTTTCATGAGGCCTCTAAGGACCCTAGGTGGATTTCTGCCATGCAGGATGAGATCCAGGCCTTGCAGGATAATAACACCTGGATGGTAGTACCTCTTCCACCTGGTAAGAGGGCCATTGGTTGCAAATGGGTGTACTTAACACCTGGGTGGTAGTACCTCTTCCACCTGGTAAGAGGGCCATAGGTTGTAAATGGGTGTACAAGGTTAAGTTCAAAGCCATTGGTGAAGTAGAAAGGTTCAAAGCCCGGCTGGTAGCCAAAGGCTACAGTTAAAAGGAAGGCCTAGATTACAAGGAGACCTTTTCTCCTGTAGCTAAAATGGTCACTGTCAGATCAGTCTTTGCTATGGCTGCATCAAACAATTGGTGCCTCAGATGGATGTCTATAATGGTTTTTTGCAAGGAGACCTTTATGAAGAAGTGTACATGCAATTGCCTCAAGGCTTTGGCACCAATGAGGAGTTTAGAAACAAGGTCTGTAGATTGAAGAAGTCCTTGTATGGCTTAAAACAAGCCTCCAGACAGTGGAACTTGAAGCTAGTTGAAGCATTGAAAGCACTTGGCTTCACTCAGAGCCATTTTGATTACTCACTATTTACTAGAAGGAGGGGAGCAGAACTTGTAGCGATCTTTGTGTATGTAGATGACCTACTGATAACAGGGAATAGTGTAAAGCTCATTGAGGAAGCCATAACCAGTCTGCAAAAGAAGTTCAAGATGAATGACCTGGGTGAATTAAAGTTCTTCCTAGGTATTGAGTTTGCAAGAAATAAAGAGGGGATCCCGATGAACCAGAGAAAGTATGCTCTAGAATTAGTTGCTGATTCAGGTCTAGGGGGAGCTAAACCAGCCTCCACTCCTCTTGATTTTAATCAGAGACACACCTCCTGGGACTATGATGAGTTCCTAAGAAAGATTTCTATACCAGTACCTGAGGATACCCTGTTAGAGGATGTTGAGCCCTATCAGAGACTAGTAGGGAGACTACTTTACTTGACAATGACAAGACCTGACATAGCCTTTACCGTTCAGGTGCTCAGTCAGTTTATGCATGAGCCCAAGGTGTCTCACATGAATGCATCTTTAAGAGTAGTGAGATACATTAAAGGTGCTCCAGGTTTGGGGATCTTAATGAATGCAGATGCAAGACACAACCTCACTGCATACTGTGACTCTGACTGGGTAGCATGCCCATAGTCTAGGAGATCTGTAACTGGATATGTGGTGAAGTTTGGGAATTCATTGATATCTTGGAAAGCTAAGAAACAGGAAACAATATCAAGGAGTTTAGTAGAAGCTGAGTTCAGAAGTATGGCATTCACAGTTGCAGAAATCACTTGGTTAGTGGGGTTATTCAGAGAGTTGGGTGTAAGAATCTTTCAGCCTGTCACTTTGCATTGTGATAGCAAAGCAGCCATCCAAATAGCTGCAAATCCTATTTTTCATGAGAGAACTAAACACATTGACATTGACTGCCATTTGTAAGAGAAAAGCTGCTGCATGGACTAATAGCTACACAACACATTGGTACTAAAGAACAGTAGGCAGATTTGTTGACAAAGGGCTTGGGTAAAGCACAACATTGCTATCTACTTGACAAGCTAGGAGTGAAAGATATTTTCTTGCCCTCTAACTTGAGGGGGAGTGTTGAGAAGACAGAGTCTTAGTGGTTGACTAATACAGTTAGTTAGTAGTTAATTTGAACAGTTAGTAATAGCAGTTAGTTAATCCAGCTAAGATAGTTAGTTAGTCCAGCTAGGATCAGTTAGTGGAGTCGGTTAGATTTGGCTTATAAATTAAGATAGTTAGTTAGTAATAGCAGAGTCTTAGTGGTTGACTAATACAGTTAGTTAGTAGTTAATTTGAACAGTTAGTAATAGCAGTTAGTTAATCCAGCTAAGATAGTTAGTTAGTCCAGCTAGGATCAGTTAGTGGAGTCGGTTAGATTTGGCTTATAAATTACATTGATGTTGAGGTGTATATACATTGTTGTTGTACAAATACATTGAATTAATACCAATATACAATCAGATTCATTTACAAATATTCTCACACTAGAAATCTTTCCCGTGTTCTCCAACTGTAACTGCCATTGCTCAACCCTCTCTCAGCTAGCATCCATGGCAATGGAGCTTGGATAAGTACTTCTTTACAAATATTATAGTGCATAATATTATGAGTAATACTTGGCATTACATCACATATTTAACGAGCTTCATAATTTAAGCGTTTCACGTAGTCTTCGGCAAAATTTTACATCAGAAGATCTAACATCACCATACATGATTTTCACTGTCCCGATCCATATGCTTTAATCCTTGCGCTTAATTAAGAAGACTTGTGTGAAGTTTCCTGATTGTAATTGTGATGCTAAACTCTTGTAACACACTAGACCTGCCCCCTCAAGATTGAAGGAAAAAGTCGAGATACTGTAGTGTTGGTGAGTCCAAAGAAGACTGAGGTAGTCCTTTTCACATAGTACTAATTTTGAGAACAAGCTGTATTTTATGAATATATGCTCGTTAATTTCCTTGGTAGTATGTACTCACTTCAACAATCTTATAACCAAGCCAATGAATAGAGATGAAAGAAGACGGTAGAATATATACCTCATTGACTACAAATGAATTGTGACGGTTTCAGTAATCAGTAATATTTTTGGTCTTGTTGAATTGATACGTTATGACATGTCTCTATGCTTTGAGACACAATTATTGTCCATTTGAAGTATAGGTGGAAGTAACACACAGTCACATATTCAGTATTCTTTGCAGGATTTGATTAATGTCTAAAACACTCTAGATTTGCACTAATTAGAGATACGAACTAGCTAATCAGACGTATGAAGATTAAGTTATTGACCTGTCAAGCGTATGAGAAATTGAGAAAAGTTAGAGAAAAGGTGCATGTTCTAACTAATTTATGAGAACGTTTTTATTTGGGACAGTTACGTTGTATTATTTTTTTTGAAAACTCGAGATTTTCTTTTTGTAAGCATTCTAGTGATTTTCTACCGACAAATTATATTAAAGTTATGGTAACAAAATATTTTGATTTCTTGCCCACACACATCTATCAAATCCGCTTACAAAATTTCAAGAAACAAGTAATAAATCACATTATTTTAATTTTTTATCAATTTTCCACGATGCTTGACAAAATTTTCTACCAAATAGTTTATTTTTTATTTTTCAAATACTTTGTGTGGACTCCAAGATTTGACGAAAACAATAGTACTCCTGATAGAATTGGTTCACTGGAATTTGTTCCCTCAAAATCAATATCCTTGGTGAACAAGCGACTGTATTTTCAGCCGACCCTCGCTAAAAAAATACCCGTCCCTAGAACCTTCTACACCCTTCAAATTTCATTAAACAAACCACCTTTTACCGAACTTTCCAGATTCCCACTCCACTATATAAACCAACAAAAGGTACGCTGTTTTTCATCACATTAAAGGAAAAAAAAAGAGTGCCATTCAATATTTGATCAAATATGCCGATGCGATCAACTGGGGGAATAAAACAAGAATGGGAACCAGTGGTGCTACACAAGCCAAAGTATAAGGCACAAGACTTAAGGGATCCAAAGGTAGTAAACCAAGCATTACGAACAGGAGCAGAGGTTCAAACATTGAAGAAATTCGACGCAGCGTCGAATAAAAAGACCCCTGCAACTGTCGTTAATGTTAGGAAGCTAGATGAAGCGGCGGAACCAGCTGCATTAGAGAAAGTATCTGTGGATGTAAGACAGGCAATACAGAAAGCGAGGATTGAAAAGAAGTTGAGCCAAGCTGAACTTGCCAAACAGATTAATGAAAGGCCACAGGTTGTAGCGGAATATGAGAATGGTAAAGCCGTGCCTAATCAAGCTGTGTTGGCGAAGATGGAGAAAGTACTTGGTGTTAAACTTAGGGGTAAAATACATAAGTGAAATTAGTATTTAATAAATTGTTTGTATGTAGAGATTAAAAGATAGCACTAGCAGTTGATGAATGCTTGTGTTGTACTGAGTTCTATTATTAATCCTTCTTATTTCATGTCTTTGGAAAATTATTGTGTTGTGTTGTGTAAGTTTAATTTTTCGTTTGTTTATGATGGTTCTGTTTTTCCTTATTAGTTACAATAATTATAATTAAATTTTGAAGCTCTATGACAAAACCTCTGTACAATAAAATGAGATTCTTAAATCAAAAAAAAGAAAGAAAGAGTAAAATGGGATATAATTTTTTTAATATTTGTATAATACTTCTTTAATATATTTAATCGTATAGCAAAAAATGTTCAAAATTCATCATAATTGAAGGTGGTTGTTTTTGACTTTGAAAAATGCATACAAATGATAAATTCATTTTTAGCCGTTGATCTTAAGATTAAGGGAGTTTAGTGTCCCTTTCAAAAGGTGAACGAGGTATTGTTTTCCAAACCCAAAAGGTTAGGGGGTTTGTTGGACTTTACTCCACTTTTTACTTTTGCCAAACATGTCAAAAACTTTAAAAAGAGTTTAAAAGCCATTTTGGCTTAAAAGCACTCAAAATAAACCAATTCAAACACCCTTTTAGTAGTTATACTAGTCTACCTTTTGTTCCTTCAAAGCGGATTCTTTTTTGTACAATCACTCACTTTTTCTGCTCCATCATGAGGAACAACTGTTGATCCCATTATGTGCATCAACGTATTCGTTAACTTATATCAATCTGGAAATTATATAAACATACGAAATTTGTTACAAACATCTACTATTGGTAAAAATTAGATTGAATATGCTATTGCCAGGTGTTTGAGTATGTTGTACGATGGGAGTAAAACATAGAGACATCGCATCTTCAATTAACATGAAGACAGTTCAACAGGACAACGTGTTGAGTCCACTCATACTCATGCACAGTCAGCAACACGCGTGGATGTACAGTCAACAAGTTAGTTAAGTTAATGAACAGTTAGTTAGATTAGTTAAGCAGTTGCAGAGTTAGTTATCTTAGCTGGTAGATTGGTTTCTAGTTGGATCTTAGCTGGATGTTAGCTGTATATATAGAAGTAGATTGTAAGCTCAATGTAATCAGTTTAGGCTTTGTTCAAGGAATGAATTCAGTTTTTTCTCTCTCTAGATTCAATATCAGGCTCTTGTTCTTAGCTGGGTTTTGTCCTATAGCTGATCCAATCTTCACAATTTAACATGGTATCAGAGCGGGTTATTGGAAGGATTTAGGAATTCGTTACGGATAATTCAACGAATTGAGAAATTCTTCAGTGTCTGCTGAAATCAAATCCCCAAATTTCTCTCTTAGAACCCTAATTTTTCGATTTTTTCAATAACAGAGTATTCTTCCATCAATTTTCATGGCGATTTCACCTACTGGAGTTCCTGCTGCTACCACCAGTAATATCGCCGGAACCAGCATTCCCCATAGTTTAAGTAACACAAACAATGCGATCGATCACAATCACGCTTTGTATCTTGCACCTTCAGATGGACCTAGCTTAGTTTCTGTAGGAATTCTCCTTACAGGTATGGATAATTACACTTTATCGAGTCGCGCTATGAGAGTTTCTTTTTTGACTAAGAACAAACTCAGCTTTATCGATGGTTCATTAACAAAGGATAGTTGTGAACCTGAGTATCATAATCAGTGGGAGCGATGTAATGCAATGGTTATCTCTTGGATGATGCATAATGTGAGTAAAGAACATGTGAGTGGGATATTTTTTGGTACTAATGCTCAAAGGGTATGGGCAGATTTGAAAGAGCGATTTGACAAAGTAAATGGCTCGCGTATGTATCACTTACATAGGGAAATCTTTACTCTAACTGTCTAACACAAGGAATCAGCTCAGTGTCAGTATATTACTCAAAATTAAAGGATCTATGGGATGAATATGATTCCATTATCCCACCCCCTCCTGTGAATGCACTAATTCAAAAGAGTTTACAAATCATCTGCAATATCAGCGATTGTACCAATTTCTTATGGGGTTGAACGATGGATATAGTCAAGCACGTAGCCAGATTTTAATGATACCTCAAATGCCAACAGTGAATCAAGCATATGCCATGATCATTCAGGATGAGAGCCAAAAGATGATTTCTGGAGGAACTTATGGAGTGCAGGACCATACAGATCCCACAACATTATACAGTGCAAGGGGAGGGGGCTATAAACAGAAGAGAAACTACAACTTAGAGTATGATTTCTGTCATGGAAAAGGACACACTAGAGCTGGCTGTTTCAAACTGATGAAGTGTGACCATTGTGGATTGACAGGACATACCAGAGATGGGTGTTTTCAATTGATAGGGTATCCTGAAGGTTATAAGGACAAGAGAAGAACAAATGGCAACACTACATATGGGAATGCTAATGCTGCTCATGGCAATCTAAGCAATAGCACACTTGGAAATGTCTCTCAGTTTTCTGGAAACATGAATCATCACCATTCTATTAATATGCATCACAGTCCACAGGGAACACAAACTCAAATGCAATTTCATAATAATTCATTCAACTCTGGAGGTGTTCCAAGTCCTCATCTCGCTGCTAACTCAGATAATTCTTTTCACTCATATAAAGTTCCTACACCACAACACTTCAATCAGCACATGGCACCTATGGTCACACAGGATCAGTGTAATCAAATCCTGACAATGCTGCAAAGATCAACTGTAAGTGGAGGAAATGTCAACATGGCAGGTAAGCATTTGTTTGCCAATTTAGCAAATGTGAATGAAAATAGATGGATAGTTGACACAGGGACAACTAACCATATGATTGGTGAGACACCAAACCCCTTTGATCCTAAATCAACGGAAAAAAATGAGTTGATCTGTGCATATATTTTTTTAAGGTCAAAACTAGTCTCTTCAAATAATAATAATTATTATGTTTAAAAAATCAAAATATTGAGTACCTAAAAGTATTCTGATTATTGTATATAAATGTGTTAATTGAATTTCTTCTAACTACCATAATATTTGATGCAAGGAATAATAATATACCTTATTCATCTCTGCATGAAATAAAATTTATATTTAAAATTAATATTTTAAGATTATGAAATATCGATATCATGCCATCACCCTTAAATTATAAGAATAGTCAAATTTTTTCTCTTTTATTTTTTGTTATAATTACTGATGAAATATTTAAAAATAGTTAAACCACACAATATGTCACGGTAGCATAAAATAAAAAAGTATTTTATGCCAAATTATTACTCTAGTTACGTCAATTTTCATTAGTTACAATAATTATAATTAAATTTTGAAGCTCTACGACAAAACCTCTGTACAATAAAGTGAGTTTGTTAAATCAAAAGAAAAAAATTGAAAGAGTAAAATGAGATATAATTTTTTTAAATATTTGTATAATACGTCTTTAATATATTTAATCATGTAGCAAAAAATGTTCAAAATTCATCATAATTGAAGGTTGTTTTTGACTTTGAAAAATGCATACAAATGATAAATTCATTTTTAGCCGTTGATCTTAAAATTAAGGAGGTTTAGTGTCCCTTTCAAAAAGTGAAGGGGGTATTGTTTTCCAACCAAAAGGTTAGGAGGGTTTGTTGGACTTTACTCCACTTTTCACTTTTGCCAAACACGTCAAAAATTTAGCAAAGAGTTTAAAAGCCATTTTGGCTTAAAAGCACTCAAAATAAACCAATCCAAACACCCTTTTAGTAGTTATACTAGTCTAACTTTTGTTCCTCCAAGGCGGACTCTCTTTAGTACAATCACTCACTTTTTCTACTCCATGAGGAACAACTGTTGATCCCATTATGTGCATCAACATGTTCGTTAACTTATATCAATCTGGAAATTATATAAACATAAGAAATTTGTTACAAACATCTTGTATTGGTAAAAATTGGATTGAATATGTTATTGCCAGGTGTTCGAGTATGTTGCACGATGGGAGTAAAACACGGAGACATCGCATCTTCAATTAACATGAAGATAATTCAACATGACAACAAGCAAAGTTGAACATCTGAGATAGAAGACGGACATTCAAGACTTTGAAATCAGATGGACGCTCTGGTAGAAAATCATCATGTCCTAACAGACTCCGCTATTTTGGGATCAACTTCACCACGTCTTAACAACCTTATCAAGCTGTTGAAAGACGTGGGAGAGTGGAGTCGTGCTAGACTCTAGGTCAATATATACTTCCTCTTCCCTCAATTATACCCCTTAGTCTCTTTGTATTCTCGGGCTTAACATGTTGTTGCAAGTGTGTAGTACGTGGCACGATTGGAGTAAAACACGAGGACAACATATCTTTAGTTGACACGAAGACTGCTCAGCATGATGTCAGGCAGAGTTGACCTGCGGGATAGAAGACGGTCACTCAAGATTTCTGTAGAAATTAAACAGACGCTCTAGTAGGCAGTGGGGGTACCAAAATTTTTGTTAAGGGTGTCAAAATATAAATAAGTTAGCATATAAAAAAAAAATTAAGGAGACTCAACACACAGTATATACACATATAATTTTTTTTACCCATCTACATAGTGTATTTTTTCTGCGAAGGGGTATCAATTTGATACCACAATTTGATACCACTCCATTACAGGTAGGTCCGTCTATGCTAGTAGGTATGCCCCAACTGACTCCGCTTATTTCGAGGTCAACTCCACCACATCTCAATAACCTTATCTAGCCAGTGAAAGACGTGGGGGAAAGAGGAGTTGTGCGCGCTAGCTTATGGTTTTAGGTCTATATGTACTCCCTCTTTCCCTTAATTGTACCCCTTAGTCTCTTTGTGCTCCCAGCAGCACATACTTAGCTTTACTTTAGAGCTCTCATTACTAGTTTACCGGATACTGTAGTCGCTGACAATCTCATCATCATTGAACCCACTCACGATCACACGATCAAATTGAATAAGATCTTTTCTTGTCTTTGTTCCATTATTTGCATTATTCTATTAATTTTTATTATTTATGTTAAATCGGTTAACACTACATTTTGTTTAACGTATCATAATTACGCTAAATTAATCTTGATATAAATGATTGTTTATGACCCATAATTACAAATTTAATTTCGTAATCGAAAATCAGAATTTAAGGCATACACAATCGAATTATAGAATGCTAATTGGTTATTTTAGAAAATCCCAGGGTCAAAGATATATTGGTGAGTGTCCACTCTTTATGAACGTCAATTATGAATGAAAGTCGGCTGAGGGCTTTAGTTTTCTTTGAACTTAGTTTTTTTTTCTAGATTCTTTACTATTTGATAGAGCAAGAAATAATTTAGGGGAAATAAAAGAAAAACGGATGGAAAATGGCAGAAGAGAATAATTTCACTTTTAAATTCTGAAAATATAATTTAAAAGGTTAGGTAGTAATAGTGAAAGTTCTGTCCAAGTATCATTTGTGTTATTGTTATATTCTTTGTTTATCGCATTATGTGCCTTTACTTATTTCATCGTTGTCTGTTTACCTAATTAGTGATCAGTAATTTTCTTTATCATGGGTAGTTTTATCTTCATTTTGCAAGTGCGTTTCAAAATATTTTTCCTTAAGCCGAGGATATCGGAAATAGCTTCTCTACCTTGGTGGGAGTAAGGTCTGCGTATATCTCACCATTCGCAGACCACATGTGGAACTACAATAGATTTGTTGTTGTTGTTGACAGTTAAAATCATTTTATTTTGCTAAATACTATGTGATTCCATAATATAAACATATGGAAATTTTATTTTTTGTAGTTAGGGTTAGAATTATTTTTAATAATTATAAATCTAAATTATTATTATTATTAAAAGAAAGACATGTGCTATTCATTCAAGTAAAAACTTGAGAAATAGAGACAATGAGAAATGTTCATTCTTGGACTAATCACCTGACTTGGAGTTGTAGAGACAAACAAATACAATTCTACCTAACTAATTAGCTTTAATTATATTATCTAAATTCTAATCATCATCAATAGAGACGACAAATACAATTCTACCTAACTAATTAGCTTTAATTATATTATCTAAATTCTAATCATCATCAATAGAGACGACAGCCAAAGTACTGAGGAAAGACAAATGTTCAACGGAGTCGTCATTTTAGTTCAAAAGTCAACATAGAGTTTTGCTCACAATAGAAATTGGTAAACATTCTTCTTCATCTACTTTTATTAGACTACTGCCAAAGAATAAATATGATTGGCTCAAGGTAACGCCAATAAATCTTCTGCTTTAGGTTCTATTGAGCCAAAGACTCCCACAATTTGATTATTAATGAGTATCTATATATATATTAAAAGGAGTGTTCTAGCCAACCATGTTTAGCCAAGTGTCAAGCATGATTGGAACACCTATTGTTAGTTAGGACAAATAACTAATTGGTTAATTAGTTACAAGAATTTAAATTTGAATATTAATTAATGTTTGTTAGTTTAGTTAGTGTGTAAATTTGAATTTAATAAATTTTACATTTTGCTAAGACAAATTTACTGCTTAGGTAGTTAAACAGTTTAAAATAATAATAATAATAATTAATAATCTAATTTAAACCTAAACATGTTCTCCTTAAAATATGCTTGCCCTAGAACGTGTCTTCTGCTTCTCTTTACAAAATCTGTAAAGCCTGATTGGAACAAAATTCTCTTAATAACTGCTTAGACCGAAAACTGTTTTGTCATGATCAAGTAACTTTCTCCACGATGCCTCCAAACATTATCTAATGTGATCAAGCAAGATACAGGTAAGTGATCTTCATGCATTTTTTGTTTTCCATAGTTTTTGCATTTTCTGTTCTTCCATATTTATTTAAAATTCTTTAGGGACTGATATTGTGTTTCTCCTTTAATTTTACAGTTTAAACTTGCTGATTTAATCAATGTTGCTTTCTTAATATCATCATCTTCTGCAAGTATTGAAAATAGGTTTTTGATTTTTTTTTTAAATTAAAAAACAACTCTGCTAATGCTTCTACATCTTTTGTGATTCAGGAATAACTGAAGAATTGGTTGCCGGAGTGGACACTCAGTTGAAAATTATTAAAGGTCACCAAGGTGTAGATTTTATATTTATCACTTTGAAAAGTTCATCACTACATGGAATAAAGGATTTGGGGAAGAATGACACAAGAAATCCTAAATATACCCGTTTGTTTATGGTTTCTTTTCATCCTTATTTAATTGGTACAAGCCATTCAATGTCATTGCAAGGTAGATTACAGATCACCATCATAACCGATTAGGTTTTTGAATTTTATAACTAATTATAACTTTCCTTATTTTATCATTAGCCTAATTCTTAGTGCTTTATAATTACTGAATTAAAATTTTACTTCAACATAGTTGTAACGTATTTGAGGAGAGGTTTTAAGTATTATTACTCAACTGATAGAATTTAAATTCATGTACAGATAGGATATTCTTTGGGAGGTTGAATCGCTTAAATAATTACTCTGCCGTCCTTCGTACATAGATGATAATGTAGTTGGAATCTATAACTAAGGTAAAGGGTTTAGCCATTTCTACTAACCTAAATCTCTGTTCTCCTAATGTTCTACCTTGATTTTCCATTTTCTATCAACAATTGTTGGTTTAATAAGTCTTATTGTTGTGATTCTTCCCATATATTTCAAAGTTTTATTCCAGATTAAGTTTGCATGTTATGTGCGTAATGTTTAGCTTAAGATTTGGCCGGTACTTTTGTTACTTTTATATCTTTTACTAAAATTGGAGATAACTCGAGTAATGGATGTTGTAGCATTTATTTGAGCAGAAGCTTATATATGTTGTATTTTATTATCTTCCATCCATGGTCAGTGGATCCAAAAATGCGCATCACTATTCAAGATGACACCTCTACAGGGACGTGATTATTGGCATTTTTTACCAAGATTTCTTTTACCGCAGGTTCATATTTCAGAGAATTAGAATCTTTCTAGAATTAGTTCTACACGTATGAATTTCAATTGCTTATGTAGGATGAAAATGTATCATGTAATCTTAAAATTTGTTTTACAAGTATGTATAGACTTCTTATCTATTTATTGTGCTGACTTTTATCTATTCTACAAGTATGCTCTTAGGGTTGGATTCTTCTAGGATGAAGTTGGTTTCTCCGTACCAGGAAAATCAAAATTGAAAGTTGGAATAGTAGGTACACCTTTATCCATTCACTATTTTTATCTATCCTTTAAGCTTTCGGTGGTTGATTTATACCAATTTATATTTTTCAAAGAACTTTCATAACTATTTCATATGATGATTACGCAATTGCGTCGGGTAACAATTTTGTTAGTATATATGTGTATGTTTGGTTGATAGTATATATCATTTTTTATTGTTATTAAATATCATGCTTTATTGAGGTAAAAATGAAAACTCTCTTATTTCATTAATGTAGTTGTGGTTCTGTTGTTACAACTCTTGGAATACAGCAACTCCAACTCTTATAGTGAGGATATGGAATAACTTTACTTCCATCTTTAAACCACCAATGTTGCAGTTAAACAGGCACAATAGATTGAATGAAATTGTTTAATACATTGTTCTTTACGTTAGAGGCTTGGAAAATTTTACAGTTTTAAAGCTCTTGTTTCATTAATTCGAGTTCTTTTGAAGCCTAATATACTAATTTGATGTTTTTCACTCTGTCAGACAGAAGAAAAGAAGGACGAAAAAATCAAGCAGCTCTGAAGAAATTGCTTTCTGGTTTGAAAAGCCTACCTCAGCCTAAGAATGATTACCAGATAGACGTCCAACCAGCTACTAAAGAAAATGAGGAACCAGAAGAGAAGATTGAACAAGACATGTCTGATAGCATTGCTAGGGAGAAGGCTGCTGAAGAAGCAAGGCCGGAAGCTTTAATCGGGAAAAGGTCAAAAGTATTGCAAAGGGAGCTACCTAGACCTCCCATTGCTTCACTAGAACTAATAAGAAGCTCCTTAATGAGAGCTGATGAAGACAAGAGCTCTTCTCTACCTCCTACGCTAATGGAACAGGCTGATGAAATGAGTCGTGGAAGAAGATGCACTACAGAATAGCGTCCAAGCCTGCTATGATTTAACTTAAATCTCAACTCATAGAAGTTCTATCAGAGATTCAGAGTAAGTTTTTCATTTCATTCTATGATGCGGTCACTTGATCTGTATTGGCTTTTCTAAATTGAGCGCCCTTTGTCCCTCCTATATATTCAATTTGCATGCAGCTTTAGCAAGAAAATTTATAGATCATGAAGTGTTGGCTCTTTTATACAATTCTCTAATGCAAAATTGGTTTTTTTCTTTCTAATTTGTCTTCAAAATCCATTTTTGTTTTAGATTACTAAAAGTCAAATTGGAAAGATGAAAGGAATGTTCAGCCTGAAAGCTTGCCCAATATAAATAGTCGTGCTGCAATCCTAAATATGCTTATCGGAAAGAGCAACCTGTACATGATTTAGTATAAACTCCATGAATAGACCTAGCAGGTGAGAATGTATATTAATTGGGAACAGACTTAGTGATTACATGATTGTGATCTTCGTTGGGGATGAGCTAATTCCTCAGATAGTGATGAGACTCCATCTGATTACGTAGATCATGTGTGCTCAAGCCTCTAAAGATAATCTTGATTGCTAAAACTGTAGTGTTTGATATTTTGCATGCTAGGCTTCAGAATTATCTCCCACATTATGAGACTATGTGTTCTTATATTCAAGTTTTTTCTTTATGAATAACTTTTTGCCATTTTCTTGATCTTTTAAACGATAATTTTGCTTGAGAAGAATTCCTATTGGTTTCTTGTGCCTGTCATTTTTATGTGGTAACTTTGCACATGGTCGAGAGAAGGTTCCATTTTATAAAGTGTTCTATTATAAATTAAAATATTCTACTTAATATGTTGTGTTTCTCTTATGATAGGGAGGTTGAAGGATGTTCAGAATCAATATTTTTCTCTTATTATTGGCTTCCTCTTTTTACGTTGTTTTTCATATTGTAATTATTCAGATCAATATTCTAATAGGTTAGGTTTTAAATTTGATTTTTTTTTGAATCGAAAGATAGAAGTTCTAAATTTAGATTGAGCTACAAGTTTTGATAGAATTTTCACTTGGCTAAATACAATATTAGAAGACCAGTGCTATAGTATGTGAATGTGAATACGTATTATAGTTTTCGGCTTCACTGGGTATGTTTTTGTATTATAGTTCTCGGCTTCTTTTATTTTGTTTTAAACTTTGTATCCAAATCAACATACTAACCGGTGCAGGTTAGGATGTTTTTATCACTATCCTAGATCTTAATGCATTATCATTAGTGATGAACCTACATTTTTTGGCTTCTTCTCTATGTAGGAGTAATAGCTTACAACTCTAGAAATTTGAGTTCAACTTTTTGGGTTGCTTTTTCTCCATGTATGGTTGCATATCTGACTTCCTAATTTTGATTTGTGAATTGAGTTGTGTTATGTCTGACTTAACAATGAATCTTGCTTTAACATTTTGCCTGAATAATTAATGTCTTTATGGGATATTATGCTATGTCAGCTTTGTGATAATCAAAATAAATCCCTGAATCATCTATTCTTGACATGTGAGTAGTCTACTGAATTGTAGAGTGAACTGTGGTGCAGTGACAACAAATCCAAGACAAGCAACTGGAATGGCAAGAAGACAGAATATATGGGGTAAATGCACACTCAATGGGAAAGAAGGTTGTACAAGAACTCAAAAAGTATATATCTTGCTGGTACTCTGGCAGGAAAAGAATCAGATATTGTTTCAGAAGAAAAGGAGTGCAACATTGCTGATTAGAAATATTAGTCAAGAAGTATACTTTAGGCTATCAAAAGACTGAAATAGAGCGTTGAAATTTGTAATTACTGTCTTTAATTTTGATGAACAGGATATGAGTGCTTAGGAGAATCCAGGTAGTATTGATGGAAAAAGTAAGAAAACTTGGGACCATTTACGAGTTATGCTTTGTTTTGACCTCTGTCTCATGGTAAATAAAATATGAGTAGTAACAAAAAAAATATTTTTCTTTAGAATGTGTAAGTTCAGACTATAGGTGATTGTACCTAAAACAAGAAGAGTGTTTTATATTTAAAACAAATGATCCAGGTAGTATGGAAAAAGTAAGAAAACTTGGGACCATTTACGAGTTATGCTTTGCTTTGACCTCTGTCTCATGGGTAAATAAAATATCAAAGTTTTCAAAACTAGCCAGCCCACATTAAAATATTACCCGACCATGGTCCAAGTTTTATTTAAATATTATGTAGCCACACAACCATAATATTGGGGTATCAAACTTGTATACTATTGGGGTATACCGTATACTAGAAATATATACAATAAAAGCATGATTATACTATTGGGTATACTGTGGCTCAGCTCGGAGTATATGCGGTTATGAAATGAAATATTTTTAGCCAAATGGCCAACTAAATATTTTAAAATGTGGCTATTTTTAGTCTATAAAAGTTAGTGGACATACAGGTAAAAATCACTTGAGTTAATAACAAATAATATATTTTCCTTTAGAATGTGTAAGTTCAGACTATGGGTGATTGTACCTAAACAAGAAGAGTGTATTATATTTAAAACAAATGAAGTCATGTACTAATAATAAGAATAGAATTCAGAAAGCAATTTAGTTTAGATATTATTGAAGTTAAGTTGAGTACACCTTTTATTTATCTATTCTATAATCTATAAAAAATCTTACGCTCAATCCTGTTGTATAACTTAGAAATTATTTGACATATTTAGTCTCTTTAATTTCATATAGTTTGCCTGTGGATACATTTGAGAGAATCAAAATGACAGTAAACATTTAATTTGTTTAAATTTCAAACTTACTGTACTCAAATGAATTTATAATAGTACTTTTCTATGATGAATTTTCTTGATTCTTGACCGTGCATCGCACGGGTACTATACTAGTATTTATTTATATTGGTTAGAGTTTTTTTTAAAGTGAATAAAATAGCCATCTGCTTCAATATGCTATACTGATTATAACTATAAAGAGTGTTATTGATAGATAGGAGTTTAACTTAAAATTTAGAAATATTAGACGAAATTCTACGCACTATGAAAAATTTGAATATTTTTTAAAGGAAAACAAAAAAATTTAAAAGCTTTAGAAAAATAATTTAGCACATTATTGTGAACGCTAAAGTAAAATACACATGCATTATCAAAAATTATATCAACACGATGATCTCTACTGATCATATATATTACTATATATATATACTAATATACTAGTAATAAAACGAAACAAAAGGTGGTTTGTTGCGTTACAAATTAATTATATATCACAGAATCATCATCCACATTGATTCCATCATGATCATCATCAGCCCAATCCACACTCATGCAAGGGAAGAAAAACTTGACGAAGAATGCACTAAGGCCTGAGCAAGGCCGCTTATCCCTGGGATTATTACCCTTAGCG
This sequence comes from Petunia x hybrida, assembly GCA_037355625.1. NCBI lineage: Eukaryota > Viridiplantae > Streptophyta > Magnoliopsida > Solanales > Solanaceae > Petunia > Petunia x hybrida. The sequence continues at coordinate 3,460,679 of JBBBVM010000081.1, forward strand.
GAGTCATCGTTTTTCATCGAGTCAGTCTTTTTCTTGACTTTGTAGTTAAGACACTTCTTAGTTCTATGGCCTAAACTCATTCTAAACTTGTAACTTCTTAGATAATTTTGCCTGTGAGTGTAAGCATAGTTTCCATGAGAGGACATGCCCTCAATGTCCTCATGATGCCAATCCCTGCTAAAACATGATGTGTTGCAAGATATTGCATGGCTAAGGTTACACAGAGTAGGCGAAGAAAATCGATCCTTAGTAGGTGTATTCCTTTTCAATATCAGCTTCCTCAAGAACTCTTTATCTGCCTCTACCCACTGATGGTGCCTTAGGAACCTTGCTTTTGATTCATGAACTTCCGTTTGCGAGCAAAGTACTGGAGTGTAATTACGTAAATTTATCGTAATATTATTCGAGTTCATTCTCTTATCTTTCTTCTGATGTGCTGCTTTAATATTTCTATCGTCTTGCTCTTGTTGATTTAAATTTCTGATCAATCAAAGGACTTTTTATAGAAGTGATCGATATCCAACTGTGAGTAGAATTGAGATTTAGCACTAGAAGAAACCCAAAAAGGAAAGGTAACCAAGAAAAGATAGAAAAGGGAAAAGCAAACCTTATTGTCTACTCTACCGCTCTACCATTTTAGATAGTAGGAGTACTATTAATTTATGTTTATATTAACTTAAAAAGGAAACAAAACCTAAGTATACTAGGAAAGGAAGAATGTTAAGAAACACAGAACCGGAAGATCTTTTAGATTTCTATTTGAATATTGGAGTTCCGCCCAAACATGACGTAGATTGAGGAAAAAAAAAAAAAAAAGGAATTCCCAAAGACGTGATAGTTTAAACAGGAAAAAATTTAAAAGTTCTATCTGACAGTCACTAGACCACACATTGCCTTTGCAGTGCAATGTCTTGGTCAGTTCATGCATTCATCAAATGTTTCCCACATGGATGCTACAGTTAGAGTTAAGAAATATATTAAACAGGGACCAGGGATGGGATCCTTATGTCATCTTCCTTGTCAAATCAACTACAGGCCTTCTATGATGCTGATTGGGCATCCTGTCCCAACACACGCAGATATATCACAGGCTATTTGATTAAGCTTGGTGATTCACTTATTTCTTGGAGATCTAAGAAGCAATCAACTATTTTCAGAAGTTCAGCTGAAGCTGAATACAGGAGCTTAGCTTCAACAGTAGTTGAGTTGGTGTGGTTAACTGGTTTGTACAAAGAACTGCATATGGAGATTGTTATGCCAGTGTCAATCAGAAGTGATAGCAAATCAGTTATCCAGATAACAGCCAATCCAGTGTTCCATCAGCGTACCAAGCACATAGAAATAGATTGTCACTTCATTCGAGAGAAGATACTACAAGACTTGGTACATGTCAGCTTCTTGCCATCATCAGAACAGCCTGCATATGTCTTCACTTAGGGCCTGACAATTGCCCAGCATTCTTATTTGGTGGGCAAGCTAGGAATGAAGAACATCTTCATACCACCTAGCTTGAGGGGAGGTGTTGAGACTACTATTTAGCAGTATATAGTCAGCAAGCAATGTACAGTCAACAATGCACAGTCAGGAAGTTAGTTAGGTAGTTAACTTATCAGTTAGTCACACTAGGTCGGTTAGAAGTAGAGTTAGCTCAAGTTAGTTAGTTAAATCTTGATCTTGTATGAATAGATGTTAGTTAGGTGGTTGTATTCATTTAAGATATTTTCCATTTCCAGATTCTTCTCTCTGCATAATTTCTCTCTCTACATTCATAAGTTCATATTTGTTAGCTGGGTTATGGCCAAATTAGCTCAATTCTCCCGGACTTAACAAGTTTTAGCATGTTTTTATAATTTCATAGCTGACAACTAAGTAAATGAAAGTTACGAATGATCATATTTGACGAGGCCAAAGTGTATATGAGTTAATGCTCGTGCTAAGTCAAATTATAATATAGTTTAAGATATCGTCCCACAGAGATTGGGTGGATCTATGCTACAGACTTGTAATATTTCCACTACTATTTGAGAGGATCAAATTGATGAAATGTGAGTTTTCTTTGAACTTTTAATTAATTTTAACTAAATAAAGGACTTTTGAAAAATTTCAAATTTAAAAAGAGTTGGGAGTCATTGAATTCACTTGGTAATATTCATAATACAATCTCAATTTTGACATGTATTTCTCTAAAGAAAAATTGCTTATTGCTAATACAATTTTATTTTACTCACTCAGAAATAATAATTAAATACACTCCGTGAGGTTACGTATATTAATTGATTTATGACTTTGTGACGATTGAACCGAAATAATATTCATGCCTGAATTGTGCTAAAAGGTAGCAAAAACTTCGTGAGAATATTTTCACTAAACCAACAATCTTGGTTACAACAATTCCTCCGTGAGAATTAAAACTGAGGGAAACAAGATTACTGACTTGGAATGATAGGTTACTATAGGTTCCATTCTCACTCTACTATTTTATTCATCAGTCATCATATATTAATTTTGCTCCGTGATAATTACAAAATTAATATACAATAACCTAAAAATAGATAGATGTGAAAATGAAGAGTAACAGAACTATCACTCTAGCACAGTGTGAAAATGCAGATATAAAGTTTCCGGCCAAGCATGTACTAAAACTGAGGTAGATATTATAAATATACCAAGTTTTATCAACTATCCCAAAAGAAGGAAATTACTCCATTAAGGAGTGATAAAAGCTAAAAGGAATTTAGAAGACTTTGGAAATATTTCTACTACAAAAGAGAGAAAACAAAAAAGAGAGAATTCTTGATTTTGGCTAATGAAAAAGTTATTTTCTCTCTACAACTTTGCCTCCTATTTATAGAAAAATCTTTAGATAAAGTTGGTGTTGCGACATCAAGTCAGAACATGACTTGGTGTTGCGACTTCAAGTCAGAACATGAGTTGGTGTTCCCATTTCAACAGTTACCGTCGCGACATGAATTGATGTCGCGACTTCAATTGGCAACATGAATTAATATCATTTCTTCTTTCCTTTATGCATCATTCTTTTTTGTTCTTTTTTCTTCTATTTTGTTTGTACTCTTCATTCCTCAATTGAATTTTCATCGCAAAACTTGTTAGAAAATATAATAAAATATAATATATTTATTTATTATAATATTTAAAATATTTAAATTTGTATATAAAAATACATAAATAATTTATATTCATCAATATTCTCTTTCTTCCTAGCCCATCAAGTATATTTTCTGCTGACAGTGATGACTAAACAATTAAAGTTTATGCAAGTGCACAAAAATTTTCGGTAGATGGAAAGAGAGAAACCAAACATGCCAAAATTGTTATTCCTCAAATAATAATTCGTAATTTTGTAAATGAAAAGTGAAGGGAAGAGGACCTCATCGATTTGTTTCAAGGTGTGAATATCTCAACTTTGAAGAAATTAGCAGAATTCATCCTAACCATACCAAATATACGAAAATACCATGAATTGGTTGGGAGATAATTCCCAGGCTTCTATAAATATATATGATTCTTTTACATGTATAGTTATGTAAGGAGCAGTGCAAAAGACTCATTTTCGATTTATTAAAATTGAGTTTAATGCGAATAATTAAGTCTTATCTATTAAATAGAGTCCAGATGCGCTCTAGTCAATTCAAATTAATGCAAAATGCCTCATAATGTGGTTGAACAAAGAGAGACTCATTGTCTTTCATTTTCTCTATGACATAGTTCAATGTCTCTTCATTTGCTCTATTGTTTAGGTTATTTGATCTTAATTAATCCACGCGTTTAGTCTAGCTATTAGCATTAATACTTGGGCTACTTGGACTTAATTATGTCTAATTATTTAAGCCTACTTATTTGTAGAAGAGTATGATCACGGAAATTCAACTACATCATTATTAGGAATATTTATTGTGGAGTGTTTCATCTTAAGCTATTGTACATTAGAACTAAATACTCCCTCCGTCTCAAATTAGTTGTCGTTTTAGGAAAAATAGTGTGTCCCAAATTAGTTGACACTTTAGGATTTCAAGACAAAAATTGTTAGTCTTTTCCAATTATACCCTTAATAATTAAATAAATTCTCAATAAAATTTAATAGTCAAACATTAAATAGGGGTAACATAGTAAAATACACATTCTATTTAATAATTTTCTTGATGGGCGTGAATAAGCTAAAAGCGACAACTAATTTGGGACGGAGGGAGTAATAATTTAGATGTAAGTTAAATGTGCAAGTTTGGTTAATGTGCGGTAATAAAAATTAGATTACAAAGCAGACTTCTAAATTCTAAGATAATGTATTTTATATTTTTGTACATTAAATATTAACTAGTCCTCGACACGCGCTTTGCGCGTGAACCCCATATCAATGAGTACACAACAAAGTAAATACTTAAATCAAGATAATGAAAAATACTACGCATGGAATAAGATATAGGAGTACAAAGATATAAACATTGGAATAAGAAAGAATTTGTCTCCATAAGTGATATTTTTCAAACAGTTATCAAGAACGCAAACATTCACCTAGAATAATCTGAGTATTAATACTCTATAAAAAATTCAAGGAGAAAACAAAAAAAATGTAAAGTTAGAAACTCAGACTGTTTGATTTTCTAACCAGTTACAATTAAAATTGAAAATCACATTGTTGCACTTCCCGTTATCTAGCGATAGAACCTCCAAATTTTCTCTTTACTCGAAGCTTCTTACTTACTATGTCTTCAAGTAGTTTTGGAAGAGAATTTTGAAAATTGTGTTGATATCTATATCTATATATATCTTCTAATTGAGAATTATAGGCAAGTGAGGTGGCATGCCTCTATGGCCAAGGATTCCTCATTTTGGACTATTTTTCCCACTTTCTTCTTTTCACTCCATTCAATTCAATCATGTGAGGGCAATGAAAAGTCTGGTAGGAAAGAAAATGTTTAGATTGAATGTGAAGGTAATGATAATCACTAATGGCTGCCTTATTGAATATTGGAAGCTGGCATAATGAATTACATTCATCAGCATACAAAGTCAGAAACCGTTTCATCAAATAATCAAACAAATCCCCTACTCCTCCACTAATTTTCTTAATTACTTGTAAGGGCTTAATTAGCATCCATGATCATAATCTGAACCGGAAGCAACCAATAAAAGCATTTATATAGCCCACGTTTTCACCATTAACTCCCAATATCCATCAACCAATTATATATAGTGTAGAGAGAATTAAAATCAAATTGGGATAGAGAAAGAGAAAAATGATATGCTTGATAAACTAATTGGCGTGAATCGTGATATAGCTTCTTCATCCTCTTCATTTCATCCTTTCGTATATATTTTTGGGAGGTAGAAGAAATCATAAATTGTTCAGCAGACATACAAATAGCCAGAGAAGAAGATATGAAGATGATAAATTAGGCCAAGTAGCCAGAGAAGAAGATATTGCCAACATTAATCTCCAGGTTTATGAGGGAGTCAATATATAATGTACTGTGAGTTCACAAATCTAATGTCACCTGTTAATAGAAAAGGCAAAGTCCATCGTTAAGATTAGTTCCTACAGTTCTAATTGTGAACTTCTTTTTATTGTTGCCATGGTATAATGAAATTAGTATTAAATCCTTGGAGTATACTACTGATACACTGATATACAACTTTTCTTTTCCTTTTATTGTTTTTTGTTATATTATGGTGTAAATAAGTTTTCTGATCTACATAAAATAGTTTTAAAATAATGGATAAGAAGTGGTATATTTGTTCGGTAGCTTGGAATCCTCTTCACTGTTTAGCAGCTAAAGGTGTTCTTATTAACTTTAAAATTACTGTATTTTATTTTAAAAGTTAGTATTCGTATATCAATTTTATCAAATGTTGTTGCTATATTTTGTTGTATCTTGTATGCACTATTCAGTATCTAAAGGCCGCAATTCTTTTTTCTGCATTAAAATTTAATTATATAGGCTCTCTCTCTAGACCATGATTTTTTAAATGGTGAATCAAAAGATCGTAAGTATAACCTCTCTTTAGCAACCATTTCATCAAAATGTGAAGAAAATAAGTGTTTCTTACGATTGTATATTTTTCTCTCATCCTCTTCCTTCATTGTATTTTTAAGATTGACCTTTTTATCTTTCTTTTTTCGTCAATAAATTTGTTTGAAAATATTTAATAATTAAATGGTCTTTGAAAAAGAAAATGTCCCAGAAGAGTAAAAAAGATCATAAGAAGAATGAAACAGTTAATGAGAACATTTAAATGAATAGTAAATATTTAATAATCTTCTTATTTTCATAGTCAAGAAGATTTTGTACTTTAATGCAAACATTTGTATCGGCTGACAGTGTTCTTGAGGAAGAGTACAGTGTAGGTCGTGAATTTAAATATACTCCAATATATATATGTAAAATGAGAAAAAGCTTACTTAAAATATTTTTAAAATAGTAATCAACCTTGAGAATATAACTATATAAATAATTGGTAGAGTATAAATTGAAAAAGAAATTAATCTAAGAGTAAATATTCATTCTCTTATTATAGAAGTTATATCAATGATTAATTAATTATATACTTTTTAAAATTTTTAATGACCGCGCGAGCGCGGTCGAGTTCACTAGTTATATTTGATAGAGAAACAAAGAAGCATAATACTGAAGATCTACAAAAGTCCCATATATAGGAGATGTATGTGCTGAGCTTGGCGACTCTTGATGTTCATCACATTGTCTTGGAGTTTCACATTTTTTTATAATTTTAGCATTTTATACATTATGCCAATTTATGTTAATTTAAAGGAATGAAACTAGTCTATATTGCATTGTCCAATGCAACTGACCTTTAAGTTCCCTAATCTGTAACAGCAACAAAATGAAAATTGAACAAATTGAAAACCACAATGACGGTCATTTAATATTTTATATTAAAATTAAAATCATTAAAATCAGGTATTTTAAGGTGAGGGAAAAATGAGTATTTAATATTTTAGTAGAGGTATTTTAGTATTATGACTTTACATTTAAGATTCTCACTTTTATATTAATTTTGTGCTACATACTATTTTTATGCTATAGGGGCAAAATGGTCTTTTACATTTTGCTTTTGAGATTGGCTCTTTTAGTATAGTTAGATGGTATCAAGTATATTATTATTGTACGCGCATACAAATTAAAATCAAATGAATTTACTGTTATGGTTTAAAAAAAATTGAGTTAACCTAGATTTTATAGACCTCAAACAATAAGATAACGAAGTCAATGAATATTATGCATACATGGTAACATGTCGATCAAATTACGAGCCCCATGATTAGCTCAGACATTCAAGAAAAGCAAAGACTAAGTAGCTAATAAAATGTTTATTAGCTTTTATGGTTGAGATTGTATCATGATGCCTATTAGTAGCGTTATGTCTGCTTATATATTATTTTTTTAAAATATTCAGGAAGCGGAGCGTGTTATACGTTTGAAATTTTTGAAAAGGAGAGGCTTAAATAAGCTCTAGATTTTATATATCAATATTGACATGAATGTTTTCAATGAGATCAAATTCATTTGTATTGCGTATTTAAAGAGAAAGTTAGTGCAATATAATTTGCCATCGGCAAGTTTGAAAAGTCAAAATATCAATATTTAGAAATTAAAAATAGCAATGTCACAATATTTAGCAAAGTTAGTAAGTCTTAGTTTTCTTTTGGTGCCATGCTTACACGATAGAAAATTTAGATTTTACGTTCTAAATATATACGAATAAATATTGAAATTATGAATTCATTTAATTAATAGTAGACCTAGCAGAGGCTGATTTAACAATACAAAAATTAGAACATATTTTATTAATTTATTCATGTGTGCAAAGTTGTTATGAGTTAGACTTAAAAAAATTATAGTTAAGAAGAGGCTGATGGAACACTATAAATCTGAATAAATGCATCGTATATATAGATATGTTGAAGGTGTTTCTCAAAAAATGTATGTCAGATGGGCATTAAACCTCTTCAAAGCTAAAAATTAAAGACAATATATAGTATAGAAGTTGTGAGTTTTGCTATTCTTGAGTCGTTCGTCGTCATCAATATATAATTGTACAAAATTTAAAATCATTGATAGGAATGGTTCTAAGATGAACGTAAAATTGTAAGTTCAAATTATCAAATATGAAACTAAGAGATCAATGTCTAAATATAGACAAATTTATGTTACGCTTTTTGGGGGCGAAAAGTTGAAAGGGCCTGAAGATCTTAGTTTGTGATGATGAGGGACTAACAACAAATAAAGCTATAGACAAACATTATAAAGAAATTTTTAGTAATGTAATTGAAACGTCATTGAACCTATTTTTCATCTAAATATATTGAGTTATTACAATTTATGCTGCCTGCATTCCAAATTATATGATCATTTAATTATAATATTTGCAACGCAAGCTATATGATATATTTGTGTTTTCAGATTTTATGTATTTTGAATGAAAGTATCAGTTATTGTTCCCGAAATTTTTTATTGAGCCATTTTTTAGGAGTTAATTTCCACCCAAAGAGAAAAAAAAAGTTAGGGAACCAACGATGAGAAACACCATAGTCATATCAAATTTTTATATATGCTACTTTGCTAATTAAAATTTGCTACGATTACTGCATGTTGATATCAACCGCGCATCGCGCGGGTACTATACTAGTTTAAATTAAAATTAACCATATTTTAAATATAGTAACTAATAACTAATTTTTATCTTAAAATTGCCATGTGTCTTTTTAACTTATTACCACTTGGCTAAACATGGTTGGCTACAACACTCCTTTTAATATATATATATAGATGAGTAGTTTAATTTTTAAAGAGTATAAAGGTATTCACTATATTTTAGGGGCTTTTTAGTAATATGACTTTACTTTTAGGGATTCACAATATATATATATATATGGTTAGAGGTTTTTTTAAGTGAACAAAATAGTCATCTGTTTCAATATGCTATATTAATTATAATTATAAAAAGTGTTATTGACAGATAGGAGTTTAACTTAAAATTTAGAAATATTAGACGAAATTCTACTATAAAAAACTTGAATATTTTTTTAATGGAAAGGAAAAAAATTTAGCACATTATTGTTATTGAGCCACCCCGCAAATAACGAACTAACACGATGATCTCTACTGATCATATATATTGTATATATACTAGTAATAAAACGAAACGAAAGGTGGTTTATTGCGTTACAAATTAATTACTATATATCATAGAATCATCATCCACATTGATGCCATCATGATCATCATCAGCCCAATCCACACTCATGCAAGGGAAGAAAAACTTGATGAAGGCGGCACTAAGGCCTGAGCAAGGCCGCTTATCCCTGGGATTATTACCCTCAGCGGAGTCATCGTTTTTCATCGAGCAAGTCTTTTTCTTGACTTTGTAGTTAAGGCACTTCTTAGTTCTATGGACTAAACTCATTCTAAACTTGTAGCTTCTTAGATAATTTTGTCTGTGAGTGTAAGCATAATTTCCATGAGATCTAGAGGACATGCCCTCAATGTCCTCATGATGCCAATCCCTGCTAAAACATGATGTGTTGCAAGATATTGCATGGCTAAGGTTACACAGAGTAGGCGAAGAAAATCGATCCTTAGTAGGTGTATTCCTTTTCAATATCAGCTTCCTCAAGAACTCTTTATCTGCCTCTACCCACTGATGGTGCCTTAGGAACCTTGCTTTTGATTCATGAACTTCTGTTTGCGAGCAAAGTACTGGAGTGTAATTACGTAAACTTATCGTAATATTATTCGAGTTCATTCTCTTATCTTTCTTTTGATGTGCTGCTTTAATATTTCTATCGTCTAGCTCTTGTTGATTTAAATTTCTGATCAATCAAAGGACTTTTTATAGAAGTGATCGATATCCAATAGTGAGTAGAATTGAGATTTAGCACTAGAAGAAACCCAAAAAGGAAAGGTAACCAAGAAAAGATAGGAAAGGGAAAACCAAACCCAAAAAGGTGATTAATGCTATATATTGACTTATTAACGCTAGCTTTTAAAGTTAATTAAACTAAAGAAAAAGAGAAATAACTAAAGTTAATAAGTCAATATATAGCAAAAATCACCTTTTGTGATAAATTGAAAAATATCTCTTAAATTGAAATACATGAAAGAACTCTTTATCCACTTTAATAGGAGTAGCATATTTTACCTTTTAGTCTTTTTAAAAAGAACATATCTATTTATTTGGAAATAATGTTATTATTAAATTTTTATCTTATCTTTAATAAAGATAATTTTTGTCACAAAATTCAAAAGTATATCTTTTTTATGGAACCAAACCGAAGAGAGTGTCATTTTAATTCCGTATTTCTCTCAAAATATCTTATCTACCATTCTCAGCGCATTTTTCCCTCATATAATGACTCATTTAAGCATCGAAACTTTTTCTCTAAGTATTGAAACTTAGTCCAGACACGATTTTAGAAACTACTGAAAAGGGCCAAATTTGCCCCTCTACTATGACACTGATGTGGCAGCCACGTGTCGTCCAGCATGGAGGTCCGTCAAAAATAGGGATAAAAGTGTGTACTATGGTAACGACAGGGGCATAACTAGATGACCCCTTAAAAAATAGTTTAGGGGATAGTAGAAATCCTGCATAATTAAGGCGTTCAATTTGCACATATGGAAAGTACTCCTATAAAGCTACCCTCACCAAAACCTTAGTCTCTGCATTACCCTGGCCCCTTTGATCCCCTCCCCCCCAATAAAATTCTCAGCCTCTCGTTCACATATTCCGTTTTGTTAAACATTAGGTAAAAACATTCAATTGGATCCCAGGGATGACAGTGAACTTTGTAATCAAACAACTAAAACAGCTAATTATATCACAGCTAGAAGAAAGTTTTATTGTCTGGACCTCTGGTCATACATGAGTAAATAAAATGAAACATAATGGCAGGACTCTTCTCCTTGAATTTGCAAATTTACAGCCAAGGAGAATTGTAAATGGGAGTAGCAATAGATTTAACTTGAAGATACTTATGAAGAGCTTCCATTCCATTATCCCTTTCAAAGCCACTGGCTTTGTATCCTCCATATGGACAATCTGAATCGAATGCAAAGTAACAATTTATCCAGATAACTCCAGCTCGAATCGATCTTGAGACTGTGTTGGCAATGTTCAAATTATTGGTCATAATGCCTGCTGCTAGTCCATACATCGTGGAATTAGCTCTCTTGATCACCTCCTCCATAGTCCTGCATTACTCACATATATTGAAAAAAAACTGGACCTTCCCGGGAAAATAGTGAAAATTTTATACAAATGAATAAGCATGTGGGAATTAAATTACTTGAACTTCATTATAGACAAAACGGGTCCAAAGATTTCTTCCTTTGCAATTGTCATATCATCCTGGCAAGAAGACATGACATATTAGATATAATTATATTTTAACTTAGCATAGCAATGCAGCAATGCTAATTTAAGAAAGCTCACCGTGACATCAGTGAATATGGTTGGCTCAATGAAATAGCCCTTTCTATTCAATGCCTTACCCCCAGTTAGCAATGTTGCTCCCTCCTTTTTGCCGTGTTCGATGTACGAAAGTACTTTCTCAAACTGTTTCTTATCAACCTGCATTAAGGTGAGAGAAGTAAATGTAACTTCTTTGCTTGTGGAAAGTCTCTTCCATTATTCCACATTTAGCAAGTTTACTTTGCAAGCATAAGAAAATGTAAAATGTGGCTTAAATTAATACTTGTGGTCCTTGCTGAGAATTTCGATCAAAAGGATCTCCAACCACCCATGTTTTTGCCATCTCCACCAATCTCTTGACAAATTTATCGTAAATTCCTTCTTGGATGAAAAGACGAGATCCAGCAACACAGATTTCTCCCTGAAAGACGGACGAAAGCAAAAACACCAGTATCTTCAACCAAACTGTTTTAATGTGCATTAACATAAAGGATGAATGTTTAAGGAACTTAGATCACCTTGTTGTACAGAATTCCGACGAGTGCAAGAGGTGCAACCTTCTCCACGTCTGCATCATCGAAAACTATAAATGGCGACTTGCCTCCCAATTCTAGTGAGACAGGTTTCAAATTGCTTACTGCTGCAGCCTGCATCACTAGACGCCCTACTTCTGTCGACCCTGTAAAGCTTACCTGAAAAGCACACATCACAAACCAGAAATATTAGCTATGTCAATTGTTCAATTATTGTTGTTTCTTCACCCCTCAACTTTCAACTGTTATGGAAGACATATGTCAAAGCATTACCTTATCAACGTCCATATGGGAGCAAAGAGCAGCACCTGCAGTAGGTCCATATCCTGTTACCACATTGATCACTCCATTGGGAACACCCGCCTGTTTCAAGAAATGAATGACCAAAATCACTAATTAATGTGAAACACTGAGAACGAAGAGAACAATATAAAGAATCGTAGGATCGTCTCGTTACCAGCTTAGCTAAATGAGCATAAAAGAGAGACGAAAGAGGAGTCTGTGCAGCAGGTTTGACAACCATGGTGCAACCAGCAGCTAATGAGGGCCCAACTTTCATGACGAACATGGTGCTAGGGAAGTTCCAAGGAATAACATGTCCAACAACACCAATTGGTTCTAGTAATGTATATCCTTGTAGATCACGCGACATTTTAAGGGTTGTCCCATGAATTTTATCGGCTGCACCAGCATAATAACGGATGGTATCTGCTGCATTTGGGATGTCAATAGTCTTCCCTGCAGCAAACAATTTCCCTGCATCAATTGAATCCAAGGCAGCTATTTCCTCAGCATTTTCTGTGATTAAGTCTGCGAACTTCAGCATTATCCTTCTCCTTTCCTGATTTCAACCCCAGAGCAGGGTAAGTAAAAGAATTTCATATTTAAGCCATTGCAAATCGAACTTATAGAAGAGTAATTTGAAGTATATAACATCAAAGCATTGAAGTTCGCAACTAAACTACCATATAATCCTGATCATTAGAAGGATTATCAGAAAGTAAATCTACACTTCACACAGCTAACTGTCTTTGGTGGTGAAAAGGCAACTGATGTGGATTCTAAGCACACTAAACGTGAACACATTTTAGCAATTGTGTGAAAATTAGGATCTTCTTGTGTTGTTATATGTTAGCGCATTCATCTTTTAGCTACAACTTCAATTAAGGTTATTATAAAGTTCAGTCCTTTGTGCATCTACTGAGAAATATGATTCAATACAATCTTTCGCCCAAATATGGGTACAACAGGTCGTGAGGCATCAGGTATTTGAACAGACCATATGGGACATTTTTTGTCATAATCCAGGCCCAGTCTGAAAGTTATGTTCACAGAAGAAGAAAAGAACAAAGCTATTGTTACTTCAAAATGATTTTGTTAATGTAATTCGGCTTCCTTCTCTCGCCCATAAATAAATAGAATGTCCATATCTTGAACACCAGTTGTCAAGGACTATCAGTTAATAATAGCAGCTTGAAACGTTGTCAATGTTTAGAGGAAGTCAGGAGGTTCAACTTAGAAAAGTTAAATAAAACAATGGTCATAGCCTCAATGGAAAAATCTCAGGCCCTTAAATTTGTTCTACTCGTTTTTTCAACTCCGCAGAACCTAGAATTTTCAAGACTCTTCATAGGGACACCATGCTTCTTTGTTACTTAGTTATCATTTAATTGCAAATGCCTATTTAGCTCGTAGGGAAAATCAATCAACTACTCTCCATAGATTCTTTAGTAGTCCATATGTTATCTGCTTATGATAAGTGACTAGAACTTATTTATTTACTCTGAAGATAGTCCTACAAAATTCAAGGCCGCTCTGTCTTTCTCTTTGTCACTAAAGAAATACTGTAGTTACTTGAAGAAGAACAGGAGCTAGACAAAAATTCCCATTCACCTTGGTACTACTATCAATCTTTTCTTTTTCCATCAGCGCTCCAATTCGAATAAACATTAGCTATTGTGTCCGTTCAAGATTCTACAAACATAACTAAACACTGATGGAGACAAACCACATAGAAAAAACAAAACACGATCTCACAAATTCCAAACTCTAAAAGAAGTTAACGACATTTTCATTCCACTGGCTTTGATGTTATCAATTTATAAATGTCGTTTTCAAGTTATTCCCACATCATGCGAGTCTTCGCACCCCTTTTTATATTCTAGATTAACCACGATCCGAATATAACTTAGTAAACAACGGAGTTCAAAGAAAAAAATTACTACTCATCCTTGACCATCTCCAATTTATTAAAGAAAACACGTTCATGGACCAATTAAAGATTTAATCTTTGAAAGTCTACTACTTTATTGCAACTAGACGTTTTGATTGTCTTTGCTTATTGTTAATAGTTTCCTTAAGATTAATAAAACTACTAAATAGAGGAACAGTAGTTGGGATTTTTTTTTTACCGAGGGGGATAAACGAGGCCAAGGGCCATGGTCGAAAGCTTCACGAGCAGCTTTAACGGCCAAATCAATATCTTGCTTGTCACCTTCAGAAATTCTAGCAATCACCTCCTCATTCCTTGGGTCTATCGTTTCAAATGTCTTTCCTGCAAATTTTGCAACATACATCCAAAGTCAGCATGTCCACACAGACTACAAAGCTATACCTATTTTATGTTACCTGCACATAGTCCAATTATTTCTTATTACTCAGTTTCTAACGTACACAATAAACTATAGTAGTTTCTAACGTATACAATAAATTAAAGGAAAAAACAAACTTGTTGCACATTCAAATACTAGGTTCATATAATTAGGATCACATGTTTCAAAACTTTGAAGTTCTAACTTAAATATATCCATCTGAAAATCACATGTTTCATGTAGCTAGCAAGTTGAAATGATATGAGAGAAGGTGCAGTATTTAACTAGGTGTAACATTATTTGTAGGCCCATAATATATATCATTTTAATTAAGTTCCATCGTGCATCTTGAGTTCCCTTTCGAGTTCCAAGCTTCTTAACTCTTCTTTCTAGCCTTTCCTTTAAATCAGTGACTCATATATATACCCACTCTAGAATTTAAAATCACGAAATTGAGTAGACCATATGTTTTGGAATAATGACTTTAGTAAACGAAAGAATGTACAGTGCACTAAAATAGTAAAATCTACTCGTTTCAGCCATTATATTATTCTTTCAATTTAAGTAGTATTAATTAATGATTGGAAATGACATGAATTAAGTATTCAATCATCAATTAGAAGCATATATACTTTTCGAAAAGGTACAAACATTTTTGTGTTCTCTACTTTTGGAGGTGGAGTGGCGGAAAAGATTAAGAAAATAAAAGAAGAAAGGACCAATTGTTTCTAAAGAAGAGACGACAAGGATATTTTTAGTAAATTAACGTACCAAGCTTATTTAAATGGATTATTTTCCATTAGGATGCTTTCACAAGATATTTGCGCTATAGAAAAGGAAATAACCAATAAAACAAAGAAAGAGAATCAAACAAAAAGAAAAAAAGAAAAAAAACCAAAAAAGTGGAAGGAGTAAATAGAGGGTAAATACTTCATGAATCCATTAGTTTGGTCTGAACACTTAGCTAGCGTTTGGACATAGTTTTTGGGGTCATTTTTCGGAGATTTCCAAAAACTGGACTGGTTGAATCCAGTTTTGGGAGTTTTTGGGAAATCCCCTTACAAACTTCAAATTTTGTTCCAAATAAAATGCATGTCCAAACAAAATTTCAATTTCTCAAATTCCAAATCCCAAATCCCAAATCATGTCCAACGGGAGCTAGTGTGAGTGGAAACTTACTCGCACATGATGTTTATACCCAATTATAGCAGCTGACCATCACAAAGTGATTTAATAAAGAGAAAATATATATTAATAATCATGATTGCCTGAGAATTGTGTTTGTAAATAATGACGTGCATTTATGGTTTGGTGTAAACACTAAAGTTGTGTAAGTATTTAGTGAGATAGTTGAGGTAGCTCTGACACTACTTTTATAAAAGATAAATAAATAACTTTATTATATTAAAATGTATAACCATCTTATTAAATATTCAACTTAAAGATAACACTATACTTCGACACGTCCTCTTATGTTGTGATTTGATTTCTTTTTCATGGATCAATATGTGTAATATTTTTTTTAACGTGTAGCACAAATGTTCTACTTTTGAATGTTTGTCTGTGTAAATCTATTGTATCTAAAAGTTTAAACTGTTAGATAGAAACCATAATATTTTTAACTGAACTTTATTTTAAAAAAAAAGGAGTATACGACAAAATATAAAACAGACAAAATTGAGGAGGGAAATTCGAGGGAATGGAAGAAGAAAGGAGAAACATAAAGAAATGATCAAGAAGGTAAGATGAAAACCTGAAACAGAGTGGACGAAGTCTCCATTAATGAAAAGCTGTGTAAACTTAATGTTTGGAAGGTGTTTGATATGAGTTTCAACGTTGCCGTTAGAGTGCACCATCTTTCTCTGTTTCAAAACAAAAGGCACAAGGAGTCTTGCCCTGTTAATACGCCTCTTTGGTCTACAAAAACCAGTAGAATATAATGCTATTATCAAGTGTTGGCACACGCCATATATATGGGCTTAAATAGAGGGGGTTTTAAGAGAAGTCCTCAGTCGGTCGACCTTTATTTTTATTATTATTATTATTATTTTTTTTTTTTGTGGAAATGAAAAGGGACAAGGGTATCTAAAAATTGACACACACTCTAGAGATCAATATAAATAATATTAATTCTTTAGACACTTTTCTCCAATTAGATATTTTCAATCATACTATAATAATTTTAGAGCCTGTTTGGTTAAGCCTCTAAAAATTATTTATTTTAAGAAGTGAAGAAAAAATATTTTTTTGTAAAAGTACATTTAGAGTATCAGTTTGTGTTTGAAAAATTTATTTGAGAAGTACATTTATTAATAACTGAGAAGTAATTTGTGTTTAGTCAAAATTTTCAAAAAATAGTTTTGAGTGTGAAATTATGAATAAGGTCATCCAAATATTCGTTTTAAATTAATTTAACAAGATACATGATTATCAAAATACTATAATTTATTATTATTTTTAGTTAATTAAAATTTCAAAAAACATATGTATTTTTAATTAATATGGATATAATTATATGAGGATGGTGGATGTTTGCATCAACGGTAGCAGCAAACAAGGAGAAAGAATAACATAATTTTCTAATGTACTTGCTTATGGTTATTAGGTTTAATTAAGAGGAATAATCTAGTATATATAAATTTCTAAAAAGATATTTTTGGTATGAAAAGAGCTACAACCAACTTTTGCTTCTAACTAGAAGTTACTTGTTTAAGCATTTTTCCAAAAATATCTTTAACTATTATTGAAAAACACTTATCTTTTCTAAAAGTTTGGCCCAACATCTCAAATATGTAAAATAAGCACTATTTTTAAACAACCAATATTTCTGGCTCCCCAAAAATTTAGCCGAACCAACTCTTATAGTTTGCTTATAATGACATATTATTATAAGATTTGACAAGGTCTGTTCATGACAATAGTAGTGTTATCTTTATTTATTTTAGTTATTTGTCAAAAAGTTTCAATATTTCTTATGATTGAACTCTATATTTAGTCAAACATCTCACCTATTGTTTACTAAACTGGATGGGAGAAAGAAAAGTGCTAGGGAACTGGCAAGAGGAATTAGAATGGATGTCACAGAGGGGTGCTGGCAAGAGACCAAGAGCAAGGATTTTGAGCTTCTTATTTGCTGCTGTGTACCATATTTGGCAGGAAAGGAACAAGAGCAGATTTTATAATGTGCAAACTCCAAGTGAGCACAGTGAAAGACATAGTGCTTCAACTCCATCTGAGAAGTCACAAGTTGATCAAATGGCAGCCTATGTTGGAAAAGCTGAAATACTATCTCAATTAGCTAGGATTTTTTCTGTAATTATTAGTTGTTAGTTTAGCAAGTAAAAACAAGGGAAAATTTCATAACTAACCAAGTATCTTACATAACCCTACTAGATAATAGACATATTAACATATATCAATGGCTAACCAAAATTGATGCTAAATAATAGGTACATGGATATCCTAACTTCTAAAAGATCTGCGTGAATATCTCCTAAATACTAGCGTCGGTTGTGTTAACTATCAGCAGCCGAAAAATCTGCAAACTAATGGACAGGTGAAAATTCAGGACAGTATGCAAGGGATATGCATGCAATATCAACAGAACAGTTAAAAGAAAATAGTCAGGACTGTATGGAAATTCACTGTATATGCAAATATAAAGACTGTATGCAAGATATATGCATGAAATATTCCAGAAATATAACCATACTATTTAAATTAATTGACAATATGCTAGGTAAATATCAACAATATGCAAAAAAATATAAAAGTAATATGTAAATTCACAAATATATAAATTTTTTCCACTTCTAGGATAATCGGTGAGTAGGATATAAGCTAAAATTATAGAAAATGGAAAAAAATTGAAAATTCATCATCAAAGTTCTTAACGAGAAATAGGTACAAAGAAGGATAATCAGTGATTATGTAAATTACATATTACTTTTACACATTACTTTTAGAGGAATTATCCTAGAAGTGGAAAAAAATATCCTACTCACTGATTATCCGAAATATGAAAAAAATATCCTACTCACTGATTATCCTACGCACAGTAATATGTAAATTCAGAGAATATTCGAAAAAATAGGATAATTTTCATAATCAGTGAGTAGTAATTGAGAAGTGGTAAAACTAATAAATACACAGTTAAAAAATTGCTCATTCCCATGATAATAGGCACGCTGATAGGGAGTTAAAGAGTTTTTAAAAGTGGCTATTAAATGATTAGTAAATAAGTCTAAAAGTCTATTTACAATAGTTTAGATAAAATGTATCTATTTTCTGATAAAGTCCCTCTCAAATGTATATACAGTGTAAAAATTCCTAAAAACAAGGATATGAGTTGCGACTAGGTCCAGAGTCCAAATGGATCTAGTATATACAAAAAGCAAGTTGGTTGAATAAAATATTTTCTTTCCTCCAAAAGAAAAAAAAAAAAAACATCTCCCTTACTGACTAATTAAGACAAAAATATTGAGTATGATAATTCGGAAGCTACACGTCTTTCTCAATTTCAATTCCCTATTAAACAAAGGCAGAGGGTAAACTGGCAAGTTATTGTTTGTTATACAAGATCTTTGTAATATTCCGTTATACTCTTACCATTAATTCATAGTCATTGGATAAAACAAATCAAGGTGCAAAGTGTGATGAAGCCTCATACTTGCATATATAAAAGATTGAATAAAAACAAGGGACAATTACAGAAATATACAAACCTAACACCATATTTACAAAACCTAACAATACTATACCACTTTACAAAAAAAATAACAATACTTTTTTTACATAGCATATACAAAATCCATTTAAACCATACAAATTAGGATTTTATCATCTCCCTCCCCACTGCTTCAGTCACAGCAGCAGCGCAGGTGGCCGATCCGGCAGCCGGCAGCGGCAGGTCGCCGGATTTGTAATTTTTTTTATTTTTATTTTTTAGATCTATAAAACGAAACACACAACACACACACACACACACACACACACACATATATATATATATATATATATATATATATATATATATATATATATATATGAAACTTGATATAAATTATTGTCTTGAATTTACATATAGTCAAACATACACAAACATATAAAAATATATACAAATATACAAGATATACAAAAATATATATATAAAAATAATTTTATCACTCCACACATACACATACACATACACATACATATAACAACATGTACATATATACACCAATATACACATACAAAAAGTGGGAGATAGATATTTATATACAAAAGTTACAATGACATACATATTTTATACAAATATATACATATTACACACATATAAAAAGGAAAAAAGAAAAAAAAGGAAGCAGATTTGAAAACCCCACCAGAAAACATAGATCGGGCCAGCTCACCGCTGCAATACAGCAACGCCGCTGCATTACGCCAACAGCAGCACCACAACAACGTCAGGGAGGAACAAAGTCATCGGAGGACACCAATAGCGACGGGGCTGCTGGTCGCCGACGAGGGGAAAGGGGGACGATGGCGGGTGGGGCGAATGGGTGGAGGAGGGAAAGAAATTAGGGTTTTACGTTTGGGGAGTAGAAATGAGAAAGTAGTATGTAGGGTAATTATGAGAAACTATTGTGGTGTATTGTAAATATTGTAAAACTATTGTTTTTTTTAGTAATTTAGTTGTTAGGGTGTAAATTTTTCTAAAAACAATGATGAATTCCACATCATCTTGAGCTGAATTTAAAGGTCTATTGACTTATTGTTTGAAAAACTTACGCACTTTTTTGGGTAATTTACAAAAGTATACAATCTAACACTTTTTTTTACACAAAAATATCAATATTAGTCAATTTTCCAAACATAGCAACAATTTTTTTTCAAAACATAGCAAAATACATATAAAAGGGTGATAAAACACTAGATTCACCTCCTACCTCCCCCAGCCTCCGTCCCCGTCACTGCCACCACCTCCAGCCGCTTGTCAGAGGATTTATTTTGTGGATCTGTGTGTATTTTCATAGTATGTCCAATGTATGGACAATGACACATTATGCATACAGTGAAAATACAGTAGATACACACATACGATTATTGTATGTTTGTATATTCTCTATATAGTTACTGTATGTACAGTGTATGCATGTTCATTAACTGGAAATACGCACCATATACAAACCAATAATCCAAAAGCACGTGTTGTATATTTTGTTGTATAAAAAATGTACAGTCAATGTATGACCTGTGTATATTTACTGTATATACATTGCATAAACCGTAAATACAATAAAATACATATGTAATACACTTCCACAACCAACAAACACCAAACATACACCACAAACTACCGTAGTGCTGCCATGTCCCACCAGAAAATTCAAAAAATAAAAAAAAGTAGCAAATCAGCAGTGTCGCGGGACAATAGTCACCAGAAAACGCCGTATCTGTTGTCGCACACTGGAACTCCGGCGACTGTGAGACGGAGCAGCAGCGCCGCACAATAGAATCAACGCGGCGTGCAGCGGCGCACAACAAAAGCAACATGGAGAATGAGTGGCGCCCTCTCGCCGGATCTGATAAGAAATGGAGGAATACAATGGGGATGGGGTGGGGGAGAGAGGAAGACGATTAAGATGGGGGTGAGGGATAGAGGAAGACAACGCTGGCGACAGGAGGGCTTGGGGGATCGCCACCGGCGATAGGGAAGGGCTAGGGCGGCGACGGGAAAGGCTGTTAGGGTTGTCTAGAGATGGAAGAGAGGGGGAGAGAAAAGAGAGGAGACGGAGAGGAAAGATATGGTTAAGGTCTTGTTTGATATGCTATGTTTGGTAGCATTTGAAAAAATATTGCTATGTATGGAAAAAGGTAAAAATATTGACACGTTTTTAAAAAAAAAGTTAGCTAGAATGACATTGAGGGTAATTTGCCTTACTTTTTTTAGTTGTTAGAACACTGGACATACATATATTGCCAAACTTATCATCCCAATAAGCGGAATATAGCATAAGAAAAATACGATCCCCATGCATGTGTTAAAGAGAGGATTTGAAGATTCCAACCTCCAAAACCAACACCAGTAAAGGGAACGTGTACCAAAGAACTACCAAGAACATCGAATGAATGGATACAGAGAGGATTTGAAGATACAATTTTATCAAACCAATATTCATGTTTGTAGAATAAGAACCCGTACCGATTCACTACTGAAATCTAGGGTTACAAATGCAAACAATTTACAGTATGTAAAGAAAGGTCTCCTTCGCTACCAGAAGGAGTCACGACCTTGATCATAGAAAAATCCTAGAAAACGATCACCGGAAACACCACCGGCGCCGTCGTAAAACACCTACATTCGAAAAACAAATGATACTCTGCCGTGAAAACCAAAAAGAACACAAAACCGCCGCTAGATTGCCAGAATACGAACGGTCAGAGAAATTATCGGCAAAAAATGCTCAAAACAAGTTGTGGGTAACATCGTCGACTTAGAAGATATGGATCTATATGATTCCATGCTTTGATACCACGAAAAAATCATTGATTAATCGAAATTTGAAGAAACTGAACTAGGGTATAAGAGAGAAGTTGAAGAGAGAGAGATAAATCATGAGGAGGAAATGAATTGAAAAAATATCTTGGACAGGCTGAAACGCTCTGGCCCATCTCTATTTATACTCTGGGTCAAAATACCCTTTCCAATATTACAATGTTACACTTTAGCTAAATAGCCACTTCTGGCTTACAACTTTAAAACTAAAACTATAAATCTATACAAAATAAATACATAATGCTCCAATACAAAATACTACAAATATTACAATCACAAGCTTTCCTGTTGGATCTTGATGCCAAATAGCCAAGTAACCTAACATGATCATCGACTACTTTACAATTTAAAAAATCTTACCAACCTTCCGTTTGTTATAGTAATAACATGTGTTTTAACTAGAGCACCTGTTCCTACCACCATAGTGCACTCCTTTATTTTTTATAATTTTTTTTTTCATTTTAGGTCCAATAGAAAATGGAAAACCAGAGAACTACTGCCTTAATACCTACTATTTGCTAGAGAAAAAAACTTGATGAGATTTGGAGTAGGTAAGTTCAAGGAAAAGGACTCCAATTATTTGTACCATCCTGGTTAGATGGGGAACCTACCTTTTGTTAAAGGGTATCATATGATAACTCTTGGCGAAAAAAATATAATGTGTAGATGAGTCAATTTCTTTTACAATATATATATATATGTTGAGTTTCTTTAGTTTTTCCGTATCTTGACTTGTTTATATTTTGATATTCTTTAGTAAATTCTAATTCCACCACTAGGCTACATGGCTTGTGTAGTTACAATATTTAGCACGTTATATTCCTGCCAGGAGCTACTCGAACCAACTCTTATACAAGCTCATGCCTATTCCTATTAGACGAGCCAACTCGGAAGGCCTCAACAATCAGGCCTCTGTTGCCTACACAGTCTGGAGCCACCGTGGTAATATGGTTGTCCAACTGGACAAGGGAGTTCCTGAGCCATTGCACAAGTAGTTTGCGTGTCTATGTCTAGCTTACGACTTAACTCACAAATCATCTTCAAACCAAATTAAAAGGTATAGCTAGACCCTCAATCACGCTTGCAAGATATTTGGCTCCATGATTTTCCCAGACTACCCATGTCTCTATCATCATTTGGAGACTCCAAGTAGACCTTGGAATAGTGAAGACCTAGGTCTTCTTTCCTATAAGAAGGGCCAGTCCTTCCAAAGAGGAGCACCAATCACATGTGCACTTGACATACACAAAGCTATTTCATACTCTATATTCCATCCGTCCCAATTTATGTGGCGGTGTTTGACTTGGCACAGAGTTTAAGAAATAGAAGTTGACTTTGGAAATGTTCAAATGTACCCTTCAAAAAGTAAGATAGATAAGATTTGAGTAATCAAAAAGTTGTTGGTTGTTTTTAAAGTAAGTAGGGTCCAATAAGGATAAAATAGATATAGAGCATTAAATAGTTGACAAATAAAGAAATGTGACATTCTTTATGGGACAGACCAAAAAGAAAAGTGTGACACATAAATTGGGACAGAGGGAGTATTTGTTAGTCCTGTTTTTATGCTATTCTTGACTTATTCAATCATATTGGTTTATATTATAAATCTTTTACAGAAACATAATATTAAAATGGCAGAATACATGTTTTACTCATCCATTTTTAACCCAAATTCCCATTACACACTTATTCTTCATGGGTGTACTTTCACACACTAAAGTTTCATAAGATGTAACTATTACACACGGTTTTGACCAAACCTCTTTAAAAAATAAGTTGTGTAAATACGCACGTTTAATATTCAAACAACAACCCGACCCATCAGGTTTTTTAACTTTTAACTCCCAACCCGACCATTATTTAACTCCCAACCCGACCATTATTTAACTCCCTACCCTTTAACATAATCAAAGAACCCTAAAAACAACCCTTCATATTCTGCTGTGGCAATTTAGGGTTTTTTGTTAGTCCTTGCCGTTGTTAAAACAACTTCATAACCGCAGCGGCAAAAATTCACAAAATTTTTGATTCTTTTTGGAAACCTAAAATTCAAATTTAGTGCATAATTATAAGAAATAAACGTTGAAAAGATTCAAGAAATTAAAGAGAAGAGGAAATGATATAAGGAAAATGTAGCAAGATTTGGACAATAACTTCAACTAAGCTCAAATTTCGGTAATGGAAGGTGTAAAATTCGAGTTTGAAATGGTAAGAGGAAGAAGACGACCCAATTTAATTTTAAAAAAGGGAGAATCAACTATTAATTTTTTGTATTTGGACTGTTAGATGTAACTGAAATGAGATATCAATGAGGTTTCACGCGCCTACTGCTGTTGTTTCACTCACTCTTGAATCTAGGTCAAAACCGTGTATAAAAGTTACACTTTATGAAACTTTAGTGTGTAAAAGTACACCCGTAAAGAAAAAGTGTGTCTGAGGAATTTGGGTTAAAGATGGATGGGTAAAACATTTATTGTGCCTATTAAAATCTCTAACATGCCGGCATCATTTCTAATTGAAGAAGAAGAAGAAGAAGAAAGAAGAAAGAATTAGGGGAATGAAACATAGAGTTTATTATGCTAGGAGGATAACACAAAGGACTCTTGCATATACAGCAAATTAAAAGACAACAAACAACTAGGGGAGAAAGTTCATCTGCCTAGCTATTCAAGATGCGAATTTAAAGCCAAGGAGAATTATATAAAGGAGTGACAACAGCTTTGACTTGAAGATATTCATACAGGGCTTCCATTCCAAAATCTCTTCCAAATCCACTCATTTTATATCCGCCAAAAGGGCAATCATTGTCAAAAGCATGGTAGCAATTTATCCAAATTGCACCAGCCTTAATCGATCTCGACACAGTGTTAGCCGTGTTCAAGTCCTTTGTTACGATCCCTGCTGCTAGACCATATCTCGTGGCATTAGCTCTCTTTATAGCCTCTTCTACACTCCTATAATAGGAGGAAAAAAAGGAACAAGACCTCTTAGAGGTATACATTATTAAAATAATGCAGAGCACAACGATCCAATGTAATTATGCTAACATTTCAAAATCAATTATTGAAAGAAATGACAGAGTCAAGATTATAGTTGACAAGCTTACTTGAACTTGAAGAGTGAAATAACAGGGCCAAATATTTCATCTTTTGCGATGATCATATCATCCTGCCAGAAAAAGAGTCTATGTTACTCGTTTATTGGAGGGAGGAGGGGGTGTTATAGTGCACTATTGCTTTTCAAATGTTAGTTTTGGTAAAGCAAATTAAACCTGCACATCTGAGAAGATAGTTGGCTCGATATAGTATCCTTTATGGCCACAAGCTTTCCCGCCTGCCAACAATGTAGCTCCTTCTTTCTTTCCATGCTCTATGTAAGCCAATATCTTGTCAAACTGGTTTTTATCCACCTATGATGTGAAAAAAAAAAAAAAAGGTAGTTTTAATTAATACAATGTCAATTGTTAAAAAAGAAATCAAAGCCCCTCAATTTAGATAGTAGTATTTCCTATTAAATATTCACTATATTACTCCCTTTTTTTTTTTTTTAAGAAATTTCTTTTTGGGTGCTGGTGGCATCAGAAGATAGGATTTGAGATATCATCTGATAATTGAACCTATATGTACCATCTTTAGGACACAAAATACTAATAAGCTCAATCAGTGAATTCACAAACAAATCTTTGTTAGGAGTAATTGTACTTTTTCGTTGAAATAGAGAACTTTGAATTGGAAGGGGTTAGTTTATTTCTTCATTTCTGCTGGTTTAAGCTCTTTGATAAGGGGCTGTGGATTAATAACAGTAACATTTATGTGTATACCTGGGGTCCTTGATGGGTAGCAGGATCAAAAGGATCACCAACAACCCTGACATTGGCCTTCTCCGCCAATTTGTTAGCAAATTCATTATAAATGGTTTCCTGGACGAAGATACGTGAACTTGCCACACAAACTTCACCCTGCATATGCAATCACCCAAATCCTCAAATTTTCTAAGTCGGGCCTTCTTACTCTTTGTTTCCAAGTACTAACATATTTGTGAATATGATCTATATATCTGAACATTCACCTTGTTATAGAGGCCCGCAAACAAAGCAAGTTCAGTGGCAGTTTCAATGTCTGCATCATCAAACACAATGAGAGGGTTCTTCCCTCCTAGTTCAAGCGAAACATGTTTCAAGTTGCTCGTTGCTGCTGCCTGCATTACTAGTCTTCCAACTTCTGTGGATCCTGTAAAACTTACCTAACAAACACGAACATAAAAATTAAGCTAGACTAACACTCATGCCACTGTTTTTAGCACTAATATAAATGATACTCATATATTTAAATGAAAGCTTACTTTGTCAATGTCCATATGAGAAGCAACGGCCGCTCCAGCTGTTGGTCCATATCCAGTTACAATATTGAGCACCCCATCAGGAATACCAGCCTAATGAACATATATTGTCAAGGGTATAGCCACCATATATGAATTAACTCATTCTAATTAAAGAGAAAAAGGATAAAGGAAAATTATGGAGTAACTAATTTGACGATCCAACACGATATGAATCATGTGTATAAATGTCATTCCAGTTAAGCCCGTTACAGTCTAATCACTAACACTAGAAGTTCATGAAGCTGCAAAATGGAAACGAAGCTTTTACCTTCTTAGCTAAATGGGCATAGAAAAGAGCAGAAAGGGGAGTTTGTTCAGCAGGCTTGACAACAATAGTGCAGCCAGCAGCTAAAGCAGGGCTAATCTTGAGGAAGAGCAAGTTGGAGGGAAAGTTCCATGGAATGATAATCCCAACAACACCAATGGGCTCACGCAGTGTGTAACCTTGAAGTTCCCTTGACATTTTGACAGTCTCACCATGGATCTTATCTGCAGCCCCTGCATAGTAACGCATGGTCTCTGCAGCTGCTGGAATGTCTATTATCTTTCCCAAGTGGAACAGTTTCCCTGCATTAACACAGTCTAGTGCCGCTATTTCTTCTACGTTTTCTTCCACTAAGTCTGCGAGCTTTAACAATATCCTTCTCCTCTCCTGATTAC
This sequence comes from Petunia x hybrida, assembly GCA_037355625.1. NCBI lineage: Eukaryota > Viridiplantae > Streptophyta > Magnoliopsida > Solanales > Solanaceae > Petunia > Petunia x hybrida. The sequence goes on from JBBBVM010000081.1 coordinate 3,487,831, forward strand.
CAGATATAACAACAATTTATTTATTGTAGGAGTTTAACTTCTATGAATGATAATGTAAAAAAAAAAAAAAATTCACATTATCAGATCTTACATGTAACAGTTCATAAAGTGAAATAAATATCCTCGAAATTAAGACAATTAATTACTATACTAGTTGTTATGAATATGACAAGTTAATATATACCCTGATATATAAGTATAAAAACTGTTTATGCTTTCAGTGTATATTAACTAAATCAATTTATCTTATTAGTCATTATTCTATGCAATCCTTCTCCTAGGTCTTTTTTGGCCTTTAATAATATATAGTGTGTCATATATGTAAATAATCGTTAATATAGACATTGCATATATAGGACAATACAAAAACAAGAAAAAGAAACCAAGAGAAAAACGATCATTTAAATTTTTCATTCTAATCTTATAGTACTACTTATATGGATTATTCAATACCGATAAGCTAAAATCCGAATTGATAGGTAAGTGATGCCTAGTTTTTCTATTTTAGGCTATCCCACAAGAATCCCCCACGGCAGAGCTTAGCTAAACTGGACACACTCTTGTTAGATAATAAACTGGAAATACATGAAAACATACAAGATAGGAGTATTCCTCAAAGCTAGCTCGACTTTGCTACGTGTTGGATGGCTCCAACAAGAACTCTTAGTAGAAACGGGCCTATGCATTAAAGTAATTAATCCTTGGGGTTAAGTCAAGCTAACTTCATACGTGGAGAAATAGGTAGCAACAGTTTAACATCGAATCAACATCAACACTAGAGTTATTCAATTATTTTTCTTTTCACAAAAGTTAAACCATCACATAAAATCCCCAGCAGATATTCTATCTAGCCATTGATATCTCATTATTTACAACGATATATCTTTTTTAATAATATTTAGTTAGAATATGGTGTCAGTAACTTCAGGAAGTTATAAGTATTCTTATTACATAGCGGGCATGGTGAGATAAAATTTTGTTTATCTATCTTTTTATGTTACAAAAAATGCCTTTTTTGAAAAACTAATTATTGCAAAAAGAGGACGTGAGTAATCCTAATTCCTAACTATGTTCTTTAAATAATTACTAGTAGTTTTGAAAATCTGTCGATCTATGTTTTGTTTATAAAACTTGGGGGTTATATTTCAAATAATATTGAAATATTTATTTGTTTATAGGATTTATATAAAATTTGAAATCAAAACTTTAAATTCCCAAAAGCTGGTTGAAACCCGTTTCTGGGAGGTTTGGGAAAGAACTTTGTCCCGATGACAAAATATATGTCTAAATACAACTTCAAGTTTCAAAAACTATTTATTTTCAACTCTAACTCTAAAAAAACTAAAATTTTCAAGTTTCAACCAAATCTGAGTCATAACGCTAGCTTAGCATATTATGCTACTTCAAGTAATCTGACTCCCTTTTAGCGTTTATAGAACACTATGAGCATGTAGATGTATTCAGAGGAGCACTACTAGATGAAACCAAATGGAGATAAAAAGGAAAAGAACAAATAACTTGGGATTGTTTAGTTGTGAGATCTTTAATTTACTTCTCTACATAATATCTATGAAAACTATATTATAGTACTGTAATACACTAATACTGAACTAAAGATTGTTGCAAAAGGAGCAATGAGAAAAGTAAAAAGAAGAGAAAGCGTACAGCGCCAGGAAAACGAGGCCAAGGACCATTATCGAAGGCCTCTCGAGCTGCCTTGACAGCTAAATCAACATCTTCTTTGTCACCTTCAGCCACCTTTGCTACCACTTCTCCTGTTCTTGGATCTATTGTCTCTAATGTTTTTCCTGTTCATTACAGTTCGTTACTCAAAAGCTTACTTCAAATATATATCTGTCGTAGCTCTTCCAATAAGAAAGAATGCTAACTACATCGATCACCGACTCATGTCACTACCTTTTTAATACGTAGCTATGCATACGTATTTACATACGGATTTCAAGTTCTGTTTGAATATACAGGTCTGTGTTGAAGACATCAATTAATTTTCAAGTTGTATTATTTCTAACTGTTTAAACCTTTTATAAGATAATCATACAACATGATATCAAAACATAGCTAGATATTGAGTTCTAACTCTCACCACCATCCGACGCTCAAAATAAACTTTGAGGAGCTTGGCCTAATTAAGAAAACGGAAAAGGGTCAAATATACCCTGTACAATTTTTTATAGGGATAATTACAATAAAAGACAAGCAAAAGACGAAAATTACCAAAAATGGCCTATATTTTCGAATCTTACCCGAGCTGTCACCCTTTTCCCGAAGTAGCAGTCGCCGCAAGTTTATACAAATTTATACAATGTATAAAATTGTATACATTTGTATAAATGTGTATATGCGAGTGAATAAATCTGTATATTAAGGATGTTTATATGATTTTTTTACTTTTTTTGTGTATATTTTTGTATTTCTCTCATTGCTACATATTTATATATGTATATTCATGTATAATTTAATTTTTAGAGGGAGATTTGTGTGTATAAACTTGTCCAAAGCAATGATTTAGACGCAATAAACAACATAAATTCAGTAAAATACAAAAAAGTAATGACACCATTGGCGGGGGAAGGTGTGTGCCGGTGGCTTAGTGGCTGGGGAGGGCAAAATTTGATAGCTAGGGTGTTTTTTATGAAGGAGTGCTAAAATTTGTAATTTTAGGGGTGGGTGCTATGCATGAAAAAAAAAATATGGCCTCCTGTTTGTAATTTTGGGTAGTGGGCTGCCTATTTTTGAAAATTTCCCTTTTTTATAATAGGATCAGCCCCCGTTTGAGTATCCGAATAAAAAAGTCACTGCCGTCCAAGTTTGGGTCAAAATTGCCCCTCTGTCTAACGGAAGGCACACGTGGCCATCCAACTCATATAAAGCGACCCCACTTTTCATTCCCCCAACCATTACACACGTTTTAACCCACATTTTAACCCGACCCAAATCCCACCCGCTGATATTGTTACACCCCTTTACAGGAAAGCAAGTATGGGAAAGAAGGACTCTTCAGGAAAGCAGCAGGCTAGTAGCCAAGGCAGTCCACAATATGAACACATTAGTGACTCAGCACCTCAATTGAGTCAAAGCAGCCAAGGCAGTCCTTTTTCTTTCATGCCAACTCCAATATCAACGGATGGGATTTGGGTCGGGTTAAAATATGGATTAAAACGTGTGTAATGGTTTGGGGAATGAAAGTGGGGTCGCTTTATATGAGCTGGATGGCCACGTGTGTCTTCCGTTAGACAGAGGGACAATTTTGACCCAAATTTGGACGGTAGTGGCTCTTTTATTCGGATACTCAAACGGAGGCTGATCCTATTCAATAAAAAATTGTACAGGGGTATATTTGACCCTTTTCCGTTAAGAAAAAGAGCAAGCCTCACCCGTGAAGACATATGTTGAAGATATAGCTAAATGGAGTAATGAAAATTGTGTTCTTTTGAACCATTTAAGCATATAGTCGAGACACAATTCAGCATTTGGAGACCAACAAATTCAAATATGAAAGTTTTACTACAAGCTGGAACCGGAGAAAGATGGTTTTAAAGATGAACTTGAAGCATGATTCTTTCAATCGGACTCTAGCGGTAGAGGCAATATCTCTCCAAATGAAAAAAAGATTAAGTGAACAAACCAGACAGAGAATCAACAAATTCTCCATTTATGAACAATTTGGAGAACTTAATCTCTGGAATTTTGGAAGCAAACTCCTCTATGCGTCCATCTTTTTCCGCGGCCATCACTGCAGACTATTGCGCGTTCTACTTAACTCTGGAAAATAGTACTCCACATATAAAGAACTCCAAAGGTTAGAGCTGGGAATATTACCCGCAAAGAAATGTATATATAACTTTGATTTGTAATTTATTAGTATTAATTATTTCAGCTGGGGTTCTTATGAGGGACGTCCATATCATGCACGGCAAAAGCAACGTCCTATTATTAGGTAATCCAAATTAATTTCCAGGTTATAGTAGGAAATCTTGGCAACGTGTATGTTTCAGCAAAGAATATAATATATTTTTCGTACATTTATCTTCCCACCAGTTTTGTCCTATATTTTTTCTAGTTTGTCAAATTTTTAGAATAAAGACGTTGCAACCTCTAGATTTTTACATTGCTGAAATTCAAGTCTCTTACGAAGTCACGACTAAATGAGAAATAAATTACTATAGTAGAGTATTAGATTACCATTAGAATGTGAAGTGCAACAAGTATGTAATTAATGACGGAATCAAGAATATCGTTCCATCTTTCTTTTGCTTGGAAGAAGACAAGCTTTTCCGAAATCATTGTTACTCAATTTCATTTTTTCCTTTTGGACATTTACCATAGGAACCTAGTACTTACGGCGACTAGCCGGTCATGTCTTTGTACTTCTGTATTAAATAGTGAGTAGTATTAATAAATCTATCAAACAATAAACTACGTCAAATTGTTATTTTAATAAGTGAATATCTATTTCTATTTTAATTTACATGGCACTATTATTTTATTTGTCAGTTTAAAAAGAGATATATTTAATTTATATATTTGAAAATAATTTATCTAACTTGTAACTTTCTTAACATAAGTTATAATAATACGACCAATGTTATTTAACATTTAAATTAGAAGTTTCAAAGGTCCTAGACTGACATATAAATGTTATGATATATTTAAAATTTAAAGTTTCATAAGTATTTCATTTTTCTTTAGTTTAATTTCTTGCCAGAATTTCAACAACAAAATTCTTGACGGGTCCTGGTGATCGTCAGGATTTTAAACTAAAGATTGGCGCTTGTTAGCAAATTTTCACGGTGCGTGGGCTAAAAAACAAAAAATAATCAAATGGGGTAAAAAAAAAAGGTAAAAATTCCGCCCAGCAGCCACTTTTAACACAGGTATTTGGTTTGAGGCCACTATTTTCTTTGGTCTTACACTAGAGGCCACTTTTGGGCCTTTACTAAATAAATATTGACTTAAATTTTGATAATTGACTGAAGTTCAGTCCATACGGCCCCTGGACTAAAGTTCCATCTTTAAGGACTGAACTTCAGTCCATATGGCCATGGACTGAAGTTCCATCTTTAAGGATTGAACTTCAGTCCATATGGCCCTGGACTGAAGTTCCATCTTAAGGACTGGACTGAACTTCAGTCCATATGGCCCTGGATTGAAGTTCAATATTTAAGGACTGAACTTCAATCCGGCCTTTTGTGCACTTTCCCCAATCTGGATTGAAGTTCTATCTCTTTAAGCAAAAGTGGCCACAAACTAAATATTTTGATATTAGTGGCCTGTGTCCAAAGACCAGTGGCAAAAATGGCCTTTCGTGCACTTTCCCCAAAAAAATGTGATGTCAGAGCCAGAAATATCTATTGGATGTGCAAACACCATTGATTTTTTTGGATGGTAATTTTGATCAGTAGCCATTTTTGGACGCGTTTATTGGGGACTATCCACTATTTCAAAATTCATTGAAGACTAGTTAAAAATTCGCGCGCACATTTAAGCTCCCTTAGCGTTGGAAAAACACCCCAAACTAGTCTCATAACAAAATTCAAAGTCCAAGTATTTTGTTATGGGACTGAAGAAGTCCCATAACAAAATAATCCCATAACAAAATAATGGGATTTATCCCATAACAAAGGTCCCAACCCATTATTTTGTTATGAGACTCTATATATAAAGCTTCAGTCCCATACTTGTTCACAGCCCCAACATTTTGTTATGGGACTAAAGCTTTGTTCACAGCCCCAGCATTTTGTTATGGGACTGAAGCTTTCTACAAAGTCCCATAACAAAATACTTGGGCTTTGAACATTCAAAATACTGGGGCTTGTCCGGAGGTGGCTAGTCTTCAAACAGTTTTGCATCGCTGGCTAGTATTCATTTAACGCGGTCAAAATAGGCTACGTGACTAAAGTTTTACTGTATGAATGGGAAATGGTTTTCTCACACTTTTTTATAGAAAAGACATAGCATCTTTTTTTACCACAAAGTACTTATAATGTCTTCCCTCACATTTTAAAACACATTTGTTGATATGAAAATTTTGATACACTTTCTTCCATCGCCTTTGCATTTTTTTCTAACAAAAGAAAGTGTTAGTGTCGTGTGATTTGTTGTCGTCGTGTAATTCGCTAGCATACCGGCGATTAAGGTACCACTATACCGATGACAATAAATCCGTTTTATTATATGAGGAAATAATCTGCAACTTCAAATACTCGTGAGATTAAATTCGTTAAGGAAACACTATGAAGTCAGTGAGCTCAATCTTTGTTCATCGCAGTCTCCTTCTTTTAATTTTTTATATTTCTTTACATATTATATATTTTGAATATAGAATATCTTACAATCTTACGAAACTTAATACTTTAACATTTTATGGATTTATTGATCTGACATCGTTCACAAGAAACAAATTTGAGAAAGTCATGCGTTTTATGTTCATGCGTTTTATGTTGTTCATGCGTTTTATGTTGATCTGACATTGTTCATGCGTTTTATGTTGTGTTCGGCTGATTAATAAATATGCATGATGCTTGGTGAAATAAAGTTAAAGGCCAAAACTCAAAGAACAATAGAAAGATGGCACTCAGACTTCTTCGAAATGGAGAAGTTATTATAAGGAATTTTTACATAAAAGTACAAGTTTTAGCACTTAATTACCAAACATAACAACATTTTACCAAAATAACCCTAAATAGAGAAAAACGCAAGCTAATTACAAATATAGCATTTTATGTCAAAAAATATTGCTAGTTTTATTTATTTCTTTATTTTGGTACTGTTTGGGGGCATTTTTGTAATTTTGACAAAATTTGTGCTAATATATTGTTTTTTCCTTATTTTCTCAGTTTTCCCGTTTTTCAACTGTTTCAGCGTTGTTTCTATTCCTCTGCCTTTGTATCATCCGTGTTTCTCAACCATTTCTCCCTACTTTTTCTCTCCCATTTTCTTCCCCACTTTCTCCACTATCATATCTGTTTGTGAAGCATTTCGTAACTGATTTTCAGTGTTTAAATTTTGAGTTTTTTCTATTTTTTAGGGTTTGATTTTTTAGGGTTTCATTTCAATGTCTAATTCTAGTTCGTCTTCTAGTTCTAGGAAACTTAGGAGTAAAACGAAACATGATACAAATGTAAATAAAATTGGGTCGAAATCAGTTTTAAAGGTAAAAGTTCCTGTTTTTAAGCCAAAAGAAACCCCGGAACAATTGAAGCGTGTGACGCGGTCGTCTGCCTCTCCTGCTACGGGTAAAGGTAAAGCTAAAGTTTTGGTTGATGCTGATGATGATTTTGAAGAAGATGCTCGACCGTTGAAGAAAAGTTGGATTTCTGTGTTGGCTGATGTGGCATTACAGGTAATTTTATTTCTATTTCTGTTTTCTGTATCAAATTATTAATTTGTTGTTTGTTTTTGTATTTTTTGTAATTTAGTGTTTCTTCAGTGTATTAATTGTTTATGTAGTTTTTTCTGTTTCTGCTGTGTGTTTTATTGTTTCTGTATGTTATTATTACTGTTTCTGTAGTTTTTTACTTGTTTGTTTAGTGCATTTAGTATTTGTTTAGTGTATTTAAGCACTGATAATAATTCATTAATTACCTGAAAAATCTTTTCCTGAAGCATCCCCGATTGATAGCCAAAAAGGATTTTCTGTTTCTGCTGTGTGTTTTATTGTTTCTGTATGTTATTATTACTGTTTCTGTAGTTTTTTACTTGTTTGTTTAGTGCATTTAGTATTTGTTTAGTGTATTTATTGTTTCTTTAGCATATTTACTGTATCTGTGCCTTTTACTGTGTTGTACTGCTTTGGTAGGCTTTTCGTTGTTCTTTAGCATATATTGTTGTATCTGTGTCTTTTACTGTTTCTGAATTGCATTTTACTGTTGCTGTAGTTTATTTATTGTTGCTGTAGCTTATTTTACTGGTTCGGTAGGCTTTTCGTTGTTCCTGTATCTGTGTATTTTACTGTTTTTGAATTCCATTTTCCTGTTGCTGTAGTTTATTTACTGTTGCTGTTGTTTTTGTACTGGTTCTGTATGTTTTTTTACTGTTTATGTCTTTTCTTGTTTGTTGATTGTATCATTGTATGTTACTTTTGCTTATTGTGTGCTGTAGTGTTTTTTATTGTGTCTTTTCTTATTTCTGCATTGATTTTTAATGTTTCTGTATTGTACTTACTGTTTTTTAACTGAGTTTGTTTTTTCCTTTATAGGCTGTATCGTTTTATATTCCCCATAATTTTAATTGGAAAGAGTTTCATCTACGTCTAATTACGGATGGTGATATTGGAACGCATTTGAAGGATGTGTTAAGCCCTGTGCAGTTGGGAATGTTCAAAAAGACCTGTTTTGGTTATTTGTTACAGTTAGAAAGTTTGCCCGTTTAAAATCAGTTGCTTCGGTCTTTGCTGGTGTGTGAGATTGCGTCCTCCACGCCTTGTACGTTTGAGGTTTGTGTGAATGGTTCACGTTTGCAATTTGGATTGCGTGAGTTTGCAGTAGTGTCTGGTTTAAAGTGCTCTGGCGATACTCTAAGTTCTCTTGATATGAGTGGTCCAAATCGGTTGATGAGTAGTTACTTCCCGACTGTGGAGAAGGTGTTTCATGTAGATATTAAGAATGCTTTTATTCAACGAAAGTGGATTGGTGATGAGGATGCTGTTAAGATTGCAGTTCTATATGTTATTGTGAATTTTGTGATGTCGGTATCTGATGTTCAAACTGTATCTAAGAAATACTTTGATTTGGTTGAGTCTGGTCTTTACAATGACTATCCATGGGGTATTGATTCGTTCAAAGAATTGTTTGATAGTATTCACAAGAAGGTTAAAACTACTAGTACATATTTTCGGGTGGTAGGTTTGGCTTCTGCGTTGCAAGTATGGTTTTATGAGTGTTGGACAAACATTCCGTCATCAGTAGCTATGCGCGTTAGGAGTCGAAGTCCTCGTATCTTGAACTGGAAAGTGACGAGTAGTCTTTCAAAGTATAAGACAATTTGTAAGATTTTAGAGGACCCAGTCAACAAGGTATACTTTCATTGTTTTGTATTTGTTTTCATTTCTATTGTATCTGTTTCATTCTTCATGCTTCTGTTTTGCATATTTTGTATCTGTTTTTGTATCTGTTTTCATTGATTTGTGTACTGTTATGTATGGTGCAGTCTGTTTTCCGGCCTATGCAGCCAACTGTTGCTGAGTTGGCCAGATTGGAGTTGATGGATGATACGGTCGCACCTGTTGCGGATGCTATGCAAGATTCTAGTGAGGATGATATTTTTCTCCACCATGTAGCGTCTGGTCCCTCCTCTTCTGCCGCTTTTGTCGACATTCCTTCTGAAATTGTTGCAAAGCAGGCACAGTCGAAACCTGCGCCGCTGTTTGAAAATGATGCTAAGATTGACATATTGACTCACTCAGTTGAGAAGGTATGTTTAGTTTTTAATATTGAGTCATTCAGTCACTTGAATATTTGTGATACTGTTTTTTGGCACATTCTGATACAGTTTTTGTTTTTTGTTTCAGCTTAGCAAAGATTTGGAGTTATTAAAGGGTCATGTGAGGATTATTTGTGTTTATGTGTTTTTACTTTGTTTAAACAGTTAGAATTATTGTCATATTGTTTTTCCTTTGTTTCTTTTGAAGGTTGATGATCAGTTTAATAATGTCAAGGAATTCTTTGGTGAGGAGCTTAGAAAAGTTGTTGATGCAATTAAGCTACTTGCGCAAGGACATGTATTAATTGTTGAAGAAACTGTTTATTGTTTCTTGTCGATGTAATGTTCGTTTCAATTACCTTTTTTTTTCTTTTAATACAGGGTACTCAAAGTGGTGCAGATAATCGTCAAGGTTCACCACGGACACCACCTGCTAGTGGTGATACAGAGAAGCTCAATTCTGATGATGTTGATGCTACAGAAAATTTTCAATCCGATGTTGGTGATACAGACAGTTTTAATGTTGGTACGGCTAATGTTATGGTATGTAGCTTATTTCATTTATGTTGAAACAACTAGATACTTTTAGATACAAACAACTACAGATAGTTTCAACTCGAAACAGTTTAACAAGCCAATGAATTTGTACATCTACCAATTATTTTTCGTTTTATTTTTTTAGCCATGTGCTACTGGTGGAGCGACTAATGTAGCAAGCGGCAGCGGAAAAGATATTACTGTGTTGTTTGCTGATGGTGGTGGCAGTCATGTTGAAAGAGTTTCAACCAAGGTTCCTTTGACCCCTTCATTGCAATTCCCAAACTTCGACCTTGGTTTGAATTTCAGCCAAGATTTTCTAAAGACTCCTAAACCTGATGAGGTGCGCGCATTTACCTTTTTTTTTCTCTATGTTATTTAAGCCTTTTGTTTCTCCCTTGTTTGTAAACTGTATTATATATTTGTACATTGTTTCTGACGTTAATTTTTTTTTTTTTTGTATTAGTTTATTAAAGGTTATTCTGTTAATGGTGCTTCATTTTCTAAGAAAGATATTGCCGGACCTTATTTTATATCAGATGATTTCTTTGATAATTGGACGGCCGAGCAGTTTGCAGAGATGGACCGTAACATTGCCGACACCATTAAGAATGTGAAGAAACAATTTGAAATCAACCCTGTTGTTGGACAACCAGGTGCCACTGTTTCTGAAGCATCCACTGATACTGTTGAAGCAAATGCTGCTGCCGCTGTTGCTGAAGATGCTTATGATACTGTTGCTGCAGAGCATGGTGCTAGGGTTGCTGAAATGCCTGCTGATACTGTTGTTGCAGATCCTAGTCCCAGTGTTGCTGAAGATGCTTCTGATACTGTTGCTGCAGAGCATGGTGCTCGGGTTGCTGAAATGTCTCATGATACTGTTGCTGATGAAGAGCTCATTGAGCACGATGCTGATGATTCTGATATTATGTTGGTTAGTGACCGTGAGAACAAGGATGCGAGCCCACGTGCGGATACTAGTACACCATCACAGGCGTTGGTAAGGGTGAAGCGTCCTGGTAGATATGATGTTTCACCTTTTCTGCGTGAGTTTGCTTCTGGTGCTAGTGCCAATTATGTTTCGCCCAAACCTTTGATGTTGCAAAGGCATCCATTTTGTGTTCCCGTCACAGAGGATGTTGATGAAGAATTATTAAATCGGTTTGTATCATTTGTTGATGATCTTGCTAAGCGGAAAAAAGGAAGGTTTGTTCCCATTCAACGCTTGTTTATTGTATCATTTATCATGTTGATATTTTTTTAATTCATTTTTGTTTTGGTTTTTATTTTTAGGATTTGTGCCTATTCCAAAACTGACAATATACTTCCATATGAGTTTCAATTCGGAGTCGAAACTGTGTCAACTCGAATGTGGTTCTATATTCTATTGCATGGTGGTCATGCATTGCAGGATTCAGTAAGTTTATTTTGTTTTTCTTTTTAGTCTTTGTGTGTTTTGTATCTTTACTGTATCTTTTCTGTTTCTTCTACTGTGTGAGGGTGTGTTATCGTTTCTTTTATATTTGTGTGTGTGCATATGCCCCTATACTGTTTCTTTTTCTTTCTCGGTGTATCTGTAACTGTAATTTTGTTTGTTTCTTCATTGTTTCTGTAATGTATCATCTATTTATATCATTAATATTTTTTTCAATGTTACAGCATGTTAATGTTGTTTTCTACTACTTGCATAAGCAAGGAAAGTATCGACCGAAGACTGAATTATCCTTCACTACTACTGATTGTTGGTTTAAAACGATGATTGAGATTGTCTATGACAAGTATGTGAATAGTGGCAAGGATGTTTCAGTGCTTTCTGATGTTGATTCTGTTGCTGGCTACATTAGAGGCTGCAAGATCCTTGGAAATGTGCCTTGGGTAGAGGTTGACTATGTTCTGCTCCCGATTAACATAAAGTCTCTGCGTCATTGGGTGTTGGGTGTAGTATCATTCAAGGATAGGTCCATTGGGATATACGATTCAATGAGTGGTGGGGTACTCGTCATAATGCAGCTGTTGTTGAAGTTGTTGAAAAGATTGTCGAGTTGTTGCCACGGTATCTTGTACTGACCGAATTTTACCAGTCAAGGCCCGACATTGATATTCTTACGAGTGAAGCATATGCTGATGCAGATCTAGATGATCCTTTTGAGTTTTTCTTTGTTCCAGACCTTCCGCAACAGAGTCATGGTTCCCTGTATGTTTCTTTTCCCTTTCTTTTCCCTGTATCTGAATCACATCTGTTTCAGAATTACTAATTGTATGTATTGTCATATTTTTGTCACTGTTTCAGGGATTGTGGAATGTTTGTCATGGCGTATGCGGAGTACTTTATTTCTGAGACTGATATCACAAGTGTGCCTGATTTTGATATAGATCTTTACTGTGGCCGTCTTGCAACGCTGCTTTGGGATTATGGCAAAAGGAAGATTGATTTAAATGCAGTGAGCGCATGTGAAAATCCTGGGCGTCTTGCTAAGAGAAAAGGCGCCATAAAGCGTCATTTCCGAGTTGCCAATCCCAACCATTAGTTCTTTTTCTTTTGTGATGTTTCTATGTTTATGTTTGAAGTAGTAACCATTTCTACTTTAGTATGTTGTTTGTTCTGGATGTTGTTTGTTCTAGATGTTGTTTGTTGTACTCACTATCTATGTAATCACAGTTTCGGAAGGTTTAAATTTTACAGCAATTCTCTTTTATTTTTGTCCTTTTTGAAGTGTGAAACAGTTTCATACAATTATTAACTGTATCAGATAGCTAAGTTGACATAAAAACAGTTGAAATTATCTTCACTACCTCAGCAACCACGTGTGAAACTGTATCACTTCTAACTAGTCAGATTCAATAACAAAGAAACAGTTAAACACAACTATGAAACAGTTTGACACAATTATTAACTGTATCACATAGCTAACTTAATACAGAAACAGTTGAAATTATCTTGACTATCTCAGCAACCACTTGTGAAACTGTATCACTTTTAACCATTCAGATTCAATTTGGAAAAAAAAATAAAACATAAAGGTGAAACAGTTTCATACAGTCATGAAACAGTTTTCATACAGTCATGAAACATTCTGCTACAGACAGCTAAATTTATTAAACGTTCACGCAGCAATTGTCAAACTGTATCACTTCTAACACTTCAGATTCAATGACAAAGAAAGAACTAAAAAAAGTTCTATTTGGGCTTCGGAGGATGTGTGCAAGTTTTTCTGTTGTGTCCTTCGCGACCACAATTTGCACATGTAATCTTTGTCCTTTTTGCATGTACTTCCCATTGTGGTTTGTATCTAGTAGTTTTTGGCCTTCCTGGTGGCCGTCTAGCAACTGGCAGGAGTAGTTTAATTTCTGAAACAAATGCTGGAATCTCCCATCTGCTTTCATCTGGTATCGGATTAACATGGAACTCGTATGTCTTTACCAGGGACTTTGTTGAGTAGTAGTTACAGCTGTAATCTTCTTTTTCCAGGCCTTTGTACTTTAGAATAGCCAAAGCATGCACACAGGGCAGTTCTTCCATTTAAAATTTTCCACAACAGCATGTCCGTTCATTCAGATTAACAATGAATTTTTTTTCACCGTCATAGATAGCTGCTTCATTTCCTGTTGAATGTATCTACAACACACAGGATGATACATTTTTGAAACAGAAAATACAAGCAAGATACAGGATGAAACAACTTAGATACAGTTGAAATGAAACAGTTTCTATTCTACCTTTAGCTGCATAGCTTTGCTTCTGTATCCATCCAATATTTTGTTGTACTTGAATCCAAGAGATGTGAATGTCTCATGTGATTTCTTTATGTTATCATCAGTCCAAGTTCCAATCAGTGAGCGCATGTACTCCATAAATGCGACTACAGGCATATCACGCGCATCCCTGTTGACTGCATTCAAAGATTCTGCAATGTTTGATGTCATTGTAAACCCCCTATTTACTGTTGAATGCGCCCTTGACCATTTCTGGTATCCAGCGTTTAGCAAGTATGCTTTGATACGTTTATTCATTTTTTCCACACTGTTCATGTATGTGTCAAATTCCTGTATGGTGTATGCCTTTGCCATATTGAAGAATGTTTCATGGAGCTTGTCTTCACATTTCTTGAAATTAGTCTTGAGGTTGTTCCACAAGTGCCATATGCATGCATAGTGTGGGACCTGAGGATATATGATTGTAGTAGCCTTAATTATGCTTTCATTACGGTCTGACACAACGCACATGTTTTCTCTCTCACCGTAAGCATATTTGAACTTTTCAAAGAACCATTGCCATGAGGCATCGTTCTCTGAATCAACAATTGCATACGCAAGCGGCAATATGCTACCTATGGACAGAAACAGTAAGATAAATATTTGAAACAGTGCCACACAAGTAGAAATTGTAACAGTCTGATTCAAATAGAAAGCTTAAAGTCCTCAAAGAAACTGATAGCAAAAATCTGTAAATATTTTGATACAAAGTGAAACAGTGTGATACAGATAAAACATGATTTAATAGAGAGAAATAGATGGCTTTAAAAGTCTGTGGCAGAGTTCAAACGGTTTGATACAAAGGTGATACAAAAATTGAAGCAGTCTGATACAAATAAACCATGTGTCTGAAAAAGCCTGATACAAAAGCTGGAAATAGTTTGATACAAAAGTGAACCAGTCTGATACAGATAAAAGATGATGAAACAGATAATATATGGTCTTAAAAATCTTGATAACAAAGTTCAAACAGTCTGATACAAAGCTGAAATAGTATGAAACAAATGAGAGATGCTGAAATATTATGACACAAACAGTTGAAACAGTATGATACAACAGGTACTGTTAGAAATCAATTTACCTGTTGCATCTAATGTACTTGCTGCTATGAATGTTCCTTTGTGCGCTGCTTTTAGGAAGCTACCATCAACAACTACGATTGGTTTGCAATGTTGAAATCCCTTTATTGAAGCATTCAAAGCAACAAAAGCGTACTTGAACAAATGGTCCTCACTTGCATGTAAAGCAACAACTGACCCTGGGTTTCTTTGCTCAAACATATAAAGGTAACTTGGCAGCTTCTTGTAAGATTCAGTTGGGTCTCCTCGTATCATTGCAATGGCCATTTCTTTTGCCCTCCAAGCCTTCATATAATCTATGTGTATACCGTAACACCTCTGCATTTCGTCCATTATCTCTTTAGGCTTGTAGGTCGACTTTGGGTCATCAACCCTGTCCTTGACAATCATACCAATCATTCGTGATGTAAGCTGCGCTTGCCCATAAACTCTTTCTTTGTATGGACATGTGTGTTCATTGTTGAATTCTCTAACTTTGAACAAACTTGATGAATTCAAGCTTGACGCCCTAAATTTCCATTTGCAATTTTCACCTTTGCATATCAGGCAGTAGCTGCAGATACAGTATGATACAGAAAATGTTACATGATACAGAAAGCTACAGAAATTAACAGATACAAAATTGTACAGTATTATACAAATACAATTTACTTAATTTCTAACAGCCATGTATGATATAATCAGAGATGGTAGAGTTATAAATCAGATACAATGTGATACATAATTCACATATTGTATCTGACATATAAATTGTTATTGCTTGAAACAAAATACACATTTCAGATACAATATAGAAACTGTTTGTTCATGAAACAAACTCATGATACAGTTACACAGAAACAGATACAATGATACAATGTGAAATAAATTGATACAAAACAAAAATACTGATATCAAGAACATTTCTTAGAGTACTTATGATACAGTTACACAGAAACAGATACAATGATACAATGTGAAATAAATTGATACAAAACAAAAATACTGATATCAAGAACATTTCTTAGAGTACTTATGATACAGTTACACAGAAACAGATACAATGATACAATGTGAAATAAATTGATACAAAACAAAAATACTGAGATATAATACCTTGTTGCGCTTGATCTCTCAACCTTAAACTGAACCTTTTCTGTTATTGCAAATCGTTTCATGGCCATTACTACAGTGTTTTTGTTAATGTACACTTGGCCCTCTACTATCTCGTTTTGCAAGCTATTGGTAATTACTGCAACTTCTTCTACCTCGTGCTCATCAGAAGTTCCTTTAATCAGTAGTTCTACCGTTTCAGCACCACTGATAAGCGTATCATCAATGTTCGTGTTTATATTGGAACTGTTTCTGTCAGTATCAACACAGTCTCCCACTGTATCACGACTCCTTATGCTTTGTCTATCACTCCAGAACCCTTGATCCTCAACAATATCTTCCAGTGTGATACAAAGTGGATAGATTTCTATTCCTTTTTTCTCTATTTTAATCCTGTATACACTAAAACACCCATGTCATTGTGTATTTCTAAACCCGGACTTTTTTCCATTACCTTATACTTTATTTTAACAATTTTTCTCGTCAGATCAATGTTCAGTTGCTTCGCAACTGTATCACGAAGCATCTGAAAGTTTGAATCTGGATTTATCGCGATTGCATCAACAACAAAATCAATATAATTGTTGAATTTGTCCCATCTTCCACTATGTTTTAGTAGAATTTGTATTTGTGCCATATCTATTGTAAAGTTTCGATTTTGATATGTTTAAATTGTACAGCACTCGTAACAGCAACCAGAAACAGAGGCGAAACAGCTGCGACACAGAGCAGAAACAGACGCGAAACAGAGCAGAAACAGACGCGAAGCGGTAGCAGCTTTGTAGAATTTTTGATCGAAAACAGAGTACGCTGTGTAGAAACAAATAGAAACAGAAAAGTAACGATTTTCAATAGTTGTAGATTTGTTATTGGAGGCAGAGTGAATTAGAAAACTGTAAGGAGCTAGAGAGAGAAAAAACAGAGAGAAAACAAGAAGGGTTTCAGTTTCTGTAAATAGAGTTGGAATAAAGTATTTATACATTGCTATTTTGCTAGGAAAAATATTGCCATGCATTGTAATTAGAAAAGTATTGCTATTTTTATGTAATTAAGGGTGAAAATTTGTATATTTGTGTAAAAAAAAACCTTATTATAATAAGGCTATGACCTTTTCAGAGAAAGTGTATACTTTTTTATCTTACTTTTTTATTTGGTTCACTAACAATTTTGATTTTATTGTGATATTTTGAAAAATAAAATTATTAAATGTGGCAGATCAATCATGATGTTTAGAAAGCAGACAACTTTGCCACTGATTGGTATCAGATGAAAGTTTGGGAAGTCTTGTTTACCTGCACATACTTTATGTGATGATTAGTCCATAACAGACATGCGGTTAAGTTACGAGCCATGGATGAATTACAATTCAAACCATGAGTTGTATATGCAAAGCATTTGCTTGTGCGTAGTATTTTTTATTTATTTATGAAGACTAAAGCTTTCGGAGTTTCCTATCTTCTTTAAAATTTGGAGACTAAATCTTTATGGTTTTTTTACTCCGATCCTATTTTGGAGATTAAAATAAATTGTGATTTTCTACGTTTTGGACAAGAATTGCTCGTCTAAGGTTCGTTTCGAACAGGTTCACGGGTTGTTTTGGGGAAACTGATTTTGGAAAAGGGATTTTATTAGGGTTTTTAACACAAATATACAAATTTCCATCTTAAATTACAAAAAAATAGCAATATTTTTCAAATTACAATAAATAACAATATTTTTTCTTACCACATTTCACACCAGTAAAAGCAAATCACAAGGGAAAAGCAAACCCAACAACTTTTTCTCCTTTTTCTCCACCAACTTTTGCATTCTCCGATTCAAAGATCTGTATCACACAAAAATGGCTCTATCCACAACCCGAACCACCGTGTCCAAATTCCTCAAACCCATAACCACCGCGGTGTCCACCACGCACCACCTCTCGTCAACCACCACACTCACAATCAAAACAAGTCTCCCTTTCACAGGCCACAACATAGATCCACCATCACGCGCCGTCGAAACAAACCTAACGAACTACTAACATTTTTCAAAGACATGGCAGAGATGCGGCGGATGGAAATCGCCACCGATACATTATACAAAGCAACGCAAAGCACAAATGAAAGAGCAGTGAGAAGAATGTAACTCACCAGTAGCATATACAAAGGACAAAGTAGGAAGAAGAACGACGGTTCAGATTTGGATGCATTCAGCATTCGATTGATTATTCTAGGTGATGGTTTATCAAAGCATATTCTAGATTCTATTTATTGGTCTTTGATTTGTGTTCAACTATTGATAACGACGAGCTGCTGGGTATTTGGTTTAGCATTCAGCAAAACGAAAAATTGTCAGGTTAGGGGAAAGGTAGTGAAATGAAAACAGAGAAATAAAAATTGTCATACTTACAAAGAAGAATTTGGAAACTAAAGCCAATAGTTTCGTGTGCCTCTATAGAATCAAACATGTACTGATCCTTAGGACACAAAAAAACCTATCTGAGTGTTGTCTATAGTGCACACGTGGAATGAAGAAATGAGTAAGGGAAAATTTACAATGGATTGGAGTGGGAATAAAATTATTCTGGAATAGGTGATTTTGTATACTGGTGATGTTGTTGTACCGTACTGTGAATCAGAAAAAAAATGGAAAAGTGTTCAAGGAGAGAAATGCATAATGAAATAATGCCGAAACAATTTAAAAATAGCTAGATACAGTGCTGTAGAAACAGTTGATACGGTGCCGAAATAGTTAGATACGGTGTTGCAGAAACAGTTGAAACGATGCAGAAACAGTTAGAAACAGTTGAAACGGTGCAGAAACAGCTAGATACGGTGCTGCAAAAATAGTTGAAACGATGCAGAAACAGTTAGAAACGGTGCTGCAGAAACGGTTGAAACGGTGTAGAAACAATTAGATACGGTGCTGCAGAAACAGTTGAAACGGTGCAGAAACAGTTGAAACTGTACAGAAACAGTTGAGATATGGTGATGCAGAAATAGTTGAAACGGTGCAGAAACAGTTGAGATACAGTGAGATACATCGAGGATGGAATGAGGAAAAGTGAAATTGGGGGAAATGATAGGAATAAAAGTGAAATTGGGGGAAATAGTGGGAGGAAAAGTGAAATAGGGAGAAATGGGAGGAGCAAAAGTGATAGTGGGGGAAATAGGAGGAGGAATGTAAGGGTTTGGTATGTTATGGGAAAATAATTCTATGTTTTTGCTATATTTGTAATTAATTTGTGTTTTCCTCTATATAGGATTATTTTACTAAAATATTGCTATGTTTGGTAATTAAGTACTAAAACTTGTACTTTTATGTAAAAAATCCATTTTATATTATGGAGTGTTTTGCCCATGTAGGACAAAATGTAGAGTACGTCTTGCGATTCTGGCCCATTTCTTCAAAATTATGCCTCTTGCTTTAATTTTAAAATTAACATTCCTCAAAAATAGTTCACACATTTCCACGACAAAATCGGGTGTCAACAAGTCCCTCTTCTAGCTCTTTTAATTCCAACTACACTATATCTTATATCGTTCAGCACAAACGTCTTCAACAGTTGATTTTTACCGACTCGCTCACCAACAACGAAACCGTCCGATTTATAGCTAATCATACCAAACTTCGTGACACAACTATAACTTCTACTTTTCACCTCTTTTTTTTTTCTTTTCGAACACGAATAAACTCTCAAGAATGCAGTGGTTTGTTATAAATAAAAGTTTAGAGAGATTGTAGACTGTAAGTAGTAGCGTAATGTTTATCTTCAGTTAGGTCTTCAGTTGAGAGATGTTCTTTCAGTCAGTCCTCATGATTGAGATTCTTGGATGATAATTTCCATGAAGTTAGTGATCTTGGTTGAGACAAACTTTTTATTTTTGGTAATGGTCTTTAAAAAGATTTATTTCTTGATATATTTTCACACTTGTAGAGAGAAATATATTTGAGGAGATTGAGTTGCGATCTTCTTTACATGCCGAAGGAGAGAGATATATTGACTCAAGAGAATTGATCCTAAAAAAGATTAAAATCCTTGAGATTGATGGAATCTTTTTGAGAATAAGGGTAAGAGCTATTTTGGTGCGTTTACACTGCCGAGATTGATATCCTTCATAAATGTATTGATTTGTCCAAAACTTTTCTTATTTTGCTAGTACCCTTCGCACAAACTTGTTCCTTCTAGATGAAATTTCCACCTCAGCAAATCAATCGAAGCTGGCTTCATTTCATATTGTTTCTTCTGGACGGATATCTTCTACATCATCATTTTAACATGTCACTAGTGGCGGAGCCACCTTTGGGAAAGGGGGTCAATTGAACCCCCTTTGTCGAAAAATTGCATTGCATATACAGGGTAAAATCGATTATTTTATATATACATACTATATGTTGAACCCCCTTGATACAAGTCTAAGCTTTACTTTTTAAATTTTGAAACCCTTTATTGGAAGTTCTGCCTCCGCCCCTGCCTGTCATATTCGTCATCCATTAGTAACTTAACCTTAGCAACGGGTTGTCTTTGTCATTATCAAAATCAGGTTCAACACAAAAACTTGTAAAAAAACTTATTTTCCAAATAATACTTAAAATAAGCCGATCTAAACACCCTCATAATATTTTAAACTCGTCGACACAATGCATCTATTTATGGATTGATAATTTGGTAGTGTTAAACTCATTTTGATCATGACAAAACTACACTAATTAAAGTATACATGGTAGGTAACATGGATGCTCGAAGACAGGTAGAATCCAAGATCGAAGAAAGGAAGAAAGGATTCGCTAAGATTCGAGAAGGTATAAGAAAGGAAGATTGAAGCTTGGAAGATGTCAGCTATATATGGAAAGGAAGCAACTGGTTTTAATGAAGGCAACTAAGGAAAGATTTCGAATAGAGAATATCGACAATTAAAAATCTTCAGAGCCAGTTGTACCGTGTGAAAGCAGTAGAAGGTGTGAACACTATTTACTAGCTCTTCCTTATTCACAAAAAGATTCGATACCACAAAAATCTTTTGAGGATCAACTCTCTTGGGTCAAAGTATCTCTTTTTGCAATAAGAGATATTGCAAAATATTTTGTCAAGGAAAATCATGATCTCAATCAAATCAATCACGAAAGGACATTATGGAAGAAAATCAATCTGAGGCTATTGATTGGAAGATTTTACTGAAGAAGCCTTGCAACGGCTACTCCATATGAAGACCCTAAATAGAAAACCTCGGCAAAGAAGTTACTTACGCTTTTATTCACTGTCTACACTATTCTCTAACTTTTACTTAATAATATCACTGTATACTTGAGAGTTTACGAGTGGTAAAAAAAAAAGAATGAGAAGATCAAGGTAGAGGTAATAGTTGTGTCAAGGTGAAGTTCGTCTGATAAGCTATAAATCAGACTTGTTCGTTGTTGGTGAACGAAGGTCCAAAACTAAAGAGAGAATCGTTATTGGTGAATGATAAACCACACGGTGTACTTGATACTATAAAGAGCTGGAAAAGATACTCTCATTTGTGACCCAAAGGGACTGGATTAGGAACCACATTGGTTCTGAACCATTATAAAATTCTTGTGTCGCTTTACTTTTTCTGTATTTACTCTTTGTTCAGTGTTATTTTACATATACAGTCAACTTCCTGATCCCCCTAAATCGACTAATTAACCTAAAAACGAACGACTCAACCCCTGTACTTTCAGGTGGGGAATTGTTGGGTTTTTTGGAATGTGAAGAGTGTGAATGGGAAATTGGTGGAAAGGTGAAAAGATTCATTTTACTAGGGAAATGCACTTTCTCCCACATTGGTAGACGAAAAGGCTTTTGTTGGCTTAAAATAGAGATTTACTTCTCTTAGCTCTTAAAAGTGTTGAGAAGAAGGGAAGCCTCGTGCCGTCGTCGCCGCTCGTTCGTCTCGGCTTCGGCTTCGGTCAATTGATATGATTGATTGACTTAATTTTTTGGACCAATAAAAAACTAATTTTTTTTAATTAATTAATATTTAATATTAATCCGTTTGTGTAACGGGAATCTGAATGATTAAATTGAATTCAGATTCATTCCTCCTCCACGTTTTTCCATTATTAAAATCAGCAATTAGTGGTGGTCGTTTGTAACAGCCACAACTGAAAGGTTGTATCTCTTCATATTCTGCATTTCCCTTGGCTATATATATTTGTTTATCATCAGTCTTCAGACACACTAAAATACAGAATATACACTGAGCATACAGAAACTTAATCCCTCTCTTTTCTGCATACTAAAGTAAGTCGTGTGATTTGCACCGTTCTTTTGAGTTCGCAGTGTTCTACGGTTTGAAGTGCCGCTACCGTAGAACTGTTATCCCGTTCCAGCTTGGGAGAAATTAACCCGTAAATCTTGTGCAACTGTGAGGGGATTAGATTTCGTAAGGAGGCACAAGTTACTTGTGGGCTCGGGATCGTTCAATACAAACTTATTATATACTTCTGTTTTTGTATTTTGTGATTTATTTGAACGCAGGAACAACAGGTCTCTCTCTATAGAGGAATATTAACGTAATTAATTTAAAGACCACTTCCTTAATATGGTGAAGAGATGATGAACCTAACATCGAGGACATGGTATAACACAGCTAGTAACGAATGAAACCATAATTAAATGCATAGAGTTGGAAAAAAATAAGGCACATGAACCATAATGATTAGTATTTAGTAAAGATATCAGAATAATCAATAATTATATGCATGGTCCAAAATCACTTCAAAAAGTTATTAGAAGGATCCGAATAACGAACGGAAAAAGATTTGAAAAGTTGTTCAGGTTCATCCCAGTTGGAGCCGTTGTCAAAATTCTGTGAATATGTGTACTCATCATAACGAGGGACTTGTACATGTACAGACCTAGAAAACTCTAGCCTACTCTTCTTATTCTTAGTATTATTATACTTGTCCTTGTCCTTCTTCTCTTCTGATAACTTCCTCCAAATCACTTTCCAAATAGGTGGCTTCCTTGATCCCGTTTTAGCAGTTGACATTTTACCTGCTCCATTAATATCATCAACCTGAAGCGGTTGATCTTGTGGTTCATCGTCATAAACTGCATGATCATAATGGTTTCCTAATCGAACACTTCTTCTTGTGCTGAAGCTTCTGTACCAATTCTTAATATCCATTTGAACAATCAACAGATGAACTAACAAGCGGTTAACTGATCACTTGTAGAAGAATATATAAGGAAACATATATGGTTGTGAAGGAAAAAGGTGTAGATTTGGCGGCAGTGATGTGGATTGTGGACTTTTAAAGGGCTGTCTTTTTATGACTAGAGAAGTTTTAAGTATAGAAATTGTCTAATAGGGCAACTAGCTAAGGTATTAGTACCATACTTTTGAATATGAGGGGCTAAAATACTGTGAATACAGATAGTTAACTTGGTTTGACCAGAAATTTTTTATCAAAAGTCTTGTTGGAATAATTTAGTTCGTAGATTTCTGATAATGTGTTTCTGCTAAATGCTTAAAGTACTAATTAACGTTCAGTTGCGACGTTGACAACGGTAGTAAGTTAGGGTCGTTTGGTTCGCAAATAAAGTTATCTCGAAATAATAATTTTTTTCCACCCCTGAAGGATCTATAGTCTCTCCCAAATTTTAAGGTTGTAATGCTGGAATTAATAATCCATGAATTTTATTACTAATTCTTAGATTTTTCGAATTACAAATGAGATACTCCATATAACATGAGATCATGTGTTTGTTCCATTGGTTAAAAAATTGGATAGATGAAGTAATATAGTCAATTTCAAATTTAATCTAGCATAAGTTATTCTGGAATTAGCTTCTTATGGTGATGCGTCAGGATTTAGTAGGATTCTTTTTTTTTTTTTAAACAGAAGTCTAATGATCTATTAGACAGTGTCCTTGCGATCCGTGAAAAGTGCTCCAAATTCCGACATTGAGAGCTAAAAGTTAAACAGTTTTAACTGAAGACATAAAAACACTGTTGATGACGTGTCCTAATTCTGTAAATCTCCCAATAGACCCCACAAACGAAGCAAAAAATCTGAATGCATGCCCTCCATAAGGAGTGGTTTTGCAAATTACGCGTGCTAACCAATATTTTAGCAAAATGCTCTTATTTAGTCCGGAACCAAGACTTCAAGACAAAAATTTTGTAAGTCTTGTCAATTGGCTATACTTCAAGGGCAAGTGTTGTTTTGCCAATACTTCAAGTTATTATATGGCGAGAATGCAGGGAAGATTGGAAGGGCAAGTCTTGGCAATTGCCAAGATCTACAATGAAGTGCGGCAAGTGTTGTCTTTTGCCAATACTTGTCGTTCAAGTGTTGGCAAATCGAGCAGGGGTTAAAGGCAAGTCTTGCCTTTTTGCCAAGATTTACGGCAAAGTGCGGCAAATTTGTCTTTTGCCAATACGTGAAGGGATAAGTATTGAAAAGCGGAAAAATGTAAAGGCAAATCTTGGCCCGGATTTTTTCATTAAACCTTAACGGGGGCATTTGGCAAACCATCTGTTAGCGCGGGCAAAAAGGCAAACCATTGCTTCCCGTGTCATATTTTTGCAAATCAGCCCAGACGAAGTCCCATTCACAAAAACCCGGGTGAAGTGCACCAAAGGCCACTTTTGACAGTGGTATTTGGTTTTAGGCCACTTTTTTTATTGATTTTACATGAAAGGCCACCTTTTGGAACTTCAATTCTTTTGGGTTGAACTTCACACAAGTTCAGCCCACAAGGATTGAAGTTCAACTTCTGCCCATCACAAGGATTGAAATTCAACTTCAGCCCACAAGGGTTGAAGTTTACGCATCTATACCTAAAAGTTCAGCCCTTACAGATTGAAGTTGAAACTTCATAGGCATGAAGTTCAACCCACAAGGTTTGAACTTCAGCCCACAAAGATTGAAGTTTCAAAAAGTGGCCTCTCATGTAAGATCAATAAAAAAAATGGCTTCAAACTAAATACCCGTGACAAAAGTAGCATGTGGGTTAAAATTTTACCAAAAACCCGCTAATTAACCCATTGTGATTCAGTTGTCGTCGACTTCACATGTTAAGCTGGCCGGTAATGGAATCCACTGAAACGGTTTCAGGAAATGACTCTGTTAGTGGAAATTCTTATACACTGAGGAATGGTAAAATATTGTCAAACATCCACTCTTGTAATGGATTATTGCTTTTAGAAGTTACATTGAATAATCAAATGATCAGAATAGAGAGTTTTACATTTGCAATATTACTACCAATCAATACCGGAACCAACCACGTAACATTAGAACTATGTATTAATTAGCTTTTGACCCACAAATATCACACGACTATGATTTCATGTGTCTGGTTGTCAATCTACATTGAATCAACAATTGCGGAAAACTGGACGTGCAGAGGATAATTTTTACTTTTTTTTTAAAGGAACGGTTCTATTCATTTAGTTAGACAAAGGGGTAATTTTTTGTGCTTTAATGTGAAAAATGGTTGTTTTAAATTTATGCCTAGTACTCCAGTACCTGAATATCGAGGGTGTCGATTTATTGACTATTAATTGAATCTGCTTGAAGCTACCCATATTGATGTTTTGGAATTGGAGAGTGAATATTCTAATTGAACTGTGCAGTATCGTGTTATCTTGGATTTTCTGATTAATTTATTATGCAGATTGCAGTTGTGGATGTAGAACATTAGGTACCAGGGTTTGATAAGACCAGTAACGTTAACCTAAATCATATAAATAATATTAAAATTTTCACTAACTATCCATGTGAATATGCATTATCTTGTATAGCACGGGAGACATGGTTTTCAAGAGTTGCTTGATGTAAAGTCAGCCTCTCTTAGAGAATTTCTTGAACTTGCACCCTATGATTGTTTTCAAGTCGACAAACATATTGAGACACTTGCTTGTGTTTAATCGTCCGCATCTCTGTTCTATATTCTTTTTGCCAATACAATTTGGGCATATTTGTTGAATTGTTGTAGATCTGTTCCATTTCAGTATGCAAGTTACATATGAATTCTACAGTGTTTGATTGCTTATTCGCTTCTGCCGAGACAAATTTGGGTATTTTTGCTGTCATGTCAATATATACTTTGCATTTGAGTTTCTATCAGTCTATATGTAAGTAGGGATGTTCATGGGTCGGGTTGGGTCAGTTTTCCTCTAAAAGATAATCAAATCAATTAATTCGGATTTTTAAATACTTAAACCAAAACCAAACCAATTAAGTCGGGTTTTCACTTGTTCGGTTTTTGTCGGTTATTTCGGGTTGTTCGGTTTTTTATCGGTTTTTTCTTCACTAAATTTGTAACATACACTTTCAAGAATCAAACATATATTCGAGCGACTATACTCCACCATAACACATCCAAACCAAGTACTCTCTAGAAAAAAACAACTATATATGTAATCAAGAGCTACATATATGTAGTTTCATCCAAATATCGATTGTACAAGTATGTAACCATTTTAATTAACTTAATCAAATTTCTTACAATAATTTTTTTCGTGTTTGAAAAATTGAAGAGACATCATATGCCAAGATAGCTTGATGATATTGAATTAGCCGACAATGGAAGACTACAAGACAAGCTATTTTTAACATACACTAGATTGTTTGACTTATTAAAATAAAAGCTAGAGTGCAACCTAAAATACAAAAGCAAAAACTATATATAAAAATGTGAGGGACTAAACTACAATTCAAAAGAGCAAAAATAATAATAATAATAACAACAACAAATAGTGTAAATTCATAAATATACACATAATTGTATGTGTAATTATAATTTTTAAATAATATTTATATAGTCGGTTTGGTTCGGTTTTTTTCGGTTATTTTTTGTTTAAAACCAAAACCAAACCAAATTATATCGACTTTTTAAATTAAAAACCAAAACCAACCAAACCTAAATGATAGTAATTTTTTCTTTTCGATTTTCGATTTGGTGCGGTTTTTCGGTTTCACGTGAATACTCCTATATGTAATTTAAATTCCTTTACCAAGTCACTATCAACATAGCTTAATTTGCAAGTAGACAATCAATCTGCTATACAGAATTATTTATACTTTAGTTAACTTTATTTAACCTAATAGTGTTAAAAAAATTTACACTATCTATTTATAAAAATTAATTCAATGCAAATTATTATACGCGAACTAGGGTTTGAATTTTGGATTTTGGTATCAACTTAGTACCCAACAAACTTCGTCCTAACAAATTAGAATTGAATCACAGTTCCTCTAAAGATGGCAGTCTAATTGTGCTAGCAGGATATGATGTATGAAACAAGTTCGATAAGTAAATCACATCAGTATGTTATGGGAGTAACTTATAAACAAAGATAAATAACCTGCAATGCCTCATTGAATCGATTGCTTTACAAATCAGAAGCCCAGAATGACATCCTTGAAATATCTCCATTGTGATATCAGGAGAAATTTACATAAATGAATTTGATAAATAATCACTATGCCCTATATGTGTAGATTAAAAAAATCAATTAGCTAAAAAGAATACTTCCATTAGTACTAAGTATTAATCTAGTGGACCAAGTATGTGACGGTCAGCGCAAGAAGCAGCAGAACATAGGCTATTCCTTGGTCAATCGCTGTGCCTGCAATTAAATAATTAAAATTAATGAAAATCCCAACACAATATTGGATTATATTATCATAAAAGTCTATAACTAAGAGACGATGAATAAAGATAAGTTACTGACCATCATTAGGAGCAGGGGCAGAAGCAGGAGCCGCCATGCCTTGTCCAAAGGTGAATTCAAACAAAGCCAAAAGCATGAAAGCAATAATTGGGAAACTCAATCTCATGGAACTCATCTTAAACAATTCAAGAATTATGTATGTCTGTATAATACACAAAAATAATAGAGGGAAATTAATAACAAAGCACCGGAGAAATTATAGAGGAAATAAAAAATGAGAGAAGGATATGGCTGGGGAAAAGGGTTTGTGGAGTTTATATATACGATTCTGATAAGGCGTGTGAATTTTCCAGGAAGCAAAAGAGAAAGTTGTAGTAGTTTAGTGAAAGCAACGCGGAGGAATAAAAATAAAATACAACTTTGATTATGTTGACTATGTAGGCGGCCGGTTGACTCGGTGAATTGTATGTCACTCGTGTTGAAGATTTTATTTTCGTGTTTAACAATGATATCAGATTTTCTAGAACCCTTAAATACACTAGCAACTCCTTTTGAAATCAAATTCGGATATTATTTGGATGTTTTGATTGCTTTACTCGCGAGAAAACTGCTTTAACCATTGATGATCTATTAGCCGCCTCTTTTAGCGGTCGTTTGGTTGGCTATATATTAAAATAATACCAGCACAAAATCCAGCACTAAGTTAGTACCATATTTGGTTAGTTTGGAGAGATTTTAATATTTGGTATGAAATTAGTACCACGTTTGGTTGCGCTTTTCTATATTTCGCATAGCCAATACCCGCATAAGTTATGAGGGAATCTATGTATTATTTTATGCGGGGTAGAAGATGGAATAAGTAATGTGTGCATTAGCAATGCATGTATTAAAATTTAAAATGATAAAATTAATCCTCATAATAGTAAGGATATTTTTAAATTATATTTAAGAAATAACTAAATATTTTAAATTATAACATTGTATATTAATTTGTAATATATTAGTGATTTAAGAAATAATCCCTACATTATAATATATGCATAGCTAATACCTACATTACTAATACCCGCATTATTAATACCCGCATTATTAATACACACATTACTAATACACACATTGCTAATACCCACATTATTAATACGTACATTGTTAATACCCGCATAAACTCTATTTCAACCAAACGACCCGTAAGTATTTATAATATTTTATTGTCCCCATCAATTGGGTTGTGGTATTCAACAACATCCTCATTTTCCTTCACTAACATTCGTTCTTCTTCTTTTTCTTTTACTACTTTGCTTTACTTAGGTTAAATAGTAAAAAGGATATACTTCAATTTGTAACAAGAATATATGTTTTATAATGTGTTGTTTCATATATGTTGTATCATTCTTTTTATATAATGCTATCTTGATTTGAACGCTTGAAAAGAAAATATTCTGTGTATATGTGCTTAACCAACTAGAAAAGTTGTTAAAACTAGGTCGAGTTCAAGTTCATTTCACTAATAGAGACGATATACATTTAATAAGGTACTACGTATTAGATTTTTAATATTGAAACTTGAGTGCCAGCTTTTCCAGGAATTGACCAGAAAGATAAAAGTCCAACACGGCTAAACGTCACTCCCTTGAGGTTGAAGAGAGCACAATGGTCACATGATCTACTGTCAATAATTGTGAATTTTATAAAGTATGCACTCCCCTGGCTTAAATAATGTTATCTTCAGTATCTAGCTTAACTTCAATATATTATTTTTAGCAGAAAATCGTTCAAGTTGAACAATTTTTGTCTCAAAAACTCATCATCCAGAAAGAAAAATGTCCCCAAATTAAAGAACGCCGATGAAATTTATGGAAATCCTCGTATCCTAACCGTTGAAGTAATGGATTTTCCGGAATTAAGGCTGCGGAAATTTTGATCACTAGCCATTTTTGGACGCGCTCACTGGAGACTATCAACCGTTTCAAAATTTATTGAAGAATAGCCAAAAATTTGTGTGCACACTTAAGCTCCATTAGTGCTGGAAAAACACCCCAGACTAGTCCCAAATATTTTGTTATTAGACTTTATATATAAAGCTTCAGTCTCATAACAAAATGCTGGGGCTGTGAACAAGTTTTGAACAAGTTTTGTTCACAGCCTCAGCATTTTGTTATGGGTTATGGGACTTTATATATAAAGTTTCAGTCTCATAACAAAATGCTGGGGCTTTGAACAAATTTTTGTTCAAAGCCCCAGCATTTTGTTATGAGACTGAAGCTTTATACAAAGTCCCATAACAAAATGCTGGAGCCTTGAACAAAACTTGTTCAAAGCCCCAGTATTTTATACTGGGGTTAGTTTACTGAAGTTTCCCAATATAAATACTGGGGCTTTGAACAAAACTTGTTCAGAGCCCCAGTATTTATACTGTAATTTGTCAGGAGGTGGCTATTTCTCAGCGAATTTGTTTTTGACGGCTACAAATCAATTAATGCGCGCCAAACAGGCCCCTGCACGAAATTTTTACTGCATGAGATTGAAAATGTAAAAATGACACCCGGGAGGCCACTATGATAACCGCTAATTATGTTATAGCCACTAGTTATAAATTACTTAACAAACAGCCTGTGTTTATTAAAAACTAGACGACTGCTACCCGTGCTCAGTACGAGCCCAACGAATTGATACATTTGACCTAATAAAAGGAAGTTAGACCGAAATGAACGACTCAATTCCTATAGAAGACAGGAGAGAGAAAGAAGAACCAATTCAATGAAAGAATATTTTATTTACTAGAATCAGTTGCTACTAGTCTTTCCGTTTTATTAGTAAGTAAGCTTGTTTTATATCTCTTCAATAAAGACGAAAGATTACTCATAAAAGCATTGCAACATAGCAATGTAAATTAAGATATGAGAAAGTAGTACAAGAACACACAGAAGTAATAACAATAAAATATTAAATTAATTCCACAGTGTGTTAAAGATTGAGCAAACAAAAAACCAAGTCACAAAATACAAATATCTATCTTCACTTCTGGAAACGTTTACATGAGATATAACATTGAGTTCGGCTTTAACAAAGATGAGAATTCATCAAGGAGATATGCACTGACACTAGAAAACACTCCTAAAGCTGTAAGAGACAAAGCTCACATCCTGCTCCAATATCTGGGAGATTGGAGGAAGGGGTAAGGAAAAATGCTGCCTAGCAAGACTTTAGCTAAGAGAATGTAGGAAATGGTTGAGAACTATGTTTTAAAAGGCAGTTTTGGGACTTGCCCGGGACTCGCCTCGGGGTGGGGCACTAGCAAAGCGCCCTGAGACTTTCGAGCGGGGCTTATATTCGTGAGGCTTACGCCTCAAACGCCCGACGATGCGCCCAGAGCATGCCCAACGCCTAACGCTCGAAACTCGCCTATAGAACCTATGCAAATGATCTGTCCAATTCCCTAATTAATTAAGATTGTTCATCCACAATTTCTTTTAAAATGAAGTTATATTCATCTACAAAAATTCAAAATCTGAGTATAACTCAATTAACGAGACATAATATTACATGTATTATAATTGAGAATATCATAAGGGTGAATATCATCTGTATACTTAATCTAAAAAAGCACAGCCGATGTTTATAACATTATCACTTGTTATTGTTCTTCATATTTTATTTCTGTCATTCAAAATTATTAGACTTCAATTATTTTGCAATTTAGAAGTAATTTTATATTTATCAATGAAGAATTAATATTTTAAATTATAATAATAATAATAAATATTTATTGTTTATTCACTTTTTATAATAACAAATTTTTATTTTTAATTATTTGAAAGTTAACGCCTTATGGTTTATTTGCATCTCATAAAAATTGTAACATTATTCAATTTCTTACAATTGTTAAAAAGGTTAGATCTTTTGTTTCTATAATGTTTTTACTTATTTTTAAATTTTTTGTACTTTTGATATTTTATTGGCTCATTATGCTATTTTATTAATTTAAAATTAATTAAAAAACAAGATCCATGGGACTTACGCCCCACGTCTCGGGGCTTACGTCTCGCCTTATTGTAAGTAAAACGCCTCGCCTTGCGCCCCCGCCTTTTAAAACATTGGTTGAGAATAAGTATTGCATAGAAAGATTGGGGGAAGACATCGAGTGCAAGTGTTGTCTAGGCTAGACCTCAAGACAATTAGATGGGAGATTGGGGGAGAGGTTAATGACAAGTACTGCCTATGCTAAACTTAAAGGTAATTAGTTGGGAGATGGGCGAAGTCGTCGAGGGTAAGTGCTACCTAGGCAACACTTCCTCTTGACGCCAATATCATATTTAGTTGCCACACATCATTTATAAGATTCATAGGAGTATTTACATCCGAAATTTATTTATTATATTAAATAGAGATCATTTTTGCTAGACCACTGTCATGGAGGTCGAAAGCCAAACCATTGCCTATGGTGTCATAGTTCTGCTAATCGCTAATATAAATAGACGATTTTGATGGATAATCAATTTTTATACCACTGAACGAGCAACAACCCGTGTATGACGTCTTAAAAATAGCACGTTGATGTGGGCAAAGTGCACCAAAGATCATTTTTGGCAGTGGTCTTTGGTTTGATGCCACTTTTTTTATTGGTTTTACATGAGATGCCACTTTTTGGAACTTCAATTCTTTTGGGTTGAACTTCACACAAGTTCAGCCCACAAGGATTGAAGTTCAACTTCAGCCCACAAGGATTGAAGTTTACGCATCTATACCTAAAAATTCAGTCCTTATAGATTATTGAAGTTGAAACATCATAATTTAGGCATGAAGTTCAATCCACAAGGTTTGAACTTCAGCCCACAAAGATTGAAGTTCTAAAAAGTGGCTTCTCATGTAAGACCATTAAAAAAAAGTGGCTTCAAACTAAATACCAGTGACAAAAATGGCCTGTGGGTGAAAATTTTACCGTTGATTGAAGCAAGATTGAGAGGTTAGAGAGTCTTGGAGAGGTTAGAGAGGTTAGAGAGTCTTGGAGATATCCGGTCTCAATCATGATTATCCAAGCAAGATATGTTAAAATTTAGTATACACACACACACACACTAGTTTTTGGGCACGCACTTTGCGCGTGGACCCTTATAAATTAAATTATATTTGAGTTAAAGACTTCCTAAATAGCTAATCTTTAATCTGATTATACATTTTTTTAATTGAACTATTTCTTTTTTGTAAATAATAATTAAAAGTTCTCAACATCTAAAGGGTAAAATGGTCACTTACTTTTTACTTAAGGGATTGACTCTTTGAGAATAGTATGATATGATATATAACACAGAACAACTAAATATGTGTGTGTGTGTAAATGTACGTGGATGTTTGTATATATATCTAATCATATAGTATTTATCTTTCAAATAGTATCAAATAATTTTTCAGCATATGTGTATATTTTGTGTATGTCTCTATATATAATTTTCTAGACCAAAAATTTAAAGAAAAAATGTCACTACAACAGATGACGTTGGGATGGGGACAACGGCTACCATGATTTGTGTGAAGGAGAAGATAAGAAAAAGAAAAAATAAAAATTTTAAGATCCCTGATTTTAGATGATTGTTGGAGTTTGTTTATTATGTTAGAAAAATATTATTGACTACTTTTTATAAAGTGAGATAATATCGTTATTTCTTAAAATTATTCCATAACATTGTATGTTTTTTTTTTTAATGAACCCTTAATTCAAACTGTACCAAGTTCCTTAAAACAAGAAATACATATCAGTTTTTCCTAAATAAAGTGACATAAAATGGAAGCTCCTTTATTTTTACTCCTATAAACTATTGGCTTGATAAAGAGAAAATGTGTTCTAATAATTATACAGAGAGATTTAAAGAATATGAGCCAGTTTGGCTCAGCTGATTTAAAGTAG
Organism: Petunia x hybrida; assembly: GCA_037355625.1. Taxonomy (NCBI): domain Eukaryota; kingdom Viridiplantae; phylum Streptophyta; class Magnoliopsida; order Solanales; family Solanaceae; genus Petunia; species Petunia x hybrida. Next base: position 3,521,271 of record JBBBVM010000081.1, read on the forward strand.
TACTCCCTCCGTCCCAAAATGAGTGTCTACCTTTCCTTTTTTGTTTGTCCTAAAATGAGTGCCTCTTTCCTTTTATGTCAACTTTTTAAATCTAAGATTTATTTTGGACCACAGGATTTAAAGCCTCTGGCCCACATTACACACATCTTTTATTTTAAACCACAGGATTTGAAAGTCTTCCTTATTTCTTAAATTCTGTGCCCAGTCAAACCCAGACACTCATTTTGGGACGGAGGGAGTAGTTGATAAGCATTAAGTCTGAAAAGCGTTTTTAGGTACTGATGCTGATTTAGAGTATGTTCGGTCAAGATTTTGGGAAGCCAAAAGTACTTTTTTTTTTTTTTCATAAAGTGCTCATTTTGAAAAATTGAGGTATTTGGCCAAGCTTCTAGAAAAAAATATGTATTTTTAAATGACAGCAAAAGTTGTTTTAATGCTGTGGGGAGAAGCTTGAAAAAATAGCTTTTCATGAAAAGTAGAAGCGTAAGCTGTTTTTAATTTTTTTCATTACAAAACTATCCTTACCAAAAATATTAATATACCAAATTACCCCTATTTATTTAAACTAATGATTATCAGCTGTAAGTAGAACCTTATTTTTTTCTTTGTCCATACTCATAATTTAACACTCAAAATTTTTTTTAAAAAAGTTTGACCAAATACAAATTGCTACTTACTTATTGACAAAAATGCTTATCAAACGAGTTGGCCAGATATAATCTCCTAATCTACAAAAATACTTTTGAAAAAAATACTTATTAAAATAAGCAATTTTTAGAAGCTTGGCCAAACGGGCTCTTAAATAAGCACTTATGTGTTTGAATAAAAGTGCTGCATTCGATAATAAGCATTTGAAGTGATTAGTAAGAAGTATGATAAGTATTTTTTTCGTTAAAATAACACAACTTCGCTTAAAGTTGTTCACACTAATAATGACACTAATAAATGCAGATGATATGTCTTTAACTTATTTATCTAAAGGTGTTCCGGTACATCAGGGTGGTTAAACACATGTATGAAGGAGCCAATACCCGTGTGCGAACAGTGGGAATTTGGAGAGAGACGTCAAATTCTAAAAGCTTCAAGCTAAGCAAGTCGAAGGCAGAGTACAAAGAATGCAAGTTTAGTGATGCATCAGATGAGTCGAATGTGGAAGTGAGGCTTGATTCTCTAGTTATTCCTAAGAAATGAAGATTTAAATATCTTGGCTCAATCCTCCAAGATAATGGAGAAATTGATGATGATGTCACATACCGTATAAGAGTATATTGGATGGAGTAGAGACTCGCTTTTGGTGTACTATGTGACAAGAGAGTGCCACCTAGCCTCAAAAAAAATTTTATAGAGTGGTCGTTAAACCAGCTATGTTGTATGGAGCAGAGTGTTGGCCAGTAAAGAACTCACACATTCAGAAGATGAGTGTGACAGAAATAAGAATGCTTAGATGGATGTGTGGGCAAGGATGGATAAAATCAGGAATGAAGTCATGCGTGACAAGGTGGGCGTGGCCTCAGTGGCAGACAAGATGCGTGAAGTACGGTTGCGATGGTTCGGTCACGTGAAGAGGAGGAGTGCAGACGCCCTAGTGAGAAGGTGTGAGAAGTTGGCAGTGTTGGATCTACGGAGAGGTAGAGGTAGACTGACGAAGAACTGGGCTGAGTTGATTAGACAGGACATGGCCCAGATTCAGATCACCAAGGACATGACCCTAGATGGGAGAGTGTAATCACCTAATTTTGGCACCAAATTCTTAAAATCCCTCAAAATAGCCGTGTTAGATTCTTAGGATTATGGCTGAATTTTCTTAAAATTTAGTCTTTATTCTAAACTAAAATTGTCATTTAATCGGGAAGAAAATATAAAAATTTAAAAAAGTTACTTGTTATGTGTTTAATTGTGATGTTATTGTAAATTATGTGATTTTAATTATAATTAGTTGTGTATGTTTTAGGTAATGTAGACTTTTAGTAGCCATTTTGTAGAAAAATTGCAGCCCAATGATTTGGCCCACCAGCCCACACTCAAACCCGGCCCATTCCCTACATATATAAGCTTAAATCTATCTCATTATCTCCCTCACACCTTCTAAAGGTCAAGGCTTGGGGAAACCCTAGCCATTTTTCTCCTCACCATCAGAAAATCCCGCCACCCCTCTGTGCCACCACATTTCCGCCACCAGACCACTGCCTTCTGGTGGTCGGAAAAATACAAACCATACCATTCCGGAAAGCTTTCGAGCCCCTCTATCCATTTCTGGTGTTATTTTTTCCGAAATCCTTACCGTTTGGCGCAGATCTGCATTTTTAATTTCGGGTAACACTCAACTCTAGTGAATTTTGGCTCCTCTGTTGTTGTGGTCTTTGGGGCTGCTATGCTAATGAATTTTTGTGATGAAGATGATGGGGATAGGGCTGTTCGGCTTTCATACGTTAGTGATTTAATGATAAAGCATGTTTTGGGGTGTTTTGTCTCTAATTGTTTCATGATGGCAACAAGCTATGCCTTGGTGACGACGTTCGTTTGACCAACATGTAAATTTTTATCTCCTTTCCGTAGTCCTATTTGTTCAATCCGTATGTTTAGCCTAGGGATAGGATTAAGATTCTTATGTTCATATGTTTGGCTCGTTTCTAGTTTAATGTGAAGTATTTTAATTGCCTTGCTTCAATATTTTCAAGCATGTTTTGGAGCCTAAGTCACTGGGATTTGATTTGACTCATTTAAGTTGTTTTAATTTAGTGTTTGGGGGCTGATTTTAGTAAATTTCAGATCTGTATTTTTGTGTTTAAAGTTAGTCTCATGTTTTGTTGGCGGCCCAATAGGCCCAAAAGTCTATAGTCCAAGCCCATGAGGCTGTCCTCTCAATAGGACAGCTTTGTTCAGCTTTTGGGACAGCATAGGTTGGCTGAAAAGATTTCATAGGGCTGCTGTAGTTTTTCTGAAAAATACTCAAGTATAGGGGTGTGGGCTTGTACTTTTGTACAAGTCTACACTCCACCCCTTTGCCTTCACTTTTAGCTATAAAAAGGGCATTGAATGCCCTCATTTAACACACAACTATCAGCTGAAAAGAACACCAACTACCAGCTAAAAATTTACAAGAAATAGAGAGAAAAACACTTAAAGAAAAATTAGTAAGTTTGAGAGGTAGATTCAGAACCAAAAGCCTTTACATCTAAGGTCTTTTGGGGCATAAATCTTAAAATTTAAAGGTCAAATAGGGGTATAAAAGGGGCTGTTGTAGCGGCTGATTTGGGGTACTAGGTTGCTTGCTTTGGTTTGGTCTTGCTATTTCATTTGCTTCACTAGCTTGGAAATTTCTACACAAGGTAAACACAATTTACCTTATATGTTTTATCATTTTAGCTATAAAATGAAATAAAAATCAGCATGTTTATCGGTCTTTAAAAATCTGCTCACATGTCCTATAGGTTAGTTTTTTTAAAGTCTTGAATTTGTGCTAAAAAATAATGAAAGTTGCTAGCCATTACATATTTAAGAGTTTGTTTTTGTAGTTATCCTCAAATGTATGGAAATGTGATTGGAATGGGTATTTGGGACTGTTGTATAGGATTAGTTTTTCACATTCACTAAAATTCAACATGTTTGTTCTCTTATTTTAAAATATGGCCTGTTTTTGAAAAGAGGCTGTTTGTGCAAATTTAAAAAAATCTGGACAGCATGTTAAAGAGTAGGCAAATCTAGGTTTCAACCATCGAAAAAATACAAATTTTAAGTTCTGGCCGTTCTTTGTAAACTGGTACCTATTTGCAAATCCAGAAATTATTAAATCATGGTCATTTTCTAAAGGATATATCAATATATGGCTACAAGTGCAATTCTAACAAAATGTGAAGTCTGAGCGTAACGTACACTCTGCCCTTTGCGGAAAGAGGCTAATAGTGGCAGTTGAATGAATAAATGGGACATGAGCCAATCTTTTGCAAAGTTGGCTCGTTATATGCTCATCGTTTGTTCAGTTTGACCTTTTAATAGAGTTTAAACATTTAGGTTCGAAACAAATTTGCAAGGACAACCGCTATCTTTAACAAATACCCATCACATGTATAAACGTGGTTAATTGTACAAGGCAGACCTTAAAACAGTCTATTTTCACAAATAATTCGGCGCACATTTTGATGAATGAAGAGTAATTCTCTCTTTTTTAAAGGGCAGTCCAAAGTTCGTTTCAATTTAACAAATAGCCTACTACATGTATATACTTTCGTAATCCATATTTCTAATAAAAGCAAATTTGGGAGTCTCAATCTGTCACTTAATTTTAGCGCTTGCACTTAATCAAATCGAGTAGGCAAATCAATAGGTACGATAAGACCTCCATTCAATTTAAACATAGCGATAAGCGTGATTTGTGGTCCGCTTATTATACGAGAAAAGTAAAATAAACCAACTCTAGATTAATTATTTTTTTGAAGTTAATTAAATTCTTTCAAATTTGTCCAGTCCTCCGTGAGGTTGGATAGGAATGACGCTTTAAGATTTTCTGTATCAAAGTATAAATTCAAATTAACGGCTTTAATATAACAACTATATTTAATAAATTAAAATTGCGACAATAAAGCAACTGTGCTTAGCACAGGACTCAAGGGTGCCTAATACCTTCCCGAGAGTCAACTGAGAACCTTACCCGAATCTCTAACGCAGACCATTAGACGAGTCAGAGGTGTTCCAAGGTACCTTTTGGTGACTTGGCACACCTTAAACTATGTCAAGTGGCGACTCCGAGTTTTCTCTAAATAATTTTGTACCTTTTGAACACCAGTCACGAGCCTTTATATAAATAAACTCGCGTGCAGTTAATTAATTTTAGGGCGTGACAGAGAGCATGAAGGTCGAGGATTAGTATAAAAAGTTAGATAGTAGTCGAGGGTTTTGTCTCTTATTACAGTCCAACCTCTCTATAACAGCCCCCCATATAACAACATTTCAGTATAACGGGCTAGTATTCTCCAGAACCGATTTTTCAAGATATATTTTACCTCTCTATAATAGCATTCTACCTATAACAACAATGACGTTCATTATAACAGAACACTCTTTATAAAATTACCTCTCTATAACAACCATAGTCACATATTGTATAATAATATTTTGTAAAAGATATATTATGTATAAAATAAAATAAAATATAATATATTTATGATAATCATTCATAACATAAATATACTGCATTTTTTACATTCGTACCATAAAAATTCTTACGTAAACCTTGATTTTTTTTTTAGTTTCAATTAATTTTAAATGCATATGTTCCTTAGATATTAATTTTTTTATTGGTACGGTATAATTAGTATAGATTTATTAATAATGTATTAACCTTTTAATTTTTAATTAATGAAAATGAAGATCTACTAAGATTTTAAATTTAACATGTATTTTTTGCGAACATTATGACTATAACAGCTAAATGAGATCTAAACGTCAAATGCCAGTATACATGTATAACAGAGCCTCACTATAGCGACTATGAAAGTTCCAGACAAACGATGCCACTATAGAGAAGTTTGACTGTAGATGTATTGGATATAAACTGACTGGGCTTCAGCGAATGACATGTGTCGTCCATGTGGCGTAAGCTGACGTGTCACCGGACAGACACTCACCGGGCAGACATTCGTCGGACAGACACTTTCCACGGGCAGACCCAAGGAAGTTACAGGATGTATCGACAGTCAGCATAATTTGAACAAGCAGTTATTGGCATTATTGGGCGCGATCGTTCAAAATACGGTCGCCCAGCGGTTATGACTTATTTGGATAAGATACCCAGCGGTTACAACCTTTCTGATAAGGTACCCAGCGGTTACTCATCCGAACGGTTCTACACCCAACGGCTACTACAACTTCAACAGGCGCCTCCCACGCCTATAAATAGCATTTGCCTTAACCAATTGTAACAACTTTTTACTTTCTGCGCACTTGATCAATAAGAATACTCTCTGTCCTTCCATCACTGAATGCTATCCGTTGTTCTTATTTTAATTATTGTCTCAACGATTGGATCATCCAGCATGGTGGTTGGCGACTATCAGAGAACGCGATACGTTTGCTCTCCCTTATTTACGTTCATATCGCATTTTTACTGTTCTACATTAGTATTACTTGATTTATCGCATAGATCTTTAAATCTCAACTATTGACCGTGACTCCGCAAATATAAATTTAATTGTTAATTGGCCTAAAATCGGATTTAGGTTAAACAACTTGGCGACCACAGTGGGAGCCGGTCAATAGCCTTCGTAGGTTAAGAAATCTATCTTCTATATTGCATTTATTTCTGTCTATCTTCTGTTTCATAATTAAGCATGGCGGAAAATGGTGCCCAACAACAGCAAGCCGTTGCAGACGGCCAGCAGGCAGCCACCCCCGTGCGTAGTTATTCCCCTAATTACTCCCCCGATTATTCGTCCGATGGGCGGCAACAGTCCTCCCAAGGACAGGTCAGGCAGAACAGGCGTGGACGCTCTTTGAGTTCTACTCCGCCCAGGAGGCGCCGACGTTCTCTGAGCTCTACTCTGCCCAGGAGACGCCGACGCTCTAAGAGCTCTACTCCGCCCAGGAGACGCCGACGCTCTCAGGACGCTACTCCGCCCAGGAGGCGCCGACCTAAGAGTCCCTCCCCTGACCAGGGAAACCTGCAAAAAACATTTTTTGATTTTATGCAGCAACAGGTGGAAGTGAACCGGGGAATCAACGAAGCGTTAAACTCTCTCCGGACAGAGCAGCGGAGGAGCAACGTTTCAACCGCAGGAGCAGAAGCTGCAGCGCCTGACCCCAACAGACCTTCTTTACACACTTCAAGGCAAGAAGGAGAGCGTAACGGCGGCAGTGGCACTGCAGATCCGGCGACTCAGAACCCAGGTGGAGGATCTACAGCACACACGAACATGAGCCTTATCGCGGAAGCTCTCACCAAGCAATTCAACGAAAGCCAGGAAGCACTTCAGAAGGCTCTGCACGAGAGGATCGATCAGATACCAGGCGCCCCGCCTACGCTAAAGAAGGTTGACGTCCAGCGATACTCACAACGGCCCTGGAAGAAAGAAGCAGCCCCAAAGGCGATACCCAAAACGTTCAAAATGCCGAACATTCCAAGGTATTGCGGAACGTCTGATCCAAACGATCACCTCATGATGTTCAGCAATTTCATAAAAGCCAGCGATCTCACCGACGAAGAGATCGAGTCTGTACAATTGAATAAATTCGTGGAGACCCTGGCCGATGGGGCCCTAAGATGGCCGAACTGTTCGTAAGGCACATACAGGTGCCCAGAAGACGGAGACCCGGGTAGAGGAAATCTTTGAAATCAAGCAGAAGCCCGACGAGTCACTCCGGAAGTATGTGGATCGGTTCCAGAGGGAACGCATGATGCTCCCCAAGGTACCGGACAGATGGGCGGCAATCGCATTCACCAACAGCCTGGACGTTAGAAGCTCAGAAGCCACACGAAGACTCTACGAGTCTCTTCGCGAGTTCCCAGCGGCCAGTTAGTCGGACGTGTACAATCGCTACAACTCCAAAGTTCGCATCGATGAAGACAAGCTGATCGGGGCAAGCGCTCGGGGGAGGACCCAGTCTCGCAGCAGCGGATCCGGCGGCAAGGCGGAAACGGAAAGATCGGGCAGGAGATATGAGCCATACCCTGACCAGTCGCGCGGCAATCCCAAAGGACGCAGCCGCCACAGCAACAAGGGACTGTCTCGAAAGGAAAACCCTGAGTCGAGTTCGTGAGGCATCCCGAGCCTGCCGAGCTTCAACGTCGAAATATCGGAGGTTATGACAGTACTCTAAAACATGGGAGAAAGAGTCAAGTGGCCAAGAGACATGAAGACTGATCCTAGCAAACGGAATCAAGACCTGTATTGCGAATTCCACCGCGATCACGGGCACACTACCGAAGACTGCAAAGCCCTAAGGTACCAAATTGCTCATTTATTGAAACAGGGGTTCCTGACCGGGAAGGGAAAACAGACCCATGCAAAGGCTCAGCAGAACAAACCCGGTCCTCCACGAGCATCTTCCCCGAAGCGAACGGTCAACGTTATTTCGGGGGGAATTGAGGTAGACTCGGTCACCTTCACGGCGAAGAAGTATGCAAAGGTATCCATCACGAACAGCAAGCGCCCCCGGCCAGAAGGAGTAATCACTTTGAGGAATCCGACGCCGAAGGATCGCAGTCTCCGCACATGGACGCGCTGGTCATAACACTACGAGTAGCGGAGTTCGACGTGAAAAGAGTACTCATTGATGCGGGAAGCTCTGCAAATATCATCCCATCACGAGTCATAGACGAGATGCAGGTGGCTGACAAGATCGTGCCAATATCTCGAGTTCTCTCCGGTTTCAACAACTCGAGTGAAAAGACCCTCGGGGAGATCACCCTAACAACTCTAACCGAGGGGGGTAGCGAAGGAAACGACCTTCCATGTTGTCGATGTCGACCTTACCTACAACATCATTCTAGACAGACCATGGATCCATGACATGCAGGCCGTCCCTTCTACCTATCACCAGGTACTAAAGTTCCCATCCGAGTGGGGGGTGCGCGAAGTCAGAGGAGAGCAGCGCACCGCACGAGATTGTTATTCGGTAGCTCTACAGCTACCCGGGGAGAACAAATAGCAATTACAGCATCCAGGACCGAACACTACACCCGATGAGGCTAAGTACGAGGTCCCGGAATTCATCGCCAAGATGGAAGAAAAGGAGAAACACATGCCAACAGTAGAAGCCCTGGAGCCCGAAGAACTGTTCGCTGATAAGCCAGAACGGAAGGTGTACTTGGGAACGGAGCTGAGCGGGCAGTTGCGGGGAGACATCCTGCATTTCCTCAAGGAGCGACATACGACATTCGCCTGGTCCCATGCCGATATGACAGGTATTTCCCCTGACATCATTACTCACAGGTTGCATGTTGATCCATACCACCGCCCGGTGAAACAAAAAACGCGCCAGCAAGGAGCTTTCCGAAACCAGGTGATCAATGACGAAATCGACCGCCTGTTAAAAATCGGTTCGGTACGTGAAGTCAAGTATCCGGACTGGTTGGCTAACGTGGTCGTCGTACCTAAGAAGAATGGCAAGTGGCGAGTCTGCAGCGACTTCACTGATCTGAACAAAGCCTGCCCGAAGGATTCCTACCCCCTTCCCAGGATAGATCAACTAATCGATGCAACAGCCAGGCATGAGGTACTGACCTTCCTCGACGCGTACTCCGGATACAATCAGATACTGATGGACCCCGGAGATCAGGAGAAAACGGCGTTCATAACTTGCCGAGGTACGTATTGCTATAAGGTTATGCCGTTTGGATTGAAAAATGCAGGTGCAACCTATCAGCGTCTGGTCAATCGGATGTTCCACGACCATATCGGGAAAACTATGGAAGTGTACATTGACGACATGCTAATAAAATCCAAACGAGCAGAGGATCACCCGGCGCATCTGAATGAAGCTTTCAGAATCCTGGATCAATATAACATGAAGTTGAATCCGGAGAAATGGGCTTTCGGAGTCAGATCGGGAAAATTCCTGGGTTCCATTGTATCTCAGCGAGGCATTGAAGTCAATCCCGCTCAGATTAAGGCTATCGAATCAATCCCAGACGTACTTCGCGACAGGAAAGAAGTCATGAGGCTGACGGGAAGAGTAGCTGCCCTACGCAGATTCATCTCCCGGTCGTCTGATCGTTGCAAGAGCTATGTCTTAAAGCAGAACAAGGAGTTCGAGTGGACACCTGAATGTCAGCAGGCACTGAGGGACCTGAAGAAATATCTCTCCAACCCTCCACTGCTTACAACACCTGTGGAAGGCGAGCAGCTGCTAATTTATCTGGCAGTCTCGGAGTCGTCGGTAAGCGTTGTGCTAGTACGGGAGGAAAAAGGTAAACAACTTCCTATCTACTATGTTAGAAAAGCTCTTATCGATGCAGAGACCCGCTACCAACCTTTGGAGAAGTTAGCATTAGCTCTAGTAACAGCTGCCCGAAAATTACGTCCTTACTTTCAAAGTCATACTATAATTGTGGTTACCACTTTCCCTTTACGAAACGTTCTGCACAAACCAGAATTTTCGGGAAGATTGGTAAAATGGGCGATAGAGCTATCTGAATTCGATATCACTTACCAGCCCAGGGTAGCGATAAAGTCACAAGTCTTGGCAGATTTTAGTATAAATATACACCCTGAGGCAGAGAAGGAAGCCATTCTCTATGCAGGGCAAGCCCCGGGTACTTGGGTCCTCCATACGGATGGCTCCTCAAATGTCAAAGGGTCAGGGCTTGGGCTGGTCCTCGTTGCTCCGTCCGGAGAGACGGTGAGGCAGGCTATCAAATGCCCATTCATTACTAACAATGAGGCCGAGTATGAGGCCGTAATCGCAGGTCTGGAGCTAGCGCGGAACTATGGGGCAACCATAGTCAAGCTGAAAAGTGATTCCCAGTTGGTGGTCAATCAGATCAATGGAGGCTTCGTCGCACGAGAGCCCAGGATGCAGACATACCTCGGCCGGTAAAGGAGCTTTTGACGCAATTCAGCGACTGGGAGGCAATCCAGATTCCTCGGGAAGAGAATCACGAGGCCGACGCTCTCGCTAACATGGGATCAGTTGCAGAAATGGGAGCAGCCGACTCTTCGGCCGTCGTTCAACTCCTCTACACGACCACGGACAGGGAAAAGTTTGAAGTTAACACTATCAGCACAACCTGGGATTGGAGGAACGAGATAACAAATTATCTTATCCACGGAACCCTGCCCGCAGACGCAAAGGCCGCTCGCAAACTCCGTGTAAAAGCTGCCCGATACACCATCCTCAACGGCGAGCTGTACAGAAAGATGTTTGCAGGACCCCTCGCGAAATGTCTTGGACCTAACCAGACTAATTATGTGATGAGAGAAGTCCACGAAGGCTGTTGCGGCAATCATTCCGGAGGAAAGGCCTTGACACGAAAGCTGATGCGCGCGGGCTATTACTGGGACAAAATGGAGAAAGATGCGAACGATTTCGTCAAGAAGTGTGACAAATGTCAAAGGTTTGCCCATCTCCTCCATCAGCCAGCCGAGCCATTGCATTCGATAATCTCCCCATGGCCCTTCATGAAATGGGGAATGGACATTGTTGGCCCCCTTCCTACGGCACCACGGGGGATGCGCTTTTTGATGATCATCACAGATTACTTCACAAAGTGGGTCGAAGCCGCGGCATATTCAAGGATACGGCAGACCGAGGTCGTCGATTTCCTCTGGCGCTTTGTCATATGTCGTTTCGGAGCACCCAAGGAAATAGTCATGGACAATGGCCCGCAGTTCGCCGGCCAGAAAGTGACTAGGTTCCTCGACGACTTGCACATTAAAAGGATCACTTCCTCACCATATCATCCTGTCGCTAACGGGCAGGCCGAATCTACCAACAAGATCATCGTTGAATCACTCAAGAAACGCCTCGAACAGACAAAAGGATGCAGGGTAGAAGAATTACCCGGAGTACTGTGGGCTTACCGCACCACGGTAAAAATGAGTACCGGGGAGACTCCCTATTCATTGGTCTATGGCGCAGACGCCTTGATCCCGGTCGAGATAGGAGAACCCAGCCTGCGATATGCGCATGCCACGGAGGAATCAAACTCTGTCAATCTGTCCGAAGAACTGGATCTTCTCGAAGAACGCAGAGAACTGGCCCTCGTACGGGTAGTTGCCCAGAAAGAGCGAATTGAGAAGTACTACAATCGGGGACTGCGCGTACGGAATTTCTAAGTCGGGGACTTTGTACTCAGAAAAGTATCTCAGAGCACACAGGAAACGAATTCGGGGAAACTCGGCCCTAACTGGGAAGGACCCTCCAAGGTGATCGCCTCAGCCGGCAAGGGATCCTATCGCTTAGCACGGCCAGATGGTTCGATCGTCCCGAACAGCTGGAATGTCGTTCATCTCAAAAGGTATCACTTCTAGGCGACATGGACGGTCAGTCATTCTACGCTTCCATTTTCTCTATCTTTACGTAAAAGTCCTTACTTTTATCCATGCATAGAAATTAGAAGTTCTTACTTTTTATGCAAAAGTCCTTACTTTTTGCTATACATTCTTTCTAAATGGTACTAACGGCCTGAACAAGGCCAGATTTGTTCAGCTCAACTGGTAGAGCTCGAAGTTCTTCAACTTCGCGGCTGTGGGTTCGAATCCCACAACGGACACACTCCTCGCTTTGTTATATGTGTTCATTAGGCAGATCACCGAAAACTCCTTTCATATTGTCACTCTACGTGTTCCAACATGAAAACAAGGGGGGTGGTGAGGGCCCTACAGGCCAGAAAAGACCTTCATACAGACAGAAGACCTTTATACAGGCAGAAGACCTTAATACAAAGGCAGCAAATTTTTCAATTTGCGTGATAAAGCTTCCACGAAAATAAGAGAAGTCATTCACAAGTTAAAACCTTCATGTGGCAAGGCTTCCACGAAAAGAAGAGAAGTCGTTCGCACAATCAAGCGATTCGGCCAGAGTTCTAAGTGGCCACGACTCGGTCAAACTACCTACAACTTATGAACTTTGCCTAACAAAGGGGTAAATTCAACACATTCGGGGATACTTGATAAAGTACGAACTTAATAAAGTTTGGAAAGCAATTCCTACTTACGAGACACGAAGGCCAAAATATATGCACACCAAAGGATCAAGAATTAAAAACTAAACATAGTTGCTGAATGGATCTGAAAAACTGCATATATATACATTAAAGCTATGGAATGATAAAACGCCGGATACGGCTGACAGAATTTCATAGAGTGTCCAAGGGCCCATCATCACTCCCCAACTCTTCATCTTCATCTTCGCCATCCGACTCTTCGGGAGAGAGACCCAATGCCTGTTGAACTCGTCGAACAGCACTTTTCGTCGACTGCAACATCTCCTCAACATCAACCTGCCCAGCAAGGATCTGCGCGAGCAACGTGCGTTTGGCCTCAAGGGCTGCAAGTTTAGCCTTAATCTCCGATTGGTCACGCAAGTTGGCCAGATCCTTGGTTAACGCGGCCTGGACACCCATCAGCTGGCAGCCTGGTCCTTAGCAGCTTGAAGTTCAGAACGGGCTTTGGTTGACTATTCATTTGTCCTCTGCAAGTTCAGCTCAAGAGTTGCGCGTTCGTCGTTGGCATTGCTCAAACTACCATGGCATTCCTCAAGAAGCCTCTCCAAAGCCTGAACGGAGCGTGCGAACCCCTCTTTCTCCTCAGAAAGACGGTCCTTTTCCCTGGTGAGAGCATTAACATCCGTTAACCGGTTGAATTCCCCACCAAGGAAACCACACTGCTCGATCAAGGCTTTGTTATCCTTCAGAGCCTCAATCAGTTCTCTCTTCACCTCTACCACTTCATTGGCATTGTTCAGACGGGAGCGGAACATGATTTCAGCGGCCAGCATGCTCGACTGAAACATAAAGTAAGTCACGGTTAAAAATCACAAGCCGGCAACAACTGCTAAAGCAAAAAAAAAAAAAAAAAACTTACACGGGCAGAATCGAAGGCAATCTGGAAAGCCAGCTCTTCGTCGGTCAATTCCCTTAGTACCCACTCTTCTCGAGGACCGATAAGCGAAGAAACTGCTTTAACCAAGCTGCGCGGCCGGGCCACAAAGTTGACATCGGGAGTAAGCCTCAGGGTATGTTTCCTCTCACAAAGCTTGGGCTCCCTAGCCTGCTCCGAGGGGTAGTTCGGTCCGAACTTATAACGAACCCCCTTGATGTCATTCAGCTCTGTCCGCCCCGCAATAGCTGACCGCCAAACAAACCTCGTTGAGGAAAGGTTTGAATCACCTTCCACCTCCGGGTCTATGGTCTCGCAATCACGAAGAACAACGGGGGTGGCCCCCTCAGCAGCCATGTTTTCCAGATCCTCGAAGCGGAAAATACGAGGACCTTGGCTGCTCCCTTGGGAAGCCTCTTCCCCGGCTTCTTCTCTTGCCTCCCCTTCTCTCACCTCTTCCTTTATTTCCTCTCTTACTCACTCCCCTACTTCTTCTTCTTCACCAACTTTGCCCTTGCCCTTGTCCGCACGGGAAGGACCTGCCCTCTCCCCGTCACCAACTCGGGGACTCCCTGGCGGAGGGCGGACGGTCCCCTCCTCGACCCTTCTCTGGTCGCTATGGAGATGAGGCCTCCGCTGAAGGGGAACGTCTGCCTTAACCTCGGTATCCGACAAGTGGATCACCTCTGGGGCTGGACCGTCTCCCCGCACGGGCTCAGGGACTTCAGCGTCAGTTGCCCTGGGCTCCGGGATATCTGCCCCAGCAGAAGGGCCATCCCCAGCCGCCGAGGGTTGTCCAGTAGCAGCAGAAGTCGTACGGGCAGACTTCTTCCGCGCTCCGCCCTCGCCGCGGCTCTTCCTCTTCTTCTTCAAGGAGCCCAACTCCTCGGACATAAGTGCTTCACCTCCATCCCTGCTGCACAGAGCGCCGGCCGAAGCCAGTATAGCCTCGGCTTCAGCAAAAGGACCGGCAACAGGTTCAGCAGGTCTGTCCTGAGGGGGAGCAGGGAAAAAACCTCCCGAAGTACCCAAACCTGCGACAGAGGAAAAATGGTCAGACACGAGAAGGACTCAGAAAGAAAAAGGCTATCAAGAAAGTAGAAATATCCTCACCATGATGTTTTACGGTCAGACTCTTGAAAGAAGCAAAGTATGACCATTCTCTCTTCTCCGGCTCAAAATTCGCCAGAATCGGCTCAACCCATGCCTTCAGTTCATCTATAGTGATGAGTCTGTCATAGGGTTGCTTGGCCGCTGCACGAAGGAATTTTGATGAAGGTTAAAAGAGAAAGGAAAGACGAAATGTGACACAAGAACTCGGGGACTTACGTGTTTTGTTCCAGACTTCTGGAAGATGCGCCTTGTCGTCGAACGTCAGGGCCGAGGAGCGTACGAACAGGTACCGGTGCACCCAGCCCCGGTCACCGGTATACTCGGAGCTACGCACCAGACCCTTGCTCCCTCGCATCCTAACGTTCACATAGCCGTCCTTGAAAATCTAGACGCTATACAAAGAAATGAAGTGTTTGTACTCAAAAGACTGGTCAGTTTCAGCCGCAAACCAGTCGAGAAGCGTGACTATCCGATATATGCTGGGGCTCAGCTGCCCCGGGCAGAGAAGATACTCCTTGCAAAGTCTCTCCAGCACTGGGTGCAAAGGCAACCTACACCCCACTGTAAAAGGGTAGGTACCAATGGCTGTCCACCAAGCCCGGTGAGAGGTAATATTCTCACCTTCAGCAACCGGCGAAAGGGAAATTCCGTCACCCCAGTTACAATCTAATCTCACTTGAGGGATCACCTCCTTCGTGATCCCTGACTTGAACCTGTATGCCGGCCAGTTGCGCGTATCACCTTCCCTATTATGGAAGGCTTTCACGTTGCAATCTGCCTCAAGTTCTCCCCACCTTTTAGGGATTATTTCAGCGGCAGTGGCTTGAGAAGCCCGCGGCCTAGGAATGGCCGTCGAATTCCCAGCCGCATCCAAAATTCAGGTTCCTTCTGGACCTTGAAGACATGACTTTAGAAGAGGAGTGAAAATTGCCAAGAAGATTTCAAGAGTTAGTTCAAAGGTTTTCAAGAAGCAATGCAGGAGAAATAAGAGTAGGTAAAAGATTTTTCGTCAAGTGAGGTCCTATTTATAGGAGTCAAGGTACAGACCCCCAAGATTCTCGTGAAGACACGTGGAGACTATCAGACGACCCACACCCAGATCTGGCCGTCGATGAAAGGGAATAGGGTTAATCAATGCTTTATGGCACTATTATTACCCTAGAGAACTGCAGTCACTTCCTAATCAGCAAGCGACGTGCGCACGTGGAAAGAGACGGTTAAAATTATTGCTTTTTACCCTCGGGGAACGCAGTAGTCATTTCAGAGTAAAATGCAGTGCCACAGACGTGCAGGTCGCAGTTACTTTTTCAGACGGCGCATTTAATGCGCACAGCACAAAGGCTTGTCACATGTTTGATAAGATCCCTACGCCATCAAGATTACATCATATGAAGACAAATGGTTTGCAAAGATTCCCGCCAAAATTCTTATCCACTCCTCGGACAGATTCTCTGCCCGAGAAGTGCGGGGACTATCTGTATTGGATATAAACTGACTGGGCTTCAGCGAATGACACGTGTCGTCCACGTGGCGTAAGCTGACGTGTCACCGGACAGACACTCACCGGGCAGACATTCGTCGGACAGACACTTCCCACGGGCAGACCCAAGGAAGTTACAGGATGTATCGACAGTCAGCATAATTTGAACAAGCAGTTATTGGCATTATTGGGCGCGATCGTTCAAAATACGGTCACCCAGCGGTTATGACTTATTTGGATAAGATACTCAGCGGTTACAACCTTTATGATAAGGTACCCAGCGGTTACTCATCCGAACGGTTCTACACCCAACGGCTACTACAACTTCAACAGGCGCCTCCCACGCCTATAAATAGCATTTGCCTTAACCAATTGTAACAACTTTTTACTTTCTGCGCACTTGATCAATAAGAATACTCTCTGTCCTTCCATCACTGAATGCTATCCGTTGTTCTTATTTTAATTATTGTCTCAACGATTGGATCATCCAGCGTGGTGGTTGGCGACTATCAGAGAATGCGATACGTTTGCTCTCCCTTATTTATGTTCATATCGCATTTTTACTGTTCTACATTAGTATTACTCCCTCAGTTTTAAAAAGGATGAACCTATTACTATTTGAAGGGTCAAACAAGATTATGTTTGACCACATGTCTTACAAATATTTTCTAACTATTTTGAATTGTTAACTATGTGACTTATAGTATTTTTCATGTAGTTTCTAAATATGTAAATTTATTTCAAAAAATTTAAAAACTCGATGTGCAAATTCCCGGTCAAAATTAGTCAATTTGACCCTCGTACTCCGCAAAGGTTCATCCTTTTTGAAACGGAGGTAGTACTTGATTTATCGCATAGATCTTTAAATCTCAACTATTGACCGTGACTCCGCAAATATAAATTTAATTGTTAATTGGCCTAAAATCGGATTTAGGTTAAACAGTAGATATTACTATAGTATGCTATATAGATTGGTTCTATCTTAGTCTTCATTTTTATATCTATTGTTGTTATCTGTTTACTTTGGACTTGTTTTAGTTTTTTTACTTTCTTTAAACTGTTATTTCCTTGTTTTCTAAATGTTTTCACTAGCAGAAAGTCTATCAGAAATAATATCTCCTCTATGGTGAAGGTAAGGTCTGCATACATCTCACACTCCCCTAAATTTCATTTATAGGATTATATTGAATATGTTGTTGATGCTGCTGTCTCAGCTTATCTGAGCTCCGTTTGTTATCATAATGTCACACCTGCAATCTTATCACGTAGACATAAGATATGGGAAAAAGCATCTCAGAAAAGCTTCCCGAGTATTTACATCAAACCTAGTGTTGTAAGCGACCGCCCACTCCACTCCCCAATTTGAAATTAGGAACCCACGTAGAAAGGAATCAGCATCATCTTCTTTGTGTCCTTTTGCTCCAATTTTCCTCCATCACAAAAGGTAACCTAAGAATCCTAACCTCACTTTTTTTAATTTAAACAGAAAAAGAATATAAAAACATATTTACATAAGAAAAAACAGAACCCCTAAACAGAAAAAAGGTACCATATACCAAACAAAGAACCTTTTAGCGTATCTTCTATGCTTTAGTTTTGCCTTTTCAAATATTAGTAACAAATTTGTGTTCACAATTAATACAAAAGAGCAGAACTACATTTTAACGTATCAGGCAAACTGTTTGTCCCAAATGACACATATCTGACTCAGTTTTCTCAAAGAAGTCTTCATCAGCTTACAAAGCATACACACAATTCTCACTCACCTTTGTCTAAAAGCAATTCCTTTTAGGGAATATCCCATTTTTGCAATGTTCTTTTATGCCCTGCTTTACTTAGCACTCATTCTTTTACTTCCTTTTTCAACTTCTATATAACATTACGGAATTGATTCTTTCCTTTCAATATCACAACATAGTTCTATTCTTGACTAACAAATAAGATCAAGAAACGAAAGTGAAAGACCATAATAGCAAAAAATGTGTTACCCATGCCATCCATTTGCAGACTATGAGCAGCTGGCTATGAAGAGAAGATGGTTCTATAGCTCGAGGGCGTCTGTGTCGGAAAATTCTGCCGTGGAAGGGAGATGTGAAGTTGTAAAGAAATGTATGTGTTCACCAACAAGGCATCCAGGGTCATTCAGGTGCAGGTACCACCAGGCTGATTATGTATGGAGAAGTCATGTTAAGGCAGTTTCATAAGTTAGGTATCATCAGTTTACCTCTTAAGAGAATTGTGAATAGTAATAAGCTTAATAAGCTTTATGTCTCAATCAATATCAGCTCCTTATAGGTAAGTTTGATATTAGTCATAAATTGAGAAGAATATAATACAACTAGTATATGCTTCTATATAGGGCGAATTGGTTGGATTCTTAAATTTGGTGACTCAGTTGATTCACACTCCTGTAAGCTTGATATTACTTCCTTTAAGCATAACGCTTCAGATTGTAAGGTTTACAATGTTTTTTCTCCCATGACGTTTCGTTAGGTATTTTATTTTGGCATGACGTTTGAGTTGAATATACTAATCGTTTCATAGGCAGGTAAGTGAGGATGTGGCTTAGCTTCAACCAAAGTGTGTGTGCCTGTAAGCTCTTGTTTTATGTACATATAGGCGTCTGTTTGTACTGATCAGATCTAAATAACAAACTTGTAGTAATACTCCTCTGAATCAAAACAGAGAAATGAATTGTTGATTGAATAAAATTGTGTGTGTAAAAACATTTATTGGACCCACCAAACAATCTATCCATTTGCTGGATGTGTCATTTATCTACTACCAGTTGTGAAATTAACAATTTTGACCTAGTATGTTTTGAGTGGTACAACTAGACAATAACCTCGAGAGTGAAAAGTAAAATAAAATGTGAACCAATTGGTACACATTACTTGGTGGGATGATATGGGTTCCCATCCCCAAACCTTCTTTCCTGACGACTTTTTCCCAATTGTCATTATCATATAGAGTACTACGCATGTTTTTGACGCTGGTAGGATATATACAAAGGGATTCGACGATCATCATCTTACATTCAACAATAAATTCTAACTTTTCTCATTTATAAAATAACATATCCTTCTAAAGATAGGTCATCATCCTGCAAGCCATTATGAACTGATCTAAAGATTATTTCTCTATTATCCACTCGAAATTTGTAAATATTTTGAAATGCATTTCTTTAGTTGCGTAATCGAGAATGAAAAATAGATTGGAACGTCTATCTAGTTGGTGGCCTGGTACTAATGCTATGATATCTTTTGAGGCTCTAATCCACTTGTCTAGAATTGATGTCACTGCTCAACGACTCCTACCCACAATCCACATTATATGAAACATCAGATCTGGCCCTTCAATTTAAAAGAAAACATAAAAAAAGTGATAAACTTATATATTATCAGTAATTTGATGTTTGGAGGTCTCCAATATATGTCTAACCCTTTATCTTATCCGTTACTAGTATAATTTAGTATGTCAGATAGAGAACTTTTCAGGATTCCATTATTTTTAATAATCTTGGAGAGCGATGCTAAGCACGGATCGAATATTATTATAGCCTCAACTAATAAAGTTCAGATAATGTGGTGAATAGATATAATGAGGAAGTTCGTAAGGAAGAATTAAGGCCAAAGAATATTTTACGTAATCAGTAATTAAATTAACCTCACAACTAAATATTACGATCTCTTTAATTGCTTGTATGTAGTATAGTAGGATGATCTATTTCAGTTTTAGCAAGTTTGACCACAAAGAGAATTTGGGATTCGTCTTTCTGTACTCAATCCCGATTCGTTGAGGTATTTAAGTTTCAGCGATCCCTCTGTGGCTTTTCATTACAAAACAAGGGAAAGAGAAATAAGTATTTAACATAAACGTGAAACTAATTATGCATATAGCCAATACTACAAGACAAGATTAACACGTATACGTACTATGAAGTCAACATGTATAGGTCAATACAAAATATTACAGATAGCTTTAATTATGTGTTATCAACATGTATAGCTCAATACAAAATATCACAGATACCTTTAATTATGAACACATTAATCATAATGCTGCCACTATATAAGCTCAAAAAAGAATAAAAGGAGTACAAATTTAAGAAAAGGCAAATGTTTCTTACCTTTTTACCTTCTTTTTAGTTGCCTTAATCCTCCAAACTAGGATTGGTAGTATAGGTGAGACTTTTCTATAACAATATTTCATGATACAGAATGATGATTTATTTTATATCATATTATAAGTTCTCTATATATAGCAGCATTTCACACGGAGTGGACCTATTCTTAGTGAAGGGGAATCAAATGATACCCCTTTCACCTAAATAGGTAATTTTCTCTTTTTATGTATATACATCATATATTAAGTTCTAATGCAAAAATTCTGGCTCCACCGCTGACTTCAGAATAGTAATAAAAAAGGTCTAGACGTAACCAGTGAAGAACAATCAAAATAAAAGAAACAAATACTCCATAGAATATAAGAGTTTGCTGTGTACATGTTTGAGAGGACAAAAGAGATGAAGAGACAATTCTTGTATCCAGACAAACATTATATAGATAGAAAAGTGAAAGCATCTAAGTAGATTCCACTGCTTTTGGAGGAAGAGAGGGCACGTTGTTTTGCCTATTCACTGGCATGGATTTTGATCTCTTGAACCATGCACTAGCAGCCGTATCACCACCGGAATATGGAAAATTTCGGTGAAACCTGCACCTGAAGGATCCTTTGTGGGTTGTTGGTGAGCACAAGCAGTGTCCTTTTGGGGAGTTCACGGGCAGAGTTGAGGAATCTCCATTGGTGCCTTTAGGTGAAGTTGAGACAGTGATAATCTTATTATTGGAGGCCGTATTTTCCGCTATGCAGGTAAAAAGATGAAAAAGAGGACAAATGAGAGAAGGAAAAAAAAGGTGATGAAGAAAGACAAATGGCAAGAGCTTGGTATTTATAGGACAATAATTGGAGGGTTATGTTTAGGCAGGGTGAGGGAAAAAAAGTGGCAAGGCAGGAGTAATTTGAATTTAAATAAATGGGTCAAATTCGTAAGTAATTTATAGGATCAAAATTTTTGTAATTTAATGCTCCATTCACCTCAATTTATGTGAAGATGTTTGATTTGATACGAAATTTAAAAATAAATCAAAAAATTTTAAAAACTTGTGATCTAAAATAGATTCTAATGATTTGTGTGATAAAAAATCATCTTATTAAGGGTAGAATAAAAAATTTAAAGTTGTATCATTATTAAATATAAAAAAATATCATTCTTTTTTAACTTCTAAAAGCGAAGAATATCACATCAATAAGACCGAGGAATTAACATATTGGTATTTATGCAATTAAAAATTTAACAGTAATACTTTTGTATTTATGTTTGGTACCATTTATCCACTCTCTAGGTAAAGTAATCAGATTCAAGTAGGGTCCATTATTTGCTTTTTCATTCTTTCAAATTTAGGCCCCATTTAATCATAGAATTTAGGCAGAATTTGGGGTAGTATTTGAAATATTACTTCAAATTCTTGTTTGTTCATAAAAATTGTGCAAAATTAAAAAACTAAAATTTTAAATTCCCAAATTCTGGTTGAGAGTAGTATTTGGGATATCTGGGAAAATTACTTTTTTCTACTCACAAAACTTCAACTTTTTCTCAAGTGAAAATGTATGTCGAAACACAACTTCAAGGTCCAAAAATTATTTTTCAATTCAAATTCAAATACTCAAATTTTCAAGTTTCAACTAAATCTATGTCCAAACGCTAGCTTAATTTCATGTTCCATTCTTTAAAAGCTAAGCTCCCATTTGTTTATAAAATTTTGGAACATTTTTTGGGAAAAACTTGTTTGTTTATAAAACTTGGCCAACTAATTCTTGAAAATCAAGATTTGAATTTTTGGGAGTTTTTAGGAAAAATATTTTCCACTTTCAAACTTTAACTTTTTTTAAGTAAATATATATGTCTAAACACTATTTCAAGTTTCAAAAATTATTTTTCAACTCAACTTCAAAACTTAGATTTTCAAGTTTCAACTAAATCTATGTCCAAACGCTAGCTTAATTTCATGTCTTTTTTTTTTCCACTTTATATTCTTCTAGGTGTTCGCCAAAAAGAAAGGAACAAGTTTGATACGCATCTAAATTCTAACCTACTTGCAGGATATTTCACTGAGCTACCACAATATTGGTTTTCTATTTGCCATTCTTTATGTTTCTCTAAATAGTAGTCTTTGTCAAGTGACCTCTGACTTTGGCTAAAAATTTAAAAATATCCCTATATTTCCTTCCCTCAATTAATACATAAAACATGGCAGGGGAATCATAACAACTACTATGTCAAGAGGTGTCCCAAAGGAGATGGGAATCAGATTCAATCATCAATTATATTAGCTTAAAACTTGTGTCTCGTGTAGGTCATGACTCATGTTGATGGCCTATTTTGAATAGATTCAATCTGCAAATATATCAAAGTGATTTAGAAAAAATGATGAAGACTAAATGACTCATTTTTATGAAAGCATTTTAAAGGATAAAGCTCAAACCTCAAAAAGAAAAAGTTAAAAACTGAAAAGACATGAGGACATAATAAAATAACCTTATGACTTCTTTTCATATTTCACGTGGGTTCCTTTTATTCCAAACAGGCATTGCCACGTATCATGCAGAAACCTGTGAACAAACAGCCACTGCGATCTTGTTTGCCATTATAGGTTACAAGGCTCTCTTCAGCAATATTTTATACATTTAATCAAATTATATAGTGTAACTTTCATTTTGAAAGACCTTTTTCAACTCCAATTTCAAGTATTCTTCTTTTTAAAATTTTATAGTTAATTGGTTTGGCGGCCGATCAACAGACATGGCTGGGGCTCTCTCTTTTAGAGAGCTGTTCTATAATTCAGAACTTTTAATTTTTTTAAGTGTTAATATGTTGGTGTACAAATATCAAAGTAAGTTTGTAAGCCTTTCATATTTTCTTTTCGCTACTAAAATTCATATGTCAAACTGATATTGTAGACTCATAATTCACCGCGCTACACCAAGACCCAAATGAGTTGATCAAGGCATAATCTACTGAAAAATACTACTTCCGTTTTAAAATGGTTGTTTTAATTTGACTTAGAGCAGAGTTTAAAAAATATGGTAAGACTTTTGGAATTTGTGGTCCAAAAAATATGTGGCTATAAATCATTTCATTAGGGGTAAAATAATAGTTTCAACTCAAAAATATTTTTAAATTTAAAATTATGTTATTCTTTTTCGAACGGACTAATAAGAAAATAATGTCATTTATTTTTAAAGGATGGAGTAACACTGAACTGATAAAAGTCACAGTGGAATAACCGGTAAGATTTTGACTTTGTACTCGATTTCAAGACATAGAATACATCTATGTTGTTAGTCTCGTAGAATCCCATTTAATGGATTAGATGTTTCACTTCGACAAATCACGATTCGACCTCATCAGCATATACCTTTGAATTTGAATCAAATTTTGTAACATCATTTTGCCTCTTTTCTATTTGTAATTTACCAGGAATATTTAACCATAAGAATATAAGTAAATAATAGATGGAGAATAATGTGGACAAGAGGGAAGAATAATGAAAAGTAAAAAAGATTAATGGAAAGCACATGTTAGAGGTTCTGTGGCTGTGCATGAGGCCATGGGGATTCATGTGGTTCTCTACTATATGCTTTGCAGTTCGATTCAGATGACAATTCCATGTGCTTCCCCACCACTCCATCAATCACCATATTAAAAACTTCAAATGGTGCGACTCCACGTCTATGTTTTCCAACATTTTTCAAGCTGCGTCAATTCAAAAGCTGAGAGAAAATGTGCAATCAATGAATGATCTTTGTCTCTCTCTCATAGTTGACATACCACATACTTTAAAAAGAATTTAGAACTAAATTCAATAAATAGGCAGGTTCTGTCAAAGGATAAGTTAAAATGAGTAAAATTTGAAAAATGACATGTCAATACCTAATCTATTAAAAGTTTGCTTTGATAAAAAATGAGTTGGGCTACACTATTAGGCCTAATAGTGTAATTATCGTTTTTAGTTCAACCCATTGGGTCAAGTTAACAAACTTGTTTAAACTTGAGCAGCGTGTATACACATTAGTGTTAATAATTATACACATTAGTGTAAATAATTCGTTTATACTCTCACAAAATCTTACTAATTGTTACTATTACATGTAATCTGCCGTATATTCAAAGGTAGAGAGTCGAATCAATTTTTGGACTCGCATGGCATTATTCAAGAGACAATATTTTGAATTGTACGCAACTTCTTTAAATTCTTTAATTAACGAAGCTTGAATCAAATTACAGAAGTACCTAATGTGATTTCAGGTTTTGGTTAGTCATATATACTCCCTCCGTCCCATTTTAGTTGTCGCTTTAGGATTGTGCACGCCCATTAAGAAATCAATAAATAGGGTATGTCTTTTACTATTTTACCTCTAATAAATGAAGTGGATTGACTTTTTCTAGGAAATACTCCTTTATTAAATATGGGCATAGTTGGAAAAAATTGGTAAAAAATGTCTTGAAATGCTAAAGCGACAACTAATTTGGGACAAATGAAATTTGCTAAAGCGACAACTAAAATGGGACGGAGGGAGTATATGCGGATCTGCAAAACCTTTTCTTTTCCACTAAAACTTCGGAAACCATCTTAAGGATTCGAATTTCTGTAAATTGTAGCACTTCTTAACGTTCTGAAAGCAAAAGGATTGTATGTAAAGTCGTTGGGATTTTGTGTGAGTGCGGTCAATGGGAATTAAATAGAAAGGGAAGCTGTCTCTCATTGGTGAATGGAAATGTATTTGTTGAGTTTAGAAAGACACAATCTTTTAAAAAAAAATTGAGAAGAGGTAATTTTTGCGCCGTCGTGCTTAAACTTAAAAGCTTATATTCCTGCCTATTTTTGGGATTTCGATGTGAAAAATACTTCAGTGACATATTGTCTTTTAAAATTTTTATATTTATGGAAAAAGAGAGATACTTGAAGTAAACAATCGATATATATCTACAAAATCTTTTTACTTCAATGACATGTCTTTTTATATAAGAAAAAAAAAGAGATATATATCGATGTGGAAGATACTTCAAAATGACATGTCTTTTTGAATTTTATATTGAAGAGAAAAAAGAGATTCGTAGATACTTATGCAATCACATATGCATTCCTTTCTTCCTTAACGTATTATTCTTTTTGCTCATTGTGATTTGCCAGTTGACTTTTATGAATCCAATTGTGACATAAGGACGATATTATATCCTTATTACCAAGTGGTGCATGTCTGTTAAGAGTGCTTGTAACTAGTGACTCTGGGCTTTACTCAATTACTCGGTACTCTTGTTCGTCGAACTTTTCGTTCCTTTCTTGTTCATTACATTGTTCCTGCCACACCAATGCTTCGACCTTCCTTCTTATGAGCTGAGACACCTGTCCCACAGGCCAATTATAATGATCGATAATTAAGTCAATACTAGTATTTTAAGTCTTGAATTACCTCCCATTATTTGGTCGACAGGTAGAAAAGTTAAGTTAGGATTCAAGAGATCAAAGGATCGGGATATAAAGTTTGTTTCTTCATTCAATCATGATATGGATAACAAAATTAATTAGGATGGTATTCATCTAATTTTACTAATAAGTTCAAATACGATTCAACTACGTATTCGAAAAGGTGTTACGTTGAAGTTGTGAAAAATGT
Organism: Petunia x hybrida; assembly: GCA_037355625.1. Lineage (NCBI taxonomy): Eukaryota > Viridiplantae > Streptophyta > Magnoliopsida > Solanales > Solanaceae > Petunia > Petunia x hybrida. The sequence continues at coordinate 3,547,137 of JBBBVM010000081.1, forward strand.
TTCCATAGGAAGGAGCAGAACCTAGCAGTCAACATTCGCAACCATATAGTATTATGTTAAACCTAACATTCCACCATGCTACCATCATAAACCTAGGAAAATCTTTTCTTGTCAACTAACAATCAGAAAACACAACTCTTTTCCTCTGCGTGTGTATCTCTCTCGCTCTTGCTGGTTGATACTTTGTATTCATCCCGTGTTCTATTTTTCTATTTTTCTGGGGTTCTATTATAGGATGGAAACGAGGAGGAACAAAAATATACAAGCCAAGCTGGTAGGTACGTTCTTCCCTTTGTCAATTCTTTGAATATGTTACTTTAACGTAACTCGTTTTTAAACATCTTGTGTTCATATGAACTCTTTCATGTGTTCTTACACCTATATAAATAACACTAAGCATGGTTAGATAATAATTAAAGACCCCTGCAGCTAGAATGATGGAATTTCAGCATAACTCTTTTCTAATGTTTAATCTATTTTCAGGTACTGCTTGGGGACATGGGCACTGGAAAAACTAGTTTAGTCTTAAGATTTGTCAAAGGCCAATTCTTTGACTTCCAGGTTCCATCTAATGACCAATTCTTTAGTCTCCCTCTATATCATTATTCCACTGCTTATTGTGATTACACTGTGTTATTGAAGTTAATTGTTGATGTATGTAAATTATAGGAACCAACTATTGGAGCAGCTTTCTTTACTCAGGTACTTTCACTGAATGAAGCGACCATAAAGTTTGACATATGGGACACGGCAGGGCAGGAACGGTACCACAGTTTAGCTCCCATGTACTACCGTGGTGCAGCAGCTGCTATTGTAGTCTATGATATCACTAGCAAGGTACCGTCGGATGTGCTTTCATGTTACCAAGTTCTTGTTGCAATCTATCGTATGAAGGATTAAGTTATATAAATTGATGGTGTAGAGCTTTTTTAAGTTATTTGTTTCTATGCTCTAGGCGTAGAAAAATATTTGCATAATTAAGTCATTTATAAGATTTTAAATCTCTTCGATAAACATTTACTGCCAACCTAAAATTTCTTCTCAAACCACTTGATTACCTTGCTAATTGTATAAACCAAATGCCTCTAATACCAGATTAATACATGTACGAATAAGACATTTTCGTTGTGAACTCTTTTATTACCAAATTTCTGGACTAATTACATGAGAAAACTAAATCAATCCTTTGGGATCAGGATTCATTTGAGCGAGCTAAAAAGTGGGTGCAGCAGCTCCAAAGACAAGGTATGCAGGATCAAGTATACTTTGATTGGCTTACATCTTTACTCTAACGACCCAAATGAAGCCGAAAATGAACTTATAATGTATACAGAATTACAGAAATACTATGTTGTCGAAAATGAAAGAACTCCAATTGTTGTCCTAAATAACTAGAAGCAGCAGTCTAATGTTGTGTTTGTGGTACTAGGAAATCCAAATTTGGTGACTGTTTTAGTGGCAAATAAGGCTGACTTGGATTCAGAAAGAAAGGTGGACAGTGAGGTACTTAAACTAACATCACACTTGATGCATTTTTATTCTAATATCTGAGGTTAGACATATAATATGGTATTGCATATTGAGAAACGAAGAAGATGAACTCTCTATATCTCATACTGATCTTTCTGTATTTGAATTGTGTAGGAAGGAGACCAATATGCTAAAGAGAATAGCTTACTATTCTTTGAAACTTCAGCAAAAACTGCACAGAATATAAACGAGCTGTTCTATGAAATAGGTACTTATTTAACATCAGTTTCATGATGAGTTTCTAATCAATAAGCTTTGATAGGATTGAATTATTTCAAGGCAACAAAAAATGTATTTTGCAGCAAAGAGATTGGCTAGTGCTGCCCCAGCTCAACCAGGTGGAATGAAACTACGCAACAGAACAGAGGGGGGAGTAACGAGACTGTTCTGTTGCTCTTCATGACAATAGCAGCTTGATTCCAGGGAGTTTTTATTGTGATCTTTTGTAGGAGTATTTAATGTATGGAATATTCTGCTATTATAGTATCGAATATCTTTAATGATATGTGAAACTTATACAAGTTGTTCAATAATCTAATTCATGTGAACATGGCATTTGGAAGATTATTCGAGTCAATTGAAATTATTCAAGTGAAATAAATTGTCTGACTCATGTTTAGAACAAATATTCCTTGTTATATATAAACCTTGCTGGTAAATATATACGAATAGATAGCTTTGTAGCTTATAATTTGACTCACCCCTCCAACCCTAAAACAAATGCTACAACGTTTATGCTAATAAATGTATGTATAGGAGGCCAAGAGCTTCCACTTGCAATTCGCAAATATATTAAAGATATCAATTGTCGGAAGAGGGTTAGGTGGATGTCTCAAAGTAAGTACAAATGTTATTTCATGGCAGATAATGAAGCTTCTTTTATTTCATGGGGTTTCATGCAATGCATCGAAACAAACAGAAGTCGTCCTTTACTAAGAGGACAACAGTCCCCACAAGGTTCCTCTCTTAAAGCTTTAGTTTTCTTGGCTCAACTTCATAGAAATCAGCAAAAAAAGGGTCTCTTTTCTTGAAAATCAAAGACATTTGTTGTCTTTTTTGGTCCACCACCTCTTCACATGCACCTTTTCAATCCCAACACCCATATGCTTAGTAAAAGAAATAAAAGAGATGTTTGTTTCCTTCCGTCTAATTAACGAAGAGGAACTTTAATTGACAAATATATACTAGTATGCACAAGCAGGCCAGCTATAAACAAGAACCAAGGCATACTTTATTAGAAGGAAAGCAGAAAGAAACACACAGGCGTGAACTTGGTTTAAGTGCCCCCATGAACACGCCTCATCAAACTTTGTAAGTTTCGAATGAGTCTAATATTAGTTTTTGTCAGCACTCTTTACCATCGCTTTCACAGTAATGACAACTAATACTACTACTCAAAACTAAGCTAACCATACTCTAATCCAGCTAAGAATATAAGCAAAACATTAAAACAAAGGCCTAATGAATTAACATGAGCTACATTAGGAATTTGACATTCACCATGACGGAGAAGTGCAAGGAGATCCTGAGGATAACGAAGAGTTGTTACTATTAGAACTTCCAGAAGTGCCGAGTGATCTAGCATCTTTTAGCGAAAGTGAACATGCTTCTGCTGGAAGTTTCTTCATTGGAGTTAATGGGAGTGAAGAGGGACTAGATGGTGATGGTGATGATGATGATTGGCCACTGCCATTGTCATCTTCACCCGAAGATGCAATGGTTTCGAGACGTGAAGGTGATGAATCAGGGGTTTCGAACGGGGTATCACCTTTGCTAGGCCTGCAGACTTCATTATCGTAGATGGGATTGGATATGTACACTAGCTGCTCAGTTGTAGCACCACCATGGACTCCTTCAGTATCACTACTAGTACTGCATTGAAATGGAAATTGATGGACTAGTTTAGGGGATGGAATCGAAATGAAGGAATGAGAAGGCGGTGAAGAAAATATAACCCCAACTTGATGATGAATGGAGGAGATTTTAGGAGAGTTTTGCATTTCAAGGTCGAACTTGTCATTGCGAGTAACTGCAGGGAAAAGAAAGTTTCTAGGAGCATGAAGAACCCCTTGTGCGTAGAAGTTACTGAGAGTTGGAGCAGCTGACTGGTTTTGTTGTTGTTGGGATGGTTCTGTGGAGCTTTGGGCAGCAGTGAGGGAATTCAGAGGTGTCTTGGACTGTCGTCGACGGCGAATTAAGAGAGAGCAGTAGAGCTCAGCAAGTAGAACTAAGACAAGGCCTAATATTATTGCGAGGCTCACCACCATTACTAATGTTCCTGCCATTACAACTTTTGAAGCACCCTTCATTCTCTCTCTCTCTCTCTCTCTCTCTCTCTCTCTCTCTTTGTGTTGATATGGCTATTGAGAAAAAAAATACTAGAATCTTGTACATATATGGAACTCTGGAACCGTGAAGGAATTTTGGCGGGAAAATAACATTTTTATTCTAGTGTGAGTAGGGAAAAGGAATGTCATAGAGAATGGAATCCAAGGGAAAAGGCTTACTACTTACAATACAAGGCCAAGTTTTTGGTCTGAGCAAACGAAGGCTTTCTGACAGAGTTTGCAAGTCAATTTGACCAGCTTTTTTTAAAAAATGTAACATATGCCTTTGCACTTTATTTTGGAGTTGAAACAGGGCAGCACCACGGAGGTCTCCTTCTGAAGCTGACAAAAGAAACCTCGTTTAGGCTGCCCCTTAACAATAATACCAGTCAAATGCTTCTTTCAAAAGTCTTTTTAATCTTTTACACAGAAAGACAACTTTATCTTTATCTTAACCTACGTACACAAAAGCAAGCATCAAATAGGAAAATTTCACTGGTGCGAATCTCTTCACCGCTGTCAGAAAAGATGAAGAGTGAACGATAATCATAGAACGAAACTAGGTGCATTAGCCCTTGTTGTGTCTTGTGTGGACTAAAACTAAAGTAATTACTGAAGTGTAAGCTGTCTAACTCCACACATTTCCACCATCTGAGGCCGTATATAAGCAAGCTTATCGAGGAACATAGTAACTCAAAGAATCCCAATCATAACTAAGTAGCCTAAAGTATCAAGGTTACATATGAATCATGAATTGTTACAGTTCTACAATCGTATATTCATGCAGCTCTATGCTGCCTACCTGTGGTATTTGAAAACCTATGCCTATGAGAACATCAAGATGAGTATTTCCGGAACAGGTTGCAAGTAGTACAGCCTACTGGTTCCAACCTGTTCCAGTATGTAAACAGCTAAGGACAAGAATCAACCTGAGTAAATGAATGCGAAGAGGTAACCACACTGGAGCAAACAACCGTTACCAATTCTCAAGTTTAACCTATTAAATTTATCGGCCTCTTAGAGCAGCAAATCGGGCAGTCAAATCATCATAATCTGGCAGTTTTGGGTGCACATGACATGCCTGGTTGTCTGGCTGAAATGAATTGGCGCGAGCAAATGCCTTTGTTGCCTCTGATGGAGCAGTTTGCTCATGTGGGAGGGAGATAGATCTTTTGGGGAAAGGAACCATATCTGATTCCATTTCATGTTGATCTCTGTTGGTTCGATTATTGGAGGATTCGCCAGTATCAGGAGTTGTCAGACGTGAAACATGTGCTTGTGGCTTTTTTCTTAGAGTTTCCACATCACTTTTTGATGGTTTTTTACTGTAATGCAGCAATAGTTTATCTATCATTCTTTCCTCTTCATCTTTTTGATGGCATTCATCATCAAACAAAATCTGCAAGCCTTTTCTTGAATGTTCCCTTCTCCGGCTACTTGAACTTTTCTTGACAACTCTGGCATCTTCAGCCTTTCCTTCTTCGCCCTGATTTGACGATGATTTATGATGCTTTCTCCTAACAGACCTTGGTTTTGGCAAGGGCAAACCATCCTTGTAAGAGAATTCTTTCTCATGACCATGACTATTTGTTCTAGGGGGCTTCATAGCCTGAGCCTCATGATCAGGAAGATTTGGATCTTTATTGACCCTGTTTGTATCAAGTCTTTCGCTTGGAGGGGTTCTTCTGAAATTCTCATCAAATTCAGAAGGAGACTGCTTAGAACCTTTTCGGTCTCTTTCTTTGCTCTCATTTGGTTTTACATAGGGAGGAGGGATGGCTTTCTCTTTGGACTTGATGTATGGCGGAGGGAGAGGAAAGTTGGCATAGGATGTCAACCTATTTCTATCTTCCTGCTGAACCATTCTTGTTGAGTTAACTGCATTCTTTTCACCGGCTGTGTCCCGAGAAGAATAGACATCTTCAGATTTGAAAGGGAGCCCCCTGCTAGGAGCAGCCTCTGGTCTTGTATCAGAGAGAGGGTATTGTGCTCTTCCCATAAGAATTTGACCATGATGTTCATTATGCCTAGTGAATTTATCATCAACGCCATCTATCCTCTCTCCATGTGATGAGCTGCCTGATTTTGCCATCTTCATTGAATTATCGTCTTTCTCTTGGACTGTTTTGTTTCTTGTCCTTTTCTGTTCCACCTCACCAAACATAACATCATGTTTTTGCCACTTGGAATAGCTTGCTTCCGGCTTCTTAAGTGGTTTATTTCCATCTGTACTTGATTGAAGATCCCGCTGTTCTTTCTTTAAGAGAATACCCTCTCTGCCATTCTGTATCTTATGACGATCATTAGATCCCTTGGGCCTTTCACCAATCGGAATACCAAGTTCATCAGCTTTTGAACCACCACGCTTTCCATTTGGTGGAATGTGGTGGCCAGCAGAAGCACCTGAAGATTCACTCCTGTTTGGTTGGGCCTACAAGAATCAAGCCATATACAACAGTGAACCTTCATTTGTATCTATATTTAAGGAAAAGTTATGTTCCTTTCCCCAGATAATTGCTGTTGAAAGAAGTGGCAAATAAGGATATTTAGGGAGATGAAGGATGACTCTCCAATTAGGAGGCAAATGCTACCCTTTAGCAGTTAATGATAATATTAATTCTGAATTGAAAGATGTACCTGTTGAAGTGACATCCTCTGTTGAAATCCCTTGGAGTCCCACCTTATGGAAAATTCTAAAGCTATATTTTGCAGTAGCTGGATTCTTTTCTCCACAGCAGGAGGCCTTGAAGATAATTTCTCCACAAACTAATTAATAGCACTGAAGGAAGTCAGATTTTACAGAGATAAAAAAAAAAGATATACTGGACGGAATATAATTAGAAAATCACCTTCTGGTTAACAAAACATTCTAAAGAGTTCCCATATCTCTCCTGAAACAAATCCCTTAGCTCTCGTAATTCTGGCAAATCGGAGAATCTTGCGGCAGCAAACATCAAGGATGCCACAGCTTCTCTGCAGTCCTCCGGGCAGTCCCTGGATATATGTATATAAACAACGTGTAAATTAGCATCCAAGTTCGGACCATCATATTCAGGAAAAATGGTTTTGTTGAGTGTCCCACATTGATTAAGGGAAAGGGATGTTTGTCTCTTTATATGATCTTGGCAATCAGCAATCCTCATCTCATGAGCTAGGTTTTGGGGTTGAGTTAGGTCCAACATCGATGTTAGGCTCCCATATTATATTGTCCATGCATCAGAAGTTCAAACCTCGGTGTTTGGAGAGCTTGGGGGTGTGGGGGTATCACACATTGGATGAGGAAATGAGTTGTTTCAACATTCATTATATCATTTTGGGCATTTCTCACCTGATGAGCAAAATTTAGGGTTGAGTTGGACCAACCGCCAATATCCTTCCCATGTTTCATCTCTTTGGCCATTTTATGTATGTCCAATAGTCAAAATCAGTTTGTTAAAATTAGTAGTGAAACATATGTAATTCTCTGAGAGATCCTTTTAAAGAGACAAGAACTCACTGTAAGATCTTTTAAAAAGACTAGACTTCAAGATACAATTTACTTCAACCTTCAAAGCCTTGCAGATATTAGATTTAGCGTGGAAAGGAAGTTTCAGTATGATCTCAAGAAAAAAAGACCCAAGTATGGAGAAACTATGGCTTGTCTAGTCAGTGAGGACATCTCATTGAAGTATCGTGGCTGGCAGATCAGATTATAACCGATATGCTTGATGAAGTGCTTCCAAAGAGAAGACTTACAGTTAAAATGTCAAACAAAGAAGGAAAGAAGAGAGCATAAACAGAAACTGAAATTTCAGTCGACTCTTTGTTTCTAGAATTTAAATGAATACATGGGAACTTATATCCTATACTCTCTCCCTTTTCCTGTCAACCCAAGCCCTATTTATACAATTCAGATCTAATGTAGTTCCTAAATTTCCATAAATCTGTTGTGAAAATCAGGACTTCTTATTCTGTGCCCTAACTTTATGGTTTGTTACCATGCTTTGTGGTTGACTTATTCTTGCACCAGATTTATTCCAACCAACTGAATAAAGGTGAATGATAAGCTTTCAATGAACTACCAAGACCGTTTGCATTGTGTTGCATCCTGAAACATGTAAAGACTGATGTGCAACTCGCTTAATTGAAGCCTCAAGGTAGTTAATTTCCATTTAAGTTAAATGCTTACTGAAATCTATTACCAACTAGATATCCCCAAGTTGAAAATTTTGTTCTTCGTCATCACTATAGAAGGAAATGTAAGTAAAGTTACAAGGAGCAGTGGGTATCAGCTGCTCATTCTTGCCGCTCCTCAATGCCCCCCCCCTCCCCCCCCCCCCCCCCCCACACCCTAACCAACAGACACACTCACCACTTTCTCTTCAACACTCTGGTGACAGTGAGCAAAATGGTTTCTATGATTCAGCTTACTGATAACCTAAAGGTTGGTTTCTAAAGAACAAATACGTTGAAAAGCATTTTTTCGAATACCATAATTTTCTAACCAACTTCTTTTCAATAAATTACCAATTATGTAATTAATTATTCATACTAAAGTAAATAGAATAGCAGTAATGATATCAGCTGTAGCAGTTTCGCTTTGTACCGTAGTTTCTGCATGTAAGAGAGCTGCTTCACAATATATTCACAAGATTGTTCCACAAAGTCGTAGCAGGATAAGAGGTTCTCCCCAAGTAAAAATTCTTCGGTCTGCCTCATCGGAAATCATAAAACCACATTAGATTCTATTTTTTTCGAGCAGAACAGAAATACTAATAATAAGCCTTGTCTTTGCTTAATTGTTTTAGAATTAATCCACAGAGCTCAAACGCAGCAAATTTCAGTTCACTATAACTAAGGACGTTCAGATGATATAAACTCCGATCATATAAACTGCATCCATCTAATATTCCAATTTCATCTTCTTCTTCTTCTGGTTTCACTTTATTCATTCAAGAGACTTTTACAGTGGCTTTGCCATTTAAAAAATAATAATCATGTTGTATATTACATCTATATTGCAATATGCCTACAGTAAATGCATAATCTATTTATACTAACTATGGCTGAAAAGTTACTTCATTCAACGCAACGGCACAGATCCAAAACAACAGCAACATCATACCCAGCGATATCCCACCAAGGTGTGGTCTGGGGGGGGGGGGGGGGGGGGCAGATGTACACCGACCTTACCCCCACCTAAGTGGAGTGGCTATTCCCGATAGACCTCAGCTAAAAAAAAAAAAAAATCTTTGGAAACATGTTTGAGATAAATGAAGATGAAAATACCACAAAAATGGAAATAGTGACATAAAAACTAAAAAATACCCAATATAAACAGCAAAACTGCTATAGCAATAAAGACTAAGCATAAGATATTTATATTCACAAAATATTCAGTCGAATAACGAACTAATCAAATTGATAAAACAAACTAAATTCAAATAAAATAGGAATAAATTACCCGTCCATATGCATTAATATCAAGTCCATTATCAAGTAATTTAGCAAGATCTTCCTTTAAAAACCTCTGTTTCGCTTCAGCTCTTCGTCTCATTACCTCGATTCGCGTCCTCATTTGCTTTATCAGCGATTTGCTTCAAAAACCAAAACTCAAAATACATTCTCAAGAAAAATTCAATTAACTAGAATCATAATATAGAAAAAGAAAAAAAAAAAAACACTAACCATTTGGAGCTGAAACCACTTTTTAGTATACCATCAAACATTTTTGAATTGGATCTCAATATTTACTTCACTATTTGAGCTTCAACAATATAATAGCTGCTAGTACTATTTTGTGGAAGTTATATAAACAGATCCGTTATAAAAACACAAAAAAGTGAACTGCACAACACGAGATTTATTAAATGTATAGTTGTTAGTTTGTTGTATAAATTTGTTGCGTGTGTATGTGCACAACTGTGATTAGTGGGATTTTGGGGAATTTGTGAAGCTTTTTGTTTAACACAAAAATAATGACAAGATAGTCTAACGGATTTCAACAAGCTGTCTTTTTCTCAAACCTTTCTTTTTTAGTAATTCTTTTTCTTCTTGTTTTATTGCCGTTTTAATTCCGCCATTTTGTCGCTGTTTTAGTTAAACGGCTATCCAGTTTTGTACGTCTATTTTTTTTTTATTTACTTAATTAATACTCGAAATAAAATCTACCATATTTCGAATTTTTCCACCTCAATTAGCATATTTATTTATTTATTTGTAATTACTCAATAAGCAATTGGTTTACACTTTTAATATTTATGAAAAGCTCTTAACATTTTCCTAAAATTAACTTTGATTACTGATACCTCTACTAGCTCCACAGCCATCAACCAACTCTACTATCATTCATCAACACCATATAAATTAGATTTTTTTTTTAATATTTGTGAATTTATAGTTTAATCATTCTCAGTTATTGTTAATTTTTACATAAAGAAAATATATAATTTTAATTATCCAATTTAATTTGGCCAATATTTTAATACTCCTAATTAATTAAGCATTCAGAGTCGCACTTTTATGCCTATTTATTTAGTTTAGTTTGAATTGTGTAGTGGAAACAGGGACCCAAGAAGCAACAAGTAACTAGTTTTCGGACCACTTGTTGACCTTCCCCACCAAAAGTGGAATAAAATAAAAAAGTTCGATAAGTGCGCTTTCTCCTTTGTTTATTACTACTAAAGTTACTCTGCTATAATTGGACTTAGGACTTAAGAGGCGCAACCCAAAACCATATTAACATCTAACGCTAATTAAGGCCGCTTGATGCTTCTCCTTCACCAACTGCCACTCATATTTTTTGCAATTTGATTTCTCCATCTGTTCCATTTTATGTGTCATAATTTAAATTAAAATGGAGTTTAAAAAAAATTAAATTTGTGGTCTAAAATAAATTATAAATATTTAGGTGAATGTAAATCATTTCATTAAAAATAAAATAGTAATATTGAAGTTAAAATATTCTCAAATTTAGAAAAATTACCACCCTCCTCCCACCCTTGAGGTTAAAAATATATCTCATGGGTCATCCATGTATATTACAGTTTTTTCAACTACAATCAAGGGTCCAGGTGAGATTGATAAAATCTCTTACTCTTAATTAAAAGTCTAGAGGTGTAGAACCCCATAAATGAACTTAGGGATCATTTGGTACAAGGGATTAGATTATAATTCTGGAATAAGATTTGGGATAAAATTTATCCCATATTTGGTAAATGGTATTAGCAAAATTGAGATAAAAGTTATTCCAAAACCCATAGGTAAGATGGGATTACTTATCCCACTTTTAATCCAACTTTCAATCCCAAAATCAACTAATCCTAAAATCATGGAATATCCACATTTAATACTCCCTTGTAGCAAACGACCCGCTGTTCGGATTAGTCCCCAATGCATGTACCAGGTGAGGGAAAAAGATTGTTCTTTTAACTACAAGTACTAGTAGAGTACTATACTTGTAATTCGTTATTCTTACTGCAGCTTCTTGGCTGTAATTCCACACACACTACTAGAAATCGTGTAAAATGCTACAAAGAGGGTGGAGACGGAATTCCCTCTCTAATTTATTGGAGAAGGAATTCCGTCTCCAATCAGTGTAATTCCCTCTCAAACTACAGAAATAATAAAATTTTTTAGAGTTGGAGACGGAATTCCGTCTCCAACCAAAAAGTAAAAGGTGTGTCAGTGATTGGAGACGGAATTCCGTCTCCAATCAACTGACACACTTTTTACTTTTTGGTTGGAGACGGAATTCCGTCTCCAACCCAAATTAATTAACCCGCTTCTCTTCCACATTCAGTATTCATTCTCTCCCAAAATCAAAAAACCCCCCAAACCCACTGCTCCCCCGGCGAACTCACTGCTCCCCCGGCGAACTCACTGCTCCGGCGAATTTCTACCCTCCCCGGCAAAAACATCCACAACCCCAATACCAAGTAAGTTTTTTCTTCATTTGAATATCAAGAATCCACATTATTTTTAGCAAATTGAAATTATTTTTCCCTCCCCATTTTTTCCATCCATGAATTCGACCCCCATTTTCCCCACCCCAATACCAACTTTGACACCCCAACTATCATGTTTGTATACTTGTTTAATATTTGTTAGATTGGATTATTAGAAATTAAATGTCATTAGTTCTAGAAATAGTTAGAAAAATAATATAAAGTAGATAAATTTAATTCAAGAATAATTAGAAAGAAATAATTAAGAACAATGTTATTGAACATGACAAATAAAATAAATGTAGGGAGTTTGATTTAGTTAGTTAATTAAAAAATTAATATACAACATAATTTAACAATAATGTTATACACCTATAGTTTGCTAGAAAAATTGCTATAATTTGTTGCATTGATTTATATTTATTTGTGTGCAACTTTTGTAGATGGAACATGATGAAAATCGTAGTTGGATGTACAATATGTTCTATGAAAATAGTGGTTTGAGGAAAAGTTATGTAGATGGGGTTGATGGGTTTATTGCTAAAGCTAAATTACTTCCTGAATATATACGAGAGGGGTCAATCAAATGTCCTTGTGTGAAATGCAAGTGTAGCCACGTGCAACCAATTGAAAATGTCGTGTTGCACCTTTATAGAAAAGGATTTATGCCAAATTATTTTGTGTGGACTGCACATGGAGAGTGTAACCCTAGTGTCCATAGAGAGAACTTCCAAAATGACTATGTCGGGTATAACTATCCTATGAATGAGATGTTGAATGATGCGTTTGGAATGTACCAAGGGGAACCCTCTCAACCGAATGTTGAGGAGATTCCCAATAATGAGGCGAAACTCTTCTATGAACAGTTGGAAGAAGCAAGTCGCCCATTTTACGAGGGGGCAAGTCATTCAAAGTTGTCGGTGGCAGTTAGGTTGCTTAGTATTAAATCAGATTATAACATATCTCAAGGAGGCATGGATGAGATCATTGGACTTTTGAATGAACTAAACATAAGTAACTTGGGATTGCCTTCCTCGTATTACGATGCAAAAAAGTTGGTTTCGTTTTTAGGGCTATCTTCAGAAAGAATTCACTGCTGTAAAAAAGGTTGCATGTTATACTACAAAGAAAACAAAGATAAGCAATTTTGTACGTTTTGCGGTGAGGCTCGCTACAAGCCAGTCAAAAATGCTAAACAGAAACAGGTCCCAGTAAAAGCGATGCATTACTTACCTCTTATACCAAGGTTAAAGAGGTTGTATGCATCAATGAGTTCTGCTCCTCATATGAGATGGCATCATGAACGTAAACGACAATCTGGTATTCTATGTCATCCGTCTGATGGAGAAGCATGGAAGCATTTTGATAGAGTGTATCCTGAATTTGCAAGTGAACCTAGAAACATCAGGTTGGGTTTGAGTTCTGATGGGTTTACTCCGTTTGCTGTCTCTGCTGCACCATATTCTTGCTGGCCTGTATTCGTCACACCGTATAATCTACCCCCAGAAATGTGTATGACAAGTCCATATATTTTTCTGACTTGTATTATCCCTGGTCCTAGTAACCCAAAAAGCTCTATTGATCTATTCTTGCAGCCTTTGATTGATGAGTTACAAATATTGTGGCGTGATGGTGTTGTAACATATGATTGTTCCTTGAAACAAAACTTTAGATTGCATGCTTGTTTGATGTGGACAATTAATGATTTCCCTGCATATGGCATGTTGTCTGGTTGGTCCACTGCTGGTAAGCTATCTTGTCCTATTTGTATGGAAGATACAAAAGCATTTTATTTGAAACATGGGCGTAAGCACACATGGTTCGACTGTCAGCGCCAGTTTCTGCCAGATGACCATCCATTTAGGAGAAACACTACTGCATTCATGAAGAATAAGGAGGATTTTGATGATCCTCCACAGAGGTTGACGGGGCATGAAGTTTGGTATCGGGTTCAGGGGTATCCCAAGGCAACGGAGCAGCAACCATTGCCTAGAATAGCAGGTTTTGGTGTTACACATAATTGGACAAAGCAGAGCATATTTTGGGAACTTCCTTATTGGAAGGACAATCTTCTTAGGCATAATCTGGATCCAATGCATATTGAAAAAAACTTTTTTGATGCTGTCTTTAACACTGTGATGGATATCAAAAACAAAACGAAGGACAACTTGAAGGCAAGGTTAGATGTTCAGGCATATTGTCGACGACCAGAATTGAACCTACAATCAGATGGGGTTAAGGTGCGCAAGCCATCAGCGAACTACACTTTTGACTTGGAGGAGAGAAGAATGATTTGTGAGTGGATACAGAATATTAAGTTTCCTGATGGTTGCGCATCGAATATATCCAAATGTGTCGACATGACAGAAGGTAAGCTTACGGCAATGAAAAGCCATGATTGTCATGTTTTCATGGAAAATTTGTTGCCAATTGCGTTCAAGGAAAGCCAGTCAAGGACATGCCCATAGGGAAGACGACCACAAGTCCCAGACTATTAATGTGACGAAGTCGAAGAGCTACTCCATCCACCACACTCTCTCAGGAAGGGGAAGTTCAGTAATTCCCTCCTAAAGTCTCACTCTGCAAGTGGATTGTCAATAACTAATTGGTCCACTTCAGAGTCAATATTTATGTAAGAATTCACGAAGTACTAGTATATGACTGAAAGAGGTGTTGTCTTTCAGACTACCATATTGCACAAAATGGAAAAAGATGAAAAATTGATTAATATAGGGTGCAATCTTACACAATTATGGATTAAACTATAATTTAATGGGACATTAGTGTCTATTTCCTCACAGTTTACATGTTTATGCTTTTCATCGAGTTCTAACATGTTTGCAATAACTGCCACTCCTAGAAGAATTGTCATTGTTTAGCTCAAAATAATCTTTTGAATGGTTACGTCCATTAGAGAACTAATGAAGGTACAGTTTCCTGCCAGTAAATCCACACTCAACAGTAAATTCCCCCGCAGAGAAAACTAGAATTTCCAATCCATTAATATGATGAAGACCAAAGACCTTCTCTTTCCACAAGTCTCTCTTTCAGGAATGGAAAGTTCAATAATTCACAATGAAGCAAGTCAAAGGCATGCGCTTAAGGAACACGACCAAAAGTTCACAACCATTAATGTGACAAGGGCCTAGTCTCTCCCCGCAAGTGAAATATCGGGTTAATTTCATCGGTGGTCACTGAACTATGGAGTATTTCATTACCACAAAGTCACTTTTGTTTCATTTGTTACCCAAAAGTCACTCAACTTTACTTCGGTCTACAACAAAGTCACTCAAGCCGGATTTGGATTAAAACTTACCGGAAAAATGATGTGGCATCATTAATTAAAAAGAATTTACTTAGTTAATTTTTCATCTATTAATCTAATTTCTTAACCCATTATTCTTATTCTACCCAACCCAAACACATTTCACTACGTCATCGTCGTGCATAAACATTTCATACCGATGCCATTTCTCTTTGCTTCTGTTTTGTATTGAATTAATTAGTTAATCAAATTGAGTAATGTTAGGCAAATTGGTTATGCAAAAAGGGGAAATGAGGAACGGAGAATGAATAAAAATGAATGAGCTTAGATCAGTTTGGTTTGATTTTTTATTTATGAAATCAAACTAGTTATGTCGATTTTTAAAAATTTTAAAACCAAAATAACAGCTCGTTTGGACTG
Source organism: Petunia x hybrida (assembly GCA_037355625.1). Classification (NCBI taxonomy): domain Eukaryota; kingdom Viridiplantae; phylum Streptophyta; class Magnoliopsida; order Solanales; family Solanaceae; genus Petunia; species Petunia x hybrida. The sequence goes on from JBBBVM010000081.1 coordinate 3,562,604, forward strand.
TTGTTATGTATCTATAGTATTGTACTTTATGTTTTGTTGAGTTCAACGTTCTGATAGATTATATTGTTTGCGGTCATTTCATGATATAACATACTAGTAAATGAAAGAATGAATTTACAATATTGCCAAAAAAATAATAAGCTACGGGATAGAGTTACTTTAAAAAAGATAAAATAAATAGTAATATATGAGAATATTAAGGAAACAAAGAGAGAAAAAAGATACGGTAACGACGCGATCACACCAAATCGGTCGTTACATAACGTGGGCTCTTCATCATTATGTAACGACTGACTAACGATACGATACAATAAAATTTTAAAGTAACAATTAATACAAATATTATTTTATAGTAACAGTACAATATGGTACAACCGATAACAACCATCCAAACAAGCAGATACCAAACAAAGTCGAATTTTTGTTTTTGGTTTAGTTTTTTTTTTATTTCAGTTTTTCAGGGTTATTCGATTTTTGCTTGGTACCCCAACAATTATATGGTAGATAATATTTATCAAATTTTAAAATTTTCACTGATAAAATAGTTATTTGTATATCTTCATGTAAGATATAACACTCTAATTTATAGGTCTGTCATTGCTTTTGCTTACTGTATTAAAAAATAATTAACACACATATATAAAGCCTTAAAAAATGACGTGCCTGATGATAATACAATAACAATAACAATAACAATTCAGTAGGTCTCAGTTGGAAACTAACTGAAGATTACTTCTTTGAAATGTCATGTTAAACTAGATTGTCCTGTTAATCTTCAGTTAGTTGAAATATATTTCTAATGTGGCTCCCTGGCATAACGTGGTAAAAAAATAGTGAAATCTCTGACATAATGTGGCAAAAAAGAAGTAGTGAAATGAGTTTGGGTTGGGTAGAATAAGAATAATGGGTTAAGGAATTAGATTAATAGATGAAAAATTAATTAAGAAAATTATTTTTAATTAATGATGCCACATCATTTTTCCGGCAAGTTTTAAACAAAATCCGAGTTGAGTGACTTTGTTGTAGACCAGAGCAAAATTGAGTAACTTTTGGATCACAAATGAAACAAAAGTGACTTTGTGGTAATGAAACAATAGTTAAGTGACCACCACTTTATGAGTGAGTGTTTTGTAAGAATTACTACAAACTATTACTAATATATGATTGAAAAGAAATATATTGTCCATTTTCTCTTTTGGACTACCGAGATCCTACTTTTCAAAGCTTTTAATGAATTGAAAATTTCCACTCTTTGAGTACTACTAGTAGTATAACCACGTAAAGAGAATCTAACCACTAGCTTATTATCCTCGATCTCTTGAATCCTTGGAAAAAAGCTCCTATATAGATGTATGTGTTTTCTTCACAACATTCACAACCATATTCCATACTACTATTTAATATAGCACTAAGATTTGCAGAATGTTTATTCTATTTATCTTGTGTTTCTGCATGTTCTCATCTTACAATGCAGAAACAGACACATTAAAACAAGGTGGACTAGTCCGAGACTGGGAGAATCTAACTTCTGCCAATGGCATGTTCACATTAGGATTCTTTACCCTGTCATCAGCTACTTATCCAACTATGACAACAAAGCACTACTTGGGTATTTTCTATGTAGCAACACCAAACAATCCCGTGTGGGTGGCCAATCGCGATACTCCTGTTCTTGATTCGTCCGGTGCAGCTATAGTTGACACTGATGGCAGATTGAAGATTAGTCATCTCCGAGGAACGATTACAATATCCAAAAGTTCCAAACTAGAGGTGCCCGCCAGCAGGGTTAACAATGTGAGTGCTACACTGTTGGACTCTGGAAATTTAGTCCTCCGTGAATCATATGCAAACGGAAGTTTTGGACCGGTTCTGTGGCAGAGTTTTGATTATCCAACAAATAATCTCATACCTGGGATGAAATTAGGGGTGAACTTGAAGACAGGCCATCGTTGGACACTCACATCATGGCTGAGTGATACAATCCCAAGTCCAGGGGCCTTTGAGCTTGGAATAGACCCTGAAGGTGCAAACAGATTGGTTATTTCGCGACGGGGAGAGGTCTACTGGAAAAGTGGAGTATGGAAAAATGGAAGCTTTGAAAATACACCTGATATAACTCAAACAAACTACGGATTTGGATTTAGGTTTGTGTCTAATGAGAAAGAGAAGTACTTCTCTTACTATGTGAAAAATGACTATACTTCGGCAAGGTGGGAGCTGGATCTTTTGGGACAAATCATGCAATTTTATCGGATTTCAAACATTAGTATGAACAGTTGGAATTGGAGATATGCTGCTGAATGTCTGCCTAATTTAGAGTCTAATGATGGTGCAGTGTGCTTGAAGGAAAAGGCAGTTGCATGTAGGAAGAGTACTGATGTTTTTGTAAAGACAAGGGGTTATTTCACTGATGGTCAAATAAGTTCCCAGGAATCAGCTGCTAATTTGGCTCTGAGTGATTGTCATGCCATATGCTGGAAGAACTGCTCCTGCACAGCCTACGCATCATCTACTACTGATGGAATTGGATGCTACCTTTGGATGAATGCCTCTAATTTCATAGTGTCCGTGTATGATGAGCTCAACATATACGTTCTTAATCATAAAAATTCTAAGGTTTAGACTGGAGAATAAACATCTGGAGAATTTCGCTTAATATTATGTGTGCAAGTGCGTCCACTGTTGATTATAAGTTTCTTTCGTGTGTTGTATTTGAAATCATGTATTAGCCCCTTGATGTTATTGGAGTAATAATTATCAACTGGTAATTATGTGTGTACATCCACTTTGATTTATGCTGTAACACAGTTTTGTCAAGTATCAAAGTAATTAATTTGTTTTTCTAATCATATAAAATGAATTGTGGAATAATGAAATTGTGATATGGACTTTTTAATATTGTGAAAGATGAACACAGATACAAGTAAATAAATTATCAAGTACTCAGAAACCACTACAAACCAGAGCTATGTTGACAACTATCAAGTTGGAACACCAAAAAAATTGTAAAAGGAAAAAAGAAAAAAGAAATAGCAGCAAACATGTCTTTATGATCTTCTGCTTCTCATCCTTATGCTCTCTAGCCGTTTTGGAATTATTTTCAATCGGTAACAATGATCTATTGTTAGTTTCTTGAGTTGGTTCGTCCCTTCTACTCTGATCTCTTTTAAAAGCGGTAATCCATTTATGTGCAAGTCTTGAAGTTGTGGAAAGCTCTTTGCTCCTGTGCACACCATACTTTCCCCATTGTATGAGTTACGTCCCAATTTGAGAACCTTTAGTTTAGGCAGATATTTCAGTGTCTCAAATGGATCTTGTTCTAATTCAGTCCAAAAAAGGGTAAGCTTGATCAGGTTTGGAGGGAATTCCCATGGATTAGGTATCTTCTTCAGGGGTATACCTAAATGCAGCTTGAGAAGCCTGTAATAGCTGGAAAGATCTAAACATGTCGATGGTGGAGACGCCCTTTGGGACAACCGCAGGTTCACCAGGTACTCTGATATCGGCCCATCATACGATAATATCTTCAAGGTCATGTCTGAAGGATTTCTAATCCTTAATTTTCTTAAATTAGTGAAGCAACTCAAAGAGCTGTAGTTCAGATTACAACCATCTTCAGCATCAAGAGTATGGAGACAGGGTAGGGAAACTTTTTTACAAGGAAAATATGTCATCTTATCCGAACACCATGTGCCAATTCTTGAGGATGGAGTAACCACAACATTTCCACCTAAGAGAAGATGTCTCAGTTGTTTAATCCTCCATATAGAAGCAGGAAGCTCAATGAGTTTGCATTCTCTAACATCCAGTGTGCATAATTTCTGTAGATTGCTAATAGTGGACGGCAACTTCTGATGGCCTCCACATCCAACAAGCTGAACATACATCAAATGCCTCAACATCCCAATTTCTTCTGGAAATGATGACTGAAGAATCTGGAATTCAAGAATTAGTACCCTCAAGGATCTGAAGTTCGAAAGAACATTCTTGAGTTTTTTCTTTTCTAGTAGCTGAGTAGTACCAAAGTATAGCAAGGCTTGACATTCCTGAATTCGTTGGTTTAAGGCGATGTAGTTGTTGAGGTTACACCCGCGGATTGCAAGTCGCCGAATTTTCCTTTTGGTGGATCTGCTTAAATCATCAATGGTGTGAAAGAAACTACTTTCCTTGGCGAGCAATACACAGAACCTGTGTAACAAAACATGGATCCGACAACTTCGAACTGTTCCATCATATCGTCTACTTGCCACTTGAATCAAATTCCTTGCAGCCAAGTTTTCTAGATAATCTGCTCCCACATCTTCAAAATCTTGTTTTCCTGTGGCTGCTATGAACTCCTCAGCCATCCACAAGTTAATCAGCTGAAATGAAGAAATCTCGTAATCATCAGGAAAAAGACCAAAAGTTAGAAAACAATGTTTTAAGTCAGATGGCAATTCATTGTAGGTCAAAGCTAGGATTTTGAACCATTCATCCTGTACTTGATCCACCCTCTCGAGGACTTGCTGCCAATCCCTTGTTTTCCTTTCCCTCGATGACAGCAAACCCGCTATGAGCACAATGGCCAGCGGCAGGCCTCCACACTTCTCTGAAATTTTCTTGCCAAGGCGCTTCAAATCTTGAGGGTAATTTGTCTCTTCAGAAACAGGATTAGGTCCCATGACCAGCTTCTTAAAAAGTTGCAAGCTTTTCTTTCGATTCAATGGGCTCAACATGTGTAAGGAGCTTTCCCCACCTACATATCTTCCGACACTAGCGTTATGCGAGGTAAAGATTAACCTACTACCATTGTTGTTGGTGATAGGTATGCTATTTTTCAGAATATCCCAGGCATGTCTTGACCAGATATCATCAAATAGAATCAGATACCTCTTGTTACTCAAATGATCATGTAGGTTGGCCTCCATGTTCATCTTGTCCTCTGTTTTCTGCAATCCCACTTGCCTTGCTAGGTCTTGCAACAAGTCTCCAATTTTGGGCTCTTGAGAGACGTAAATGAAAGCGCAACAGTCAAAACTTTGTTGGCAACACTTGTAAACTTTCTTCGCCAGAGTGGTCTTTCCGACACCGATCATGCCAATGATCGAGACCACATCGAAAGGGACACTCCGGTTTAGCAGCCGTGCTGTCAATTCCTTAATATCCCGGTCAAACCCGACCATATGTGGCTCCTCAACATGAAGAAACGGTCGTCTAGGATCGTGAATTTCTGCCTGAGCAGCAGCAACCTGATCAGTCCCGGAAATACCATAAGTGTTCCTAACACGATTTATGTCCTCCACTCTTTTCTTGATTCCTTGAATTTTAATAGAGACAGTGCGAGCACGGAACCAGTTGCAGCTGCAATTGTCAACCCCCATGAGACATCCAAGAATGCTAGAGCTGATGCTGCCAGTTTTAACCAAGTATTTCTTTATAACTTCTTCTGTATCAAGAGCAATAACTCTAATAGTTTCCTTTAGCTGTCTTGCCATTTCATTTCCGGGCATGTGATTTTGGGTATTCAGGTAGGCTTGGAGGAATCCCATCTCAGTTTGGATCCATTTAATATCTTCCCGCAACCAATATAAGCGACAGCTTTCTTGGACAGTTAAAGCACTGATAAGATCGATCGCTTTCCGAATGAGTGCAGTAACAGCAGCTGCCTCCGCCATATCGCCAACTCTAATTGTATAGAGAGCTAAGGTTTTTCTTATGAGTGAAGGAAATATTGGAAAGTGGCGATTAATGGATCTCCAGTTGTGTAGTGAATGTATCAAACAAGTAGAGATATCCTTTAATCTGAAATAAACAGTAGTACTTCTCTTTTTCTTGTGTGGGGATAAAATGAAAAAGGATAAATTTGCCTGCCTAATATTTGTGATCACAAGAAAAGTCTGCAGCTAGATGGCCGTTATTATATTCATTCAATCAAACGATGAACCAATTAGGGAATAAACATTTGCGCAAGAATATGCTCTACTTTCAAACTATAAAGGAGCGCAGCAGTTGGAAGTCCAATTTTAGGTGTCGACCAATTCAAAGTATGTGATTTAGAGCTTAAAGAAGTCATAACTATATAATACTAATTGAACAAAAATAGTAATTTAAGGATTCTTAAACTAAATTACTCCCTCCGTTGGCTTAGAACTTTGTATCTAGAAGAAATTACTCCTGAGGTAATCAACTTACTGTTATCCGATGTCTTACTATAAAGTTTTTGGTTTCATATTTTACATCAGTGGTTACGGAAAAAGAATCTCCACGTTGTTTTGCTATTTTCATGGATAAACAAACACTTTGACAAAAGCATATTATGGATTTGTTTAACAGAATATTACGCCAGATAACGACTTTGGCCAGCTGGTGCAGCAGTCATAGTTGTGACGATAGCATAGGGAGCTCATTGCCGTAGTTTTCAGGCCGGTTTCGTCTTCAAGATTTCCGACAGTTGATTTATACTACTATTATTTATTTAAAAATCTGTATTTAGTCTTTGGATATTGGGGATGACTTCCACTTGTCTCTCTTTACCTGTTTTCTTTTTTCTTTTCTACTTTTAAATAAAGTTTCTCTTTGATTCTGACTTCTGAGTTCTGAATACAGTGAACTACTATGGTAGCTAGATGGTCTGAACTTTGACCAGTAAGCATACAAATTCTTCACAAGTGAATATGGTTATCTCTTATCAGAAGCCTTGTAGTAAACACGATAGCCACCGACTTTTGTTCATCTTGTTCTTCTTCTTTTTTCGAAAATTATGTTCTTTTTGTATTACTACTCTTTTTGATTTAGTAATCGGGCAATACATGATTGGTGAGATCATCTTAAAATATAAACTAATGTCAAATTAAAAGTTCTTCCATTGAATTCTAATGAAATCGCTGACTACATATTTTAAAAAGATACAACCATTCCAAATGATCAACACGTCCTCCAACTTTTTGTTTTCCAGATTGAAAGATTGACTAAACGCTATTGTCTTTATTCTCTCCAAACTGCCCAACAGCTTGTAATGTCAGCGTTTTGGAAGTCCCACACGGATTAGATGATTTCCTTGTCCACATATCACAACTATCACCAATTTCTGATGATTTACTACATCGACTTTGCTTAGAAGCTGCCTTCTTTTTCCGCCTTTCCCGTGTGTTGTGTGTGTGTGTGTGTGTGTGTGTGTGTGTTGTGTGTGTGTGTGTGTTGTGTGTGTGAGTGTATGTGTGTGTCTCTGTGCGTGTATGTGTGCGCGCGCGGAATGTATTTGACTGAGTTATTTCCTGACATTGACTATTAACAACTACTCCCTTCGTTCCAATTTATGTGTCATAGTTTGAAACTTGTAGTCTAAAATAAGGCATAGATATTTGTGTGGTTGTAAATCATTTCAATAATGGCAAAACTGTAATTTTGAAGTTAAAATGGTTACCAAATTTAGAATGATGTCATTCTTTTTGGAACAGACTAATAAGGAAATACTGCCACATAAATTGGAACGGAGGGAGTAGTATGAAGTACGGCATGTATTTGGATGTAAAATCAGCGCAAGAATGCTTCATTTTGAAATGATAAAAGATCCGTCACGCGGCGCCTTTGTGATGCCTTGGTGTGCGTCGTGACTCTGCACAACAGGCGGGCTGGCGAATGCCAGTCACTCGATCGGGTGTCGGTCGTGCGTTAGATGAGGGTCAGTCGTGCGCTCGACGAGGGCCAGCGGCGTGCTTGAGTGGGAGTGTCAACCGTGCGCTACATGAGTTTTAGGCATATGCTAGACGAGTGCTAGCAAGGCGCTAACCGTGCGAGCTATGTGCAGGCAACGAGTGATAGTGCCGCATGTTTTGGAGTTATAGTGGGAATCTTGGAACATAGGGTGAAGGCCATGTTCTTAAGATGCTATAGAGTATGCCTACCAAGTTTGGGGCCGTTTGGAGTTCGTTTGCCTATGGACTTGACTTAGCCAAGGAGCAGTGTCATTGTTGTAATTATGATGATCTTCCGAGGGCTATATCTCGTTCCACGGGTATGTGAATGGAATGAAACTTCATGGAGGTGTGAAGTCAAGAGGAATCTCTAGGAACAAATGGCACCTATCTCATTTGGAGGTCGGAGTTGAGAGATAAGCATTTGTATGATTTTATGAACAAAGTATGGACGTTGTATGGCCAGAGGGTCAACGTTGGGTGCACAGTGGGCGACAGAGGCTTGATGGGAGGAAAGAGTAAGCCTTGCAGTTGTCTTTGGATAAGATAAAGACCTTTGTGTCGATTGAGAACTCGAGGAGCTATCAAAAGCCTCATATATTGACTTGTGGGCATGGCAAGGGTTCGGCCATGCAATCAAGGGCTCGTTGGCCTAGACGTGCAGTCGTGGGGCGATGCTGCACTACTCAGGAGGGAGACATGATGCAAGGGCTACGCTTGCCAATGTCAGGAGACACTGTGAGGTATCTTTGGAAATGCATATAACAAGAGCCAAGGGCTTAAGAGTTGTCCTACTCGGGGTGAAGCATAGTGATCAAGCCTAACTACTCGTTATAAAAGGGACTAAGCGGTCACGGCAAATATAGCTCGGTATTTTAAGCTCTGAGGTCGAATCCCACGGAGAACACGACTCCTAGCAGTTAATCTAGCTAAATTATCTACTCAGCCAACTTCAAGTTTATATCTTTGGTTTAGTTTTATGCTAATACTACTAAACAAGAAAGTAAATAACAAGTATAGAAAGATAGATTTAATTCAAGAGATATGGAAAGCCTAGGATTGATTTCCTCAACTCATAACTTGTGCTAAAGTATTGTGCTATCAATTTTTCCTAACTCTTCCTATTGAACAAATGCTCCAAGTTTACAACTACCCACTTCTGTTAAGTAATCATAACTTTCATTAATTAACTATTCCAATTAACTAATGAAGATAATGAGGACTACACTTATGGTTCACAGTAAGGATCAATATTCCTAATTCACTGTTTTGACAACCTAAGCAATGCCTTTGTTTTAGGTTGAAATACGTTTTGAAAACCTAAGCAATGCTTTTGTTTTAGATTGAAATACTGATATGTGTTTAACCCTAACTCATGAATCTATTCCTAGTAGAAGACAATTAATTGGGGATCCTACCAATTAATAGCAAACAATTCGTAAACATAGATAGGAAGAATTAACAAAGCTCATTAATAACACAACAATTATCATCATACAAGTATATGGAGTGGGTCAATAAACTCTAAAATGGGTGATTTAACCACTCATAGTCATGTTCTAAGACAAGAAATAACTATAAGTATACAAAACCACAATAAGATGGATAGATAGATGAAATAGAGTCTTGAATTTTGATCTTCTCTTCTCCTTGCCTCCTTTTAATGTGGAGTAGGTCAAAAGTTTTTGTTTTAGAGGGTTTCAAGGTGTATTTATAGTGTTATAAAAAAAATAGGTGAAAATAGCATTTTCTCGCTCAAGGTAGGACTTCTTAATGTTAAGCGCTACTTCGTATCTCTCTGTTGCATGCTGGCTGCGCGCTGGCACAAGCTGAGCACAAGCTTTGCTTTGCGTGTTGGGTAGATGTTGGCACAAAGCTGGCTTCTGCGCAGGCTGGAGTTATATTGGCACGACTTTCGCACAAGGTCTTAAGAGTTAATTTTCTGTGCTCAAGTTATGCTGGCATGACATTGGCACAACTTGACTCCAACTTTAAAATTCATTCATGTAACGCTCCAAATCATCAATTCTCTTGCTACTTTCATCAAAATCAATACCTACACATTCAAACACCATTATTAAGTTAAATCCGCTATTATAATCAATTTAAACGTATAAAGATCACTAAGATACGTGGTAAAAATCACCAAAATATATATCTTTTTAGCCCAATATCACATAGCCAAGTGTCAGGGCACAAGGCGAGGGCCAAGCTTGAGGATTGCACTGCGCGTAAAGGAGAGACGCTTAGTGCTAGGCGAGGGACGGGCAGGTCCTTAGCCAACCCTAGACGTGCGCATATTGAAGTTTCGGCATATGAAATGCGCACAAGGGAGAACCTTCGAGCGGCACTTTTGAAGCTAGGCCACTAAGACAAGCTTCCTAGAAACTTAGGACGAGGAGCAGACTGGCTTGTAGTCAAACAGGACTACGAGCACTGCACGGGCCAATTGTGTGCAGCTGTCAGTGCGGCCCGTGACAGAACAAATGCCTATCAGTTGGAAGTTTCTTCTTATTTCTATTCTATTTTTAGGTATCGACCAATTCAAAGTAAATGTAGTTAGAGATTAAAGAACACTAATTACATAATAATGAAACAAGTAAAACTTACCCCCTGTTTATGACCCATCACTTTGTATCTAAGAAGAATCTACTCCAGAGGTAATCTGTTTCTATTATCCGATGTTTACTAATATACATTGTCATTTCAAGGTTTAAATCAGTGATTATGGAATAAGAAATACTCCACATTGTTTTGCTTTTTCTATGGATAAGCACTTTGATAATAGCATTAGACGAATTATACTCCACAGTTATTGATAGACTAGGAGTTTCACTTTAATGGGAAAAGTAGGAGCTGCAAATAATGGATTTAATTACTACGATAGGCGGCTAGGCCAGCGGGTGCAGGAGTCATAGTTGTGAGGGTAGCAAAGCGAGCACATTATTGTAGTTTCACGCTACTTACGTCTTCAAGATCCCCGACAGTTTGATTAAATTTTGTTTAAAAATCTCTTGATGATGGAAATTTACCAAGTCGTTGGATATTGGGGGGATGACTTCCGCTGGTCTTTCTTTTCTTTTTCTTTTTCCTTTTAAATAAAGTTTCTCTTTGATTCTGACTAGGGGTGAACCAATTGCAAGTGAATTTGATTATCCAGAAAGTTTGTTCAACTTATGCTGGTCACGTAAGCCTTCATAGTAGAATTACTTATTTTCTTGTAGTAGTAATTAAACGAAAACGTCATTTATATATCATCTTTAAAGGCAAACTAATGACAGATTTTACTTCTTCGGTTGATTTTTGTTTTATCAAATCGTTGACTTTAAATGTTAAAAGGATACACTCATTCCAAAGGATCACACATCCGGCAACTTTGTGTATTTTTTACAGGGTAAAGGTGATTTTGAAATTTAAAAAGTTATTCAAGAGAAATGCTTCTATGTTGAATTCTAACCATACTTCTATGTTCAATCGTCATTGACTCGAAAGAACACCAACTATAAGCCATATTAAGAACGAAATTTAGTCATACAACTTTGGCAGTAATTTGAGATATGCCTAAAAGTACTAGGACAAGATATCAGACAAAAAAAAAGGAAAGTTTGACTACAGCAGGACATATCATAGTATCAATATTTTACTTTGTACATAGCAGAATACTCTTCACAAAAGTTGAAATAATTTCCACAGTTAAGCCTTTCGCTTACCTGGCACACGTCTTCGTGCTAGCGACAACTTAGACCTTTTATGAGGACTCCTTTCATCTTCACTATCCTCACTGTCCAACACAATCGCTGCTTCGAATTTTGGAAATCCTTTTTCCTGATGTTTGATACTCCTGTTACAGAGTTCATCCTCTTCTTTGTTGAGCTGCCTGTGTTGCCTATTAGCACACATGTCGTCACATGAAAGGGGATGATTCACTTGAACTTCAGAATGTTTTCCAGATTGAAGATTTGACTGAACGCTATTGTCTTTATTCTCTCCAAACTGCCCAACAGCTTGTAATGGCAGCTTTTTGGAAGTCCCACATGGATTAGATGATTTCCTTGTCCACAGATCACAAGTATCACCAATTTCTGAAGTCAAAACTACTTTGGCTGTTGAATCATATAGTGTGTCGGAGTCTGAAAGGGGTACGTTTTGAGATGGAGCTAAATTCTCTTTATCACCCTTCTGCTGTCTTTGAGATGAACTGGATGTGCTGAAAGACTGTTTCCTTCCAGTTAAACCCAGCTTCTTATGCCTTGTGGAGAAACCATTTCTGTTTTGATCAGCAGCATTTTTCAAAGGCTGGTTATTGTAATGACCAGGGATCTCTGACAATGAAGGAGTTTGACACGATGCAGTAGACTGAAGTTGGGCTGACAGCTGAAGCTTGATCTGCAATTTCTCAAAATCCTCATTTTTTTGGTTGTCAGATGACTTTAGCGGCTTCTTTGTACACTCATCTATGCTGATGTTTCTGATGTCACTATTATTTGAATTGGCAACTTTCCCAGAATTTAGTCCAGCCTGTAGCAAGGGCTGTATGTCTGCAGAACATTGATTTTGTGCAATATAATCTTTCTTCTCACCATCTCTAACTTTGGATGGACCCACAAATGCTGAAGGTAGTTTCTTGGTGTTCTGTTGTACCTTGTCCTGATTCAGATTACATTCACTTGGCATTTCATTCACGTTTTGCTTGATTCCTCCAACTCCAATCTGCTTATCGAAGATATGATTAGGAGGTACTTCAGTTATGGTATCACCACTATGTCTTTGTCCAAGTCCAGCAGAGTCTAATGACAACTTTCTGCTGAGCCCACAAAACCTCTTCTGGTTTACGAAATGATCAGGGACCTCAGATTTTAGTACTTCTGATTCCTGAACTTCAACCTGCAGGGAGCATGTGTGAAATTTGTACAAACAATTACTACATATAATAGTGTTCATCCACGAATTTTGCTTACAAGTCCTTCTCTTGCGTTTGTAACAGTTTGAATTTCTTGGTCATGGCCACCAAAATCACTTGCTCCAGCTGTGGCATACTTTTGAGTCATCGACCTTGCCTTCTGGTCAAAAGCTTGTCTATTATATTTGTACTCCGTGCTCTGCACATAAATGGGCATTACATCCACATTACAATTGAACTGGGTAAATTTTACTACCAATTCCCAATCTGCAAGAATATTGACTCACCGCATCATGCATTAACCCATCATCAGGATTTGGTTCACTTAGCAACAAACCAATGCTTGTTATGACAGTTGAAATGTTCAAAGATGGCTGCCATGCTCCCTGCTTAATTTAAATGGCAACCACTATGAGCAATGTATATAAAGAAAAAAAGTGTTGCTTATTTACAAGAGTTATTATAGAATGACATCACAGGTATCATGTCCCCAAAACAATAGATATCAAGATTCTGAAAAAACAGTAGTAAATAAGGAAAAGGAGGTTAAGCTATTACTTGAACAAGTTATATGGTAAAGATTTCTTGAAAGCTTTCTGGTGAGAAGATTTGAGTCTTTGATGCATAACTGGCAAGCACCAATTACCAGCAATTATGTCTATTGTCATGTGATAACGAGAAATTGATCTGACCACAGCATAGAGGTTTGATTCATTGGGAGACCAATAAAAAAAGCAAGAATACTTGTAATCTTGTATACACTAATTATTCTACTATGAAAACCCAGTCTTTGCTAATTAGTTAATCAGGAAACTAGTTAACTGAGCCTGCTGGATGATCTTGAAAATACATTGTGCTAGCTTAAAGTTTGCGAAATAGAAAGTACTCCACCACTAAGAATAATGAACTCAAGCATCAAAACCTCTATATACATGCTAGCTACTAACTAGTCATGTTGCTCGTGAAAACAAAAGGTGCACATAAACAGATATCAAATGGTAGTTACAGTCAAGGTCCCAACCACTCCATGTCGGACACTCTTAACCAGGGATTAATATCACAATTAAAGCCTTAAAAGCAAGTAACAGATCAGATGTTATGGACGACCAATCGCTTCTACAAGCTCATAACTAACACAAGTCTAAGCCACCAGGTTTCTTCCAACACTTTGAAACCAACAAAACATGATAAAGATACAATGGAATTGTAATCCATCCATCTAATCGACCTATTTTCTTGCTAGATCCTACAGAAGTAAAAACTCGTTGAAGTAAAACGCGTGTACGAAGACCTAATATTGCACATTCACAAAATAAACAATTGAAATTTGTAGTTGATGGTGGATTAGCGAACCTTAGGAGGAAGATTGAGAATATCCAAGCAAATACGACCACCATTATCGATATTCGGATGATAAATCGGCGTTACGAATGTCACAATGGGTGGCTGAAACGGATACCTATGTAAATACAACCAAATAAAACTCAATAATTCAACCACCCACAAAACTAGAAGAACCCAAAGAAAGTAAAAAGACCTTTCGGGTATCTGAATTTTGAGCTTAAAGAATCCTTTAGCATAAACAGTATCTTCAGGGCCTTCAATTTCTGTAGAATGAAAATTAAATTTCAGTAGAATGTTAAGCTTTTTTTTTTTAATTAAAAAAAAGGAGAGAGGAAATTACGGGCATTAATGGAAGAAAGGGAAGAAGAAGAAGTGAGAGAAGGGAAAGAGGCGCCGGGAGGAGGGTCAGTGAGAAGAAGCTTAAGTTCCCTTTGCATTCGGAGGTTCAATCTTGCCTCTTGTGCCATTTCCCCACCTTAATTCATTAGGTTTCACAATTTCAGATCAGAGTGTATTGACTATTGAGTATGGGGAACAGGGGAAGAGACCAATTTTTTCGATTTAAAATCGGGCGGGCAGATACGTGAAAATTGAGAGCGAGGGAAACTTGTGTGGATTATTTGAAACTTTATTTGCACTTCTCAATCGAGATGCAGTTGCACCAGCAATCATCTTTTAGCCCATTTTTATTTCTTTTGGTGATAGATGAATTGACACGCGACAAAGTTAATTGTAGATAAAAAGTATGTAGGCAAACTATAAAGTCTAAAAGTTTTAAGTTGAGTAGGAATTAAAAAGATTGGAATGCAAGTTCAACGACAAATTACATGACTCGAATGAGGAAATAAGGATTGATATATGTATCATTCTCAAGAGAAGAAGCTTCAAGTATTTTGGATCTATAATCTAAAAAAATTGAGAGAACGACGATAATGTCACATATTATATTGGAGCAGTGTGGATGAAGTGGAGGTTCGCATCTGGTATTTTATGTGATAAGAATATGTCACCGAAAGTTAAAGGTAAGTTATATAGAGTGGTTGTTAAACCAACTATATTATACGGGGCTGAGTGTTGGTCAGTAAAAAATGCTCATGTTCAGAAGATGAAAGTAGTCGAAATGATGATGCTTCGATTGATGTTGGGCATATTAGGAGAGATAAAATTATGAATGAGGACATACCGGACAAGGCATGAGTGATCTTACTGGTGGACAAGATGTGGGGGAATGAGACTGAGATAGTTGGGGGCATGTGAAAAGAAGGAGCATAGATACAGTGGTGAAAAGGTGCAAGAGGTTGGCAATGCTGGGTCTACAAAGAGGTAAAGATGAACCGAGGAACAATTGGGGGATGGGGTGATAAGATAAGACACCACACGACTTCATATTACTGAGGACATGACCATAGATAATTGAGCATGGAGGTCAAGGGTTGGCATAGAAGATTTGAAGGTAGTCAACTGATTTTTCTTTTTTATGTGAGAGAGCATGGTTTTTGTGGGGTTTTAGATAACTTTATCAGTAGTAATGTTATTTTTCTATTTTTATCTTATTATTTGCTATTTTTTAATATTGTTGTTTCATTTAACATAGTAGTTATCTATTTTGATTATTACTTTTTTTACCTTGTTATTTCCATCTAAACATTTTACTCTTGCATTTATCTTCAAACCTGTTTTTTCTTGAGGCGAGGGTCTATCGGTATCAACCTCTATACCTCATTCAAGGTAGATGCAAGGTCACCCTTCCTAACCTCCGCTTGTGAAATCACACTGATATTTGGATATTGTTGTTAAGCATTTTTAAATGCGTAATTTATTACTTTGTATGTAATAAATGAATATGAAAAATTATAGAAATTAACCTGCCATAAACAAAAGTAAGCGCTGGAAATTGCACCAGATTAATCCAACAAAGTCTTTTTATTTTAAGCATTATAGAAGGCTTGTTTATGCCTATTTTTTCTTTGGCAATTCTTCTCACTCGGTCAAAGGAAATGGAAGAAAGACACAAATGCAGTACAAAAAATTACTAAACTTTCTATTTTAGTTTTTCATACGATAATATAATGGGAAGAATTGCTTCTAAACACATTTACCTAGGGATATTAGACAATTTCCCCTACTTTTCAGATGTCATTAAATTTACAAAAAAAAGAAAAAAAAAAGAGAAAAAGCTAATCACGAGTTCTATAATTATCAATACTTTATAAATGTTAAAAGTTGACTACTACAGACGAGAAACTACTATGCAGTAATTCAAATGAAAAAAGAAGGGAAGTCGTAGAAAACCCACAGCATTCTTGTAATATGACTACTACTCCTATGAAATATGAATTACTGATACATTTCAAAATTCAAATAGGAGAAGTTTACTTTGAGAGGCAAAAAGCTAGGTAGAGTTAAAAAGTAAAACTGGTGAAGGAGAACGCGGAAAAAACTAAGTGTTGAGAGTGGGATTTGAACCCACGCCCTTTCGGACCAGAACCTTAATCTGGCGCCTTAGACCAACTCGGCCATCTCAACTCGTGCTTATGTTCGCCTAGCTTTTTGTATCTATACGTGACGAGTCCACAAGATTATTGTTATTGCATAGCTAGTCCGTTAACCAAAAGTCTCTAAGCAGTGGTCTAATTTATGGTCTAACTATCTGGGATTATGATGTATGCTTTTTTATGCAAATCATAAATGCATAGACTGGTAAGTTCTGAATAATAATACGGAGTTTAATGATCATTTAGTTTACCGCTAGTATGCAGGAATTGTAATGAATTACTCATTTGTAATGCAAAAATTTGGTATGTAGCGAATAATAGTGTGGAATTTTAGAAAGCCAAACATCGCATTATTAAGATTATATATAAGCATACATGATATTATCTCGAAAATGTAACGATATATAACAACAACAACAACAACAAAAAATTTAGTAGTATTTCACCAATGTGGAGTATGGAGAGGGTGAGATGTACCAAGACCGTACTCCCACTAAGGTGAAAAGGTTGTTTCCGATAGACCCCTGGCGAACAAAAAAAAAGTTTAGAAATATGTCTGAGATAAAACGGGATGGAAATATGAAAGTACTAACATAAACTAAAGAATACCCAAAATGAATAGAAAACAACTATAGCAATAAAGATGGAGAATAACTACACATACTAAACATATGACTACTGCTAATCTGATATACAACACTCAACTGCTATCCAACCTTCAACTCTAATTCTCGACCTTCACGCTTTCCCATCTAGGGTCATGTCTTTGGTAATCTGGAGATGAGTCATGTCATGTCTAATCACCTTGCCCTCATTCTTCTTCGGTCTACTTCCCCGTAGACCCATCACTGGCTGCCACTCACACCTTTTCATTGGGGCATCAATGCTCATTCTTTTCACATGCCTAAATCATCACAGCCTCGCTTCTCACATCTTATCCACCACTACAGCCATTCCCACCACTTTAAGTAAGATCTCATTCCCAATCTTGTCATCCTTGTACGTCCATAAATTCATCTAAGCATTTTCATATTTGCTAAGCTCAACTTCTAAATATGTTCACTCTTGACTGGCTAACACTCTGTCCCATACAACAGAGCTGGTCTAGCGACCACTTTATAGAAATTACCCTATAGTCTAAGTGGCACTTTCTTGTGGTATAGGACACCAGGAGCGAGCCTCCACTACATCCAACCTGCTTTTATATGGTACGTGACTTCATCGTCGATTTCTTCATCGCATTGGATGATTGAGCCAATGCACTTGAAGCATCCTTTCTTGTGTATGACTTGGGTACCAAACATCACTTCCACACTCGGCTCAGTGGATGCATCGCTAAACTTGCACTACATATACTCTGTCTTCGTCATGCTCAGCCTGAAACTCTTATATTGTAGAGTATTGTAGAGTATGCCTCCAAACCTCCAGCTTACCATTAACTCTGTTGCGAGTCTCGTCCACTAAAACTATTGTATTGGGTAAAAATCGACCCGCGATGATTCGCCCCGGTCGCGCCGCTTGATAGCGACCGAACTCGTGTCAGCAAGCCAGAGACCAAAACAAATCAATGAGTTGCCGAAGCCAGGCACCGAGGTTGTCACCGAAGGTTAACCGTAATCTAAGCTTCGGTAACAAGACATCTCGGTCAAGCAATAGGGCCAGGCCACCGAGGTCAATCATTCGCACCTCGGTGGATCCCCTCGGGTCAAGCGGCTTTGCAGCCCACTACCTTACCCCACTAACTCCTCCATTTAATGCCCAAATCGTGGAAGACGCATCAGCTGCTAGTGGAGAACGTGGGCAAGGCCTCCATGCCTATAAATACTAGATCATTTTGTATTATAGGCATCCAGAAATTTGTACTGAAACGCTGCACAAATTTGTAATCACATTCACATATTGAAATACAGTTATTTTCTTGCATTTACATCCTTTTCGCGTATTTATTTCAGCTTTGATACGAAGAATTGCTTATATTCTAATCCAAATTCGATTTGTACACCTAAACCAATTTAGGCCCATACAAATTGGTGCCGTCTGTGGGGATATAAGCAGTAACGCTCTGTTCCAAAGTTTCACATCCATTTTTTGTAATAAAAGTTTGCCATTCAACGTTATGGCTGATAACAGTGGTAACAATAACGATCGGGTTGACGTTCCGTTGAACCAACAGGCCATCGTCCCGATGACAACCGAAGAATTCCATATGTATGTTGTCACTACGCTAAAAGCTCTCCAAAGTAAACAGGATGAGCAAGCTAGCATTAATGCCGAATTTCGCGCTTCGTTAGAGATGAGGAATAGTGCTGCCCCAAACAGCACCCAGCCTTCGGCTCCTGGTGGAGGCATTCCGCCCTTCGTTCCTCCGGTCGCGATAACAGGGGGACCTCACAACGGGGCCACGTCTGGGGGCTCGGGGAACAATCCAGCTGCCACACCACACTTCGGGACGTTTCCCACCGTGGCGGAGACAACGTCCTCGGTTGACATTGAAAGAATGAGTAGGGAAATCGAGGCTCGCATTGAGGCGCGCGTGGAAAAGCGCCTCGAAGGCGTGCTGGGGATAAATAAGGAGGAAGACGACCTCGACATCGAGCAATACAGGGAGCAGCCCTACAAGCCCGAAGCAGCTCCAGCCCCAACTCCCCCGGGCTTCAAACTCATATTCCTGAAAAAATATGATGGGACCACCGATCCCAAAGAGCACATAAGAGAGTATATGGCCATGGTAAAGAGCAACGACTTAACGGCTATGCAGCTCGAGTCGATGTTCTTAAAGAAATTTGGTCAGTCGCTAGAGAAGGGGGCTCTTCAGTGGTATTTGTGCTTGCCGGCGGGGTCGATCTCCTCGTTTAAGGAAATGTCCAACGCCTTTGTCAAGGCTCACACCGGGGCGCAAAAGATCCTCCAAAGGAAGGAGGATATATGTGAGGTGAAGCAGAGGCGTGCTGAACCACAAAAAGAATTTCTTGAGCGATTCCACGCTGAACGCATGGAATTGCCTCGGATGGATGATACCTTGGCCATCATGGCATTTGAAAATGGTATCAATAGTCGCAATTCTGACGCTGCCGCTGAATTGTGTAAAGAGCTACAACAATATCAGGTCCTGATGTGGGAGGATCTGCATAGACGCACTTACTCCAAAATCAGATTGGAGGAAGCTGAGTTCAAGAACTGAGATTACCATCAACGTAACCGAGGTGAATCTTCGAATCGCGCCGAGACGCCACGAAGTAACTCGAAGGGGATGTATGAGCCCTACACTTCGACGAGGCAACATATTAGCCAGAGGTTGGGGAACACCCTCGGTAATTCATACCCAACCTCTCACGTAAGCCAAAGGCTCGGAGGGAAGGTTCAACCCAATGTGAACCAAAGAAACCCCTCAAGCTCCGCTTCGGTCCCAAAAAAGGATCTCCCTCGGATCCAAGACTATAACTTCAACATATCGACCTCGGAGCTGGTCAATGTTGTCGAGGGGACAGCCGGGGTAAGGGTTCCCAAGGATATGAGGACCCCGGCGGACAAAAGAGACCACAATCTGCATTGTGAATTCCATGCAGATTATGGCCACAGGACCGAGGACTGCAAAGCTTTGCGCCTCGAGGTAGCTCACCTGCTAAAGAAGGGAGTCTTGGCCGACTTCCTCACTGATAAAGGGAAAGATAATTTTTCCAAGAACCAAGGTGATGGGCAACCACCTCGAGCTCCACCCTCGGAAAGAGTAGTGAACGTTATAACTGGAGGGTCAGAAATGAACGGCGTGAACTTCGCCACAGCCAAAAAATTTGCCAAGCTCTCCATCACCATGGAGAAAAGGACCCGAGTTGGAGGCTCGGGCAAAGACATTGTGTTCGACGACGATGACTGTGATGGGATGATGTTCCTTCATCACGACGCTCTAGTTATCATGTTGAGAATCAACGACTCTGACATCAAAAGAGTCTTGATCGACCTCGGTAGCTCGGTCAATATTATCAGCTACGGGGCTGTTAAGAAGATGTGGCTGAAGGGGGAAGTTGTTCCCAAGTCAACGGTGTTAGCTGGCTTCAACAACTCCACGGAGAAAACATTGGGTGAGATCACACTCAAAACATTCGCCGAGGGGATTACCAACGAAACATTGTTCCAAGTCATGCCCGAGGATCTAGCTTACAATGTGATCCTCGGAAGGCCATGGATCCACTCTATGGAAGCTGTCCCTCCACTCTACATCAAGTGATCAAATTCCCTACACCTTGGGGAGTTCGATCGATCAAAGGGAGCAACGAGTAGCAAGAGAGTGCTACTCGGTTGCGTTAAAGAGTGGAGTCGCCCCGGTCGGGCCAAAGCAATAGCAACGACAGGATTCGGGGTCAAGCGGGGAGGACGCCCGAGGAGAAGTCAAAAAGGTTCCAGCTTGTATTCAAGAGCCTCGGAAGCAAAAAGTCGAGGACTCAACTATCGAAGAGCTGGAATCCTTCACTCTATTGAAAGATTACCCCGATAGGAAAGTGTTTATCGGCTCGGAGTTGGACCCGGAGTCGAAAAAGGCAGTTATAGAAGTTTTGAAGTCCAACCATGATTGTTTTGCTTGGTCACATTCAGACATGACGGGTATCGATCCGGAGATCATGACCCACAAACTGAATATAGATCCAAAATTTACCCCGGTGAAGGAGAAGAAAAGACCTCACGCCGGGGTAAAAAAGAAGGCGATCGAGGATGAGACCGCCAAATTGTAAGAAAACGGCTTCATTATAGAATTGAAATACCCCGAGTGGCTGGCCAATATTGTGGTTGTACCGAAGAAGAATGGCAAGTGGAGAATGTGCGTAGATTACACTGATCTAAACAAAGCTTGCCCCAAAGATTCATATCCATTACCACAAATTGACAGGTTAATAGACTCCACGGCTGGACATAAACTATTGACCTTCTTGGATGCATATTCGGGCTATAATCAGATTCTCATGGACCCGAAGGATAAAGAGAAGACCTCGTTCATCACTGACCGAGGTACTTTCTGTTACAAAGTGATGCCCTTCGGTCTGAAGAATGCCGGGGCGACATACCAAAGATTGGTGTGTCGCATGTTTAAAGAATACATTGGAAAGTCTATGGAAGTTTACCTAGACGACATGCTCGTCAAATCAATCCAAATGGAGGATCATTTGAACCATCTGAGGGAAGCCTTTGCTGTGTTGAGACAATACGGTATGAAATTGAACCCTGAGAAGTGCGCCTTCGGCGTAGGATCAGGCAAATTCTTGGGTTTCATTGTCTCTGAACGAGGAATCGAGGCCAACCCAGATAAGATCAGAGCTATCGAGGAGATCCCCGAAGAGCTGACCGGGGTAAAAGAAGTTCAACGCTTGACTGGCTGAGTCGCTGCCTTGAGTCGTTTCATTTCAAGGTCCTCAGAGCGATGCCACAAGTTCTTCTCCGTCTTGAGGAAAAACAATCACTTCGAGTGGACACTGGAGTGTAAGCAAGCGTTGAATGATTTGAAACAATATTTGGCTAACGCACCGTTGCTTGCCAAGCCAAAAGAAGGAGAGACATTGCTGGTCTATTTGGCGGTGTCCGAAGTGTCAGTCAGTGTTGTGCTGGTTCGGGAGGAAGATGGCAAACAACAGCCCATCTATTATATGAGAAAGACACTCCTCAATGCTGAAACCAGGTACCCACACTTGGAGAAATTAGCACTTGCTTTACTTAATACTGCTCGGAAACTACGGCCCTACTTTCAATGTCTCCCAATAGCAGTAGTTTCAACCTTCCCCTTAAGAAATATATTGCACAAACCGGAGTTATCGCGGAGGTTATCCAAATGGGCGGTAGAGCTAAGTGAGTATGACATTACTTATCAACCTCGGACTGCCATTAAGTCTCAAGTCTTGGCAGACTTCGTGGCTGATTTTAATATTGAAATTTTGCCCGAGGCGGAAAAGGAAAACTCCATGGCAAAAGGAACCTCTTCGGGACTGTGGATACTCTATACCGATGGGGCAATAAACTCCAAAGGTTCGGGGTTAGGCATAGTCTTGAGAGCACCCACCGGGGAAAAGGTCAGGCATTCGGTTCGGTTCAAAAAAGTAACCAACAACGAAGCAGAATATGAGGCATCTTTAGCAGGTTTGGAGCTGGCTAAGGAAATAGGGGTTGAAAGAATCGAACTGAGATGTGATTGAAAGTTGGTAGTGAACCAGATCCTCGGTGATTATACGGCTCAGGAGCCCAGAATGCAGCTATACCTGGATCGAACATAAAGGATCTTAGCTCAATTCTAAGAATGGCAAGTTAAACAAGTGCCTCGGGAGGAGAATACCGAGGCTGATGCTTTGGCGAATCTTGGTTCGGCAATCGACGAAACCCACTCGGGGACTGACTCAGTGGTTCGGTTGCTGTCAGCTCAAATGAGAGAGATGAAATTGCAAGTTAATTCGGTGGATAACCGATGGCCGTATGGGATTGGTGAAGTAAATTCATCTCCTACTTCGACTCGGGGACTGTCCCCCAAGATAAAAAAAGAAGCAAGGAAGTTGAGGACCCAAGCAGCCTCGTATCACTTGATCGAGGGAAACTTATACAAAAGGTTGTACTGCGGCCCAATGGCCAAGTGCTTGGGTCCCGAGGAGGCAAGATACGTGATGGCTGAAGTACACGAAGGCGAATGTGGCAACCACTCAAGGGGAAAGTCCTTAGTGTGTAAGTTATTAAGAGCTGGATATTATTGGCCCACAATCAGTGCCGATGTGAAGGCCTTCGTGCAGAAATGTGATAAATGCCAACGCCATGGGCAGATGATCCACCAACAGGCCGAGCCTCTACATTCAGTGGTATCACCATGGCCCTTCATGAAATGTGGAATGGATGTCGTGGGACCATTACCCAAAGGAAAAAGGTGGTGTTCGTTTCATCTTGGTATTGACCGATTACTTCACAAAATGGGTGGAAGCAGCGGCTCTCACCGAGGTAAAACAAAAGCAAGTAATCGACTTCATCAAAAAGAATATCATCTATAGGTTTGGTGTCCCAAGAGAAATTGCCTGCGACAACGGTAAACAATTCATGGGGGCGGCCATCACCGATTTCTTCAGGCAATGGGGGATCAAAAGAATTACCTCGACTCCTTATCACCCAAGTGCCAATGGCCAAGCTGAGTCTTCGAATAGGACCATAATTGAAAATTTGAAGAAAAGACTTGACGAGAAGAAAGGTCCTTGGCCCGAGGAGTTGCACGGGGTGCTATGGGCCATGCAAACAACGGAGAAGAACAACACCAGCGAGACTCTTTTCTCACTAGCCTATGACATGGATTCTCTCATCCCCGTAGAAGTGGGCGAACCAAGTCTTCGGTACGCTCATACAGCCGAAGACGCCAACCAAGAGGCAATGCGTATAAAACTAGATTTGCTCGAAGAGAAAAGGGAATTAGCCTTGGTTCGGCTAATTGCCCAAAAGAGGCAGATCGAGGCCTACCTCAACAGGAAAGCCAAACTTAGGGACTTCAGGGTTGGAGATTATGTGCTGAAAACTGTGAACCAATCAACAAAGGAAGATAATGGGGGGAAGCTTATTGCAAATTGGGAAGGACCCTATAGAGTCAAGGCAATCGTTGGAAAAGGCTCTTACCAAATTGAGAGTCTTCAAGGAGGGCTTGAACCTCTGAATTGGAATATCTCCAATCTGAAGCGATACTACTTCTAGCCGAGGTAAATACTTTTCAATTCTTTTTAAATTGAACAGCCCCGAGTCGAACGACGCTCCCATGGCATTGATAGAAAATGTACTAACTTACTCTTCGTTCCATCTTTTTGCTTGACCTTTTCAGGAAGCGAACCGAACCGTTTCCAGTGCTCGGATCTTCATCAAGATTCAAAATCGAACACTGGGGGGGAGTGAGAAGGGTTGATCACGAGGTCGACATCGAGCCTCCCAACCGTAGCTTATCTATCCGACAACTGGGGACTTACGCCCGAGGATTAGATTTAGTACATTGTAAAGTAGCCCGATAGCGGCGTGTTATCAATTTGCTTTTATTGAAAATTTGTTTTTCACCCAAGGTCCGCTTCGACTTGGTTTTATGTAAATAGCCTTCTTCTGGCTCGTTAATATCAATAAAATGACTTCGGTTTCATTCATTTTATCTGTGTAAATCTTGCATTCTGAAGCTGCACAATGCATCGACTCGAGGGCGAGACGTCGTCCTAAGTTTGCATCGATTAAATTCAGTCAAGTTTTGCAAGCATATCATTTGTTTTCAAAGTGTTCGGTATATGTAAAAAACCAACACACGAAGCAAAGATACAAAAAATCTTTCATATAAAAGCCCGAAGGCTGAGAAATATTTACATTCAAAAAATTACCCGAAGGCCCAAAGCATAAGCATAAAAGCCCGAAGGCTTACAAAACAACACTACAAGAAGTCTATGCCTCGGGAGAATCACCTCCATCCTCGGAGCCCCCTCGGCATCTTTATCCTCCTCTTCATCTTCATCGCCACTCGAAGCTTCACTTGATGGGAGTTTATCAATGATTGCTTGGGCCTCCGCCGATTTCACTTCGGCTTTCGCAATCTCCTCATCTAAGTCAATCTCTCCGGCGCGGCATCGCTTGAGCAGCCTTAGCCGAGACTTGATAATGGCCCATCGCTTGTCCAGCTCGGCCCTTTTTACCTTAAGTGCAGCCCTACTCTTTCTATCAGCAATCTCATCTTGAAGGGCTGCAATCTGAGCATCCTTAGCTGAAAGTTTGGAGTTTACACTCTCTAGCTTCTTGATGTGAAGCAGATGACTCTTCAGCTGCTCATGATGCTTTTTGGCCATGTTTACAGCTTCGGCCTTTGTTCGAGACAGCTCACCACCTAGCCTCGCAACTTCATCCTCCAGCTTCGAGCGCTCAGCCTGGAAGTCATCACAGAGGATTTTGATTTTAGCCTCGGAATTCGCCTCGGCTTCACGCAGATCAGACTGGGACTTGGCTAAGTCAGCTTTCAGTGAAGCTATTTGGGCGTTGAATTTGTCCTTTGCTAATCCCACAAGCGAGCCACGCGATGAACTTCAACAGTCCTCGCGGACTCGACCTCGATGGCCTTCAATGAGAGGATGAAACTCTGAGCAAAGGTTAAAGAATCAAGGTCAGCTACGAACCGAAGGTAAAAATATAAGTTTGTAATTTAACTATGGTGAAACTTAATCTTACAGCGTTGGAAGCCATAGTGCTATATAGTTGGCCAGAAGTAAACTCTTGCACAACCTTGTCCTCGGTCGGCCCCAACAGAGGCGTGAGGCTCAAAAGCTCTTCTCGGCCGCAAGCTAGCAAGTTTGAGGAAACTGGCACCTCGAGTCTCCGATAAGATCCCACCGAGGATGAAATCCTCGCGGCTTCGGAATGTGCCCTAACCGCCCCGGTGCCAGCCCCTTCTTCAAGTGCAGCAGTGCCGGCCTCCGCAACCTTAGCCTTGCCCTTAGCCTTTGCCGCGGCTACTTCAGATTCAGGTTCTTGATCCTCAAGATCAATAACATCAACGTCCCTTCGAGCCAGGGCCTCGGCAGTTGCGTCATCGGGCTCATCAACCAATCTTCGGCGCCTTTCCCCCGCCACCTCGGGTTGAGGAGGAACCTCCGCTTCGGGATGAGGAACCACCAAACGTGAAGACTTCTTCGAAGTGGCCCTCTTCCTTTTCACGCCTGCAACAAGGGAAGAAATTAGAATAAGAAAACAAAGAAGGAATGACATTTGATGATGTCAACCGAAGATGAATGTTACCTTTAGAGGTCCCTTGATCGGAGGCTCCCTTTGAAACTTTTGAAGACTTGGAAGCCTTCAACCCCTTGTATTCTCCAGCCACCGCAGCCAGATCGTCATCTGACTCGGTATCCACCCCATCATTTTTATTTTTATCTTCTTTCTTCTTCTTACTCTTTTTGGTGTTCATGGCACGGTTTGGAAAACCTAATACCGAGGGAGGGAAAGTCAGTAAAGCAAAGTCGAAATCTCAAAACAGCTTACCTACCAAAGCATCACTAAAGACTTACCGTGCCTCTTGCATTGCCAACCAAATTCGGCGGCCATTTTCATCCACGTCCTCTCGGGCCGTTTAAGAGCCCCGGTCATCGCACTAACCCACCCAGTCAAACCTGCCGGGGGCACGATGTCGACCTTGTTGGCTGAGAAAACAACAAGGGAATGAAGTCAATTAAAATAGATAAGCCACAGAAGAGTAAGATATGAAAGGAAGAATACTTACGCGTGTTATTCCACCGTTCGGGGAAATTAGGCTCGGCGGATAAAACTTTTGTCTCCAACAAGATGTACCGTTCGCTCCAACCCCGATCCCCGTGGTCCTCGCTCTTGTGGAGAAGTGCGAACTTGCCTCGGTTGTTTAGCGCCACAACCCCGGCCCTGTGAAAGTAGGGGTAGTAAAGCGAGATGAGGTGTTGAAGAGTGAAGTCTACCCCGGCCTTTGTGCTCAACCAATCCATGCATTGAAAAACCCTCCAAACGCCGGGGCCAAGTTGAGCCAGACATAAGTTATAGGCCCGGCAAAAATCGCCGATTACTTTATAGACCGGGAGGGAGAAGCCGAGGGTGAAAGGATAAGTGTAAGCGAAGGAAAGCCCCTCAATGTTGTGGCACATCCTGCTCGTTGGATCAGGTATGATCACTTTCACCTCGGGCTCGAATTGATACTCCCTCCGAACCCGCTCAATATGAGCTTGAGTTATGCGGGTTGGAGTGGTGTTCACGGGAATATTTCTGTTCTTCCCCTCCTGCTCGGCTGTCTGGGCTTGTAGCTTTAAATCCTTGTTGTTGTCAAAGTGGGAGGGAATTATTTGGTGAGGCTCAAGTTCCTGCTCGAGAGGAATCGCTGGCCCCGAAGACCCCCCTTCGGCGGCGTTCACGCCCTCGGTCTCACCCTCGGCATCCTCACCCTCACCATCACCTCTGTCATCATCGCCTCTGGGAATGACACCGCTGAAGCTACCTACCATGACATCATCAAGCATGACATCATCCTCTCCTATATTGGCTTCCTCTTCCTCCACTGCCAAGTCGCGCATAGCCCTAGCCTTACGGCGCTTTAGGCCCCCAACGCCAGACGACACCTCGCCGCCTTCCGCCGCAGTCGTGAAGACCGCCGGCGTAGTAGCGGCGGCGTCGCCACTAACAGTAGCCATAGCCAAGGGCGGAGCTCGCACCCTTTCACCCGAATCACTTGAGTCTTGCCTAGATATAGTGGTAGACATGGTGGCAGATCAAGGTTGAAATTTTCTTGAAAGTAAGGATTGATCAGAAGGAAATATGGAAGCTTGTTTTTTTTTTTTCACTCTGAAAATTCTTGATCGTAGAAAATGAAAGTGAAGGAAAGGGTTCGGTAGGGAGGTATTTATAGGTATGGAAGAGTCAGATTGTGGGGCATCATCATCACTGTAACGTTGGGAAAACCAAAATTACGGCGTGACCGTTCGGGCAACCAACGAATGGATGACACGTGTCTAGGAGAAGTGACCTGATGAGACGCGGACCGTTGACAAATTTTGAAATACTTGGATGAGATCAAGCCACGTCGCTTTCCCGCGAAACTTCATTCCACTCCTCAGCAACCTCGGTAGGTAACCGAGGAGTGGGGGGACTATCTGTACCTCGGTAGGTAACCGAGGAGTGGGGGGACTATCTGTATTGGGTAAAAATCGATCCACGATGATTCGCCCCGGTCGCGCCGCTTGATAGTGACCGAACTCGTGTCAGTATGCCAGAGACCGAAACAAATCAATGAGTTGCCGAAGCCAGGCACCGAGGTTGTCACCGAAGGCAAGCCGTAAGCTAAGCTTCGGTGATAAGTCATCTCGGTCAAGTAATAGGGCCAGGCTACCGAGGTCAATCATTCGCACCTCGGTGGATCCCCTCGGTTCAAGCGGCTTTGCAGCCCACTACCTTACCCCACTAACTCCTCCATTTAATGCCCAGATCGTGGGAGACGCATCAGCTGCTAGTGGAGAACGTGGGCAAGGCCTCCATGCCTATAAATACTAGATCATTTTGTATTATAGGCATCCAGAAATTTGTACTGAAACGCTGCCCAAATTTGTAATCACATTCACATATTGAAATACAGTTATTTTCTCGCATTTACATCCTTTTCGCGTATTTATTTCAACTTTGATACGAAGAATTGCTTATATTCGAATCCAAATTCGATTTGTACACCTAAACCGATTTAGGCCCATACAACTATATCGTCTGCAAATAACATACACCAAGGTACCTCCCCTTGAATACTCTTTGTTATTTCGTCCATCACCAGAGCAAATAAGAATGGACTAAGTGCTGACCCTTGATGCAACTCTATCTCGATTGAGAAGTGCTCCAAGCCTCCTCCTACTGTTCTCACTCGGGTTTGGCTCCATTATACATGTCCTTAATCACTTTGACTATGCCACAAGTACGCCCTCGACTTCAAAGATCACCAAAAAAGTTAACACCATATGCAAATATCTTTTCTTATCCCTATACTGCTCACCAATCTTCTTAGAAGGTGGATGACTTATGTAGTCAATTTTTCGGGCATGAATCCAAATTGGTTCTCGGAAGTAGTCGCATCCCCTCATCTACTTCTCAACCACCCTCTCCCAAATTTTTCATAGTAACAATGTATAAATAATATGAAATTTAATAAGATAATTAAATTAGATTATACCGCTTTAGACCAGACAACAACTAAGAGTATCACTTATAAGCTATCAAATATACTAGTCGTTTGGCCATAAAAATGTTGTGTTTTCTGAAGAAAAAAATTATCAAAACATTGTTTGAATATACAATGTAATGGTTTTTTGGGCAATTTTTGAAAATAGATCTTTCAACATCCAAAAATTGGGTAAATTTTTACATTCAGAAACTTCAATACTTTTTTAAGTAATATGCATGTTTAAATACAATTTCAATTTTAAAAAACTATCTACTCAACTGTAGATTTCTTCTTTAGTTTTAGCTAAATATATGCCCAAACACCTACTTGAATTCAAAACTTTCAAATGAGGAAGGAGCCAAGCTAAGATCTAACATTTTGAAACTTGTAAAGGCTCCAAACCGAAGTGGAGAAAAAGGGCCCAATATGGTCCATCTTCGAGAGGACGTGCGAAGCAACAACTTTGTCAAAAGGTGCGACACTTTCCTAACTTCTCTGATGCGCGCACCAATACAAATGCCCTACACAAACCATAACGCAAAATAAACAATTTTTTTCTTGTATTTCCTTACATTCTTTCTTTCTTTCTTGATTGTTATCTCCAAAAATAGCGTACACAAGTTTTTTTTTTTTTTTACTACAATCAAACCTCGCTATAGTGGCAGCATTTGTCTGGAACTTTTTATGGCCGCTATAGTGAGGTGTTGTTATATATGTATACTGATATTTGACGTTTAGATCTTATTAGCTATTATAATTGAAAAATACGCAAAAAATATATGTTAAGTTTAAAATCTCAATCGATATTTATATTTTATTAAATTAAAAATGTAACGGTTAATACATTATTAATATATCCATAACTAGTTGTACCGTACCGACAAACTGTAAAAATTTAAGGAACATATGCATTGAAATTAATTGAGAATTTAAATAAATCAAGTTTGCCGTAAGAATTCTACCATAGTAGGTTGTTTCGTACATTGAAATCTCTTAATGACAATATAACGAAAAATTTTATCCAAACTTTCAGCAAAAGGATATTCAATAGCTTTTCCTTGAAGGCTGAGCTTAACAGTTGACTCTTCTATCTCAGCCCAAATAACAATAGGTTGAGGTTATCAGCACTTTCATTGTCACCTTCTACTTCCGCTGTCTCTTGTTCTTTCACTCCATTGACTTGTGCAATAATCTCTTCATCAATGTAAGTTTCAAGGATTGGAAGTGTTGCGTCAAACTCCATATAAGTGGTAGCATCCATTGTTTGATTGGTGTTATGAGATGGAACTTCGGCTATGAGTGATGATACACTACCAACATCCTCAACAAATAATTACATAATATTTGAGTATGACTGTTACAGAGAGGAAATTTTATAAAGAGTGTACCACTATAGTGAACGTCATTGCCATTATAGGTAGAATGTTATTATAAAGAGGTAAAATATAATATAAAAAATTGGTTCTGGAGAAAATTAGGCTATTATATTTAAATATTGTTATAACGAAGGGTTGTTATAACAATGTTTGACTATACTATTAGTTTCAAGACCAGACACAAAATATTCTATTAAATTACTTCTTTTGTTTTAATTTATATGGCGATATTACTTTTTGGTCAAGCTTAAAGGATGTCAACTTCCTTAAATTAGTAAGAACTTAATTCAAACTTTCTATTTTTCCCTGACAAGCTTTTATAGTAAGACAAATGTTATAGGATATTTTACGACAACAAGTTTTATGAGTGTTCATATATTTTTAAATTATATGCATACTCAAACTTTGCTACATCAAATTGGATGGATGGAGTAAACAGAAAACTAAAGGAACACATATTTGAAAATATCAAATTTGAAATATAATAAACTCTTAGTTTCCT
Organism: Petunia x hybrida; assembly: GCA_037355625.1. Lineage (NCBI taxonomy): Eukaryota > Viridiplantae > Streptophyta > Magnoliopsida > Solanales > Solanaceae > Petunia > Petunia x hybrida. Next base: position 3,593,573 of record JBBBVM010000081.1, read on the forward strand.
AATTGCAATCGTACATAAAAATTTGTGAACAGCATTAAGCTACCGAACTCTACGTCTCTACCCATAGCGACCACAGTACTCTATAAATAGTTTCCAATGTCTCGTATTGTAATCTGGTTTATCTTTTATATCGCTTATAGTAACTTTTTTTTTTTTAAATATTTATATTGATTTATGATAATTTGAGCACTTAATATAAGTTGTTATGCAATCATGTTTTAAAAACATAAAATGCGCATGCAGTCAACATAATAAGGAGCGATCTTCTACCTACTTGTCTTTAATTACAATTTTCAGTAGGATATTATGTCATATCTGATGCTACTACATAACAAGAGGACCTTGCATCAAAATTTAAACTCATTTCTCTTCTGCCTCTCTTTGTTAAAGTTCCTTTAAAACTTCTTTGGAGTATGAGCGTCCTTACGAAAAAAGACAAAAGAAAGCAAGAAAAGGCGATGAATTTTTAGTAAGGTAATTCCTGTACCAGCTGAGTATAAAAAGATTATAACTATGGGTTGCAACTTCAATATTTACCCGTTTTAAGTGAGTAAACAAAGCCATCCTTAACAGGTTGTTTGGATGGTTGTTACTGGTCGTATCAATATTGTTCTGTTATCATAAACATTGAACTCTTCAACAGGGGTGGATTCACGATGCCGGGGTGGTTCCCTGGAACCAATAGTCTGCCAAATAAATTCAATATATTAGGTATATATTTCGAAAATTAAGGACAATACTATCTGTTGTAACCTATAGTCACAAATACTGGAGTGGCGCATTGGCATGAGTGTTAGCTTTGTTCTCTTAGAACTCAAGTTCAAAACCCATTGCCAATGAAATTATTGCATTTTTTTTAATGCCTGCTACCTAATTAAGCTACAGACATTCAAAAGGTCAAAGTATGTTTATTCTAAGGTTAGTAGTGCACTCCATCTGTTCTTGCAACAACAAGTTCTAATTTGGATGTCTATCGGATACATATTTCTACCTTACTCAAGGTACAAATAATGTTTGCATCAATATATCTTCCCCAAATTCCATTTGTGCGACATTACTAAATATGTTATTGTTGTTATAGATTCTAATTTGAATAAATATTCTAAGATTCTTTCCCTTGTAAATGAATCAGTTATGGATAGTATAGACTTGGTCTGAGCTCTCAAAAGATTCCTAAGACCAATAAATAGTAGTAGTAATAATTTATGTGCCTTTTTCGAGTATGAAATTGGGGAAAAAAATAACTCCCTTTGTTTCTTGATTATATGAAACTGTTTGACTAAACATAAAGTTTAATAAAAAAAGTAAGATTTTTGAAATTTATAATAAAAAAATAAGGCATTGATATTTGTGTAGAACAACAATAACATATCTAGTGTCATTCCACAAGTACGGTCTGGGGAGGATGAGAAATACGCAGACCTTACTCCCACCGAGGTGGAGAGGCTATTTCCTATAGACCCTCGGCTAGAAAAATATTTGAAAACATGTTTTAAACAAACATGTAAAAAAACACGGTAGCTCAAATACTCACATAAAACTACAACAACCAGAGCAAGAAGAAGGTAGCAATAGCGATAAAGACGCAGAACAAGATACAACTACTATGAATAAGAATAATAAAGCTAATATGTCAGCAATCAATCGCATACTACCTAACCTTCTACCCTAATCCTCGACCTGTACGTTTTCCTATCAAGGGTCAAGTCCTAGGTAATCGGGAGGTGAGCCATATCATGTTGAATTATCTCGCCAATTTTTCTTTGGTCTAGCTCTACCTCTCCGAAGACCCAACACTATCAGTCTTTTGCACCTCCTCACTGGGGCATCAATGCTCCTTCTTTTCACATGGCTGAATCATCGCAGCCTCGCTTCTCGCATCTTGTCCACGACTGAGGCCACTCCCACCTTGTCACGAATGACCTTATTCCTAATCTTATCTATCCTCATGTGCCCACATATCTATCTAAGAATTCTCATATCTATTACACTACTCATCTTCTGAATGTGTGTGGTCTTAACTGGCGAACACTCTGCTCCTTACAACATAGCTGGTCTAATGACTGCTTTATAAAACTTACCTTTGAGTCTAGGTGCCACTTTGTGTGATTATAAATATCTCATTAAGGGTATAATCATAAAATTGAAGTTAAAAACTTTTTACAAATTTAACAAGAGATTATTCTTTTTTCTTAAATGGATTAATAGCATGTTTCGCATTGCTTCTCCAACACCAAAAGTTCTTTTTTTTTTTCAACAAAAGTACTTTTTTTTTTTAATTTTGAGGTGTTTGGCAACTAAAAGAAAGTACTTTTAAGTAGAAGCAGAAGCAGTTTTTCTGCTGTTGGGAAGAAGCTACAAATATCTGCTTCTTCCAAGAAGCAGAAGCAGAAGCAGAAGCAATTTATTAATTTTTTCAAGACTGAAATATCCTTACCAAGAATTCATATTTACCATATTATTCCTTATAAATTAACCATATCTCTCTCAAAATACAATTATATTTTTATTTTTTCTATTTTTTTACTACGTACTTTTACAAATCTTCTTCCTCTAGGACTAATTTTTATTTTTAGGTAATACTATCAAGCGTATATAGGATGTCCTACTCTTTAAATCATATTTTAAAAGTAAGTGATTACTAGAAATTCCTAATTCCGTTATCACTTTGATTTAACTATATTTTATGTTGTTCAATAGCTTAAATTTATATCTTTTACGTTATATTTTACATTTAACTAAATAAATTTCTAATTAAAGTCTTTTATGATAAATATTCAATTTTTTTTATTCATCCAAATGTAAAATGAACTTGGATGTCCTTTTCATAATTTGACACTGAAAAATACTTTTCGTAATGATTAACCAAACACAAATTATTTATCAAAAGTACTTCTCCAATGAGTTGTCCAAACACAAACGACTTATTATCCAAAAATACTTTTTTATGCCAAAAGTACTTTTTAAAAAAGTACTTATGCCAAAAGTACTTCTCAAAATAAGCAGTTTTTGGCAGCAATCCCAAACAGGCTATAAAAATAAATATTAATTTCTTCTTAGTTTTAAGAAAAAGGTGTTGGTGGACAAATATCCTACACCAATGGAAAATAGTGGGCATGATGCCCATATAAGCTTTGGATAAATTTCTTATTTAAGCTAACTTTTCGGGTGATGTTACGTCCAAACTTATGTGGGCGTCGGAGTCATACTCTTCCCAAAACACACTGTAGCGTGAGTTAAATTTTGTGGAAAAATGGTAGGCACGCGCTGTGTGAAAATTCTAAAGCAAATCCTGAAAGAGATACTAATAAGCTAGCGTTTGGACATATATTCCCAAATAATTTTTGGGAAACACTTTTTGGGTGAAGTTTGATATGAAAATGAAAAACAGTTTGGACATACTTTTTAAGAACAAAATTTTTGGCTCAAAAGAGCCTTTAATATCTTATGAAAATAAAATTTGATGGGTAAATATTAGTTTTTGGTAAAAAAAAAAGATGTTTTTGGCTGTTTTTGGATTTTTAGGAGTTTTTTGGACAAGTTTTACTAAAAAACATAAACAAACATTTTTTGGCAAAAAGACTCCCAAATACCTCCAATAACTATGTCCAAACGGGAGCTAAAAAATTGTTCCTCAAAAGTAGGAAACAACATTCTCTCTGCTTACTTCAAGGCTCCAACATCCCCTCTTCCTTTTCAAAAGTTTGAAAACTACTCATTTCTTTGCTTACTCAAAAGTTTCATCTTTTTGAATAAGCCTCCATTTCTCACTATCTCACCTACCTTCCCATTTCTTTCAAACTGTTCTAAACTGCCATTAGTGTTCTTGTTTTTTGAATAAAGATTTTAACTTTTGGTAAAGAAAGAGGGAATATGAATGTGGTAGGAAGGCAAATGCAAAGATCAAGCTCAACAGGGCATCAGCAACCACGTGATAACTTCATAGACAGAGCCTTCAACAACAAGTGGCTTCAATCTGCTGGTCTTCATCATCTCCATTCTTCCAATGTCCCTCCTCTTCAGGTCCTAACAAACATTCTTTTTGTTTCTCTCTTGTAGATAAATGCATTATATTTATAGATAGAATCAAAGATCATATGTTTCTGCATTTATATCATCTGCATTTCAAACTGACTTTCCCTTCTGAAACTACACTACTCAAAGTGTAAATGGATTCAATCAGCATAATTCTTATTATGCTCTAAAGTTACTCTTTTCTTTTGGGGGGTGGGGGAGTTTATAGAGCAAAATGGAAATCAAGCTTTTTGAGAGCATGCAAATGTCTTAGGTTAGGGTCTCACCGCCACCAATTACAAAAAAAAGAAAAAAAAGAAAAGAAACTTCCATGTTCTTGGCTCAGGAAAAAGAATCAAGCTTTCATGTGAGGGGCGTGTCGAAGACGTAAATAAGTAATTAAAAGTGCGTCTTTTCCTTACGGATAAATCTTTTAGATGAGATAGTCACACAGTTCAAATATATTCCTAATCCCCTTCAGGAAAAAAGAAAAAGAAATTGATACATAGGTAATCTAGAATGTTGATTACAAGAAGCTATGAGCTTCTGCATCTGAGATATCCATGAAGTTGTGAGGATATATCAGGTGATGTTTTCTATTTGCAGTTGTTTGATCATTTTGAGGATTTGGTTGGTTACAGGATTTTGGCTTTCATGGTAATGTAGTCGGAGGTCAAAGTTCAAGACCTGGGAAAAATCCTCAGAGGAGTATGAGTGGGGAGAGTTATGAAGATCCTAACACTCCTCCAGCTTGTTCACGTTCATCAAGCATGAGGAAGAATGGTGGTTTGGATGAAGTGTCACCAAGTGAACTCAGCCCTGGATTACTTGATTTACATTCATTTGACACTGAGCTCATTCCAGAGGTTTGCATATTCTGATGACTAATTTTCTTAGAGAGAACCACCAGCTAGCTTTGTCTTGCCTTATTTGTTCTGTGAATCTTCCATAAATAGACATATGATGATATGTTATGTCAATCGGAGCCTAAGCGTATATGGTAGATTATTTTATCTATTTCTCCTTCATCACTATACGGATTGAGATTTTAATTTCTGCAGGTTCCTTCTGAATATCATGGATTCTCCCTTAATCAACCTGTTGGAGGTAGAAGTTTGAATGATACCGGTCCATATATCTCGGGCACTAAACTGACCAATGGTGGCTTTAGTGTAGCTGATAATAACCTGCTTAAGAGCTTCTCTGCTGACAAAGAGAAGGTGGCTAATGTGGCAAAGATCAAAGTCGTGGTGCGTCTCTTTCCATTGTACTTGTTCCCTTATCTCTAGTAGTGAGCAAAACTCCTCTATATATTCAGCAGATGAACTTATTTTTATACCCACTGATGGCTCCCTTAATTGCTTTCCTTCTTCACCTAATGGTGCAACCCAATATGTTGTTTGCAGGTGCGTAAGAGACCACTTAATAAGAAGGAAAGTGCAAAGAAGGAAGAAGACATTGTAATAATTAATACTAATACTAATTCACTTGCTGTTCATGAAACAAAACAAAAGGTGAGTTTCTGTCAGTTAGTTAATTGATACTGAAACTGAATGAATTTCCAGAACAAATTTAGTTGGCTCAGATATTGTCATTAGCCTCTTGTAATAATAATTTACATCTATATGTTATCATGATGGGCTGACTAGTTCATTTGGGTGAGGGTGGTGGAACTACAGAGGATTAGATTTTCTTCGTGTTTCTCTTAGTTTTCAAAGGCATCAATTCCAATTATTCTGGGAGGTGGTGTAGATTAGGGGAGGTTCAGCTGGTTGTAATTGTCGTCCAGTCGCACCAGATAGTCAGCATATCCTTCTTCCCTCAATATTTTTTGAGATTACTTTCCTTTTGCGTACTTTTTTGCTGCATGTGTTAAAGGAAGTCAAAACTCCTAAAGGTCCCCCTTTGCTCTCTTCCTTTCTCTATTCCCAACAGTAGTATAAAGCAGGTAATTTATAGCAGAAGAATTGTTATATACATTATAAGGGGTGGCTCACTTGTGGAGAGTTTGTTGATATCCAGACTTTATTGGGTTTGGAATATCCATCTCTTTTCTCACCTTACAAACTTCCTATCTTACTGCCTGCATAGTTTCTCATTCTAGTTAAATTTACTGATCTTAATTTGGCAGGTTGACCTGACTGAGTATGTTGAGAGACATGAATTTGTTTTTGATGCTGTACTGGACGAGGATGTTTCCAATGATGAAGTGAGTATCATTCAGGACTTGGGCAATCTGAACTAAAAGTTCAAATTCTTACGGTTTAATGTTATCTATAGGTATATGCAGAGACAGTAGAGCCCATTGTTCCATTAATATTTCAGCGAACAAAAGCTACCTGCTTTGCATATGGCCAAACAGGCAAGTGATTAGTCTTTCCACTTGAAGTGGCAGTGCATGTTTATTGACTTTTCCTCAATATAAGGACTTAAAAGACCAGTGTACTCCTTCCCTGGGTGTGAATATGAATGGTTTTGACGAGCTTTACCAGCATTCTTCACTCAGCTGCAATTGATCCAATCAGATTTATTTAGTGCACACTCACATATATAGGATAGAAGGGAGGAGGATTTTCAGAATAATATTGTGATCATTCTCAGATAGTGATGAGGTGATTTTATGGGATACACTTTTAGAAAACAGTCAGTATAGTGTCTAAACTCATGAACTCAAGGACTACTCGAACAGAGACTAGCACATTTGTATTTATACCTTTCAGTGTTATTCATTTGCACAACCAGCTTACTTGTAGGCTGCTTGGTCTCTTCTGTTGACTACGTGACTGGCCTGAAGTGGATTTTTCATGCTAGATGATGACTAATGATCAATGCATCCTCTTCAGTCTTCTGTATATATCTTAAATTATCACTGAATTCTGGTAACTGAAGAAACTGATTGTGGTTATCTAAAACAGGATTTGGTTCAGGAAAATGGAGCGAAGAAGTGTTTTCTTTTTTCGTTGTTTCTGCACTTCCTGTTACTTAGCTTGTCCGAAATCTGGCCAGTATCCTGTTTATCATAATTTTATTTATTGATCTCCCCAAATGATTTGAAAGTTCAATCTACCATGCGATGCGAAGAAATTATGAGGTCCTCATCGTTAACAGCTATTTAGGCATGTAGATAACAATACGACTTATTAGATATAAAAGTTCTGTAAAAGCCTTAAAAGTTCATCTCGACTAATACAGTGATGTAAGATTCTGTTTATGCAAATATATCTTTTCTATGCATGCTCTTGTTATGTAGATAAAATTCTCTAGGCCTTCTTCCTTCTCAAGTTATTCTTTGTCATTGTGGTGAACTCATCGTGAGCTCTCTCCAGGCAGTGGGAAAACTTATACCATGCAACCCTTGCCACTAAAAGCCACCCAGGATATGTTTATGTTAATTTACCAAACATATCGCAACCAAGGATTTCAACTTTGTGTCAGTTTCTATGAAATATATGGAGGCAAAGTATTTGATCTTCTGAATGAAAGGAAGTAAGTTGTTAGCTTTCAAGTCTATCATTCAGCAATTACACTTTCTTTTTAATGTTTGAGTTGCTAAACAAGAGATACTACTTTTACAGAAAGCTAGTCATGAGGGAAGATGGGAAACAGCAGGTCTGCATTGTGGGTTTGGAAGAGTACAGGGTCTTTGATGTGGAGACAGTGAAGGAGTTGATCGAGAAAGGAAATGCCACAAGGAGTACAGGGACAACTGGTGCAAATGAAGAATCCTCCCGCTCACATGCTATTCTTCAGCTTGCCATCAAGAGAAATATTGATGGCAATGAATCAAAGCCTGCTCGAATCATTGGCAAACTATCTTTTATAGATCTTGCTGGCAGTGAACGTGGAGCAGATACAACCGATAACGACAAACAAACAAGGTCTGCATTTTTTATATCAAGTGGTTTGTGAAAGTCTCTTAGGATCTTCCATTATTGAAAAGTTAAAACATTATGCAAAAATCTCAGATTTAAATTCAGAAATTTTTTATAAATTTTGATTCACTTTTTTTTTTTTTTTTTTTTTTTTTTCAGAATGGAAGGTGCTGAAATTAATAAGAGCTTACTAGCTCTCAAAGAGTGCATAAGAGCTCTTGACAATGACCAAGGTCATATTCCATTCCGAGGCAGTAAGCTCACTGAAGTTCTTAGGGACTCATTTGTTGGCGACTCACGAACTGTCATGATATCTTGCATATCACCAAGTTCAGGATCATGTGAGCACACTCTCAATACTCTCAGATATGCTGACAGGTGATTTCTCGTTAATATGCTTTGGATATTTACTTCCTTGAAAAGCTCTGACAATTTATGAATATCAGGGTGAAGAGTCTATCTAAAGGTAATAATTCAAAGAGAGAGACTCCATCATCATCCTCAAACCTTCGTAATTCTATTGCGATACCATTATCTTCAATTTTATCAAGTGCCTCAGCTTCTGTGGATAATTTGGTTGACATTTATCAAGAAACCAGCAAAATTAGCTGGACTATGCAAAGTGAAAGTGACGCTGTTGCATCTCGCAGTGTTGAGAGTGTTCCAAGTGGAAGGTCACAGCTGAATGTGGCTGCATCTCTAAGTGTGAATAATAATAGCAATAACAATAAGGGAAATAATCAATTTGACTTATCAGAACATAACTTCAATTATTCTGAGGAAAACATTGAAGAAAGGCCATCATGGAAGTTGAGCAAAAATAGGGATAGCTACAAGACATTGACCTTAGAGGATAAGATGAGGAAAATGGGCATTCAAATAGGGCAAAGTGACATGCCAGACTTGGAGACCAACAACACGAATGCAGATGATTATCTTACTGCGCTATTGAAGGTACTGGACGTTGCACCAGCTTCCTAACACTATCTATCACCCAAACTAATTGTCTGAGTCAAAATCTTTTCTTTCATTGATATTAGGAAGAAGAGGATCTTGTTAATGCACATCGTAAACTAGTTGAGGAAACAATGGATGCTGCTAGACAGGTCAGTTTCTCTTCTTTTAGCTTCATTGAGCACTGAAAGTACGTATCGTAGTGTTGCTTAACATTATTTGTTCTGTACAGGAGATGAATCTATTGGTTAAAGTTGATCATCCAGGTAATCAGCTAGACGATTATGTTTCCAGACTACATGTGATTCTATCACAGAAAGCAGCTGGAATTGTTCAATTGCAGACTCGTTTAGTTCAATTTCAGAGTCATCTTAAAGACTATAACGTCTTAGTATCTGCTGATCAGTGATTGCTGTTCATCTTTCTTGCAAAAAAATATAACCACTCATATTAGCCATATCTAGTGGTGTGTGTTGGATTATGTTTCATGCTTGAAATTTGTTTGCTGGCCTACAATTCATCTGCTTTCAGGTGTTAGCAATTGTTTGAAAAGCCTGTGGATGCTTGTTAACTTAATGTATCATATAAGTAGTTATTGCTAGTAGCTAAAGGGTAGTCCCTTTGGATGTATAGTCAAATGTATGGAGCTCGTTCCGGAGTTCTATTAACCATCCGCAGGCTGTACTGAAACCTAATTGTGGTTGTATCTTTAATTTAAAATATTTTGTTTCCTTGTAATGCATCAAATTTCCATTAACAAATTAACAAACTTGTCTTTCTTAGTTTCTTTCATTAACAAATTATAGCGGTTAAAATGCTCGGAGCAGGTATAGACCATTCTTTCGTCCAGAGAAAGTAGGATACTTTGCTTCATTGAATGTGTAGTAGGTATAACATTTTATTCAGAAGTTGTCTCCAATAAAGAAACTGTATATATTATTCTGAAAACATCCAGCGGAAGAATGTTAACTTCACTAGTGCTTGCATGTACCATACCTGCCGAGTGCCGACCATAAATGACTAAAATGGGATTATGGTAACATGTGGCTAATTATAATTTCTTTGCGTGGCACTGCTAATATGTTTGATGTGATGAGAAAAGTGTGTAAAGTTGTTGGGCATAAACTTCACCAAGTTAAAAATTACACTTGGGCAAATCATCCCAAAATATGAATTAAAAATTAATGAGCAACACATGCAAAACTGCAAATGAGAAGTAAAGTTTTAATCGACAGGTTGACCAATTGTTTTCCAACACTTAGCTCTTTTTTTATGACAGATCACTGGTCAAAATATGCTTAATGCCAAACTTTTCTGTGTGAAGTTCAAAGATTTTCATTATCTGTGCCTCTTTTGCTATTGGTCAGAATGTGCCATTCTTCTCTTTTAGTACAGTAGTTATACTAAAAAAAACGGAGGACTTTTATTTGGTTTCCATCTTTCTTAAAATGGTTGCCACGTGTTGCATAGACAGGTTTCCTAAATCAAGAAACAATCATTTTGATCTCCAAATCACTCCTACTTCTGCTGCTGGTTAAGAACTTCAACATCTTAATTGATTTCCATCACTCTAAAACCCTGCCACCTGTTTCCCAAACATGATTCCTAAAACAAGAAACAATCTTGACAGAATCGCTCCTACTTTTTGTTCCCATGTTCGAAGCATGTTTTTCTTTAGCTGCTAATTCATGCTATACTGGTAAAAGCATGCAAATCGAACTAAGATCTAAAGATAACCGTAGATGCAGGAGAGCCTTCTTTTCAATGATTCTATGAATTTTAGGTCTTAATGAAATACTACCTTTTTCCATTATCATGTTAAAGAAATGAAATATCTACACGCAAGACTACCGATTTTCCTGTTTTAATACTCCATCCGTCCCAATTTATGTGACATTTCGTTTTTCGTAGTTAAATTAAAAAAAAATTTACCGCAAATTCTTCATATTTTCTTTAAATATTTTGTTAATTATTGTGGCTTATAGTATTTTTCATGCTGTTTTTATATATGCAAATTATTTTTCAAGAAACTTAAAAATTGGACGTTCGAATACACAGTCAAAATAAAGTAGATTGACTCTCGAAAACCGAAATGTGTCACATAATTTGAGACGGAAGGTACTTCATAGATGCAATCAGTTGATTGTGAATTGAAAAAATTATTTTGACCATCTTAGTATTCAAAGGCGCTAGACTTCGTATTTTCCCATGTCCAAGAATCCTGAAAACGTGGATTCTTCTATGGTCGCCCAAGTTTCAGAACAATAACCTCAATCCTAATAATTCCACGGTTCCATTTTATGTATCATAATCTGGATCGATATGGAGTAAGAAAGAAAAAAATATTTTTGAAACTTGTAGTTTAACATAAACCGTAAATATTTTTGTGATGATAAATCATTTTATTTAGAGTAAAGTAGAAATTTTGAACTTAAATTGTTTCCAAATTTAAAAAATTATCATCCTTTATAAAACAAACTAATAAAGAAATATTGTCATATATATAAACTAAAACGAATGGAGTATTATTTTAACCTAATAATTTGAATGAAAAGACCATAAAATCGTTTTGGTTAGATATTCAAAGCTTGTCTATCTTAATGTCCCTCTCACCTCTCTGTCTTCCGCAAATAAAAACCCGTCTTATGTCGATATCTCCCACATCGTTAGGTTAGGGATCCTGTAGGCTCTTTATAGGGCTTGGATAATTCTTCTTCAATTTATCTAGCTTTTAAAGTTGAGTTAGGCCCAAAGTCATTTTCTTTATCATGTTATCATCTTATGTTATCCACGCTTCAGTCGTCAGGCTTGGGCATGCAGGGAGGTGTCGATATCTCCCACATCGGTAGGTTAGGGATTCTGTAGTCTCCTTAATTATATTTGATTTGGGTAATACTCGACTTTTTGAACTAGCTTTTGAGGTTGAATTGGCCCAAAATCTATTTGTTTTATCAACTATATTTCTTATATTTCAAACATCTTCCTTTGATTTCACCCTATAGTTAGAACTGTCACACTTCGTTTGTATATATTTTTGGGTTGGACAATGCTTCATCTTTCGTTTTGGATTATAATGCCTTTGCGTTAAGTCATGAAATAATCAAAGTAGCCCACAGTACGGCAACATAGGGATAGTTAGTCAAAATGATTTAGCTAAAGAAAATAGTACGACATGGTCTAATTAATCATGTTATCGACTTATCATCACATGGGCTCAGCAAGTTGAATCAAAGCTCATTGGCAGAATTTTCGTTTTTCACCCATTGGTGGACAGATGTTGGTTGATGAGTTGTTTATCAGACATGGACCTTAAGGAAAAACACAAAGATCTTGATTCTTTATATTTAATTCCGACCAATCAGAGTAGTCTGTACAAATTTATTATATTTAGGAGAAAGAGACAAAAGATGGATAGCTAGAAGTTGCATAATTTGAAGGTAATTAGAAGAAAACCAAAACGTGATGCTAGTATCTTCATTTCCTGATTATGCTTTTCTTTCCTAATCAAGATGTGATTTACTAATTTGTAACAGAGGATGCATTCTCACTAGTCTAGGGGGTATGATAATGACAGTACTGATCATAATACAAACAAAACCTTAGGAGTATTATATAGTTTGATTAAATTGTACTTGTTCACACCTAAGTAGTTTAAGGAATTTTCATTAGGCCATCCCTGATCATTACCCTGTTTCTGAGGGAACCTAGTTTCTAAGTATTGAATAAAATAGCTGGGTAGTTACATTAATGATTTTCAGGTGTAACCAACCGAAAAGAGCTTGAAAAGTGCGTTATGCAGGAAATTCACACTATAGGATTATTCCGCCAGTATTTTATTGGGGCATAGCTTATAGTAAATGGAGGAAAAATTAAGAACTGCTTATAGTAATAGTTATTCAGCTGATTAGGGACTACATAAAGCAAGGTAAAAATCAATTAGTGGACTAACTGACCAAAATATGATAGTATGGTTTTGCATAAGATATGAACCATCTGCACCCAAAGATGTTGACATTGTGGATTTGCGGTTAATGGGGTGCGTTACGAACCATTAAAGTTTCGGTCTCAGTAGAGGCAAAAATAATCAGTGAATTTTTTTTTTATATATGTCAAATTTTGGTGGACAGAGTTAGCCCGGACACCATACATGATTGACACCATGATTTTAAAAAAAATCAAGAAAACCACCTCGCTTATGCAGGTAGAAGTATCATATCTTGAATTACTATTCCTATAATTTATCTGAACGTAGAGTGTGCACCAGTATTTATATTTATGGTAGATTTGAAATTATATTATGGTTTAGATGGAAACTTTGGATTAAAGAGAGGACTTCTAAAATTTACTCAAGAAAATTTAGAATTTAATTTCAAATGATAAGTAGACAAAATGAACAGTGATATGATGCATGTCAAATATAAAAATGTGAAAAGAATTTTAGTTTATTAATTCGAATTCATATACTGTATTAGGATTAATCCCTTCATGGCTTCATCCAGTTTGATTTGTATTTCTTATATATCCAACGCTCCAATCCATAAAAATGAAAATGCTTAGGAGCCAAATACATATGCAGCTAGCAGATGGGTTAGTGAGGAACTTTTGATCATAGCTATTTTGTTCTTTTCCAACAATAAGTAGAATAAAATTGTCGTGAGTATGATGATTAATGCCACGCTACTTCTATCTATTTATTATTTATTTATTAGTATTTATTATTTCTTTGGAGGAGGGGAGGGTTTGATAGGGGGTCATGTATACACATTTAAAAATAGAATAATTATTGGCCACTTTCTGAATTGGGAAAGTAATGATCTCTTGTTTGCTTAAAGAGGATAGAACAAAAATTATTGATCGATGACCTATACTCCAAATCGAATATCATCATTAAAAAATGAAGAAACAAACAAAATCGAAATAATGGAAAGGAGAAAAAGTATATTTAATTGATGAAAAAGGCTGAATCCTATCAAGAACTTATGCTTGCAGGTGGGATCAAACGGAAGGATGAACACCAGAGAACTTTGTGTTAGTTTTGGCCCACGTTTTCATGTTTGGCCCACGTAATTTTTTTTTTTTAATTTAATAAACTAATTATTGTAATTAGCTAAATTCCTATTGGCTATTAAAAGGAAGTTATTTTGACTAAAACTTCCTATACCCACTTTGATAGAACGTGGGTTTTATGCCTAGAAACTGCTGGTCCTCTCTCTCTATCTTTAAAAAAGCAAGAACAACGTACTCCATCTATGTAGTTCTGAAAGAAAGCAACAAAGAAAAGAGGGAGAAACAAGTTTCTCAAAATATCAAAGGAATTGCTTCCGCTCAAAACTATTCAAGAAGACAACAATGGATTCAAGTAAGTCTTCTTGTTTAAAGTATTTATGGTTGTGTATTATGTGAAAATCATTAAGTTCAAGTTCCTGAAATTATTGAAAATTCTTACATGTGATATCCGAGCCAGGTTTAGGGACTAGTGATTTTCCGTATTAAAGTTTTTCTCCCGATTTAGTGAACCCTAATGATATAATCAAGTACTTTACAATTCTTGTTTTAAAGTGTTGACCATGAGAATTGATTTTATTCTTTCTTGAAATACAAAATTATTCACTATAATTGAGAATTATGTTATGACGCTTGAAGTTGAAGTTGCTGCGAAGTAACTGTATTGAATAGTTTAGGTTGTAAGTTTCTATTTAATTGATCTTTATTATCTGATAGTGTATCCTTTAAGAATGATGGTTTGAATACTAGTTTTGACTTATGATTAATTTCCTGTTTATGAACACTTGAGCTATTCTTGAGTGCTTTAAATCAACTAGTTCTCTGCCGTTATCTTACTCAATTATGTTTATTCAATTTTGTCTTTTGTTCCCACCGTATAGACTGGAAGAAATTGATAATGCCCAACCTGAGTAGAATTGTTAATGATAGCGGCAATCTCAAGGCAACTTATAACTTTAAAGATCAATTTTTTAATTCATTACTGATCAAACTCGGTGAATTTATCATATTATCAAGTTGATCAATTTTTTAATTCATTACTGATCAAACTCGGTGAATTTATCATATTATCAAGTTGATCAATTTTTTAATTCATTACTGATCAAACTCGGTGAATTTATCATATTATCAAGTTTATAAAATTTGGTAAAGTACTGTTTTCATAAAAATATTTGGAATTAATTATGTATGATTCGTTAATCACCAAAGTGGTCGAATCTTTATGAAAATTAATTCTAAAATAACGATTGAACCTATATATATTTAATTACCCATTAAACCTGATGCTTATAAATGATGTAAAACACTTATGGGTAAATTGAAGTTCATGGTTGTGAGACATTTATGGATCGCCCAAAGGTTGATCGTTTGTTCTTATAATCGTTGAGCATTAAAGAGATAATTTAGATGTACTGTTAGTGTTGTTTAATTATCCAAAGATAGTAAATACTACTAATGGTGTATCATAATTATCAAATTATGTTAATATTATATTAAGCATCATAATGTCTAAATTTGTATTTTGGCGTTCTGCCCAAAGGTGAACATCAAGATACACTTCAAGTATAATTTTGAATCTAATAGTATGTTTAGTTTATAACTCAAAGCGTTAACGAATAGCATATTCTATTTGCAGCACTTGCTCTTCATTCGCACTCTGCTTCTGTCACGGCTTTTAACGGACTGAACTTCTCAGAGTGGTGTGAACAGATCAAATTCCATCTCGGAGTTTTGGATCTTGATGTTGCACTCTACAATGAGAAGCCAACTGCTATTACTGCAACTAGCACCGCTGAAGAAAAGTCCTATTTTAAGCAGTGGGACAAGTCTAACAGATTAAGCCTAATGTTCATGCGAATGAGTATTGCGGGCAACATTAAGTCTGCTCTTCCCAACACTGAAAGTGCCAAAGATCTTCTAAGACTTGTAGAAGAACGCTCTCAGACTGCTGACAAGTCTCTTGCTGGGACATTAATGGGTACTTTGACCACCATGAAGTTTGATAGTTCACGTACCATGCATGAGCATGTCATAGAAATGACAAATATAGCAGCAAGACTTAAGACTATGGGAATGGAAGTGGATGAAAATTTCCTTGTGCAGTTCATCATTAACTCATTACCGTCTGAGTATGGTCCTTTCCAAATGAACTATAATACCATGAAAGACAAATGGAACGTGCATGAATTGCACGGAATGTTGGTTCAAGAGGAAACAAGGCTAAAGAACCAAAGAACCCACTCCATTAACCTTGTAGGTCATCAAGGAGCTGGAAAGAAAGGAAAGAAGCATGTTAAGGGCAAACAGAGGAACCATAATGTTAGTGAGTTCTCTCATCAAGTACGTAAGAAGGAACGCAAGAATGATAACTGTCATTTCTGTGGAAAATCTGGATACTTTCAGAAAGACTGCCTGAAACGTAAGGCATGGTTTGAGAAGAAAGGTAAGCCTTGTGCTTTTACGTGTCTCGAATCAAATTTAACTGAAGTTCCTTATAATACTTGGTGGATTGACTCTGGTTGTACTGTTCATGTTTCTAATACGATGCAGGGATTCCTTACAACCCAAACCATAAATCAGAATTAAAGATTTGTGTACATGGGGAATAGAGTGAAGGCTCCAGTTCAAGCTATCGGGACGTATCGTTTAATCCTCGATACTGGGCGTCACTTAGACTTATTTGAAACTTATTATGTACCTTCTATTTCTAGAAATTTAGTTTCTTTATCTAAGTTAGACAAGACTGGATACTCTTTTAATTTCGGCAACGAAAGTTTTAGTTTGTTTAAGTATAATCATCTCATTGGTTCTGGTATTCTTTGTGATGGTTTATACAAACTGAATCTTGATAACCTGTTTGTTGAAACTCTTTTAACTCTGCATCATAATGTTGGAACCAAATGTAGTTTGGTGAATGAACACTCTGCTTACTTGTGGCATAGACGTTTAGGTCGAATATCTAAAGAAAGACGGGAAAGATTAGTTAAGAATGAAATCCTTCCAGATTTAGATTTTACAGACCTAAATATTTGTGTGGATTGTATTAAAGAAAAAAAAATAAAACACACAAAGAAAGGAGCTACAAGAAGCACACAACTTCTTGAAATTATACACACTGATATCTGTGGTCCTTTTGATATTCCATCTTTCAGTAAAGAAAAGTACTTTATCACCTTTATTGACGACTTTTCACGTTATGGTTATGTCTATTTGTTGCACGAAAAATCTCAAGCAGTAAATACCTTAGAGGTATTTATTAATGAGGTTGAAAGGCAATTAGACAGAAAGGTGAAAATAATTAGGTCAGATAGAGGTGGTGAATATTATGGAAGATATGATGAAACTGGACAATACCCTGGTCCATTTGCTAAATTCCTCGAAAAGCGTGGCATATGTGCTCAATACACAATGTCTGGCACACCACAACAAAATGGCGTGACAGAAAGGCGTAATCATACATTAATTGAAATGGTTAGGTGTATGTTAAGTAATTCATCTTTACCCGCTTCATAGTGGATATATGCTTTAAAAACTGCCGTGTACTTACTAAATAGGGTTCCTAGTAAGGCAGTCCCAAAGACACCTTTTGAACTTTGGACTGGTAGGAAACCTAGTTTAAGGCACCTGCATGTTTGGGGCTGCCCGACAGAAGTAAGAATTTATAATCCATAAGAAAAGAAACTGGATCCACGAACAATCAGTGGTTTCTTTATTGGTTATCCAGAAAAATCAAAGGGGTATAGATTTTATTGTCCTAACTATAGTACGAGAATTGTTGAAACTGGAAATGCTAGGTTCATTGAGAATGGTGAAGTTAGTGGGAGTGAAGAACCGCGTAATGTGGAAATTAGGAAAGTTAGGGTGCAAATTCCTTTACCCTGTACTTCTCCTAAAATTGTTGTTCCCGAAGTTGTTGTACCGCCTAACAACCAACAAGAACAACAAAATAATGATCCTGCTATTCATAATGAAAACATAATCAATGAATCTACAGTAGACGTACCGCAAGAAGTAGCATTAAGAAAATCTCAAAGACAAAGAAGAAATGCTATTTCTGATGATTTTTTGGTATATCTACATGAGTCAGAAATTGATCCGAAAATTGATTTGGATGATTTGAAAATCAATGATGATCCAGTTTCATTTTCACAGGCTATTGAAAGTAATAATTCTGATAAGTAGTTCGATGCTATGAAAGATGAGTTGAAATCCATGCAACATAATGAAGTTTGGGACCTTGTTGCCAGAAGGTTGCAAAAGAGTCGGGTGTAAATGGGTCTTTAAGACCAAACGTGACTCAAATGGTAATATTGAACGTCACAAGGCCAGACTTGTTGCAAAAGGTTTCACTCAGAAACATGGTGTTGACTATACAAAGATATTTTCACCTGTCTCAAAAAAGGATTCACTTAGAATTATAATGGCTTTGGTGGCTCATTATGACTTAGAGCTACATCAATGGATGTGAAAACAGCCTTTCTGAATGGAAATTTAGAGGAAAAAGTTTACATGAATCAACCAGAGGGTTTTGAAATTAAAGAAAAGGAACACATGGTGTGTAAACTAAAGAGATCAATATACAGGCTTAAACAAGCTTCCCGACAATGGTATCTTAAGTTTCATAAAACTGTTGTCGCCTTTGGATTCAAGGAAAACATTCTTAACTAGTGTATATATCTAAAGGTCAGTGGGAGTAAGTTTATAATTTTAGTCTTGTATGTTGATGATATCTTGCTTGCTACTAATGATCTTGGTATGATGCATGACACCAAGAAATTTCTCTCTAACAACTTTGAAATGAAAGATATGGGAGAGACAGTCTATGTGATTGGGATAGAAATATTCCGGGATAGATCATAAGGATTGTTAGGGTTGTCTCAAAAGGCCTATATTAATAAAGTTCTAAAAAGATTCAGAATGAAAATTGTCATCAAGTCCCGTTCCAATCTAGAAAGGAGATAAATTAAATCTCAATTCAAAGAATTAATTCGAACGTAAGTAATGAAGTATAGCTCACTTATAGTAAATCTAATCATCTTGATATGGTTAGATATTCAGATTCAGATTATGCTGGCTGTGGCATGCTTTGAGGCCACAATTTAGACTTAGTGGCTGCGGAATGTTATTTTAGGACTTGGATTAGTCGACAATATTGCCATGTCGCTGAAAATTTATTGTGAAAATTCCTCAGCAGTGTTCTTTGCTAAGAACGGAAAACATAAGAAGGTGCTAAGTCAATAGACTTGAAATGTCTTGTCGTTTAAGAACACGTCCAGAAACATAAAGTGTCAATTGAAGATATTAGCACCAAAATTATGATTGCTGATCCTTTGATGAAAGGATTATCGCCCAAAGCATTTATGGATCATGTTTAAAGAATGGGCATTATTGATAGCAATGTATGACTTTATGTAATGACTTTATGATGTTTATTGAATTGACACTTTGAGCTCATTAATATAAATATTTCTGTTTTACCTGTTTCTCTGGTATACATAATGTGAGAATGATGATGACAGGTTTTAGCTTAGATAAATATATTCTAAGCATTATTGTTGGACTCATTATGTATTAAAGGTTGTGTTGGGTAGTAGACTAATATTGTAGTACATGGAAGGGATTATGTCGAGTGGTGTATGACCGCCATGACTCATATTGGTTGGCCTACTCAATAACAACGAATGATGTCGGATTTAGCTTTATAACTGTGCACATGATGATTAAGATGTTTATTAAATCATTAAGTAAATAATGAACGTGTGACAAGTGGGAGAATGTTAGTTTTGGCCCACGTTTTCATGTTTGGCCCACGTAAGTTTTTCTTTTTAATTTAATAAACTAATTATTGTAATTAGCTAAATTCCTATTGGCTATTAAAAGGAAGTTATTTTGACTAAAACTTCCTATACCCACTTTGATGGAACATGGGTTTTATGCCTAGAAACTGCTGGTCCTCTCTCTCTATCTTTAAAAAAGCAAGAACAACTTACTCCATCTATGTAGTTCTGAAAGAAAGCATCAAAGAAAAGAGGGAGAAACAAGTTTCTCAAAATATCAAAGGAATTGCTTCCGCTCAAAACTATTCAAGAAAACAACAATGGATTCAAGTAAGTCTTCTTGTTTAAAGTATTTATGGTTGTGTATTATGTGAAAATCATTAAGTTCAAGTTCCTGAAATTATTGAAAACTCTTACACTTTGTCTTTATCTTTCTCATATTCTTTACGAATGACAAAAAGAAGAGTTCAATAGTTTTGTAAAAGTGATTTTCGGAAACGAAAACATTTCTTTGGACTATATTTTGTGTTACTTAAAGATTACATCTAAGTTGCTTTTATAGTTTCGAACAATATTATGGTTTGATTCTCAAGAAAACATAGATTCTAGCTTAGTCGTTGTAAAAAGATGTTCAAAATTATCTCGTGAAAGGATCTTTCCCCCTCCCCTACTTTTTCCTGTCCTCCCTTACCACCCCTTTAACTTTGAAGCACAGTCTTTTGGGTTTAGTGCTGCTGCTATGACAACACTAGTTGCTAAAAATAAGAAATATTAGACCCATAAATTTAAATTCTAAACTAGCAGTACTATCTAATTGTATAATACCCTAGAAGCAAACAAGCTATGAATATTAAATCATGTAATCTCCTTTTTGTAATTTTAAAACAAGGGCATTAGTATGATTTAGCATGAAGGCAAGCATAGTTT
This sequence comes from Petunia x hybrida, assembly GCA_037355625.1. NCBI lineage: Eukaryota > Viridiplantae > Streptophyta > Magnoliopsida > Solanales > Solanaceae > Petunia > Petunia x hybrida. The sequence goes on from JBBBVM010000081.1 coordinate 3,614,121, forward strand.
CAGAAGAAAACAATATATAAAATATACATATAGATCATATTCTCTTTTATAAAGACAGTTATATAGCAAAAACCAGAATCATCAATAAAAAAAGTACAACAAATCTGATTCCAAGCGATCGAATCTAAGCTATTGTTTACTCTTGCCTTTACCCTCTTTATTCCTCTTCCTTTTTCTCTACCCTCTCCAAACTAAAGCGCGAGTCCTACTATGAGGGAGAGTGTAACCAATGATTGCAACAAGCTGGATATGTTTTTTTTTAATCGTTAATAAAGTATACTGATGTTTTACGTCATGCATTATGAATCTATATTAATTAGGGAAGGAATAACATATAATTATACAAAAAATATAAAATAATATTTACTAGGTAATTTAGAAAATCAATAAACATTGTATATAGCCTAGAACAACAGCCAACGACATGTTATAGAAGATTAAATCATATTGATTAACCTTGCTTTTTTGAGCGGAGGGTTTATAAAAAACAACGCAGAAATAAAATGTGCGTACATATATTTTATCTTTTTCCGACTTTATTTAGTGTTTATATAATTGTACTATTATAAATGTACTATTATCCCGAAAGGGGAACAACTTTCCCTGTTGCTATCTAACACCTTTAATGGGCTTCTTTTCAGCTAAGCTGAAACAAAATATGATTTTTTTTATTTTTTTTTATTTTGTGATAACAAATATGATTGGCCGAGCTGTTCTTTCCAACTTGTACAGTAATTCCGGCAGCATCCTATCTGGATCTGACACGTCGCATATGATAAAATGGACCCCACGTCTCAAAATTCGGAAACCCCACGCTCGACTCATCGTGCGTGAAAAATTCACATCTCACTATTCTCAGTATGGGAAATATCTAACGCGCAGAACAGATGACGTGTATGAACGGATGATAAAAAGAGCCACGTGGGCCCGTTTTCTCGTGAACGCAAAGAAATATCAGATAATCTCCACGTTACCATGTTACTATTAACCCCAACACCCCCCCCTTTCCCCTCTATATAAAAACCATCCCAAATATTAATGCAAGTTAGCCATAATCTTTTCTCTTTTTAAAATACAACTACCACTATCAGTCTATCACCACCAATTTCCGCCTTATTCTTCCGTAAATAGAAAGAACTTCTATATGTGATGGAGGCTAATAACAATAATATTATTGCACCATTTGTTATGAAAACTTATCAAATGGTCAACGATCCAAAGATTGATGGACTTATCACTTGGGGAAGTGCCAACAATAGTTTCATCGTCATTGACCCTTTAGATTTCTCTCAAAAACTTTTGCCTACTTATTTCAAGCACAATAATTTCTCAAGCTTTGTTCGTCAGCTCAACACTTATGTAAGTAAAACTACTATATTCTCTAGTCTACGTTCCATTTTACGAGTTAATACTTCCTTTTATGTGTGTCAATAAAAAATATTACTCTATAATTTTTTATAAAAATTATTGATAAGTTTTATATTTTCTCTTGTGACAAACTTTTAGTTGGGACATGTTTACCACATAAATTCTAAAATTTCGTTTATTTCTACAGTTAAACTATACGAAATAAATTGAAATGGAGGGAGTAGCATATATTTGGCATGAACAGTACATTTGTAAAATATTCATTTGTAGTATAGAAATTTAATTTGAGTTTATTGATGATGAATGAATCAGGGATTTAGAAAGGTGGATCCAGATAAATGGGAATTTGCTAACGAATGGTTTCTAAGAGGACAGACACATTTATTGAAGAACATAGTGAGGAAGAAGCATAGTAGGAATAATCCATATTTTCACAAGCACGAAGAGGATGAAGAGGAAGGGATGTTTACAGAAATAGGCAGGTTAAAGCAAGAACAGAAATTGTTAGAGCAACAACTTGAAAACATGACAAGAAGGTTAGAGACAACAGAGAAAAGGCCACACCAAATGATGGCTTTCTTGTGTAAAGTCGTTGAAGACCCTGAAATATTACCTAGGATTATGCTTGAGAAGGAAAATAAGTCAAAGAAGCTGACTTTTGAAAATGGTGAAAAGAAAAGAAAGCTTATTATGATGACTGAACCTTGTAATGCCAACACGTGTCCTGCTACTTCTAGTTCTTTGTCGTCAGGTTCGTCGGAGAGTGGTGGTTTTACGATGGCTCCGCTATTGGATAATTTCTCGAGGTATGATTACGGTGGAGCAGGAATTGTGGCTACGGAGGAAGCTAGTCCACCGCCTTATCCATTTTCTATGTTAGGAGGTGGTTTTTAGTTTTGTCACAAGATAACCAAACCAGCAAACCTACTGTGATTATTGCTAGTACTATATTTATTTAGATTTTTTTTTTCAGAAATTAATTATGCATACTAATATATGTACCTAAGGAAATTCTAAGAGGTAATTTATGAAAATATTACCAGGAGGTGTAATCTTATGTAAGGATTTGATAGGTATTATTGCATGTTTTAGGGTAAATTTAGCACTGAAAGTTTTTTTATTTTTATGAGCGTTTCCGAAAATGATTATGCAACATGTAAAATACTAGAAGGGAGTTGAACAGTGGCTGGCTAATGTGGTCGTTTCAATCATATGATGAATGAATAAGTCGACAGATTTATAGTTTAATTTCCATATGGTAATTTTCGTGTCGTTTAACATTAGGTAATCAAGTGTCGTACATATTGCACCTCGTAAGACACTAGAATGGGGTTGAATAGTATCCTTACCCGATTTTTGATTTCCTAAAATTTGCTTTCTGCTTAGACGAATTACTCACGAAGAACCAGATTCTCAATGAGTTCCACATGCCTTTGTATCTTAACTAATTGCGGAATGTAAAGAACACAGGATTTTTACGTGGAAAAATCCTTGTTCAAGGGATAAACAACCACGACGCAAATTCTGGGATTTAAACTCTTCCACTATGGAAAACTGAGCAAGTTTGGTTACAACTCTATAATCAAGGAACTAAAACTCTTAGGGGTCGTTTGGTATGTGGTATAAGATCAACTAATCCTGGTATAAAAAGCTGGATGATTTTATATGCACAATTTGATGGATAAATCAATACCAAGGATCCGATGGTATAAAATAATCCCTGTAATTAACTTAGGGGTCGTTTGGTATAAGGATAAGTTATACCGAGATTAGTTACACAAGGATAAGTTAATACCAGGATAAGTTAATACCATGGGGTCCTTGGTATTGATTTATCCATCAAATTGTGCATAAGTTTATTGTGGGATTAGATAATACTGATTTGAATTTGCAAACCAAATATAGGATAAAACCATCCAACTTTTTATAACAAGATTAATTAATCCTATACCACATACCAAACGACCCTTAGTACCTAAAGCTTACAAGCTTCACTCTAGCTTACAAGGTTAAACCTTCCTACCACAAAGGTTCTACTTCAAAGCTTCTTAACAAGCTGATAGAATTACAACTTTAAACCTGATACAGAATACTAAACAAGTGAGAACTAAGTATAAAACGCGATCTCCGCCTGGTTCTGCTGCTTTGCTTCTGTCTTGCATCAGTATAGCTATCACAAATAATTATTCTCTCTTTGCTTGATGAGATTTCTTGAATGCATTAATATTCATGGCCAAAACAACTTATATTTATAGAGTCCTCAAAAGTCTATTCCTCTTTGAACTTGGACTCCTTTTCCATTTGATACAAACATAAAAAGTATACCAAAAGACTGTATACCCAAAAGGTATACTTTGTTTATCGCAACAAAACTAAAACCTTTATTTTGTTCGATAACATCTCATACTTCGATCTAAACACAAAAAGGTATACCAAAAAAGTATATGACATACCAAAAAGGTATACTTTATTTGAAATAATAAAAATTGAAACGTCTATATGTTCGATAGGAACTCTCATATCAATCCAAACACAAAAAGATAATCCTAAAGAGTATACGGTTAATACAAAAAAGTATAATGTGTTTAAAACAACAAAAATGAAAATACTCATTTGTTCGATAGCATCCACACTTCAATCCAAACATAAAAGGGTATATTAATGCAGGGCGGAGGGATATGATATGGGGGCTAGGATTTTCCCTTTTTAGGTTTGTATATAAAAATAATGTTATGTTTTGTAATAAGAATAATATTGCTATTTTTTTTCTAATTAAGATTTTAAAATTGTATATAAGTGTGTTTAAATCTTGTCTAATATGTACAAATAGCTTATAGTGGCATCTTTAAGAGACCTTGATTATTATTAGCATATAGTTTCATATGTTTGGGTCTCATTGTGTTATAGAATTTAGAAAATGTCTTCCAATTAAATATTTATTTTTTTAAAAGAAAATACTCAGATACGGTTGAACTGTGACTAAATAAAAGTATTAAAATATAAAAATAAACTTAGGCACGGGTCTTACGTGGCAAATGTTAGTTGGATCTTGAAATCCGCAGGTCGTTAGCCTTGGCTACAGTAGTTACGGTTTTACGTGGCTAAAACAGGCGTTAGCTATGGTTAAGCCGTGGCTAAATGTTGTCGTTAGTTGCATTAGCTACGGTAGACCGTGGCTAAAACGCGAACTTTTTGTAGTGTGGGTAGGCATGTAAATATTTATACCAGTATGGGCATGGAGTGAAATGAAGTTTAAATGTGTAAAAATAGGTAATATTTTATAAAATACCCTGCATGTAGTATAAAAATGGAAAATTTTCAAAAATAGGCAGCCCACTACCCAAAATTACAAATAGGAGGCTATATTTTCTTTTCATGCATAACACCCATCTTTAAAATTATAAATTTTAGCACTCCTTCATAAAAAATACCCTAACTACCAAATCTCCCCCTCCCCAGCCACTAAGCCGCCGGCAGACATCCTTCCACGCTAGTGCTGTCGTTATTTTTTTGTATTTTACTGAATTTATGTTGTTTATTGAGTATAAATCATTGCTTTTGACAAGTTTATACACACAAATCTCCCCCCAAAAAATAAATTATACATGATTATACATAGATAAATACGTAGCAATGAGAAAAATATAAAAATATACATAAAAAAGTAAAAATTCATATAAATATCCTTAATATACAGATTTATTCACTCGCATATACACGCTTATACAATTTTATACATGTGTATAAATTTATATAAACATGCGGCAGACTGCTATCTCGGGAAAATGGCGACAGGTTGAGTAAAATTCAGAAATATGTGTCACTTTTGGTAATTTTCGTCTTTTGCTTGTCTTTTAGTGTAATTATCCCTATAAAAATCCCTTTATGTAAATCACATAAAAATTTGATAACTAGCCAATTTTAGATGCCCTAAGTGAGTTTTATCCACTGTTTCAAAATTAATTGAGAAATAACCAAATTTTCACACGCACACTTACACTCTATTAGCGTTGACAAACACCCCAATATTTTTTATTGGGATTCATGTTCAAAGTCCCGGAGCTTCATATATAAAGTCCCAGCTGGGACTTTGAACTGACATGTTCAAAATCTCAGTATTTTGTATTGGGATTCATATTTAAGTGATCCCAATATAAAATACTAGAATTTTGAAATTTTGTTCAAAAACCTAGTATAAAATACTGGAATTTTTCTGAATCTGGCTAGACTTCAAAAAAATTTACACCGATGACTGATTCATTTAATGCAGTGCAAACATGCACGGAGCCCTCTCCCTGTCACTCAAAAGACGGGGCTTTAGTTTTAATCAATTGCTAACCATTGTCTCTTTACATAAATATACTTATCAATGAATTATTTTTAAAAATACCAATATTATCTTACTTTATAATATATAGCAATGTTTTTAATCTAATATACACACTCATACAACTATGTAAATACATGTATGTAAATGTATGCACGATTTTGTATATCATTGTGTGTATATGTCATGTGTATTTTTGTATATTCATGTGTGTATGTCATTATGTATAAATGAAAACATGAATATACATGCACATATATGCAAATATAAATCATGTATATTTTATCTAAATTATATGATCCGTAAGAAATTGTGTCGTCATAATTTTTAAAAGAAGCGATATGCTTGGTAATAAAGATCTCTAAAACATATATAAGCATAAAAATCTCACATAAAAAGTACATCCATAAACATATGTGATAAATATTAAGCTAAAATGAGCAATTACTAGTGAATCAAGGGCATGTAATCCTTACAATATTGATCTTTAAATTTGTTTAAATTTTATAAATTTATTTTTATTAGACCATTTATGGCTTCTTCTAGAAAAAGAAAAATATTGACGAAAAAATTAAAGAATTATAGGGAGAAAAACCTATATAATCCTCTTTCAGGTCTTAACAAATTGTGTTCTAGAGATATGGTTAAAAGTGGGCTTGCACTTCCAAATGGCAATAGTTGAAGGGGAAAATTTCATATCTAACCAAATATATACCATGACCCTACATTCAAATAGCCATTGAACATCTTCACATATGCTAGCCAAAATTTATCCAATATAAATATGTCTAAGTTGATTCTATTTCTAAAAAGTAGTTAAGAAAAGGAGAAAATTAAGGAGCTCAACTTCCATCCAATAAGGAGAAAATTAAGGAGCTCAACTCCCACCCAATATCCTCTTTTTATTCATAAAATTTTCTGTTTTAATTCATACCTCGTGGAGTTACTGATTTACATTATTATCTCATTCTCAATATTATTAATTTTATTCATAGGATATATCAATGATATGCATCTGATATACAATCCACACATAGTGAACATATATATCAATTACTTCTTTCTTTATTATACAAAAGTTATGCATATGTTGTATATCTTCCCAATATACATCACTCCAATGTATTGAATATACATTCATATAAATCAATTAAGTTTCCACATTTTGAGCTGCTATTCATATTTAATGCATATATTATATGTATATCTCAATGATGTAAAAGATGAATATGCAGTAAATTAATATGGTATGATATTAACACATACACATTAAGAATGATATTAGCACACCATTTTTGTCTCAAAACTAAAGCTTCCAAACTGTACATATATATTTCGCTGATATTTTTATTATTATAGCATGTAATCAAATCCTCTTCACTATGTTTGTAGAAATAATCCATGTATATCATATGCATATCGAGTAAAGCGAGGTCAACCATCACACCTTTACCAAGAATCTTCATTGAAGACATTGGAGAAGCAACGTTTGATCCTCTTTGAACAAGATCAAAATTGCTCTAGATAATTATTCCACAAAAAAAATGTCAATTTCGTGAGCTGCTACTTAAAAATCAAAGGAAACTAAAGCAAGATAATATTTGAATATTTCACTGGTATTGCATATATATATATATATATATATATATACACACACATATTCATATTCAGAAAATATCAATGATACACAAATACATTGGTATACTCAAAACATATCAATAAGATATATCAATAAACACAAATAAACTAGCAATATACAAATAATATGTGCTAACGTAACATCAAATATGCATTATCTTAAATAAAATATTAAAGTAATATGCAACGAATATACAATCTAGATACACCTAGTATACATCTTTATGTTACGCCCTTTTCAATCACCATCGCACCTTCATTTTGACATCATAGTCATAAAAAAAACTTTGTAGATTCTCCGTGATATTAGCCTCCATTGAGTGCTTTGAGCGAAAAAGAAAAAGAGAAGAGAGGATGAAGGTTTTTTCCATGGAGTTTGAAGAGGGAAAGAGGATGGTACTGAACCAGATTTAGTGCTTCGTAGATATTTAGATCGGAGAAGAAAAAATTTGCTAGACTAGAAAAATATTCAGGATAGATCTTAAAATAAAAAGAATAAGAAAAGGAGAATGAGAAGAGGAGTTACTTAAAAAGAGGAGTTAATTGATTGTAAGAATTAACGTGTGTAGTTGTTTCAGGCGCAGTAATTTTAAAAGTTACTATTATCTAATTAATGCCAATTTACTTAAAAAGAGGAGATAATTGATTGTGAGAATTAATTAGATTTAAACATTTAAGTGGATATGCAGAATATTAACTCATTACCCATTAAATCCCACAAATATAGGCTTTAAACTAGGTAATTCTGATGTGAGAAGTAATGGCCATAATAAGTGGAATGCCTATAGTTAAATGTCTAGATAACATAAATAATGAATAATGTATCCATTTTATGTTAGGAAGACTTAAAAAGGTCTACTCAATGTAAAATTCACTAGTTGAAGGCACATTTTCTAAACTATGACCCAGGGCAACTAATTTGCCTTTTTGACCTCCATAATAGTAATTTATCAAAAATAGCCTCTGTTAGGTTTAATAAATAAATTTCAAATGGAAATATTCTTATGAATCTTATAATGACGCTTGTATCCTCATTTTTCCTTACTCGTAAGTATTGCCTAAGAGACAACACTTGCCTTTGACCCCCTCTTGCTTAGGCAACACTTGCCCTTGAATATCTTCTCATATTCTCCCAAACAACTTGAAGTGTTGCCTAGGCAGCACTTGCCATTGAAATTCTTGCCTAGCAACACTTGCTGTTGAAAAATTCTTGCTAGACAACACTTTCTCTTTGACTTCATTCCCCGTTCTTTAAGATAACTTAATGTGTTGCCTATGGACGAAGTGGAGGCTATTTTGATAAAAAATTGTCTTAAATGGGAACAAACTCTTAGAACCAGTCAATTTTAAGGACACCGGGATATATATATATATATATTTTTTTTTTTGGATAATTACACTAAAAGACAAGCAAAAGACTTACCAAAAATGACCCATATTTCTGAATCTTACCCGACCTGTCACCATTTTCCCAAAATAGCCGTCTGCCGCAAGTTTAAACAATTTTATACACATGTATCAAAATTGTATAAGTGTGTATATGCAAGTGAATAAATCTGTGTATTAAGGATGTTTATATGAATTTTTACTTTTTTATGTATATTTTTGTATTTCTCTCATTGCTACGCATTTATCTATGTACATTCATGTATAATCTACTTTTTGGAGGGAGATTTGTGTGTATAAACTTGTCCAAAGCAATGATTTAGACGCAACAAACAATATAAATTCAGTAAAATATAAAAAAAGTAATGACACCACTGGCGGGGGAGAGTGTCCGCCACGGGCTTAGTGGCTGGGGACGGGGAGATTTGGTAGTTAGGGTATTTTTTATGAAGGAGTGCTAAAATTTGTAATTTTAGGGATGTGTGCTATACATGAAAAAAATATGGCATTCTGTTTGTAATTTTAGATAGTGGGCTGACTACTACTACTACTACTTCTACTACTACTACTACTACTACTACTTCTTCTTCTTCTTCTTCTTCTTCTTCTTCTTCTTCTTCTTCTTCTTCTTCTTCTTCTTCTTCTTGGAAGAGCACCTATGAGTTTATGGGCTTGGGGAAGTGCATGAATAGCCACTTTTGGCTCGCCTTTACAGTTGGAGGCATTTTTTAAAAATACTTTTAGTTTTTAGTCACCTGTGGGAACTTCAATTTTTGTGGGCTGAACTTCGTATATTAAGACCTTGTGAAGTTCAACTTCAGTACACAAGGGCTGAGCTTTTAGCATAGAATACGTAAACTTCAACCCTTGTGGGCTGAAGTTGAATTTCATAAGGTCTTAACATATGTAGTTCAGTCCACAAGAATTGAAGTTCCAAAAAGTGATTTGTTTTGCGCAACCAAGAAAAAAGTGACCTTAAACCAAATAGCAGTGACAAAAGTGGTACCTGGACGAAATTTTTACTAGGTTTGGCTGATGGATCATTTATGTAACTGTACAATGTTAGAAGTCGTCGGATGCCCTATGATATTTATTTATTTTTTTTTTTTTGGCTCTAAAAAATAAATTTGTTCATTTCTAAGTCACTGATGAATCTATACATAAAATTTATACACATGAAATGCAGTAGGTATACGACACTCATGCAATTGACATACAATTTGAGATAGTAAAAACACCAACCATACAATAGCAACATCAACTGTATACCTGTGTGTTTACGAGAGATACAATAGATATATGATTATACAGTTGATATATGCCCTTGCATATACTCGTATATTTACTATATGTCCATTGTTCGTCTTATGTATCACCGTACATATTGTTGAAGAAAATGTACATACAATCCTCACAATTTTTTTGGTAATGGCAACTGGAAAAGAGAGATAGAGATTGAGAAGGATATGTTGGGTATCTCACACTCTTTTTAGTTTCTCAATATTTTGTAGTACAACAACAAAATATCCAGTATAATCTCACAAGTGGGGTCTAGACAGAGTGAGATGCACGCAGGGGCGGATTTATATATAGTATACCGGTGTCGTCCGACACCACTCGATCAAAAATATTTGCTAAATATGTATATAATTATAATAAGCAGACATAGAAATCTAGTTATAACTAAAAAGAATGAAATTATAGAAATAAAGAAAACGATAGTGCAGTTGGTTGAAGATCTTGTAATTTGACTTTGAGGTCCGGAGATGTAGTGCCAGCAGCTACAACTTTTATTTTCACTTTTGTTTAGCTAAATGACTAGGTTTACTATAATAATCCTACATAAGGACTACCAACTAAACCTACTAGGCCACAATCAAAACTATTGAAAACTTGAATTCATTTATAGTGAGTGATTTATTTTTTTGTTCACTTCTTTAAATTCCGACACCATTAATAAAAAATTCTGCATACGCCATTGGATGCACACAGACCTTACTCCCAACAAGGTGTTGAGGCTATTTTCGATAGACCCTCGGCACTTTTGTTTAGCTAAATGGATAGGTTTACTATAATAATCCTACATAAGGACTACCAACTAAACCTACTAGGCCACAATCAAAACTATTGAAAACTTGAATTCATTGTGATTTATTTTTTTGTTCACTTCTTTAAATTTCGACACCATTAATAAAAAATTCTGCATATGCCATTGGATGCACACAGACCTTACTCCCAACAAGGTGGAGAGGCTATTTTCGATAGACCCTCGGCTAGAAAAATATTTCGAATACATGATGAAAACAAAAAAATTAAGAAATATTATGATAGATCAAATGCTCACATAAAAACAACAACCAAAGCAAAAAGAAGATGCCAATAACGTTAAAGACACAATAGAAGATAAAACTACTATATATAAGGAATATAAAGCAAATATGTTAGCAATCATGCGCCTACCACCTAATCTTCTACCCTAATCTGCGATCTCCACACTTTTCCATCAACAATCATGTTTTTTGGTGATCTGAAAGTGAGCCATGTCCCGTTTTATCACATCGCCCCAATATTTCTTTGATATATATTTTGTAGTATATTTAAAATATGCCGCTATTCTGTTTAAGTAGAAAAAATATTTTTATTTTTAACAAATGAAATCCCCAAAGTTACCTTCAGTGTAAGATTTTCATTTTTCAATTTCTAGGCCCTGACCGTAGTTTAGATGGAGAGATGTATAATGGTCGATAGCAGGTGCGGTTTTACTTGGTGGGTACCGGGTGCCACGGTACCCGCAAGCTTCGGCGGAATTTTGTATATATACGTGTATTTTTCAGCAAAATAGTACAAATATTAAAGTTGGCACCATTGTAAACACTGGTTATATGCTAGTACTTTCTACCCAATGATTGGGGTTCGAATCCGCCAACCAACAATTTTTTTAATTTTCTTTCTCTTATAACAGCAAGTACACACAATTCTCAAGGCCATAGGTTGTGTGCACTTTCCACGTGGGCTTCTCTTTTTTTTTTCTTTTCCCCTTTTATTTTTTAATAATAATCCCTCCTTCTCTCTTATTGTTTCTTTTTGTTGTAGTCTTCATTTTTTAAATTATTTTCATTAAACTTTATTGCATGAGAAACTTATTTTTGATAAAAATTTTGAATTGATTTTTTATTATACTACATTAATCTATATATATTGTAGAATAATTTGAAGAATATTATTTTTACAGATTTTTAAAAAATCAAATAATTACTTAATAGATCTTTTCAGTTAATTCTTATAAGTTTTTGTTGTGCAAGAATTGCCATAAAACTGACATTTAGGATGACAGATTGTTGAAAAAAATTAATTTTGTAAAACTAAAAATATATAGCAACAAAGCTACTATTAAGTAAATTTTCTAATGGACACCTTTTGGAATATATATATGTATGTATGTACGTATATGTGTGTGGCATTTTTCATAATATATAGATATTTAATAAGTGTGAAAAAGTAACTAAATTAAATATAATTTATTTGTCTATTGCGAAAACCAAAAAAAATTAATAAACCTAAACCGAAGTAACAAAAAACTTCTCGACGCGACCCGTTTTTTGTATTCGATCTTTGCGGTAAAGGTAGACACCAAAATCGGCACCCACAACCTTCAAATTCTGGATCCATCTCTGGTCGATAGTAATAAAATTTTGTCATTAGCTAATAGTGTGTAGGGAAGATATAACCAGGACTCACAGAATTTAAACTCCTGACACTGTTATTGTGGTCTCTAGATTACTAAGTTGTTCAGGAGGATGACAATCAAAATTGTCTGCATGTTAATGCTTCGTCTTCCGTGTCTCTTATGTTAATTATGTGACGTAGTTTCTGAGGTGGAAGTCACATATTTTATTCTATTTAAAGAAACACAAATTTATTTAGAGTATAATTAGTCCTAAGCAACTTTTTGTTTATAGAACAATGAAAATATGCTGATAGGTAGCTGCGTATGTAGCTTACCATATTGTAGCTAGTTAGGTCTTAGGGGAGATTGCTTTCCAAAAATAGTTCCAACTTTTGGTATGTGAATTTTTTTTTTTAAATGCTTGTTTATGTACATATATGCTGATTCCCATCATGGTAGGACATTAGTTTGAACTTTGAAGGACACGAAGATAACTAGGAGCCTTGTTATTTCGACTGATACTCCAAACTTGTCATACTCAGTGTAGATACATTTTAGGGATTTTTTTCTTGAAATTCAAAATATTTACAAGTCATATCTATTAAAAATTACACTACCAATAAAATTAAAATTATTTACTCAACCTATTCATTTATTACTGTATACTTCTCTTATACGTTATGAGTGTATACATTTATGGTATACTGCATAAATTATACTATACAAGTCTGTATGGATAGAGTGAATAAATAGTTTATGGGTACGAGTGGTAAATATGAAACTTATGGATAGAGATGGGTAAATATTTTGATTTTGATGGATATTTTCTTAAACCTCCCATAATTTTATGTACCATAAATCATCCAAATAATATTTACACACAATCTATCTTAAAATATGATGAATACAAGCCAAATTAATTGATATAACAAGTGAAGGTAACTTGATAGTGCAAATATTTTTTACATTATCATTATATATTTTAAACCTTTTTTTAGTATGTGTTCTAAAAAAATTTCACAAGAAGACGACACGAGCGGAAAACACTTATGTCCTTCGTGTCTGTTATGTTCCACCTGTTTAAATGAAAGAAAACAATATGATTCTGTTCCCATGACCTTCACTAATGTGCTATTTTATTTCCCTCGAAAGTAGTAAAACATCGAACCAAATTAGTGGATAATTATTTAAACTATGGATCCCCATCTCTTGTGTTTTCTGCTCATCCAAAATTATATTATTCACCGCATATAATCTAAATGTTTTTTTAGAGAGTTGGCCATACAAAATTGAAACATTACTAGAAACCCAGAACAGTTAAGTGGCAAAATCATTGCGAATCCACAATATTGTAGTTAAATGTAACCAAACCATAGAATATTCAACAAGATGTACACAATTTTGTATTTTATCGTTTCTTCGATAAAGTTAGAGGAAAAAGTAGCAGTCGTCTTGCCAATAACCTATACTTTGATGACAAAGTAGAATATGGATGATCGCTTTGGTAATAACAATTGGTCTCAACTATACCTAATATGTGTGTTATACAATTTACTACATAAAATACTCAATTACCAGACAAAAGATGCTAGCATTTGACCTTAAAACGAATTGAAAAATTATGTAGAGGGAGGTTCACTTTTACCACTAAACTATACCCGCTACAATTGCCAAGCAAGTAATTAATCAAGGTGAAACTAAAATGAAACTAGAGAAGCTGTGATTTATCATTCAATATAAATTGACTTCATAAAGGCTGTAAGTTGGTCTACGAAGCACATTCCATATATAGTTAGCAACTGGATCAATAGACTAATTTTTTAAGATTGCTGCTAGAAAAGAAACTTAAGGATCGCCGACTTTAATTTATGTTCTAAAATTCTAAAACGTTGCGTATTCAATCAAGCACCTGCTTATACAACGAATTAAAATAAGCTATGGAGTATTAGAAAGTTACTCATAAAGCCTAGAGCTATAGCTATAGCCTACAAACAAACTTACAAAAGGCTAGAGAGAGCTCCTTATAATATTGAAAAGAAATATTTACTCAAGGAAATAAAAACCCCTTTACGTTTACTGACGCTCCTTTCAGAATATGTCAAAATATAAGAATAAGCTAAGCACCACTAATATCAACAAGGGTTGGCTAAACATAGATTATTAATAAATCTGATGAAATTGTACATATATAAGAAGCAAATCTTATACGACAAAAGTACGTGGAGACTAATAAAGAAAGATAGTACTTTTTTTACAATAAAGCGCTGCACTTTTTTTGACGATCGATAGAAACTATATTTAAAACGAAATATTAACGTTGTAAAAGACAGACATTGATTAACCAATAGCTAACATCGTTTACAATCATATAAGGAAGTTTTTAGACAGTGTTTATAACTCAACCAACTTTATGCGATTGAATCTTGAAATGTCGTATCCACCTTCCTATAAAAGCTGAATTAACTTGAGAAGGTGAATGTTGGAAGGGGACCCAAGGCCTGGGAAGCATGCATCATGTGAACAAGATCTTCAGAAATATTATTTCAGAAATATTCAAGTGTCATCTCTTATGGAGAAGTGAGTTGTAGAACATAGTCTCATGACTCATAGAAGCCTAAAATCTCAACTGTTATGATAGCGGGCCACCAACAATGGTCTAAAATCTCCATATTACCTACTAAAGAGCATTGATGTAATCCTAGAGAGGAACAACTTAATTAATGAAGTATAATTAAGTAAAAAATTTTAAGCTAAACATATGAAGGAAGTGAAAAATGTGGAATTATTCAAAAGAAGTAGGGTGTTGTGTTGCGTATACATCAAGTAAGTTTTATTCCAAAATATTGCTGCAAATATATAATATAGATGAATAATATCCATATACACATATAGAGGTGTCGAAGTAAGACTTGAGAGGCAGAGCTAACTTGAGAAGCAGCTATCAAAGAGACCACTGTAGTACTTGACAAATTTAATTGGATAATCATTGCCATACTGAAGAATATCATTATGTTGATGGTGCCAAAGTTGCCCATGAAATTCAAAGGGGACCATTGACGGTTGTCACTTACATTTATAACAGAACATGATCAATTATATTACTCTATTCCGCCCAGCTAGGGCTAATATATTCCTAAAATTTCAGTCTCTTTAGTTATCAGACGATGAGCTTGCAAGTTGTAATACCACCATCTTGTAGCATATATAACTTTGGAAGCACTGCTAATATATATAGGAACTAATTGCATTACGTTCGCAACTGTTGATGCCTACATTGGGTAGCATAGTTCCACACTTCCAGTTTCATCATCTGTCAAGAAAGGAATAACACCGTGGGGGGAATTCTGAATGTATTCACACTTATAATTTTCGATCCTTTACATTTAATATGCTTATCATATTCTGTGAGCAGGAAATGCTTTAATTTATAAATGTATAAATTCTGTTATCCATTTACAAGCACGTAACGTATTTATTACGTTTAAGCCCTAATTGTTTTTAGTATTAGATGGTTGATAAGTAACTAGACCAAGGTTTGTCATGCCTTTATGTACTTGTTAAGGGTAATTCGAGTTATTGTACTAGATGAAGGTAATCTTTCAAATATTAAGGAATTTTGTTCTATTTTCTTTTTTGGGACTTCCCTTTCCTTATTTTTCTTAAATTCGAATTTCTTATGGATCGATGATGTGCACAAATAAGAGGGATTACATGCATTATTCTTCCTGACCCAAGCGAAAGAGTCCATAGTCAATTGCTCCTACTTGACATGCAGAAATTCTTTTTCGTTTAGTTCTTTCCTTTTCGAAATATGTACATGGCAACAACATACTTGATCTCTTACGATCAATCGCAAGCTGAATATGAGATATGACACTATAAATATTTCTTCTATTTTATTACCGACCTTTTGTATTATATCTTACTGTTTTTCTTGTGAAAGAAAAATGTAACAAAAAGAATATTCATAATGAGCTATAAAATGAATTTCGTAGAGCTCGAACCATGTGAACGTAGTAGAAAGGCACATACATAAAATACCTAAAAGAGTTAAAGAGAAGACTTCAAAACTAAATTAGAAACCACATAATGGCCGGGGAGATATTCTCCCAAGTTGTTGGATATTGGAGAACGGTACTATTCCTAATTTAACCTACCCCAAATTAAAGGGACATATATAGTGCGTTCTAAAAGACAAAATATATATGGTCTTATTATGTCTTAGAATATGCTGCCCTAGTGCCCTTAGATTCTCATTTACCATCCTACTCAGCAACTTAAACAAATTTGTCTTAGCAGAATTCCCAGATGATTGGGATAATATCGTATAGTAGGATCTCAGCTGTCACAACTTCTATAAGATTTAGAAACACTTTTCATCATGTCAAGCACAGTCATAAAATATCACACAGAGATTCCATTCGACCTCCTTTTTCAACTGTCCCAACTCTATACTAAACTAACTAGCTAGAGCCTATAGCTACAGTTCACCACCAAGAAATATGGCTGAATTGATGTGATTTATACGCCCTTAATTAATTAGAAGCGAGGGTGAATCCTGTGAATGATGAAGTAGTTGCTCGTAAGGATCACATGCAGTGCTTTCCCCTTTAAATAAATTATACACTGCGATAATTCAAACTAATTGAGTATGTTGGTACCGGATACTGCATGATTAAATGAAAAAAATCTAGGTCCTAGAGAAAATATTGGTGCTCTAAGATGGAGAAATTAAAGAGTTATGATATAGTACGGAGGTATCGTGAATCTGAGTTGTCCCAGCCCACTATATAATTTTGCAAGAGGTATTAAAAGAAAGTGAAAACAATTATAAATTGTAAAGTTGAATATTTTGTTAACTGATCATCAAAGTGATTGGACCTCGTCCTGGCCCTTGTAGTCCCCTTACAGAGAAAAGAGAAAAAGGGCACCCCAATAACAACCCTACCCTCTCGATTTGGGAAAGAAGAAGAGGATGAGAAAATATACAGAGACTGAGTGGTCATATCTTTAAGTATTTCTGAATGGGGTTGGTCACAATAGCAATCATGAACAGGAACTGTCATGGTGGCTAGCTAGCTAGCTAGCAAAGTACTTGTGCAATATTGCAATGGTTTTCAAGATTCGTATGAGGAAGAAATCCCTCTATGTGATGCAACTACCATGACTGCCCTTGTAAACATTATTGGACCATATTAGCTAATATTGCATGGACCACACTTTAATTTATGTAGTACTGCATATTCACTTGTTTGGCAGAATCGACTCAATTTGTGATTAAAAACTAGATTTTGAGCGTTACTCTAAACTCATTAGCATATCAGGTGCAGATGTTAATTGTTATGACCATATATAAGGGAACCAAATCACCTATCTACCGACAACAAGCAGGTATGACATCCGAGAAATTTTATTAAATATCTTACATGTTATGTCATATTTGTGTGAGACTCTTAATTATTTGATAAATGAACTAACAGTTATTTACTTTAATTTTAAAAAAAATTGGCAACTTTTAGTCCATATTTATGTATCTTTTTTAAGATTCTTGATTAAAAGAGTAAATAGTAATAACATTAAAATAAATATGGCAAGAAAATATGATGCATAAACATGTACAATTTCCGATTTTTGATTTCAAAACGGGTCTGATTTCCGGTTTTCGATTTTCTCTAATTATATTTTTAATTGCAACAGTATTGAACTCTATCCCAGGAGGTATATGTGCTTCAAATTTTCAATTTTCTTGATTCTAACTTTATTATATAATTGTATCAACAATATACCAATGAGTTCTTTTATTTCTTTATTAAATATTTTAAATCATTGTTGTAGATAAAATGTTCTAATCAGTGTCAATCTTTACCACTTCACATTATGCTAACAGAATAACTTCCTCTTAAAACATACTACAAAAATAAAAAAATAATTACAATTACTATGTAAATGAAGGTTTGCTAATTCGCAGTAAAATATTTGCACATATAGAACAAGTAAACTAGATAAAGTACTATCATTCTTTCAAATATCTTGCCCAACTAATGGTAGTTAATTGAATAGTGCGACATATTGAAGTCTTACTTTTAACATCGAATGTCCCGTTTGCAGCAAGTAAGATATCCATACTCTTTGAAAATAAATAAAACATAAGTCTGTTGTTCTTCAAATTAAAAGCAGAAAAAAGAAATATACAACTTATGGAATAGATTGAAAGTAACAGAAATTACTTGTTTATGCATATGTTTTCTTATCATATTTATTTTAATATTATTACTATTTTGGTCTTTCAATTAAGAATCTTATAAAGGATAAATATAGATTAAAAGTTGCTATATAAATTTTTCAATCTTAAAGTAAATAAGTGCAACCCACAAGTCTACTTGCCAAATAATTAAGAGCTTCAAACAAATATGACATGGCGTGTGACCCATATTATACAATGCTAACCGACGAGTACTAGTAAGAAATTAGCATGGATGCTAGGTTAGCATTGTATAATGTGATGGAGGGACTAATTTCTTACTAGTACTCATCGTTCCACCTATCCACCTAACCATCTATAGATTATGTGTGGTATTTTATCCCTGATATGGCAGTAAGTTTGATATGTATAACCATTTTATAAAATACTCCTATTTTAATACCATAGTTACAAAATTAACCCAATGGAAACATTACATCCTAAATTGGAGATAGAAGTATCTCTAAAGTGATACCCCAATTATTTTAGGTTCAAATGTACTATAACTTACAGTAGCTAACAATTTGAATTATTTAAAAAGTGGGAGTACTATAAGATATAAAAATTTATAATTCAAATTATTTAAAAGACATATAAAAACATGACGGCAAAGAAAAACTGCTTGATCTTAGAAATTTAAATTATGACATATTTTTGGAATGGAGGGAGTAAAATGTTTACCTTCTCCAAAAAAAAAAAAAAAAAAAAAAAATCCTTTCTAAAATTTTATTTAATTCAAAGAAAGAGGAATCACATTCGGTGGTATGCCAACCTCGTGTCAGTCGAAGGGGGATTTCAAGTCTCACCTACAATAACCAGGCCACTTGTATTATAGTTTGCTTTTGATAAATCTGTTTGTCATGTAGTATTTTCTTTTAATGCATTACGACTGTCTATTATCCATTGTATTTGTCAGCACTTAGATTTTCTTCTGTTCAAATCATTAATGTCAAGAGCGTACTTATATCACTATACCATTTCCTTAAAAAAAGTTTACAGAGTCACCAGTGCAGAATGGTATGGACCTCTCCAGCACACAAACACACACCCATCACCGGTGACTGATGAAACTTATAGACTCAAATTCATCCGTACCTTGTATCTTCAATGCGGAATGTATGTGTGTTTGTGTTCTCATGCCTAAAATATGCCGAACAGGTTAAACAAATAAATTTATAAGAGATCACAAGCAATAAGATATATTACGAAGAAATATGTAGAAAACAAGAAAAATAGGAATTGTATTCCTTGAGAAATAGAGGATTTCTACAAGAATCTCTTGTCTGTCGAGTACAATGAGAGAGGGGGTATTTATATGATTAGATTTACCCTGATCCTAATTATGTTAAAGACTAATTTATAGGTCTTAGGCCTGTTACAAGAGACGGTGATACCACTACTAGAAATTAATGATTCAGCGTCAAAGTTTGGAGACGGAATTCCGTCTCTGACAGTCCTTCGCTTTTAAGCGCGTCGTTGGACTGCTTGGAGACGGAATTCCGTCTCCAAATGCAAAAGTAGCTGACACACTGACACATTGTTGGAGACGGAATTCCGTCTCCAACAATGTGTCAGTGCGCGTGAACTTTTGCATTTGGAGAGGGAATTCCCTCTCCAAGCACTAAATCAATTAAATTAATTTAGTGCTTGGAGAGGGAATTCCCTCTCCAATCATTAAAATTAATTTAATGCTTGGAGAGGGAATTCCCTCTCAAACATAAATTATATATATTATTTATATTATTTAGAGACGGAATTCCCTCTCCAATTAAAATTTTAAAAATTATTTTTGTTGTTTAGAGACGGAATTCCGTCTCTAAAAAAATTATTTAATTTTTTTTGGTTAGTTAGAGACGGAATTCCGTCTCTAACTATACAAATCCTGCTAAACAAAAATATTAGAAATTCGGTACAAAGCAACCAAATACCAAAAACAACCTGTTTAACATAAAATACCTGTTTAACATAAAATAAAGCCACCACGGCCAATAAAACAATTCAACATGCATATTGTTTCATCATTAACCATTCAACACAAATAAAAACTAAAGGATTTAATTAGTAACATGTTCACAACTTAACAAACCGTGAGAGTACTAATCCGCTCCTTGGGACGGGCCACTTCCTTGCTCCTTATCTCTCCAAATCTTTGCCACAATTTCCTGTAATTTCTTCACATTCTCACGGTCTTCCATCCGTTGCCTTTCACTATCTACTAGCCTTTGCTCCATATCCGCCAATCTTGCTCGCAACTCATCATCCCCAGCTTGTGGTACATGTGAAGAAGAAGAAGAACAACTAGCATTAACAATACCTACACGAGAAGGCTTCTTGTACCTCGAAGGACCAAGGCCATAGGCTCGATTTTTGCTAGTATAGCCACCACCCGCCTGAACGAACATTGCATTTTCTTCATCCTGGGTGGGTTTAGGAGAGCCTTCAGCGACTTGTGACCCTTGGCTCTCAAGCCATTCTTGGTGTAAAGCTTTGTAGTTCTCCTAAAATACACGACGCGATTAGAATAATTAATTAAAGAATAATTTAAAAAAAATAAAATTATTTATGATATCTCACCTCTAGTTGTTGTGCACGTGGCTCGACCCATCCCACCTCATTTCCATGTTCGTCATATAAATAATGGAACAAACGGAAAAATTCATAATCACTAACTTTTCCATGTTCCGCTTCCTACACAATGCAAATTTGTTAATGCTAAATCAAAATGGTTTTAAGTTTTTAATTTAAATAAAAATTAGATTGACTTACATATCGTGCCCGATGGGTGGCCAAACTAACAGAACCACAAGTGTGCTTCGATCCTCCCCTTGCGGATGCTCTGTTTTTCTTAGCCTGCTCGCTCTGGGCTAAGAATTCAGGTGTTTCCCAATAAATTTTGAGTTTATCCCAATTTTGTTGATAAATCCATTTGGGAACTTTACCCTTTGTTCTGTATTTTGATAGGGAATCACTTAGCCTTTTAGCCGCCTTTTTTTCAAAAACTGCTCGGACTTGATCATCATATATAGGATCCCACGAACACTTGTCCTGAAACAATAACAATATAATAAGTGAAAACTAATAAAACACATATAATAATCAAATGACAAAAGCATCATAAGTATAGTTAATACCGTAAAAGCTTGAAACATGCGGTTCCTAACAGGTACTGGCACCTTTCCCCAGGTCGGCCAACCATCAGTAAAGTGTGGTGTCATAGATTCAACAACAAGTTTCACCGCCTTGTCCGATGGAACAAACCTGCATTAAATTTAACATACAAAATTATGTTGATAAACATATATATATATTGCATTCAATTCAAAAGTTTATAATTTAAAGGTTAATGAATAAATCTTACCCTTCTTTGCTGTCAGGCATGATAATCAACCTCCCAGACTCATCGAGAGATCCAATACCACCGGGCAACTGAACTGTAGCGCTAGTACGCTTTTTCCTACCCTTTCGCGCTGTAGTGGTGACAGATGGAGAGGACCCTGGCTGACTCTCTGGTACGGGTGTACTCGAACTGGGGCATGCCGATGATGATGCAGATGGAACAGTACTCGAAATGGAAGGTGTAGCAGATGGCAAACTATGTGGATGCATACTAGGAGTAGGTATCATCATCAGCTGTGAAGGGCCCGGTGCGCCGAATGGCTGAAATGTAGGGGCCCGTACATGCACAGACTGAGGGGATGTGCCTACCATAGGCATGGAATGGAAAGAGGGACCAGCAGGCTGGCCAAACTGATAGTGTTGCCCCATATGTGGCATGGTCTGTGCAGATATACTAGGGGCCTGTGGCTGATGGAATAGTGGGTTACTAGGGAGACCAGCAAAAAATGTAGGCGGATAATTACCTAGCTGTGAGAGCAACTCAGACGTAGGGGTCATCACCGGAAGTGGAGGAGTAGTATGACCTGTGGAAGTATGGCCACCACGGGTCTTAGGTCCTTTCCTACCTCGACCGGACATATCTGCAAATTAATGTGTATAACATTATTGTTAAATTATGTTGTATATTAATTTTTTAATTAACTAACTAAATCAAACTCCCTACATTTATTTTATTTGTCATGTTCAATAACATTGTTCTTAATTATTTCTTTCTAATTATTCTTCAATTAAATTTATCTACTTTATATTATTTTTCTAACTATTTCTAGAACTAATGACATTTAATTTCTAATAATCCACTCTAACAAATATTAAACGAGTATACAAACATGATAGCAATTTTAAATCAATGCAACAACTTATAGCAATTTTTCTAGCAAACTATAGGTGTATAACATTATTGTTAAATTATGTTGTATATTAATTTTTTAATTAACTAACTAAATCAAACTCCCTACATTTATTTTATTTGTCATGTTCAATAACATTGTTCTTAATTATTTCTTTCTAATTATTCTTCAATTAAATTTATCTACTTTATATTATTTTTCTAACTATTTCTAGAACTAATGACATTTAATTTCTAATAATCCACTCTAACAAATATTAAACGAGTATACAAACATGATAGCAATTTTAAATCAATGCAACAACTTATAGCAATTTTTCTAGCAAACTATAGGTGTATAACATTATTGTTAAATTATGTTGTATATTAATTTTTTAATTAACTAACTAAATCAAACTCCCTACATTTATTTTATTTGTCATGTTCAATAACATTGTTCTTAATTATTTCTTTCTAATTATTCTTGAATTAAATTTATCTACTTTATATTATTTTTCTAACTATTTCTAGAACTAATGACATTTAATTTCTAATAATTCAATCTAACAAATATTAAACAAGTATACAAACATGATAGTTGGGGTGTCAAAGTTGGTATTGGGGTGGGGAAAATGGGGGTCGAATTCATGGATAGAAAAAATGGGGAGGGAAAAATAATTTGAATTATAACTAAAAATAATGGGGAAAATGAAGAAAACACTTACTTGAATAAGTTGGGGATGTTTTTGCCGGGGATGGAAGAAGTTCGCCGGAGGCAGTGATGGCCGGAGCAGTGAAGACGAGTTCGCCGTGGGGGGGGGGGGGGGGGTTTGGGTTTTTTAATTTTTTGGAGAGGAGAACTGAATGTAGAAGAGAGAAGTGGAGCGGGTTAATTATTTTGGGTTGGAGACGGAATTCCGTCTCCAACCAAAAAGTAAAAAGTGTGTCAGTTGATTGGAGACGGAATTCCGTCTCCAATCACTGACACACTTTTTACTTTTTGGTTGGAGACGGAATTCCGTCTCCAACCCAAAATAATTTTATTATTTTTTTATTCGTTGTGTGGTTGGAGAGGGAATTACAGTGTTTGGAGACGGAATTCCTTCTCTAATCAATTAGAGAGGGAATTCCGTCTCCACCTTCTTTGTAGCTTTTTACCCGATTTCTAGTAGTGTACAAAATAAACCTAACTAGGATACATTACTCATAAGGCGACTGGATATGTGCCTTTATACTCTGGGCCCGTGCTTTATGAGCGGTCATGGATATCGAGCAGGCGTATATCCTCAGCGCTTGTTGGCTTATAGAGTAAGTTTAGTATTCGACAGCTGGACTTGTATTTCCGTATAGGTGGAGTATATTTACCCACAGTCAATCCCCCTCTCCCCCCAACTTGTTGAGTGTTGTCGTAAGTAGTCAGGAAGTGAAAGAAGTGTGAGTGAAATGAAGAGATGCTTCTCTGACTATTTTCCACTTTCTCAAGTCTCGAGGACTACTTTTACCGATTCAGACGTTTCATCATTTTCAAAATTCCATGTGTTCGTGCCTCATTGGCTTCGCTAGTCTAATGTGTCTTTCTAATGATTCTTGTTCTCCATGTCATTACTATGTCAGATCTCTTCGTATCCCTTGCCATAATTACCTTAGATCGTTTCAAATTTCATCCTTATCTTCTACCTCTATATAAAGGCTCATTTTTTAATACCTTATCCATCATTCCCACTTTCCTTCACTGATAGAAATTCTTCTCCTGCTGAGACTTGGTTCTCTTCTTCTTTTCTCATAGAGATGAATTCTTTTACTTTCATCTCTATTGTCTTCAATCTTGGCCTCTTAACTTTCCTAAAATGTCACCATTTTAGAGATCAGATCATGTCTAAGAAAATTAAAAACTTGGGCACAGATGATCACCTTTCCTCTCATCTGTTCGCCGAAGATTAAGGAAAGGTAGTTGTTTGTTCCACGAGTCCTAGTTAAAATTCTGATGACATTTTCTGGAATTGCGTCATAATTAAATGTGCACCACCTATGGTGTATTGATTTTCTAATACAAAATTATCACGACTATTTTCTTGTCATATGGAACAAGTTTGCCTGGTCTTCATGGTCGTCATGAGGCTTCTGCTCTGAGTCGCTTCCAAGTCCTTAACGGTTGCTCTGACATTGAATGGCCCATGACCCGCTGCCTTGTTCCATTCCTTTGCCAACGTTGGAGTTCAATTTCTCACTGTCGTCAGGTTATTGAGGCTTTAATCTCTATACTTGTAGGTGGCTCATGAGTTACTTCTCTTTTCGGTCATCGTGGTCCAATATCTATTGTCACGTCCTTTCAGTTGTTGGCGATAGTTTGCTTCGAGAGGAAGTTCATCTCTCATGTAGACCTTCTAGCTTCGACCTTCTCCTTTTCGATGGGTTCTCGTACGGGCCTGGCTTAGAGGTTTGCTTCAACCTCGACTGGCTAGAGTTCATTCTTCAAGGCTCTCTTTGAGCTCCTTTATCACAAAGATCCTATACTTGCTCTAGAATTTCTAGTGCCTATGTTGTGGAAATCGCACTAATATTACTGCTCGGGCATTGGAAGGGTTGAAAACTCCATGCTAAGGGCATGCTAAAATCGAAGGTGAAGGGCTCTGGACGGAGCTTGCGACTGTAGGCAACTCATGATACTTTTCAGCTAGAGTCCCCGGGGACCGTATTATAGTTTTGAGACAACTTTTGTAATTATTACTGTAATATTAGTATAGTTGCATATTGTAGCCTTCAGGCCTTTTATATTAATAGAGTAAATTATCATTTACCAGATTTATTTTACACTTCATGTCTTGACACTTATTATTGGAATATTTCGTATTATGAAGTGTCTTTGCACCTAAAGACGAGCATCTTTACTTACTTGTTGAAGTCTTAGTTGCGCCTGTATAATACAGATTTTTAAGTTGCATTTATAGATGACGTCTTTATGTAGGGAAAATCTTGTGCCCCAAGGGGACGACTTTAGTCTGTTGTCATTAATAAGATATTTTTGCACCCATAGAGTACAGTTGTGTTTTCTCACTCGAGTGTGTAAGTCCTGTGCGGGTGAGCGTCCCATCACATATAAGTGCAAGTGTGGAATTGATAATTTCAACATACGTAATTGTCTGGTGGCATAACTAAAGTTGATCTAGTAAAGCGAGTTAATAACTTCAACTCAAATGGCCAAGGTCTAAAATTGGATCAAGATGATCGTAAAAACTGATTAAACTAAAATAATAGTTTTATTAAATAATGAAGGCTCAAAGGCCGAACAATAAGAGTCAAATATTCTTCAACGAATAGTAAGTGGGACTAGATACCCTTTTATAAAAATAAAGTAAAGGAAACAATAACAGAAATATCCATCCTAATTGATAGGGCTTTCACGCATATTAGGAATACTATTTCTTGAGCCATTCCACATATTCCAGTTTTTTGGGATGGTGACTCATTCTATGTCCTCAAGGTTATAGGCTTCTTTTCCAGTGGCCTCTATGATTTTATACGGCACTTTCCAATTCGGCGCCAATATGCCTGCACTGGCTTCTTTGGTGCTTTGGATACTTTTTTTAGGACTAGTTCTCCCATGTTGAAGGAACGTAAGTTAGTCTTCATATTGTAGTACTGCTCCACTCGTTGTTTCTGAGCTACTAAATGAACTGCTGCTAGTTCTCGATGCTCATCCAACAAGTCGAATCCGACTTATAGGGTCTCGTTGTTGGGCCCTTCTTCAGCAAATGATCTACGTAAGCTGAGTTCTCTTATTTTGACAGGAATATAGCCTCCACTCCATATGCCAGTGAGAATGGAGTTTCTCAAGTGCTTGCTTTCGACGTTGTGTGATACGCCCACAGGACTCCTGGTAGCTCTTCCGGCCACTTGCCTTTGGCTTCCTATAGCCATTTCTTTAGACTATCCATGATCACCTTATTTAAAGATTCTGCCTGATTGTTTGTCGGTTGGTGGGTTATCCTTTTTATTTTCCACCCCTACAAGAACTTCTCGACCTTGGTCCATACGAACTAAGGTTTGTTGTCGCGGGCAATCTCGGTTGGAACTCCAAACCGGCACATGACGTCCTTTTAGATAAATTGTATTACATCCTACTCTCGAATATTGGCGTAGGATGCCGCCTCAACCCATTTGGTGAAGTAATCAGTCATCCTGAGTAAAAATTTGGCACATTCGAGTGCTTTGGGCAACGATCTTGCGATGTCCATCTCCACTACATAAAGAGCCAGGGCACTATCACCGAATTCAGTGGCTCTGCCGGCTGATAAATCGCATGGGAGAATATTGGAAATTGTCGCATGTTTTAACGAGCTTGTCTATATTGCTCTCAATTCAGAGCCAATAATAACCTGTCCTAATTACTTTTCGAGCCAAAGCTCTTCATCTCGAGTGATTCCCATAGTGTCCCTCGTACATATTCCTCAGAATATAATCAGCTTGTGTCGGGCCTAAGTATTTAACCAGTGGGACGTAGAACATTCTTCAGTAGAACTCTCCTTGGATTAGGCGATATCGTGCCATTTGCATCCTTAATCGCTTGCTTATTTTCTTGTCATAAGGGAATTTCCCCTTTTCTAAGTAATCAATCAGCATGTTGCGCCAATTCTAAATGAGACATGTCGTATTGACTTATAGACGCTTAAGTTCCAAATAGGTCAATGTGATCAGCATGTATGGGTTGTCACGACTCTTGTCTGCAGCTGCTGCTAAACTAGCCAATGCATCGGCTTATGCATTTTTTTCCCTTGGTATTTGAGAAATCTTCCACTAGTGGAAATTCTTGAGGAGGGCTTCCACCCTAGCAAGATACTCCTGCATACAAGCATCCTTTGCTGGGAAGACTCCCTTCACTTGATTGACCACTAGTAGCGAATCGTTGTTTAGGCTGACCTCTGTGGTTCCCAATATGTAAGCTACCTCAAGACCTTGAATGAGTCTTCATATTCGGCTTCATTGTTCATGATTAATGGACAACTAATGGCCTTCCAAAACACCCCAGTTAGGGTTTTTAACTATACAAAGCCCAGCTCCTTTAATGTTTAAAGCTCCGTCCGTGTAGATCGTCCGTTCTCCGGGCGTGATCTATCCCATAACATTTAATTCATATTCAACTTTGGGCAGCATGTTGGTGCTGAAGTCAGCGATGAAATCTACAAGAACTTGTGATTTTATGACTGTTCAAGGCTGGTAGATGATATGTACTCCTCTAACTCTACGACCCATTTTTCAAAATGACCCTAAACTTGGAAATAAGCTCGTAACTTGCAAGCGGCCACAACCAGAGCCAACACGAGCTTCTCTAGATATTGATAACGAGTCATTGCGTCCAACAAGGATTTACTGGCATAGTATATGGGAGACTGCGCTTCTTTTTCTTCCCATACGAGACTGCTCTTATGGCCACATCCAAGACAGCCAAGTACAACAAAAGTTGTTCCCCCTTCGTGTGGTTTGGCCAGTAGTAGAGGATTGGAAAGATACTCCTTTATATCCTGAAGAGTCTGTTTACATTGATCCGCCTACTCAAAATCTTTGTTCTTTTTAAGCACGTTGAAGAACTGATTTGGTCGTTACGAGGGCCGAGAGATGAACCTACTTAATACGGCTCCAACCATTGAATCTTTTCACCTCTACCTTACTTTTTAGTACCTCCGGAATGACCTTAATAGATTTTATCTTCACGGTATTGGCCTCGATCTCCCAATTCGAGGCGATAAAACCAAGAAACATACTAGAATACACCCTGAATGCAGACTTCTGAGGATTGAGTTTCATACCAAACTTGTCCAATATATCAAATATTATCTCTAAGTGCTTAATATAATCCTTCTCAAACTCTGACTTTAACTGTACATCATCGATTTACACCTTCATGGTCTTCCTAATTTTATCGTTGGACATCAGGTTCACCAGACGTTGATAAGGGGCCCTGCCATATCCAAACGACATCACCCGGTAACAGTAAGTCCTTGATCGGTAATGAAAGATGTATTCTCTTGATTATTTGGATTCATGAGAATCTAGTTGAACCTCGAATACGCGTCCAGGAAACTTAAAGTTTCGTGTCTCTCATTTGAATGAATGAGCTGGTCAATGTTTGGCAGCAGATTCTCCATTCACCATTCTTCATCGGAACAAACACCACATTTGAAAGCCAATCAGGACAGTGGACCACATGCACTACTAATTGGTCGTTTCTTCTACTTTACTCCATCCGTCCCAAAATGAGTGTCTATATTTCCTTTTTTGTTTGTCCCAAAATGAGTGCCTCTTTCCTTTTATGGTAACTATTTAGATCTAAGATTTGTTTTGGACCACAAGATTTAAAGACTCTGGCCCACATTACACACACCTTTCATTTCAAACCACAGGATTTAAAAAGTCTTCCTTATTTACTTAAACTTTGTGCCCAGTCAAACCCAGATACTCATTTTGGGACAGAGGGAGTATAACTTTGAAGGTGGGATCTACGTTTTACTTATGCGTGATTACCTGAGTCGAGATGCCTAGAATTTCAGTATATGTCCAGGCAAAGGTTTGCACGCGAGTGCAAGAGGCCGACAAACTTTAAACGAGCTTCGACTATTAATTTTGAGCCTACGTAAAATTTCTTTTCTGGTGTCTTCTCATCAAATATGAGCAGGTCCAAATAATCTACCGTGGCTTTGGAAATCTCTTCCTCATCCGGATCACAGATAGTGACAGGTGCTTCCCTGTGGTCCTCCACTTCCGGCACTTTCAGCTCGATTGCAATATCCGCCACCAAGAACGGTCCTAGCAACTTCTTCAATAACTCTCATTGATTCCTCATTTTTGTTTGCTGCATATTTGACAGTGTCCATATAACAACTTCTAGACAGCTTCTGCTCCCTCTAGATCTCCTTTACTTCCCTACGGGGTTGGATATTTGTGTACTTGATGAAGTGTTGAGGGTACCACCCTTAGTTCATGTATCCAAAGTCAGGCTATTATGATGTTGTAGGAGAGATCGAATACTATCACCTGAAATGGCGTCAATTTCAATACCCTGGTATAAGGACCAACATAACTATTTCCCTTATGGATTTTTCACTTGAATTGTTGAAGTAGGTAAACATATGGGCTTGGAACTATTTGGATCTCCATATCACGAACTACCTCTCGTCAAGTTAAATTAACAACACTTCTAGGGTCCACGAGTACTCGCTTCAGCTGTGTATCGCTTACCCTAAGAGTGATGACTAAATCATCATGATGAGGAAAAGAAGATTTTTCTCATCGTCCTTGCGATAACAGATTGCAATGGTATGTGGCTTCTTCATTCCTTCTTCCTAGGCCCCGCGCCTCATCACGACCCTAGATATCTCAATTTCGGATCCCAGGTCAGCCGAATACTGTATAGACGCCCCCTTGTCATCTTGGCCCGACGGATAGGATTTTTTTTCCTTTGCCAGTAAGTAGCTCTATGAGGTGTCTTTCATTCAATATCGAGCATGAGGGCTCTGAAATTAACGGCGTTGTGATCGTTCCCTCGATGAAATTCACAATAAGCTGACCCTTTCCCGAATTTTTCCCGATATCCATGGGCCAATACACTCTAAGTCCCACTCTTCCAAAGTGATTATTCATCAGGTCAACTCTGTTTACTCACAGTCTGAAATCTTTGAAACTTCACAGTTCGGAACCAATTTCTTGAGAGATTTCTCCCGGGGCTCCGCCTCATACATAAGAGGACCTTGAGGAATCTAAACAATGTTATGTTCTGCCCTTCGTCCTTTGACTATCTGTGCTTTTTTCGCCTAAAGGGTTGCGCCTTCGGTTTTTGCCACTCTTTCTTCGGTTCTCCCAGTCATGTCTAGCTCGATTCTGAGCTTATGACTATACCGCTGATGCAGCGCGTCCTTGGTCTTCACTGGGTGCTTGCTTTCGTAAGCTCCTCTGAATTTCTCATATGGCCACTGAACTTCGGGGGTTCAAGCTTTTGGTGAAATACATAGTTACTATATTATGTGGTACTAGTGAGAGCGTCATTTGTTCTCTTTGAAATATCTCCAATTAATCTTTCGGCAATTCTCCTTCCCGCTGTCGGATCTCGTAGATATCTTCCATTCTCTTCTCACGCATTCGGGCGCCAGAGTGAGCCTTCTTAAACTGATCTTGTATCTAGGAAAAAGATTCTATTGACCCCACAGGCAGCTGGGTGTACCATGTTAGGGGCACCTTTCGTCATGGTAGAGCTGAATCTTTTTACCAGTGCCGATTGGATCTGCTCTTCTAACATATTATTATTTTTAACTTCTGTGACGTAGTTTGCTATGTGATTATCGGGATCGGTGATACCATCGTACTTGGTGCTTCCGACAGACAGAAGATCTTTGTGATTTTGAGCAGCGCGACATTACCTTATAAAGTTGTTTGGAGAACGTTTGCTCACCTACCTTTGTTACTAGTGGCGGAGCACCCAATATATAGCTCATCCGCTCGTGGACTTCTTTCAACTCCTGGCGCATCTCCACGGCAATGAAATTCGTTGATGCTGGATTGGTGGTTGCTGCCGAACTTCTTGGAGCTGAATCCAAATCAATCCTTTGATGGGAAACTAAGGCCCGGATATTCCACGCAGGCCTTAATCCACGAGAGGATTCTAGTCTTTTGATGATTTGGTGAAAATATCTTCGAGATGTTTGGCTAAGACACTGCATCAGTTCTGAAGTGATTGCTATTGCTGAGCCTCGAGAAACTTGCTGAAAGTTTTCTCGAAATTATTCTCGGTCTTAGTGAGGCTTCCTCACTGTGACTCTCTATGGTCACCTTCTTTTTCCAAGTTGATAGGATCCTTGGGTGGATCTGCTTCATGGTTGGTTGGATCGCTAGGATCCTAATTTGCACCGTCTACTGCCTAAACAGTGTTTCGAGTGAATCCGTCGTTGTCTAGCGACAAGGTTCGCATGCTTTCTACCTAAAACCAAACAATTGACTGGGGCCTACGGTGGCTCCAAACTGTTTATGCCTAAAATCTGCCGAATATGTCAAACAGATAAATTTATTAAAGGTCAGAAGCAATAAAATTAATTACGAAGAAATATATAGAAAAGCAAGAAAAATAGGAGTTATATTCCTTGAGAAATAGAGAACTCGTAGTCGAATCTCTTGTCCGTCGAGTACAATAAGGGAGAGGGGTATTTATCGCTTAGGTTTACCCCGATCATAATTATGGTAAAATACTAAATTTATAGGCATTAGGTCTGTTACAAGACGCTATGATACAATGTAAACCTTATTAGGACACTAATATTCTTAAGGCGACTGGGTATGTGCCCTTTGGCTCTGCGCTCGTGCTTGATGAGAAGTCGTGGCTATGGAGCATGCGTATATTCTCAGCGCCAGTTGGCTTGTAGAGATAGTTTAGCCTTCCCAGCTGGACACGTTTTTCCATAATTATAGGTGACGTATTTTTACTCACAATGTATATATTGAATCAACTACTCCCTCTGGTTTTAGTTGGAAGGTTTCACTTTGCACACCCTTTAAGGAATCATAAATAAGAATAGTATTCTTTCTAATTTACCCTTTTATCTTCTTGGTATCTTCAAGAAAGAGCTACTAATATTGAGGTGCTTGTATTTTTCTATAACATTTAATATTAGGGGTATTATGTGGAAGAAATGGTAAATTTTATCTTGATATTTTAAATTGACAAACATTTTGGACCATCTATAAATGAAAAACCTTACAACTAAAATAGACTGGAGGGAGTACCGTAAATCATTAAGGACTTCTAGACCTAAATTCATAAATTTAAAAGTACATAATTTATTGCTAAGAACCTCAACGATCAAACCTATCAAATTTATCCAAGCCTAACAGTCAAGCCTGGAAATCATATCAAATTGTGCATGGTTAAGTAGTGAACGATTAACTGACACCCCAATTGGCCAATTGATTACAATGAGGTCTCCTTGGAGGGGGTTAAGTTTAAGTGTCAAATTTTCAAATCTTGGTTATAGTCTTCCCAAAAAGTAAGATACAAACTATCTATATTTACTTCTTAATATGTTGAATTTGAACTTGTATCGAGTCATATATTATGCTCCAGGATAGCGAGTTTCTGAGAAATGCTTCGTGGAGAGAGAAAGAAAGAAAGATCCCACTATATATCACCGACATTCCTATATATAAATCCAGAGAGACTTTATAAATCAAATCAATTATTCACTTACCCAAAATTTTTGCCTCTTCGCTCCTTTTCATGTAGTTTTATTAGTTAGTACTTCATATAGCTCCCTTGGTCGTTATTTTCTCTCCGAACGTCTCGCTCTCACTTCACTCTCCTCCATCCAACAAAACACAAACATAAAATACTTCTACTCACACTTGTAAACTTCTAATTTGGATAAGACCTTTCGAATATACCTATATATCCAAAAATCCAAGATTTTCTCTTTGTTTCCCCGAGATCTCGTTCTAATATTTTCATTAGATAATATGAAAACCATGTCAATAATCATAGCCAAATCTTGATCTGAGTCAATCCCATAATCCAGGAAACATCTTAATATCTTTGTGTCATAGTGGTACTATTCTACTAGTCAGTTATCTCCACTTTCTATGGATTATTATTTGACAGAAGTGGCAAGTAAAAGAGTTCATGATCATTTTGAAGTTAAAATAATGTCGAAATCCTCAAGAAAAGTTTGGGTACCAGGACCAGTTATAGTTGGAGCTGGACCTTCAGGACTTGCTACTGCTGCTTGTCTTAAAGAAAAAGGAATCCCAAGCTTGATTCTTGAAAGGTCTGATTGTGTAGCTTCTCTATGGCAGAATAAAACTTATGATCGACTTCGGCTTCATCTTCCTAAGCAATTCTGTGAACTTCCATTGATGCCGTTCCCATCTAATTTCCCAACTTACCCTACAAAACAACAGTTTGTTTCATACTTGGAAACGTACGCTGAAAATTTTGAACTAGAACCACTTTTTAATACCACAGTTGTGAGTGCAGAATTCGATGGCCAGTGCGGGTTTTGGAGAGTGCGTGCTATGAAGGAGGATATCACTACTGAGTATATTTGTCGATGGCTGATTGTGGCGACAGGTGAGAATGCTGAAGAAGTTGTGCCTAAATTTGATGGTATGGATGAGTTTGATGGACCTATTATTCACACTAGTAACTATAAGAGTGGTGATTGCTTTTGTGGAAAGGATGTTTTGGTTGTTGGATGTGGAAATTCAGGAATGGAGGTTTGTTTGGACCTTTGCAACTACAACGCTCGCCCTTCCCTTGTCGTTAGGGATTGTGTAAGTATTTTCTACTCTCTTCACATATCTAAGTACGTACCCATAATGGACTAGGAAAAAAGATACTTTTCAAGTTTGATTTGATTGATCCATGTCACAAACAAAAAGAGAAGAAAACTCCATTATCATGAGGGTTTACTTGTGAGAGAAAAAGATACTCCATGTATAAACGTAGTTGCATCTTCTTGTCATCTTCTTAGTCATGGTTGTACCGTATTAGATCGCTCACAAAATATCTACATCAAAAGTACAAGAGTTGAATAACGATGATGTTGGAATGTACTAGTTGTGGAAACAATGTTTGTAATTACTTAAAAAATTAAAGTGGGTGTACGCAAGTTAGTCTATTTGATTTTGTTTAACCACAAGTTAACCATAGAACCATTAGACTAATTATAATTAGAGTTTAAAAGGTAGCTGGAATTTTATCCTTGAATCAGCTTATAGAACCACTGAACAAATTTTTTATTCAAATAAATAAATAAATAAATAAATACTGCTCCTTTGTACAACCTGGGCTTTAAGTTTGCATGCGCTGTACTGGGTATAAAGGAGCTATACGGAGATTTCCCATCCTTTCCTTCAGAAAAAGTGTGCCTAGGAAATGTCAAACGTTACATGAGGATGCTTTACAAATTGGAAAAAAAAAATCCTTTTAATAATAGTGTTTGATAGCTTTATTGGTGTTTTAATTTATTGCTGTAGGTGCACGTCTTGCCTCAGGAAATGCTGGGGACTTCAACTTTTGGAGTGTCCATGTGGTTGCTCAAGTGGTTCCCCGTGCGGCTAGTTGATCATTTCTTGCTTTTTATCTCTCATTTTATGCTTGGCAACACGGCTCATCTAGGACTCACCAGGCCTAAACTTGGTCCCCTTCAACTCAAGGGTTCAACTGGGAAAACACCTGTCTTAGATGTTGGAACACTCCACAAAATTAGAAGTGGGGAAATTAAGGTGATTCCATAAATACAACTGATGTTTAACTTGATAAAAGAATAAATATTCTCTAGATTCTCCTTATTATATTTCGAGTAATGATAAACTTGCTGTACCAAATCTAGGTTGTTCCGGGAATCAACAGATTACGGTATAATGTAGTTGAGTTTGTTGATGGAACAGTGAAGAATTTCGATGCAATTATCTTGGCAACAGGATACAGAAGTAATGTACCATCATGGCTGAAGGTACATGTCTAACTTCTTATTTTTGGTACAAATGTTAAATCTGCAACAAAGATCTAGAATTTGCAAAAAATATTAGAAGTAATATTTCCTTTTGGAATGATCAGGGAACTAATTACTTTTCCAAGAAAACTGAATTCTCTGATGAAACATTCTCAAGTGGATGGAAGGGGGATTGTGGTCTATATGCTGTTGGTTTTGCCAAGAGTGGTCTTCTTGGTACATCTAAGGACGCAAGGAAAATTGCTGAGGATATTGAGCTTCAATGGGATATCAAGGCCAAGCAATTGAAGACTTTCACTCATTCACCGTAGCTAGCTAGCTAATTCCATGAAGTTGTTAGCATTGCACTGAAAAAAAAAATGGAATCATGGAAGAAAATTGATGAAAGATCAGCATGCTTTAATATGTCAGAAGTTCATAAGCAAGTAGGAGGACTTCGGACTAGAAATGTGGATTTGAAAGAATTATGTATATTTTGTACATAGTTTGCAGTGTATAGCTTTCTCTTTTCCTAGCTAGTGGTAGATTAATTGTTTTAGTGTAGGAAGGAGAAGCATTCTAAAGTTATTTACTTGTTTCATATGTGCTATGTTGATACTAGTTAGTGTTTGTGGCAACTTGGATCTCATTACAATTTTGATGTATATCAATAGGTTATAATTTTCCAGATTCGGGTACCTTATTAGTATTAATCATTATCAACGAAGTCAGTGAATCAATATAAGAATAAGATATTATTATAAGGGAATAATGATGTGATGGAAGCTGTCTATTGATCAGTTTTCTAATTGTTATCAAAATACTACCAGTGATTAGGTATTCAGGACCACAAATCATCTTTACCCAGAAGGAAAAAAGTGATAACTTTTCCATCCCTCTTGTTAGTCCTAACTCCTAAGTAACCAATGTAACTAGAACAAAAAGTTCTCCTTTAGTGACACAAAACCTGTCATCCTTGACAAAGAAATTATGCTCTATAATCAAGTTCTCTATTGATTGCACCGCGTGGATCAAAGGCTCCCTTGTTTTCAAACATCACTTAAAAGTTAGATATAGACATACTCCTCGATTTGAAAGTGACTGAATTAGAAAATCACGACGAGTTAATTAAGGCTCCCGCAGCATGAAAGATGCAGGAAAGTTGGAGATAAATAGATTTCAAAGACAATTTTGTTTATGAGAAACAACATATACAAAAACACCATTTGTGACTGCGTTACGCAATCCAGTAAGCGAATATGGGAGAAGACATAATGCCTTAGCTTCTGAAAGAGAGCGTTTACTCTCCCAAAGTACATACTCTCGGTTCCAAATTGTGAGTAGTAGTTTGACAAAATTAACATAAAGTTTAAAATTAAAGACTTATAAAACTAATCATCTCATGAAAGATAAAGTGAAAAAAATTATTGTAATTGTTTTCACATTTAAAATTATATTATCATTTTTTAAAATTGTATAATAATTTCCTCGAAACCATGCATGTCAAGATTTAGCATATTGATAAATTGTATCTTCTAGAAAGATTTTAAGCTCTAGTTTTGGTCAATGTCATGTACAATTTTCACATGTATAATGGAAGATACTTCAGAGAGTGGATGTTTGAGAAATTAAACTACTCCCTCCATTTCAATAATTTAGTGTTTTTTCTTTTTATTTCTACAATTTCATTTTGTCCTTGATGATACACTTTAAAGAGAAAAGATACAATATTTAAGAGCACAAATTTTAAATAATACTTTTTAGTATCATACACACTTTTAGTTTAAAAAATTTAAAAACCTCTTTTTACACTAATAAATTTCATAACCAGACAAACTAATAAAAAAGTTATGTCCAAATTATAAAGAACGACTAGTCTTGAAAAAGACTTCAAATGCCAGGGTTAAAGTTTAGGATGGGTAGTCGACTAGTAGTAGTTGATAGAGTTTGAAGACTAGTTTGATTGTAGGATGCATTCCAACTGACCAGAGTTTTATGATCACAAACTTGAGCTATCAAGCAGATACATCACGCTTCTACAGTGAGAGAAGCATCAACATCAAAAAGGGTTCTCTATTCTCCATTTTCTGCTAATATTGAAAACCCATATAGTAGTTTATCATTGGGACCAATTTTGGTGGCCTACAAATAATTCACTGGACCACAAGATCAATTCAATAGCTAGGTTTGTTCTTGATGGAAATCTTGTGGACTTTTTTTTCTAGTGTTTTTCTTCTTCTCTGGCGGTTAATAATTGAATGGAATGCTACAAACGCACGAGTCTATCACGACAATTCATCCTCCAAATGGCTTCCATGCTGCCATTTGATTGTTGACTAGAATAGGAAGAAAAAAAGTCAGAGATAAAGGCGATTAATACAACTCCAAAAAATGGATAAACATTTGGCGTGAAGTTTGTTATACTAGTTTGAAAGGCCTCTACATTTCCGAGAAATTAATGTAACAGTTCTGCATGTTCATACAGAGAAATGATTGAAAGACCAATAAAATAAATAAAGAGCGAGCCTTTGAAGGAGAGCCTTGGAGCAACCGATAAAGTTGTCTTCATATGACTTATAGGTCACGGGTTCAAGTCGTGAAAATAGTCACTGATTAAGTTAGATTGCGTACATCACACCCCTTAAGTTGGGACCCTTCTCTAAACCCTGCGTGAACACGAAATATTTTGTGCAGCGGGCTGCCTTTTTAATGAGCGAGCCTTTTATCATATATAAAAGGATATTATGTTTAGTCCATTTGTGAGAGCTAGAAGATGGCAAGCTAGCCACCATATATTCTTCCTCTAATTGGAAATAATGTCACTTGAGAGATCAAGCTGCGGCTTGCGTGATATCAAAGACTTGCATGCCAATGATAAGCACCCATGGTTGTCTTCGCTCTTGCTGCTTAATTTCTTCTTCTTCTGGTCCAGAATTAAGAGACACGTGAAAGGCACGAGGAGAAATATAGGTCTCGCCAAGCACTGATTTTCCGACTAGGTACACATGGTGCACATGCTGTTGATCACGCTCATGGACGTTTCTGGTCCATCCAAGTGATGGAATATTTACTGCTTTTATTGTTCGTGGTCCGCGAAAAATTTATTGCTACTAACCATATTTGATTTTTATAAGGTATGATTGGGATTAAGAAGTGAAAGTTAGTTTTTTATTGTTAACACTACTACCATTGGAGTCTTACGAGCAGCCTGACAAATCAAACATCATTTGCCACGGATCTACAAAAAGGACACCTGTGAGCAAAAAAAAAGAGGAATCAACCTTAGATGAACCCTGCTAACTACACGATCGGCAGAACGCGCAGCACACCACGACATCTCAACTTGCTATTGTTCGTATTAGAAGAGTTTAAATTATATACATACCAGCTAAAATGTGAAGTAATTAAAGTATTTGCTTTAGACCCCGCCCTTTCAAGGACCCAAATATTTTCCATATTAGACTTTGGTGATTTTTATTTTGAAAGATAATGAGTATTTTTAAGTAGAAAAGCACGGTACAATTTTTCATTAAAAAGAAAACAGAGAATATAGGAATTTGATATATGATCGACTTTACTACATCAGCGATTGGAAATATGAATCTTCTCTCTAAATCCTTTATCGGTAAATAAATTGCGCCTCGACTCTGACATGTATAATCTTATAAATCTCTTTCTTGGTTTTTCTAAGAGTCAATCCTTATCTATAATTAATGGATAAAATCTTAGTAAGCTAAATAATATCTCAAAGGAAATTAATTAATGTATTAGCTATATTATCTATTGCAAACAAATTATTAGAAGCAGTTGATTTTAGAAGAATTATTATTGACTTTGCATCTAAACA
Organism: Petunia x hybrida; assembly: GCA_037355625.1. Classification (NCBI taxonomy): domain Eukaryota; kingdom Viridiplantae; phylum Streptophyta; class Magnoliopsida; order Solanales; family Solanaceae; genus Petunia; species Petunia x hybrida. Next base: position 3,653,287 of record JBBBVM010000081.1, read on the forward strand.
AGCTTGAAAATTAAACTTTGAATAAAAAATTATATCCCCTCGCCTATATACAATTGATTATACATGATATACAAATTAGGTAAGCGACTATTTCTGTTAAGTTTTTACTATACATTTTACACTTTTACGCCCCTCAAATTATATTTACAAGTCCGCCTCAATAAAAAGTGAAATTTGTAATTTTAAAAATAAAGACGCTTACTTGTTACAATAGCTAAAGTTGTCTGATGATTGACTCGGTTTGACAAGCTTGTTAGCAGTACTTTAAAAGGCGGGAGCGTGTGGCAAAGCATTTTATTAACAATAGGACGAGGCGTAATCCCCAAAATATTGTGCGTAAGCTCTATGGATCTTAATTTTTTTTTTTAAAATATATTAATAAAATAGCATAATGACCAAACAATTTATAAAACAGAAAATGGCCAAATTTGCCCCTCAACTATGGGAAATAAATCAGTTATATCCTTTATTTGATTTTGGTCGCAAAAATACCCCTACGTTAGCTTAAATGGCTCACTCATGCCTTCAAAAGTAACGGAGGCTCCAACTTGGCAGAGATCAGCTTAAAAAATTATTTGATCCAGAGATAGAACTCCACCTAGGATGCACCTTCATCTTCTCCACCACACCTCCATGAACATATTCTAATCAACAAGCCACTGACTCAAGAATGTAAAGTTTGGTAATAAAATCATATTCAAATATCAGTAATAAATCCAAATGAGTAGAGTAGAGAACTTACTCCATCACCCTAAAAAATTTATTCAAGTCTCCAATTTTGTATAAAAAAAATTCGTTATACAAAATCCACATACATATCATAAATTGTCTCTAGTGGTTGGACTCTGCTCCCGTTTGTTTATAGAATTTGGGAGTAATTTTTGGGAAGTTTTTGGGTAAAAACTTGTTTGGACATACTTTTTGACCACTTTTTGATTTTTTGAGAAAATTTGTATATTTCACTCATAAAACTTCAAATATTTTTTTAAGTGAAATGTATGTCGTCTAAACACAATTTCAAATTCCAAAAATTCATTTTCAACTCAACTTCAAAAAACTCAAATTCCCAAGTTTCACGTCCAATATTACCTTTAACCTCTTTATATAAAAGCTTTCTACAATTCAACTTTCTTAGTCGCAGTCGTAGCCGGTAGAGGTCCGCTGTAATTCCTTGCATGTTTTCTGATAACAAAAAATTATATTAAACTCCCGTTTGGACATAGTTTTTGGAGGGATTTTTTGGGAGTTTTTGGGCGAAAAGTGTTTGTTTATGCTTTTTTAGCAAAACTTGTCCCAAAAACTCAAAAACTGGCCTTGAGCTGTTTTTGGGCCAAAAACTAACATTTACACATCAAATTTCATTTTCATAAGAGTTTAAAGGCTCTTTTGAGCCAACAAATTTGTTCTCAAAAAGTATGTCAAACACTTTTTCATTTTCATATCAAACTTCACCCAAAAAGTATTTTTCAAAAATTATTTGGGAATCTATATCCAAACGCTAGCTAAATTTCAACATTTGAATTGTTTAATCTAAAGAATCCTAAAGAAGAAGCTGATCAGTCCCCGTCCCCATATAATGGTAAGAATTTTGGGTATCGTGTAGTATATTGGGCTACTTCTAGGTCCGGTCCTATACATAATCTTGTATTTGTTCACTAATGTAAGATCTATTTTTAAAATACTAGTAAGAATCATTCAAACCAGAAATAGATTTAAAATAAAGTGAAATAGAAAGTAGAGTGAAAGGAATAATTGATTAGAAATGATGCAATTAAAAGTGGGAAGCTGAAAGTAGTTCAATGTAAGCTATATAAACAAATCCGGATAGACTATTTTCAAGTAGATCTTACACGATCTGGAGTATAATATGGATACGTTGACCCCGCAATTGAAAAAGAAGAAGGAATATTCTAAGAGTTGCAGTGAAATCCATTCTAATTGGAGTAATGTAAAGAATCATAACTCTCTTTTACAGAGGACTTTTTTCACTTGCAGTCCCACTTGTAAACCAACACAATAGATAAGTAAAGAAATGCGTGCGCAAGATTTTGCATGTGTGTAGTGCAAAGCTTCCTTTATTAGGATGATGAAAGTGCCAACTCGTGCAGGCGCAAGTATGTCAATTTTTTTTATTTTGGCAACAAAATTAACCATAACAAAATTGTTGGGTACAAACAATGTTAAACATTGATAACTAACTGTGCAGACTTTATCTAGGACATGCTTAATCTGATCGAGCTCAGCAAAAATTTAATTTGTGTCAAAGACAACAATATGAAAAAATTGAAGATCATCAAGGGGAAAATTAAAGCTCCTTTTCAGAGAGGGATCAACGACGCTGACACAGAATCTTCTTATTCTTATTACTTCTTAGGGGTCGCTTGGTACAAATATGTGATATTCGGGGATGTACTAAAATCGGGACAAAAAGTGAGATAAATAAATCTACCATCTATAGGGATAAGGTAATCCCATGATTTTGGGATAGCTTTTATCCCACTTTAACTAATTCCAACAAACCAAATATTGGATAAATTTTATCCCAAATTTTACCCTGGGATTATAATCTTAATCCCGCCTACCAAACGACCCTTTAGGGCTTTTGCTTTTCCTTTTTTCCCCTTCATGATGGGGGCCACAAATGCAAGTTATGTACGACAAGACTTCTAGCTAGTGTTTGGACATAGATTTGGTTGAAACTTGAAAAAAAAAAAAAAAAAAGAGTTCTTGAAGTTGTATTTGGACATTTAATTTATTTGATAAAAAAATTTAAACTTGCAAAACTGATTCAAACCATTTTTTGAACTTGAAAACCCATCTTGAGAAACTACCCAAAAATAAATTTTGAAAAAAAGTCTCCAAAAACTATGTCCAAACAGGAGCTTATTCTCAACTCCTTCCCCTTTTTTCCTATATCAGTATATGTTGATAGGTCCTCTAATTGAACTTTCTTGCTTTGCTGTATCTACGAAAGATTTGCAAAGTGTGCATGCCTTTCCACATGCCAAAGTATGTAAAGTTTTGTACTGAATATGGAATGCTTTTGAAATTTACAGTCTTTCAATACCAATTAATAGAACTAGATTTGTCTGAAGAACTAGATATGATTCACACGAATCTAAAGTGAAGAATCAGTGCATGCGCTATATGTATGTACGATTTTGTTTGTAAAGCACCTGCCGTGTTCACCTGAAGAATCTACTCAACACGATTTGATGAAGGATCTCATGAATCTTCAGAGATCCTCACATCATTTTGACACACTCATGTCTTCACTAGCTAGGTGTTTTCTTTAGCTTTGGAAAAAAACTTTTCAATAATAGGCCATGTTTAATTAAATCGGGATCCACCACAATCAATGTCATCATATGTACAGCTTACTTATTTCTTACGAGTTGGTTTTTGACTTTGTTGGACTTGGTTTCAATTTGATATATGCTGGATCATACTTATCATGATTCCTAGAAAGACAACATGCCGCTAGAAAAGATTTTATAGACTATATATAGGGTGCAACCCGTTCATTCACTCTCATATCTTCTAAAAAATATTAGAGCAGTTGCAAGGCAAGCTCATGTTTTAAACTATATAGGGGTTGATCTATATATTCTAACCTTGAGGTCAATAGATAGATTTGATGCTGCTATTAGAAAATTTATCATCTCAAGCAAAATGTTAAATCTCGAACAATTGCGAATAAAAAAAGATGGAACAAGATGCAGAAACATAAGTTTGATTATCATAGTTTCTTATGTGGTTAAAATCTCCAGCTTAATTTGTTTGAATTAATTCAACTATCAATTTCTGGTACAACACTATTTATGTCACTCATTTGAGTTGTTTGATAAGCTCAACTAGAAAAGTGAACACAAAAATAACTTCTTCTAATCATTGGAAGCAATTGAACCCCGACCTTAGAAAAGAGTAAAATTTTTACTGTGCAGCCTGTTTTACCTTTCAAATTTAGCTTTATGCCACTTTTAAAAATTATTTGCATGTTTAACAACACTTTCAAACCATGAGGGATTTAAGTTATGAGCCATGGTTTTAAATTAACTCAACTTAAATATTTTGGTCTAAAAACAAGTTTGAAGTTTGGCTCACCTTCAAACCAAATTGAAGCAGGTGGTTTGAAGTTAAGGTTTTTTAAATAAATAAATAAAAATATCATATTTCAACTTCAGACTAAAGCGGACTGAAGTTAGGTTAGTTTGGCTTGAAATTAAATCTCAAATGTCTGAAGATAGACAAAGTGGCTAACTCTGCACGAGTTTACTCAGAAATGGCTTAAACTACAATGGTGGGCCAAAAAGTGACTATTTCTGCACTTCCCCCTAAAAAAGCCCAAGATCTTTCAGGCAATAGCTCCGTTGAACATAAATTTTCACTACGTGCCCTCCAGACTGATTTTGATAGTTTGCCCTGTTTAATAATGTTTTAGCAAATTACCCTCCTATACACTGGAGCCAACACTATAAGTTACCAATTTACAAGTGTTACTTTTGAGGAATAGGTTAAGCGACAACACTTCAAGTTATCTTGAAGAATGCATGAAGAGATTGGAAGAGGCAAGTGGTGCCAAGAGAACACCTTTTCTAGGAGATGTCAGATTCAAGGGCAAGTATTACGTAAAAAAGATAGGTCAAAGGCAAGTGCTGCCTTTTTTACAGTACTTACGACCAAGTGCTGCACATGCAACTCTTTCTTTGAGAGAGTGTGAAATTCAAGGGGCTTCAAAGGGCAAGTCTTGCCTAAGAAAGAGGGGTCAAAAGCAACTGCTGGCTCCGGGCTATAAGATTCATAGGGGTATTTCTATCCGGAATTTATTCATTAAATTTAGTATGGGCCATTTTTTGAAAACCATTGTTATGTGGGGGCAAAAAGGCAAACAATTGCTTCTGGTGTCATATTTCTCAAAAAATTTCACTACATGTACCTCCTTATCCTTGGTTATGGTTTTTTGTCCCCACTTAATAATAGTTTTAAAAAAGGGCCTCGGTAGGCAACATTTCACGTTATAAATTTACAAGTGTTCCCTCGGAGGAAACACTTCAAGTGTAAATTGCAAGTGCTGCCTTGCAGGCAGCATTTCAAGTTATCTAGGAAGAATGTTTACAAAGATAAAAGGCCAAGTGTTGCTACTGGGGCAGCACTTGTAGCACTTGTCATTTTATACTTGAAGTGATGCCCCGTGGGTGCACTTTATACTTGAACTGCTGCCCCCGTGGGTGCACTTGTCAAATTATAAATTGAAGTGTTGCCACTGAGGGAGCACTTACTCAAAATTAGTGAGGTCATTCTTCTAAAATCACTTTAAGCGAGGTCAATAAGGCAAACCAATGCCTAAGGTGTCATAGTTCTGTAAATAGCCCCATATTTCTGCAAATGAGCCTTTATTGAAGGGCGAAATGCACAAATAGTCACTTTTGGGGAAAGAATTGCACAACTCTGACATCGATAATAATGGTTTGCCTAACTGTCCCCGTTTAAAATAATTTGCAAAAATAACCTCTGCTAACTTTAAGTAAGTGTTATCATCGTGGTAGCACTTGACCTTTTATCTCTTTCAACATTCTCCCAGATAACTTGAAGTGCTGCCCCGCGGACGAAAGTACCCCTATGAAATCTTATATTGACGCCCGCATTACGCCATCCTTTTAAGTAAGTGTTGCATCCTAGGTAGCACTTGACCTTTTATCTCTTTCAACATTCTCTTAGATAACTAGAAGTGCTGCCCCGCCCTCCAAGATAACTTGAAATATTGCCTCAGCAATACTTGCCTCTTTAACCTCTTCACAGGCAGCACGTGCCCTTTATATTTCCCGAAGAGCAGTTGTCAAGTTATAACTTGAAGTGTTGTCCGCATAGGCTTCTGCACTTGTCAATTTATAACTTGAAGTGCTACCTCCAAGGCTACTTTGCTTAATAATTCTTAAGTAGGGACAAAAACCATAACTAGGGATAAGGTAGTATCTGTGGTAAAAATTTTGACTTATGGGCGTACCATTACTGTTTTAACCTCTAATGGGCACACCTAGACAGATGCTAACCATTTTAGGGTTGAAGTTCAAGCCAAATCAAGAAAACTTCAGTTCTTTCTATCTAAAGTTGAAATCTGCTATTTTTTTTCTTTTTTTTTTCCTCAACTTCAAACCAGATTAGTTTCAATTTGGCTCATTTTCAAAACAAAATAGTTAGTTTGAATTAACTTTATTATAGAATAAAGTTGAATGCATAACATCAACTGTATTAGTTTGAAAGTAGATTGCTAAAGATGCAAACATCTTTCAAAAAGTAACTAAAATTAAATGGAATCAGTAAACTAGGTTTCCCATAAAAATTCTTACTCTATTGACTGTCGTCGCATTAGCAAAGTGCGGAAACAACCAATATTAAGACTGCTATTTAGGAATTAACCAGTACCTATATCATCCTGAAGTCCATGAACTAAGAAACTTAATTTTGAGACACAATTTCCTAAAGTTTTGAACTGAAAAGTAAACTTTAATTAGGAAACAATGGTTAAAAGCATAAATAGTTCCCTGAGAGTGGTTACCTAATGCCATTTCCACGTTCCCATTATCCAATGCAGAGGTCCAAGTGTCATAAAGTCTTGAACCCCAGTAGCAAATCGGCCAGAGGAAGTAGTCAAGACCCACTACATAAAATTACACTGCATGTCCTTCAAATTGACTGTTATGGGTGTTTGTCCCCACTTACTATGAATTTAGTAAAATATTATCTGCTTTGTCTGTAGACAACACTTCAAGTTACCAATAGGTAAGTACTGCCTCTCAGGAAGAGGTCAAAGACTTCAAGTTATCTAGGAGACTGTAGAAAGAGAGGGGAAAGTGCTAACGAGACAACACTTCAATTTAAGTGGGAAGAGATTAAAGACAAGTGTTGCCTAAACAAGAGGGAGTCAAATGCAATTGTGGTCTTTTAGGCAGTACTTACGAGAAAGGCAGGGCGGGAATACATGTGTCACTATAAGACTCATAAAGAAATTTTCGTCCAAAATTTATACGTTAAAATAAGTGGAGACTTTTTACTAACCGTTATTAGGGGTGTCAAAAAGGCAAACAATTGCCTATTGTGTCATAATTCTGTAATTCTCCGGTAAAAGGAAATGAACATACTACCTTTAAGAATTTCCTAAAAATAAAGTGATGTGTATATGTTAGAATTAGAAAAACTTACTCTCTCTTCTAATCAACCATCTCCTCCTAGATCTTGAAATCGCTCTTTTGCTCTTCCCTACTGATTCATCCATTACTTATTGAAACCTAGTTTGAACAATTTTTCTTCTTACAGATGTTATATCATTATAACAAATTATTTTCAATAATGATATATTATTGTAATGGTCTATCAATTATTTAGAAATCTCAATAGTATATTATATCAGTACCAACGTATGGTATACTCATAGTTTACTCGGATGGTTTAACTGTTTATAAAATTGGTGTATTACTGAATTGTTAACGGTCTAATCGTTTATAAAATTCAATAATATACTATATATCATGTACCAATGTAGTATTTTAAGATGATATAATTATAAGATAATATATTGGGTAACAATATATTATATGTTATGGTAATACTAACAATACTTTACTACATATATTCTATACTAGTATATAATACTCCCTCCGTCCCAAATTAGTTGACGTTTTAGCAAGATTCATTTGTCCCAAATTAGTTGACGCTTTAGAATTTCAAGACAAAATATATTAGTTCTTTCCAACTATACCCTTAGTAATTACAAAAATTCTTAAAAAAAACTAATAGTCAAACATTAAATAGGGGGTAACATAGTAAAATATACACCATATTTAATGGTTTTCTTAATAGACGCGAAAAAGCTAAAAGCGACAACTAAAATGGGACGAAGGGAGTATATCAAATAATAATTTGTAGAGTTGTTTCAATAGTATATGTTTTGATTGACATAATAATTACTAATTACAAAATTTGTGGAGGAAAGAACGGGGTTCCCTTTGTGATAATTAATGATCAAGAATTATTTTGCTTAACTCACAGTATAACACCAAAGGGAGGTTTACATTAGGAGCCAGTTGGTCCAAACTATTTAGGGACAATTACATTGAGAGACACCCCACTCATGAAAATTACCAAAAAAGACCCCTCTTTTGCTACCTTACATGATATAGCACCCCTTCCATTTTTTTTATTTTTTGTTTCACTCCATAGCACTCCTTTATAAAGAAAAAAAAAACCCTAGCCCCCATTTTTTCCCCTCTTCTCTTACTCTCTTTCCCATTTTTCCTCTCTTCTCTCCATCCTAACAAGTCCACCACCGCCCCCACCACTGTCTCACCTTCACTCCCCCTCCTACAAGCTGCCGTCGCCGCCGCTGCCACCGTGAACGTCGTCGCTGCCTCTTCTTCTTCTTTTCTTTTCTTTCTTTTTTTTTTTTTTTTTTTTGCTTTTTGAATAACAACATTGATTTTCGTTGTATATTCCGATCAAAACTCCGGTGAGGAGTTTATTTATCAAGTTTCTTCTTTTTCTTCATTTTTTTCATAAAAATTCGTTGAGATCTACTAGTTTTTTGTTGCAACTTTTGTGTAATGTTTAGATCTAGTGTTTTTCTTGGATAAAACTGTATAGATCTTGGATTTTTGTTAAGCTTTTGTGTAAAATCTGCTTAGGGCACTGTTTAACATTATTTTTGTGAGTTTATACACTTTTATACATTTTTATACAAGTTTATACAATTCTTTAAACGTGTATAAAAATGTATAAATCTGTATATGTACGCATTAACAGTGTATAAACACACATTCTATGCATTGTAAATTTTGTATAAAGCTGTATATGCGTGTGAACAATGAATAAAATAGTATAAATTTCAGATTTGTGCACTTTTTATGGATGTTTTGTATAAACTTATGTTTTTTGTGTATATTTTTGTATTTCTCTTCTTCCATACACATTTTTCTATGTATTTACATGTATAATTTATAATTTTGCTAGATTTAGGTGTATAAATTTATCAAAAAATAATTATTTAAACAAATCAACAAATAAAATAAGCAAATCCGGTGAAATTTTTATTTTCCGGCCACCAGCCTCCGCCGGCTGGCAGCGGCGGCAGCTCAATTTCTGGTGGTGGGGTAGTGGTGGGGGAGGGTGAGGGAGTGGTTCCTAGGGTTTTAATTTAAATGGGTGCTATGTTGTGTAATTTTGAAAATAAGGGGGTGATATATTGTGTAATGTAAAAATAAAAAGGTGCTATGGATGAAATGTGGCCCCTCATTTGTAATTTTGTGTTGTGGGCTGTCTAGTTTTGAAAATTCCCCAATTATTTACCAATATGGGCCATATTGTAATATTTTATCCAACGGCACTCATATTTGCTATATTTTGAAAAATAATTACAAAACGCTAGCAACTCATCTTCATAAAAAAGAAAAAACAAACCTTAGCCGCCTAAGAGCCTGTTTGGCCAAGCTTCTAGGGAGCCGAAAGTACTTATTTTTCTCCAAAAGTACTTATTTTGAAAAATCGAGGTGTTTGGCCAAGCTTCTAGGAAAAAATAAGTGCTTTTGAGTGGCAGCATAAGCTGTTTTTCTGCTGTTGGGAAGAAGCTAAAAAAAGTAGCTTTTTCCTAAAAGTGCTTTTGAGTAGAAGCAGAAGTTGTTTTTAATTTTTATGATTCCAAAAATATCCTTACCAAAAATACTTATATAATTAATTACCCCTATATATTTTAACCTAATAACTATAATATATAAATAGCACATTACTTTTTTAATCACTATTTTTTATATGTACGCCTACATCACTATTGTTACAAACTTTTAATATAATATCTTTTTTTAAGGTATAGATCAAGAATATTCAATTATGAATGCTGTATTTTGGAAAAAATTTACTAAATAAAAAAAAATAAATATAGTGTTTGAGAATAAATGTTTAAAATCATTCATCTAGTTAAATAACTGTAAAGTGAGTATTTAAATGTCCTTACTCGTAATTTAACACTCAAAAGTACTTTTTCAAAAGCTTGGTCAAACACAAATTACTACTCAGCTGTTGACAGAACTGATTCTCAGATGAGTTGGCCAAACACAAACTGCTTTTCTCCAAAAGTACTTTTACGAAAAGTACTTTTGAAAATAAGCACTTCTCAAATAAGCAGTTTTTAAAAGTTTGGCCAAACAGGCTCTAAGTCTTTTTCTCATTTGTCCTTCCCCTTTGAAGAGAAAAAATCCCAACTCCCATCTCACTCCCATTTGTCGTCGTACTGCCGCTGCTTCTTTTTTTAAAAAAAAAATTTAATTAATTTTTTAAGATAAAAGAAAATATTCCGAAATAAATTTCGGCCAAGGCTCCGGTGAAAGTCCGCCAGGGCTGTGTATCATGCTCCTTCCATTTTCTTACTTCTTTCAAAAATTCTGGCGAGATCTACTAGTACTTTGTTGAAACTTTTTCTTTTATTTTTAGATCTGGTGTTTTCCTTTTAGGAATTTGTATAGATTGAGTATCTTCTTAAGTTTTTAAGTAATATGCCGAAAATAATGTATAAAATTTTTTTGTACGTATTTATAAAAAATTTACAAGTTTATACATTTTTAAAACGTGCATAAACTTATATAAATCTGTGTATGTGTAAAGGTAAATGAATACAGTTGTTGAAATTTTTAGGTGTTTGTATAAATGCTCAATTTTATGTGTATTTTTTTCTCTCCTTGTATACATTTTGCTGACGTCCAACTGTGTCCTATAAAAGGAACTAAGCGGTCGTCGCAAATATATCCAGCTTAAGTCCGGAATTGAATCCCACAGAGAGCGCATGTCTAGAAAGTAATAATTTTACTAGCCAAAGAATAAATAAATGATGACAGTCAATACAAGAGAGCATAAAGTTATTATTTTCCTGATTAGCGGGATGAAATACAGATAAGTTCCTACAATCACGTCGTCTTCTCCTTTATTGGCGGTAAATGCTAGAACTATCACAACTTTCTTCCAAGCAGTTATTTTTCACCTAGATTTATTCTTCTGAACTAGTTAAGTCTAGGCGTTTAGATAGCTATTACGTGCCACAATCAGATTCCTTATTCCTAAACCCTCCTAACGTCTCTTTAATTATCTTTAAATCAATAGGAGAGAAGTATTGCATTCAACTCTAACCTAACACTATATTCTCTTTCGAGTAACTCTAGATCAAGCAACTAACGCAGTCATACAGATAATCACAAGTGGATATAAAGAAGAATAAATAGAATCATGAAAGAATGACGTGAATTGGTATACTTATTTATAGCATTTAACCCATAAAAATGTACACCATAACCTTAGAATTAAGTTTAGCTGCTCATGCTCAAACGTAAAAAAAAAAAAAAAAAAATTACAAAAAGAATCATAGAGGGAGAAGAAACTCTAAGAATCCATTCTCCAACGACCTCTTGACTTTGATGTCTTCACGCCATTGCCTCCAAAATCTTTTTCACCCTTTAAAAAATATTTTGAGATGTATTTATACTGCTTTAGAACGACTAGGGCTGATTCTAACTTGAGAAAACTCGTCCAAAACCAATATGGAATCGGAGCAAGAAAATATGTCTGCCACGTAGCGCAGCGCGCCACTGTAGGCCTTTTTTCTAAGAAGTATAAACTTTCTAAATCTGTGGATTTTGCCCTTACCGCGCTGGCCTATGCGACGCATGGTGCAGCACGATAGGTCATTTCTACTGCCGGTTCAAAATTTTTGTCTCTAACTCATTCTTCTCATGTCTTAGGCTTCTATTCAGACTTCAAACCACCGATTTTTCATCTTTTAAACTCTATCTATATTTTGCTCATTTCATTCCTACACAATAAAACAAACTATATAAGAATAAAATACCTAGGGTACTACTCAAACGACAAGTAAAGTAGCTAGATATGAGGTGAGATGAAGGCTATGAACATGCACTATATGAATTTTTCTATACATGTATAGTTAAACTTTTTGGTAGTTATGTATATATAAAGTTGTCAAAAAAAAAAAAAAGATATAAGTGAAATCAAAAACAAATAACTCATGATGAAACAAAAAAATAATTCCAGTGAAGAAATAAAAAATTCGACGAAAATTTGGTGATTTGAAATTTGTCCACCATTGCCAGCCGACGGCGGTAGGATGGCAACTGATGAATCAACGGCATGGTAGGGGAATAGTCGCAACTACCATTTTTTTTAAGAAGAGCTAAATTTCAAAAGTATAAATTGTGATATAAATTTGTAAGAAAAAAGAACGACTACTTTAGTTTTAATTTCCTACTTTAAAGTGTTATTTTAGAAAAAAAATTTATAGCAAAACGGTCAAAAAATTTCACCAGTGTTCCCAAATTTGACTAATTCTAAGAGTTTGTCCCCATTTAATACAGTTTTATTAAAATAGCCTTCACTTCGTCTATAGGCAGCACTTCAAGTTATATGAAAGAACGTGAGAACAGGTCAAAGGGTGAGTAATACCTAGTTTTGAGCGTACTTGTGTAGTTACTTGTAGTGTAGTCAAGCAGCCATCATTGTTTGGGTGCCTTTCTAGGCGTTTGTCTTTTAAAGACGGGTGTACACTTGTTGGACGTTGTTTTATGTATCAACAAGTGATGGATTAGATTGCATCAGTGATAGACGATTTAAATAAGGGCAAGGTTAGCGCCCGCAAGGGGACGTCTTTAGCCCATTATACTATGTAACAGGACATTTTTGCGTTCAAGCTAGAACGGTTGTCAGTGGCGGATATAGAGAGGAAGGAACGGGTTCGGCAGAACCTGTTGAACCCCAAAAATTACCCTTTCTTTAAGAAAAGATAGGTTTCGGGTATAATGTTCAACAATATGGGACTCCAAAGGGTTTTCTTTGGAGTCGCCACCTAATTTAGGAGAATTAGGAACCAATTAATTATATAGTGCGTGCAAGCACTCCGTTTTAAGGAAAATGGTCTTTTCAGAGATTCTGAAGTAAGAGGTTTAGTTATTTTCGAAAGAAGGTTTCGATTTGAAAGCACTTTCGAAAATCCGTAAAATAACGGTTAATCCTTCGGTTTTCACACAATAGCTCAAAATGTTAACTTTCAATATGTTGATAAAATGGTTTAAGATTAATATTAAAAATCTAAGATTATAATAAATTATATTTTAAAGAAATATGAATTTAAATAAACTTAGACTTGAAAAGGAAAGAAAGAAAGAAAGGAAAGTAAAGAAATAAATAAATAAATAATTTTTGCTAAAATAGGAAAACCAATTAATTGGAAAGAAGTTGCACTTTCATAAAAAAATGAGTTACTTTTTATTAGTTTCGAATTTTAATTGCACGCATTATTTAACTAAAAGATGCACAATTCGTAAATAAGATGGAGATTCTAAGAAATAAAATATTCACAAAATAACTCAAAATAAATATTCATTAACAAATAAACAATTAAATTATTCTACAACTGATAAAGGGGAAAATTCCTAGTGACATGTGAATTCTAAGGGATTGGGAAAGAGGAGGTTTAGAAGAAGAACCCGGATATTTGGATGAATGACTATTTTTCCTTTTTACATTACGCCCATGAGCCTAAGTTATATTTAGCGGCTCAACAAAGCATTTTTAATTTCTATAGTCTTCGCTTCTTGAGTCTTGAGCCCGAACTCGACCCCAATGACTTCAATGCAACGCCATCGCAAATACAAACCATCCCAACTTGTGAGTTAATCAAACTCGTCCCAAGGTGTTCATGCAAAAGATAGAAGGGGATAAAGAATTAGTAAATACTCTAAAATCAGATATACTTTATAAGCTAAGCAAAAGAACCAAACTAAACTAATGACTAAGCTTATCCAATGATCGACAACTTAATCAGCAAGTAACAAAAAATACAGATTCATGAATTTGGGTAATATAGCCAATAAATGATCTAAACTGATCCAGTAACCGCTTGGTAAAAAAGAATTACAGAATTTTCATTCAGTCTGATACCTCCAGAATTAAACTTGTTATAGCAACTTTTAAGAAAAGACTTCAATCACGCTTCATAACTCATATAGCAAAACAAGTTATACAAAGCTTTCATGATTCTTTAAAAATCTAAACTTCCTAAATGAGTCTCCAAAATGCCTTTAAGTACAGAAAAAACAACATAGCACCAGCTGGGTATCTTAAGTATAATTCATCATGAACAGAATAGAACTTCTTTATTCAAACAGCCATGAATGAGTAAAACTCCTACCTTTCCATATGAACAGAGCAAGACCTGAGTGCCTCATTATCATTCAAGGAAAGTACTTTAAATTTGTGTACTAAATCCTTATGTCAGGACAGCACAGAGAAAATATTTTAAAGAAATGAACTATCTTTCAACCTAAAGCTAGCATTCAAATTGCAGACATGGAAGCTAGTTCTTAAATAAGATAGTAGCAGATACCAAGCAACAGATCAAAACTTCAAGATTCCAGACAACTTTCAAGTTTTCAAAAGGGTAGTGACTGGGATCTTATCTTCACAGATTCAATGTCAAGTTGAAATAGCTAAACATAATCTTAAATAGAAATTTGAAAGGAAATACTTTAACAGAACAAAGGAGAAAACTAAGCCGGAATTTCTAGTTGATATATGAGAAAATTGAAGATAATCATGAAACAAGGGGCTGCACATACATGACACACACCACCTACAAACACCACTGCAGACCTTTTAACCTATTTCCTTGACTGATATACTCTCTCACTGCCTATATAGTTCTGAAATCTCCCAGAACCTGCCTTCAAACCAATCACCTTCATTTGCAAACTAGCCTAGAATACTAATGGGCTGACAGCCTCATCTACTCACAAACACCATTATACAACTCTGAAAACTTCCTGCAACCTCCCAAAATCCCTCCTGACAATTACACATCCTGAACAGAACCAAACCTGAGCTCCTCTCTTTACCACAAGAACCAGGACTATACACACACTGAAAACTGAACCCACCTTACACCCCTGCTAAACTCCCTAGCTACGGCAACATCATTTCATCCTCCCTCTCACACCTAACAATCTGCAAAAGAACAACTATACTAACTAAACAATAAACTCACAACCAACCCCTGAAGCAACTCCTAGCAGAACCCTACTTCCTCCTTGAAACCAGCCAGGAACAATAGAAGCCACACCTGCTTCATCTATACTTCCATCTTGAAGCTCCTACTCCCTCCTGAACTACTCCTACTCACCAAGAGAAAACAGAACAGACAGCAACTCCATCAGGCTTCTCCATTCCACAGTTACTACCCTGAACTCCCTCAACTCACCAAACCACCTGAAACACTCTTAAACAGACAACACAACTACTTCAGGCTCCTGGATCACTCTCAACTGCCTGCACAGCAAACCCCATGAGCAAAATGGACCAGACCACCCCCTGCTATTCTCCATACAAACAAACAAAACCTGAACTTCTCTCCTTACTAGAAAACAAACCCCAAGACACCTGACACCTTGCCTATTCAGAAACCAGCTTAAATACTACTCCCTGAAACTCCTTTTCACACATATTCTCTTCACAAACAGCAAGCAAACATATGCAGAAGAACCAAACAAATTCACACAAGACAGGCAAATAGACTAAACAAGTTTACTCTTTTGTTTCCTTATTCAGTTTCTAAATTTTTTTTACAGGATTTCTAAAGTTATCTTAAGATTAAGCTATTCAATCTAATAAGTTCTAATTCAGAAATCAAAAAGAGAACTCTCGCCTGCCTTATATTTTATATACATACTGGTTATTAAAATGGAGGGCAGGATTAATTAAACACCTAAACATTTTTATACATTACAACTACAAAGAAAACATATTAAAAAATGAAACACTGACCTTTTGCGAGGCAGTGAAATGGGGCGATTGATCCGTCGAAATCCGCACTTGAACGAGCGACAACAACTCGACGATTCACAAATTTTAAAGGTCGGAAATTAGGAAGGAAAATGAAATCGCTATTAAAAAAGCACTAAGAGGATCCTCGTTTCCGAAGTCCCTCAATTCCTTCAACCAAAATCTGACCCCATTCTTACTATGCAAAGGGGTATTTATAGGGGTTTCGAAGGTGTAAAAACACTAGATTTTCGATGTGGGATCAAAAGTGCTACCAGCTGTGAATTGAAAGAAAGAAAAGTGAAAATTTACCTCATACTCTTGATTTAACGGTAGAAAACGAATCGACTTCTGATCTGGATTGATGAAAAGAGTGGATTGTACTCCTCTCTTCTCATTTGTCCAGCACAAAAGCGATTGTACTGGAAAATGAGAAGAAAGGGTATAATCCGACGCCGTATGAAGGAGTAAAGGAGCGCGGGACCACCGGGGACCACTGGTGACGATGGAATTTGGACTTATCCGTTAATTAAGGCTTCGGGGAGAGGGGAATTAGGAGAGGGCGACGGGTAATTTGCTGATTAGGGTTTGGGATTTGGGTAAAATGGGAATCGGGTTTAAACTGATGGGAGAGGGTTCGTATATGTGTGTGTGTTATATGTATTTTGCATAGGTAAGCTGGGATTTAGGGCTAGGAACGAAAATAGCCCTTTTTAGGTAAAATTGAGGAAATTGAGGTAATTGCAAGGGGGATAGAAATCAGGCTATGCCTTGCAATTTTGGCTCCTTCTCTTCAAACTCAATCAATTCGCGCTTGAGTTTTAAAACTAGCCTTATTAGAAAATAATTAGACAATAATTTGAAAATTTCGGGACAAAATTGGGTGTCAACAGAACCCAGTAGATTTTTCGGAGACAGTGTATTTGTATTAAAAAAATTATTAAATATATACAAAAATCAAGTCGAGAACCCAGTAACTTGCTCTTAAGATTATTATCCTAAAATTTAGAACCCATAAGATTTAAATCTTGGATCCGCCTCTGACGATTGTGCTTGTCCACTCGAGTGTTTAAGTCTTAAACGGCATGACACGGGCGTGCGTTCCCACCATCATATTAGTGCAAGTGTTAGAATTGCCAATTTAAATTTGTGATAATGCCTAAAGGCTTAACTAGAAGTGATCTCCCTTTAAAAACATTAGGCCCATCTCCCTACTAGGAGTGCTCCAGTACATCTGACCTCGATCTTAGGATCGTCGAAATCAATTATTTCAACGGTGCACCAACTGCCAAAAATTCTGCATATATTATGTTTCCATTATTAGGTACAAGTAACACGTAATATTCCATTCCATGAGATGCTCCTTCCCCATCCCGAGCGATTGGTTGTATCTGGAGTAGTAACTAGAATGGGAAATTGTTTGCTCGATTGGTGTATTTTGACTTGTTTCAGCAAATAATGTGTCTTTTTTTTTTTAAAGGTTACAACCCTTATTTATTTTAAATGGTTATTCGATATTTTTCTTTGAAGAACTTGGTAATTTAAGAAGAAGAAAACTAAGCCAACATTTGTTTATATTAAGTATACTTTAACAATTAATTAGTGTGATCAGAGTTCTATTTTGAAAGCTTATATAAATGAGATTGACATCAGATGCTTACGATTTTTATTCTTTCCAAAAGCAACACTTTAATTAGGCGAAACACGCTCTCCTCACAATATATATATGCATATAATTAGCGTATACGTAAAGACTAATAAAGAGGAGTTTTGTATCTAGAAATGGGAATTTATTACTTCTATTCTTTTTTAATGTATAGTTATCATTCCCTAATCAATAATCCATAGTAGATCGAATGGTTGTGCAAC
Organism: Petunia x hybrida; assembly: GCA_037355625.1. NCBI lineage: Eukaryota > Viridiplantae > Streptophyta > Magnoliopsida > Solanales > Solanaceae > Petunia > Petunia x hybrida. The sequence continues at coordinate 3,671,017 of JBBBVM010000081.1, forward strand.
AAAACTCTTACATCAGGGAATGAAGGAAGTGAACAAGCTCCAACCGAGAGAAACAAAGCGCTTATGATATGAAATAAAATTAAGGAAATCAATAATCGTGCAGAGATATACTATATGTTTGAAGAAAGTATACAAATTATTACACAGCAGCTCAAGCATCCAAAATTTTATTTTTTTATTTATTTTGTGAACAAGAACTAGAACAAATTAAACAAGGACGCCAGACAAGTGAACCGGTGACAAATATTCGTGTTATTTTCCAGATGATCAGTAGAAAATCAACAAAATTAAGAAAAAATAAAAGAAGAGAAGAAGATAGAAGCTAATACAACTCAACTCTTCGGAGCCCCATATTTGGATTAGTGTACCCACAAGAAGATTTTGCTTGCTGATTGAAAAGTTCAGAATACATTTCCATGAAAAACTTGTCAACAATTTCAACATAAGCTGGGCAAGTGAGACGTGAGTAATAATGAAGAACTTCTTCAATATCCAAAGCGTGCTCTTCGTTACTCTTCTCTAGCATTTTCAATTCCTTTAGTTTTTGAGCTACCAAATAACTCCTTTCCTCTCTTAACTCCATTGAACCCGAAAACTCTTTGTATTTCTTCTTTCCTTCATACATTATACTCTTCTTCCTCTTTACATCCTCCTTTGAACCCACAACTTGGTAATTATTGTTAGTAATCTTTGCTGAACCGAACCTAACCAATTTCTCACGAACTTCATTATGATGATCTTCACGTTCTTTCTCCAAAACTTGATAATTACTCTTTCTTGGGCTCACTTTGATATTTGCTGGTGAAGATACTATTTTCTTATTTTTCTTCTTGGGATTTTTATGATCCTTTTCGCAATCCCAATGGCTGTTGAAGTCAGTGTAATATTTGTCCAACTCTGTGTAGCTTTGGCTCATGACATTGGTACTTACACCACCGCCAATGCAAGGAAATAAGGGGCTGCATGGAGGGCTTTTAGGAATCTTTTGATATCCACTAGAGAAAAAAGATTTTACACCATCTACGGTTTTTTGGAATAGTTTTTTGGTAGTGGAAATAGAGGTTTTTAGAAACATTGGTAACTGATGATTAATCTAGGGTAAGAATAGCTAGAGAATAATTGATCTTTCTAATTTCTTGTAGGTCTTGTTCTCTTGAAAATGTCCTCATAGAGATGTAACTAAATTTGAAGGAATATGTACAATAGAATGGAGAAGAAAAGGTAGGATTGGAAAGACAAAAAGTATAAGCTCTCTCTTTTTATGATGGTTCACTCCTTTTTTGTCTCCACACGCTCCCAATTCGTTCCTTTAATTTATGGCGTACTAACTTTATTTATTCTTTAAAAGTAATATTTATGTGTGTGTTATTGGTAGGTTGATATTCCATAATAGCTAATTCTCCATCCTTATGTTCAAAGTATGAGTAATATTATTAGTATAATAGAAATAAAAGATCAACTTTAATTAAAGACCGTTTGATGAGAATAGCTAATTTATGGAGTATAAAATAGTTTCATTACTTACTTTAGAAAGTGGGGGTTGGTGCGTTACCATCCCTAGGAGAATGAGAGGGGTGGCGTAGTGGTTGGAAACTTGAAATATATGTTCTCTACATGTCAATTTTATTTCTTAACGAGAGCAGAAACTACTTAGTTTGTTCACTTGTTTATGTCAACTGGATGTGCACTTCGGAATATACTATCATTCTCTTTATCTTTTTCTTTATCCTTTATCCCATAAAATAAGCATGTTTTTTGGTCTAGAAGTTAGTTAAAAATTGGGTTGTTGCCAAATTTGTATTGACATTATTGTCAGGAAGGGAGAATATATAAATGCATTTTTGTCGTCTCATCATGCAATAATGCTAAGTTAGGCCATAATTATCGGGCGGATAGGAATAATATATTTGCTCACTACTTTCTTTAAAAAAAAAATCTCTTTTGTATTTGTTGAAACGCGGTTGAACTCAAATATAAGGAAGATCGGATTTTCAGAGACATTCATTGACATGGTCTATTAGCCTTCAAACAATTTTTGAGAAGTAAATATTTGGAACAAGAGCCGAACCCTCTTCTTCTTCTACTTCAAATAGCAATGAAATGAAGAAAATTTCAAATCCGACTAAGGAATATTAAATGTCAATCAATAGGAAAATTTTACTATGTATAACTTTCTTAAAAGAACTTTATGAATGATTGCTTAGATAGTGAAGCCAAACATGATGAGATTAAGAATCCTATGCTTAATTATGTCCCATTAGACTTGTTCCCTTGATTGAAAAAGGATTTGTTATCACACAGCTAGAAATTATGATGGATATATTATATCCAGGTTAAAGTACTCCGCGCTCTAGATTAATCATTTGCTCTTAAGACCTTGTTGACCAAATCATCTTTGAACATGGTTCGTACTACCAAATGTACAGTGCTGAATCTTGACTTCTTTGCTTCTTGTTGTCCATCAGCTTCAGTGCAGCTCAGTTGAGGTACAATAATACTGTTCCCTCCTGTCCAAAATAATTGATCACTTTCCTTTTTTAAAAGTCAAACAATGTAAATTTTGATCAATATTTTGAGTTATATTTCTTCGCCATATTAATATGACAAGAATTGCAACTTGTAGTACTTTTCGTGTAGTTTTTTAATATCTAAATTATAATTTTAAAATATTGACTAAATCTAGTTCAATTTAACTCCAAAAATTGGTCAACTTAAATCTCGAAAAGTGAAACCTATCAAATAAAATGTACCGGAGGGAGTATATAATAAATCTAGATTATTTAGGTACAATGACTTAGAGAGGACATATATAGATATACTACTACAACAACAACAACGGACTCAGTATAATCTCACTAGTAAGGTCGGGAAAAGGTAAGGTGTACGAAAACAATACTCCTACCTTGAAAAGGTGGAGAGATTGTAAACCTCTGCAAAAGGAAACATTTAACATAAAATGAACAAGTTTAGAAATAAACATGATGAATACCAATATACAGAAAGTACATATATCCAAAAAACTAAAAATAACCAGAGTAAGTAAAACAATAATAGCAACAAATGTAAAGAATAAGATAATAGTATATATAATACTACTGCTAACATAGAATTCAATCGCATATCTTCTAGCTTTCTATCCTAATCCTCGACCTCCACACCCTCCTCGGTGATTTGGAGGTGTGTAATGTTCTGTCTAATCATCTCGCCCCAATTCTTCCTCGGTTTCTCCGAAAACCCCAGACTGCCAATCCTCGCACCTCCTTATTGGAGCATCTGTATTCCTTCTTTTGCACATGACCACACATCTTGGCCCTCTTGCATATTATATATATATATATATATATATATATATAGTATAAGGACTTAGAAGAGTACATATATAATAAATCTAGATGTATAAATAAGGTAGAATAATGACTTACATAGAAGAACAATATAAGTGTAACAAATGATATGATATGAAGGAGAAAAACAACAGCGTTTTTTGAACAGGATTTAGTATTCATTCATCGGTAGATCCTCCATATTAAGTTTCGCTTCCAATACGTATTTTCCTCCTTTTTAAAGTAGAGGTTCATGCCTAACCTCAGCACCTCGATAATAGGTGATTCTAATTTTTTAAATTAAGGAAGAAAAATAGGGATGCTACGTACTAAAATTTATAGTAATACAGTGAGGCAGGAAGAATAGCCAAAGAAGAGCCATCTTTTGAGCTAAGACTTTAATTTGTTGAATCATTATTAATAAAATTAGCCACTAAGTCAAGTGATTAGTGACCTTTGCTTAAAAAAGAATAGGAAAATATCAACGGTTGATCATTTGGCAGCCTTCATTTATTTTTTCTAAAATCGCCGCCGATAAACACCCACCTACAATTCCTAACTTTGTGTAGCCCACTCTTATTTTTCCGTTTTCCCTTAGCTGGTGACATCACCGCCGATGGGACCACTGTTGTTCTTCACCGCCATCACCTTTCTGGTGTTTACACTGGCACCAGCTTCCTCAACCCCCGCTTCTCTTCTTCTCCATCAATTTTCGCCTTTTTCCTTCTTTAATTTCTCTTTAATATCTCTCTTCCTTCTAAAATTGAACAATTTTCAGATCTGTCATGAAGTTTCTTCCCTTTTTTTCCCTACATTTTTCTTAGTTTTGATGTGTACCTGATGTATCCTATGAGTTTTTAGCGAGTATATACTGTGCATCTCAAAAAATACTGAGTATACATATGGTATACATTAAAAATTATCATACATGCATTGTGTAACCGGATTATACTCTACGTATCTTAAAGTACACTGAGTATAAATCTATTACACATACTGTATACATTGATTTTCATTCAAAAACTTTAAAAAAAAAATTACCATTTAAATATGTGTATACATACACAAGTATACCCAGGTGCAAAGATAAATGCATTCCCAAATACGAATATACATATATGATATAATATTTTAGAACTGTGAGTGAAGAAGAAATAAAAGTAAATTTAGATCTGTGTGTGATATAGAATAAGAAGGTGAAAAATGAGGATACGTTGAAAGAGAGGCAAAGTAGAAGAAGAGCAGGCGAAGAAGAGGGATAAGATGAAGTGCGGCTGCGCGGATCTAAGGTATTTCAAGTGCTGAAGAAAATAAGGGAAGATGGCTAGGAAATGTAATGGCTACCAAAAGTGAAGGTCTGGTTGTTGACAGGTTTCTCCCAAAAAAAAAAATTAGGTCAATTAAAGAGTTTTTTATACTTATATACAATGTTGCACGCTTTATTACAAACAAATAAAAATATTATTGATTTTACAAAACATAGCAATATTTTTATAAACAAGTTTCTGCAACAACTAAAAAGAAAAACCCTATTCTCCACTTTACATTCCTCTCTTCTGCTGCCCCCGCCGCCTAATGATCCCCACTGCCGCTGCAAGTCCATGAGATTGCAGGAACAATTTGAAATTGTGCAGGGAAGATGCAAATACCGTGCAAAAATATAGAAAATAGTGTAGAAACATATAGAAAAAATGCAAAAGATAGTGCATAAATTGTACAGAAATTATGCAGAAACTATTCAGAAAAGTGCCGAAATTCTGAAACAACATAGAAATAGTATAGAAATGCGGAACCAGTGTGAAAATAATGCAAAAAAAAGTTAGATACCATATAGAAACATTACCTAACTTTTAGATGAAAAAATATCAGAGCTGCCTGGAAAATTCAAGATCTGGTCAGAAAACATAAAAATCGAAAAAACTCTGCTAGATAAAGAGATTGAAAGAAAAACATGTAAATAAAGATGCGAATAGAAAGAAAGAAATAAGAAAAAGAAAACAAAGTAAAGTAATAAAGATAAAGAGAAACTAAAAGAATGATTTAATATGGGGAATCGGGATATGGGAGGTCATAAGGGAGGGTGAGAGGATACGAAATATGTAAAAGCCAACCGGAAAAGTGATATAGTGGCCGTCGGAGTTAGTTGTTGGTCGAAACTTTGAAGATATCCACGCAGATTCCGTAAAAGTTTGAGAAAAAAAGTAGCAGCGAAAATGGAATGAGGGTGTTAAGAGGAATCTAAAAATGTATTTTTTTTTTTGTTTTCCGGCAGCAAATCGACGATGGTCTGGCATGGTGGATCAGCGGCGACAAATATTTTCCGGCGTGGGAGGAGGTGCTGTAGTGAGAGGGAGAGAAAAAGGGAAAGAAAAAGTGGGGGAAAGCTAGGATTTTTTCTCTTTTGCTATGTTTTATAATTAAATTCTTATTTTCTTTATATTTTGTAATTGTACCAAAATGTCATGATGTTTTATAAAAAAATGTCTCGAATTTGCACGTTTGTGTAATTTTGGATTAAAATATCATATGTAATTCACAAAAAGTTTCACCACACACCCTCAAAATATATTGGCGCTGCCTTTTTGTTCTCATTTAAGATGATTTTAGCAAAATGACATCTGTTTCATTCGTAGGTATCACTTCAAGTTATAAATTGACAAGTATTGCATCTTAGCAAGAGCAGATTAACGTGTCAATGACCGGGTGCCATGGCATGGCACCCATAAGCTTCGGCGGAACGTTGTGTATATATGTGTATTTATCGGAGAAAAGTTGCAAATATTAAATCTAGCACCCATAAACAACAAAGGCACCATGGTGTCAATGATAAGAGTATTCCACTTTGTCTCCTATCTCAAGGGTTTGATTCTATGTTCCGTCTTTTTTTAATCTTTTTTTTTCATTTTTCAGTTTTGCAACAAGCACGAGAAAGAAACAAACACAATTGTGTTGGCCCTAAGCTTTTCTTTTTTCATCCCCCTTTTTTCTATTACTTTTATTTTCTAATAATCTCTCCTTCTCTCTTCTTTTTTCTTTTTTACTTTATTTTCTATTATATGTGTTTTCATAAGTAACTTATTTTTGGTAAAAACAAAATTGAATTAATTTTAATAAATATATAGTTTCTCTTTTTGATGATACCACATTAATCTAAACATATTGAAAAATAATTTGAGTAATATTTTTTTTTTACAGATTTTAAATAGCTTGGTTATTAAATCTTTATCAAATATCAAAAAAAAAATATGCAGATTTTGTTGTGCATACAATTTTCCATTAAAACATGACATTCAAGATGAATGATCGTTGAAAAAAAATTTGATCTAGTCAATAAATAATATATAGTTTAAGTAAATTTTCTAATTAAGCTATTTTTAAGTCAAACAAATTTTGAAATGTTCTTCCATAATATAGAATTTAAAATGTGTGTAAAAGAGAATAACTAAATAAAACTAACTTATATCGTCTATTGAAAAGTAATTATTAAACCTAGTCATACTAACAAAAAATTTATCGACCCGATTCGATCTGTGCTCTTTTTATTTGGTCTTTGTGGCTAAGAGTAGATACAAAAGGTGGCACCCGCAGTCTTCAATCCCTGGATCTGCCACTGCCTCTTAGAAAGATATCAAAGGGAAAGTGTTGCCTACGAGAATGTGGGAAGAGATTGAAAGGGCAAGTGCTATCCAGGCAGCACTTTAAATTATCCGTTGACGAAAATAGTGCTTAGCATTTATAACAGAAACAAATTAAGCAAGATTTTGAGTTATTGTAAAAGTCTTATGGAGGGAGACCCTGCTTAGAACGAAAAAATGTGGGAAAAGATTAAGGCGCAAGTGTTACCTATGCAAGAGGGGATCAAAGGCAAGTGTTGTCTCTTAAGCAGTACTTACGAGAAAGAGATAGCAGGATGCGGGCGTCATTAAGATTTCATAAGGATATTCCAAGCGAAATTTATTCATTAAACTTAGCGGTTGTTATTTTGCTAAACCACTATTATAAGGGTAAAAAGGGCAAATCGTTGCCTATGGTGTCATACTTCTTGCTCTTTTATCTAAAAAAGAAGTAATTTCCATTTCAATTTATGCGACAGATTTCAAGGGTCATATCTTCTTTAATTATGATCGTATATTCAGGCATACAATTATAAGTTTTTAAAATCAATATACACATTTAGTAACCACATATTTTGAGAGTCAATTTTTCTTTTTATTTAACTCTTAAGAAGTAAAAAGTATTACATAACTACAACATAGAGATTAATTCTGTACAAGTCGTCACATACAAACCAATCGCGGACTTCTAAGGCAAATCTAAAGAATTAAGAAACCAAATAATCCCTAGTTTTTAATTCATTAGCTGTAAATACCAAGAAAACTTTGAAATCTTTCCTTGATATTTATAAAGAGAGAAAGCTAAGCAACAGGCCGGGCCCCGGACGAGGCTTTAGGAAGAAAGAAGCGACTATTGAACAAAGCTGACAGAGACTTGCAACAATGTCCATAGGAGATGAGCCACGTGTCCTCAAAGTTTGGAACTAGTCTCCATTAAGATGGTGACCCCGCGCCAAAGACTTAAAGCTCGTTGGCTTCCTTGTCAGCGTCAGCGTGGAACGAAAGATTTTAAGAAATTTGATGAATAGCCATGTTTTTAGAGTAACTATCTGATAAATTACATGCATTTGTAAAGTTTAAACACAATAGACACAGCCACTCAAATTTAAGAATAAAAATTCATGGATTTCTATTCAACATCGCATGAATAACATGGAGTTTAAAGTGAAAAATCTTGAATTTCTTGAAACACTTTAGAATTATTATTTTTTTAGAAAATTAACAAATTTCACTTTAAACTCTTGTATTTTAGCTACAGTTTCTCCATGAAAAGATTCTAAAAAAATAAATAAATAAATATGAAGCTTGATCGACTATGGTTATTTATTTAAAAATTTTCAAATGCTAGTGTCGATACCCCGACTAAATTTTTGAAGTTTGATCGGCTGTGACTATTTATCTAAAATTTTGTAAATGCTAGTATCAACACTCCAACTAAATTTCCCAAAACTATGGGGTTGTTTGGTTTTGAGTCTTGATATTGCCTAAAACTATCCTACTTTTGCAATTTCCTCTTAAGATTGGGAAATCGTATGCCATTAAATTGTGACGAGGCAAATCTTGCCCATCCACCAAAACTTCGGGCTATCAGTCAAGACTAGACCAAAATATGACTAGCAAACTATTTCTGCAAAACGTTTTTAAATGGGTTCAAAAACATAAATATTAAACAGTAGCATGAAATCAGCCTATGAAGGGTAATAATGGAAATCTCAATGTGTCCCCCCTCTTGTCTAGTTCAAATAAAATATAGGTGAACAGTTGTGGTCAGTAAGCTACCAAAATTGAACTAGAAATCATAAGCACCTGTTATATAGTATGAGATATATTTCTACTTGGACTGGAAATTTGGAGAAAAAACCCAAAGCATACTATAATACCAGGCCATATCTAGGCTGCCTACCCCACTGGCATGGGCTCATAGCCCATGTGCTTTATCAGCAAAGTCCAGCTCTAGTAGCTCAAGAACCCAAAAAATACCCTATAATTAATGCAATGCTATACACCAAACCTGACATTCTTCAATTTGCATCCTTCTTTTAGCACACATATTTTCATTTTGAAATATGAAGTGCAGGAATTAACTCAAAAAAGAAATGTTATATCTTGTACTAACAGACATATGAAAACATAAAGCTATATCTATATCTATTGTTATGTTGCTATCAAAATTCAGAGCCCAAAGCTATACAGTTAAAATTTTCAGCCTACCTCTTACCCTAAAACCCCTCAATTCTTTTTCTCAGTTAATGATTTTGGTATCATTCTCTCTGTAGTTGTGAGGCATTATCCCAGTATTTCTAATTCCACTGTCTCTTCCTTTTCGTTTCATTGTACCCCTTTCCTTGAAACAAGACATGTCATTTTCTTATTATGAAGTGGTCAATTGTGACCTATCATTTTCAAATGCTTTCTGCTAGTGGAAACTGGACACATATTTTGGATCATCAGAACCTCAGAACCCTTATAACCTTAACCTCATTACTTTTCAAATTATCTTTGTCCTTTTCTTTTTCTTAATAAAGAAAATAAAATTCAAAGTGTCCACCCTGCTTCTTTTTCCTCTCTCAGCATCTTAGTCTTAGGAACTAACAAAGCCAGTTTAATAATGGTTAATTACCTTGTCAATATATGTTTGGAGCTGAAATTTTTGCACAATGTTACATATTTTCTGTACTCATTTTTGGCTCCTTGTTATACCACAACTTCTAAACAATGGAGTATTTTGTGCTAGTCATGCAAAATTTTGTCACTAACATTACAAAGTAGATTCACCTAATGCATACTTTAGTAGTTTGTCTGCTTTATATAACAACAAAAAGAAATAATTATATAGATTTGAAATTTTATTAGTAGTAATATGTTTACATTGTTGTCCTTAGGCTTCAATCCAATCATGACTTTTCTCTTAATATTGCAGTCAAACCAATCATCTGAAGGACAATATGTTTCATTTCAGCTACCCTGCTGACAATCTTCTGTTTTAATTGGATAATTTTGCTTTACAGTAATCGTTAACTCCAACAACTTTTTTGAACCTTAATTAATACGTAGTATATAGTCCACCGGTACGTTTATTAGAGACTTTTTAAACTTAAGCATGACTTTATTGAATACTTATAATTACATCATATCGTTATGGATTCAAACGTACTTGAATATATAGACAAACTTGGCGAACTGGATATACATTGAAAAAGTCAATACGAATTCAAAAGTAGATACAGTATTGAACGAACTGGCTTACAACTTTATCAGCATGGACAGTATAGTGATGTATGAAGATGCTTTTTGATATAGTGAATCTGATACTTAGATATTCATTTATGAGAACTCATTAATATATTGTCAGTCTTGATTCTGCCCTTCTAACTCCAAATCTATTCCTTGTTAAACTGGCTTGATTATAAAAATATTGTGCCAATATTTATCAGCATTTATGTTACTAGTCATAATTTCGTACTGTGTCTTTCTAGAAAGGGTGTTATTAGTCAATTTTTCGGAAAAAAGAATCATAAAAAGCTTTCCAATCATTTATTCGCTTAAAATAAATTGATCCTCCCTCTTATTTTTGGGTTTTTTTTCTTTTGTTCTTCTGTCAAAATCTTCAGCTGGAATTTTGTGGGAAATTTTTAAAAGTCAAATAATGCAAAGAAAATAAGACAAATGCTTCATTTCCATCTATCTCCATCATCGATCAAATTGACTAAAGTGAAAACCTTTTAAAAACACTCGTGGACCTTTTGTCATTTTTCCTCTTTGTGTCAGTTTAATCAAATCTCTGGCCTCTCTTTTCTCCTCCTTGTGATTTATCTTTTCACAAAACATCGCACACACCACCTCCCCTCCCCTTTGCTGTTGAAAAAGGAAAAGTAAAAGTAAACAATGTTTTATAGACACACTAACTTCAGCCAGCGAATTAAACGTGCAATAATGCTGGCATATGAGAAGCATGCTAAAGATTTAATTAAGTTTCAAAGTAGATTTACGTTAATAACTTAAACTTTTAGATATACATTTGAAAAAAAAAATCCTTTGTTATAAGAAAAAAGAAAATAATGTGCAACTGATCTTAACATGATGAAAAGAAGAAATGTTAAGAAGTTTTCGATTTGTCGCAAGTACATTAACATAAATATGCATGCCAAAAGAAAAGAAAAGCCCGAATATTAACGACCATTAACTTTTTCATGATTGCATTACTAATTAAGCATAAGAAAATAAGTCACATTTTCATTTCGAATTCTTTTCTAAGACAAGTTAGAAAATAGAGTTTCACAAATCTCAGTGAAGACATCAATAATAACACCATGATGATGTTGTGAGTTCAAAGATAAAAAGCACTCCAAAAGTTTCTCTAAATCCTTAGCTGCAAATATCTGCTTTTCCATTATCATTTCCAGCATGGACTCTCTAAAATCACTGTACGGATCACTTGACCGCTTCACCACCGCCAAACTATCTTTTACTCCTTTTGCTGCCGTTCTCCGCCGCCGTGGGTTTCGCCGGTAAAAAGATTCAGATGAATCAGATGATGAGAATGACCTTGAAGAGAAAAGGGTAGTTTTGTCATCATCTTCACTTTCTTCATCACTACTAAAAAGACCTTTATAATCACAAATATTAGTGAACTCATCATAAAACTCAAATCTTTTTATCTTGGACCGAGCCAATCTCTTTTTCTTCTTTGTCTTCTTTTTGTTTGTTCTTCTTTGACTTTTATTGGAACTATTATGAGAATCATGAAGGGAACTTTTGTCTGATATTTTGGTTCTTGGTAACAGATTCTTACAGCTTTGTTCAGTTTGGGAAGTTTCAGGTTTACATATGGAAGGAAAAGGACGAGGTTTAGGTGAAAAAAGGTCGATTAACTGATAATGTGGACGAATATTTTGAGGGTAAAATAGTGGTTTATCGTTAATGGCATCATTAGAGATGTTCTTGGACTTGCATGAAGCAAATGATGATTGAAACAAGCGAGATATTTTCATTTTTAATCCACTATTCTCCATTGGAAAGAAAGAAGTTACAGACTAATAGGGTTTGAGGGGGTGGGCTTGGGGAGGATGAGGGGTATCTTGAAGAAGGTGACGCAGTTTGGACGTGAAGAGTAGTTACTATTCCTAGTATATACTATAGGAGTAAGTGTATGCGAGCTTATATAGGAAGATGATGGATAAAAGTTACGTTCTTCAAAACTACAAATTTAAATTAAAGTAGTACTACTACGTTAAATTATACGCAGTACTTTTCTTTCTCTATATAATCATTCTGTATTTATGATCTTCGGTACTCACTACTAACTCGATTAGTTTGAATTTGTAGCGATAATGCGTATCATCTAAACTTTTTCAATTTCATCTAAACTTGATTAAGGGTGAATCAAACTAAAAACTTATGATTAATGGTGAAAAAACATCATCCATCTAGACTTGATAATGTTACTTTTTATGTTTTTTTTTGTCCCATGTACTGTCTCCATTTTAGCAAAAAATCAACATTAACAGATAAGTTAGTTCACTTCAACATTTCTCCTGAGTTTCAACACCTCATAGAGCGCGCCCCTTCTATACGTCCTAATCAAAGGCGTGGGAGCAAAAGATTAATCTTATTGGCAAGACAAGCTAAGAAGCTTATTGGAAAGTGCATGAAGAAAAATATAAGTTTTAAGATTGTTATTTGTCCATCCGGATAATGAAATAAATACCAAAAAGAGCAACAACAAATAAGTAAAGAGTTTAACTAATATACTACCAATAAATTTTTTAGTGTTTTTACTTATTTTATTAATGATATTTAAACTTCAATTATGCCAATGATTAATATTTGACCAGCCGGTGTCCTTTCTTTATTGTACAAGATACCAGCTATATGCTATTTTTTGCTATATATTGTGATTTTTGAAGGTCAATTCTTCAATCATGACTCAACCATTGGTCAATTTTCTTAGCTAAATTATTACTACTTAGCTATTTAAAAGAAGTATTAGGATTGAAAATATTAAAACAATTAAGAATACTTAAAAATTTACTTGTAATATGTTTTAAATTATCCGATGGCATAAAAAAATAGAGGCGTAACTACCCTTATGCTAGGGGTGTCATGTGACACGGCTGGGTCGAAATTTTTACTAAATATATGAATTAGCTAAGTAAAAATATTATAAACACATACAAGTATGATAAAATGACATTGCTTGACACTAAGAGCTCTTGATTGAGTTGATTAGATGCATCACTTGTTTGGTATGAGGTAGGAGTTCGAGACTTGCTAATTGCAAGTTTTTTCTATTTTTTTCTTGTTTCTTTTAATATCTGGTTGCCTAAAGGACATGCGGTGCATAAATCATCCCGCGATTACACATGGTCTGGAAAAAAGTCGCACCCTCAAAGGGTGTGAAGTATACGGGTTTTGAGCCGTTGACGTCCCCTTAAAATGAAATAACATAAACCACTAAGCTAATAGAACATTTATATTTCTCCCTAAAAATGTAATTCCTAGGGATTGGTCTTACTGTTGTTCAACAGTAGGCTAGAGTTTTTTTTTTTTTTTTTTTTAAGAAGTGATACTGCTTATAGAAAATCCTGCATACGCCACTGAAAAAAAAAATATACACCATCGCTGCATATTAGTTAAACTCATAAGTAAAATGAAAGTATTAGCAAACACCTACAACAACAATAACAATAATCATCAATATTACTGGATAATAGAACTAAATCAAACAAAGGTAGTACTAATGTGATTTGTATTCCATTTTCACATAATAATGTAAATGAATAAGACTATTTTGTAGTACTTAATAGCCTCCACATACTTACAAAGAAAGAAAACATTATAGACACAATTTAACTGCGTGCCCAGATCTATGGTAGAGATGCTATTACCCTAACACACACTAGGTTAGAAAAAGAAAATAATTTAAATTTCAGAGGTTAGAAAATAGAAAATAATCTAAAGTTCACAGGTATGGCAAACTTTCTTATTTAGGTAAAATACAAAGTATGATTAACCAAAACTCGTCAGCTACCATGCTACATATATGGCGATGTATCATGAGAATGTAGGGGACCAAGTTGAGAAGAATTGTTCAACAGCGACGTAAGACTTCTTGATTATTTGAATTCAAAAGAGCTGCCAAAAAATAAAAAACGTAAGACTTCTTTATCCACATGAAGGAACTTGTGATCCAGCTAAACATAAATAATACTAATGGCTAAATTAAGTAAAATAAAGAAGATTAAATCTACCTAGCCAAGACAAACAATTTACAGAAAAACGGGGATCAAAGTCAATTATCTTGAATAGTTTAGGATTGACATTCTCATTAAACTAATTCAGTGGATGTTTACGATGCTCGAAGTCGTTAGAGTAAGTTCAAATTACTCCCTCCGGTCCATATTATTTGATGTTTTGGGTGTTTTCACGAGTATTAAAAAAATTATCTTTTTAGTATTAATTAGCAATGTAATTGACTATATTAGCCCTTATTCAAGTTATATTACTTATCATTTTGTTTAAAGTCATTTATTAGCAAGGGGTGATATTGTAAAATTCCATCTTGATTTTAAAAAAGATCAAATATTGTGGACCAAAAAAAATAAGCTAAACATCAAATAAAGTGGACTAGCGGGAGTAATATACTACGACATGATCATCTTTGTAAAGGAAGTACTGTACCAGAAAGGCTAAGCATCCACAGTCTATATATAGAATTGATCACTAAGTGGCTATACTCTAATGCGATCACTATTGGCTGTACTCTAATTAGCAATACTGTACTTTTGAGCTGGCAGATATTCTGAAACGGCATTGAATAATCTCGTTATCCCACTGGAAACGATAAACTATACAGTTCACTCAATATTTTCTTTGGAGACCGTGAAAAATTAATACAAGAGTATATACAGAGCCTGTTTAGATTAGTCGATTAAAGGTAGCAAAAAATATTCAGTGTTGAAAAAACATTTAGATGCGAAGAGTTTAAAAATAATTAAGCAGTTACATATTTGGTAAAATGGTAGTGATAAGCACTTTTTATGTTAATATAAATAAAATGCTCTAAAAGTTATTTACAGAAAAGTATAAATATAAAAAAACTTACACGAAAAATATAGACAAACATATAATATAGAGGGAGTAAAAGATTTTTATTTTCGAAGTGATATTTCATGAATTATAAACTATTTTAGGGATAAAATAGTAAAAACTTGATCAAACCAAAACAACTTCTAAGTTGAAAAGACATAAGTTGGGAGTGACCAACACTCCCAACTTATAGCTTACTCCCAACTTATAGCTTATGGTTGATTTTGATTTGTAAACACTTTTGTTGATTGACGATAAAGTATGTATAAGTTAATTTGACCAACTTTTAAATTTAACCAAACACCCTTTATGCTATTTGCTTCACTAGTTAGACACTACGGCCACTTGAAGAGTCAGCGAGGTGGTCCTTTCACTTTAGGTTGTTCAAATAAATTTAAGGTATTTTGAAACAATAACTATTGTGAATTATGATACTTCTTATATAGATTTTAACTACTTAAGTTTTATTTTTTTAAAAAAAAATTAAAATTCAATGTCTTAATTCATAATGAAAATTAAGTAGTTTGACCTTCATGTTTTGAATTCTTGATTTTGACTAATGAACAATTGACTTATACTCCATATGTTTTTGTTAATATTGAAATTATTACTCTTTGTAAAATTTATAAATGATTATGATTTATAGTAGTTTACAAATATGTAAATTTTATTTTCAACTGAAAAATTGTATGTCTTAACTCACGGTCAAAATTAAGAATTATGACCTGCAAACTTCGAACATTGCACATAAATTAAACTGAAACGTAAGGAGTAGATAATTTTGATGTTTACTAAGTGAAAGAATGCTTATAATAAGGTAGCAACTCAAACGCATATGCTATATACGTAGTCAATAGGTAATAAAGTGATGAAATTAAGTATCATTCCGTGGAGATTTTGTAATTAATGATAAACTGAATTATATGATTTCTAATTGTCTAAACAAGGAAGGTTGGCCTTGTGGATTTTAGATGCGATTAAATACTAACAAATAGTATAACTAAGGTAATTAAACTGAGTAAACACACGAATAAAGTTTATCAATTAGAGAATATATTCTAGGGTTATGAGATATCTACCAATCCAATTCAATCTTTCAGTTCCTTTGAATAAATAATTTATTTGGATTATTCATCGACAAGGTTAATTTTCCTCATATGAATCTCTTCTGATTTCCTACTCGCACGTTCAAGTTAATCTAACGTGTATATCCCTATGAAATTAAATAAAAATATATTAATAATTCATGTATAATGATTAAACTAGGCTAAAGGTCGTATATTCATCCTAGTTGTGAATCTGTTTCCTAGTGCCCAAGTTCAAGAACGTGCCATATTTAATCCTATTGTAATCAAGAATTCTCTTTCTCAAGTTCAATTCAAAATTTATAGATAGTATTTAATTATTGGCCAGACAATCAAATAATTAAGTGCATGATATGAACAAATAACTCAAGCAATGAATTAATAAATTCAAAATAACTTCTGAATATCAACATTCATAGAAAATTTAGAGCCATAACAAGGAGTATAGCTACACATAGTTTTGGTAGAAATCCATCAGTTAACTTTATAACATAAATTGCAAGAAAGAAGAAGAAAAAGAACCTTGTGCCGGAACCCATCGAAATTTCTCCTAGCCCTCAATTGTGTGAATGATGTCTAAAAATCTAATTTTTCTACATTTGGAATTGGAAAACCTATAGTAAGCTTGTAGATTTTCAACTCGATGTCATTCTGAAGATTTTGTTTTCACAATTGTTATGTACTTGAGTTTTCCAGGTTTTTTTTGGCTGCTTTGTTGAATTTCTATTCCAGGTTGGTTTTATTTAATTTTCAGAAAAGAACGTTATCCTAGATGCACTGTTTTACTTCTTCTAAATCTACGGGCTAATTAGATGCTAAGCATCAACTTGACTTCCTTCCACCTTTGTTTTTTTAGCTCCAATTTCATTCCAATTAAAGTCAGGGAAGAAACTATATGATGAATACTTAGTTAGTGTTGGGTATAATTAACTACTTAAACAACTTTAAATACATTAATTTCTGTAGAAATTGACGTCAAAATATAGGAATGTATTTCCAACATCATTAGCCATATCAACTTGTAACCTTACCCAAATAATCTTTCGCTATTTAAGAACCCGTTTATCCATGAAATTTATTTCACTTTTTTTTTAAAAAGTTTTTGCAAAATATGTTTGTCCATAGAAAATTGTCAGTTTTTGGAGAGTTTTTCAAAAATAATTTTGAAAAAATTAAAAAGTGTTTTTGACCATTTTTTAATTATTTTAAAAATTCAGTTTTCTCCACTCACCAGACTTCAACTTTTTTCAAGTAAAATTCATGTTCAAACATAACTTCAACCTCCAAGTACAATTTTTAAACTATATTTCAAGCACACTTTCTCATTAACTTTTTTGTATCTTATGGCCAAACGGCTACTAAGCGTACCACAACTCACACACACTTAACCAAATGTAATGTCACCTTCCTGATTACTATTTCATAACTTCGATAAGAGGGTTGCTATATAAGAAGTCATGAAATGCGCATATTTGTATTGGGTGAAATCCATCGTCACCAAAGTTGATGACTCAGCATCCACATAGGGCGGCACACAAACGACACGTGGCAACGAATGGATATGAAGGCAATGGATAAGACCGAAGATAAACAGTTGCAACGGACAGATGAACAGTCACTACGGCCAGAAAAGTCGCAGCCCATCAATCAAGGCAATTCAAAGTAGGAACCTTATCCACAAACAACACAACTGCTCGTCTGAGGAGTTACAACTGCTTGCGAACGGGCACATAAGCTGCCTATATATTGTAATTTAAGTCACTAGCATACAATCTAATGCTTCTCTGAAATCTACACCTGTATTCTAAACAATTTACTAGCATTCAATACTTTATCTCCAGCAAACATTTATTACTATTGCTTATCGAAAGATCTTCTCTACTGTTTCATTAACTGAATCTCTAAAAGAGTACGAGGAAAGGAATTTAATCAAGTCTGAACGGCCTGAGCACGGTTCCTTCTTTGTCTGATTATTTATTCATTATATTGCATTAATTGTCTCTTTACTTTTCCGCATTTATTACAGGCATTTATATTTACTTCATTAAGAGCATTTTAATCTCGATTATTGACCGTGACCCCGCTCTACAAATTTAATTGTGAATTAACCTGATAAAACTAAATTACGGTTGAACAATTTGGCGACCACAGTGGGAGCCGGTTAATAACGTCCGTAGGTTAAAATCGCTCGTCGTATTTTATTGTCTATTCGTTTTTCCTTCGATCGCTGGTTCTCCCCGTTTTTTCTTTGTTGAAATGGCAGATAACAACTCGCACAACAACGCTCTTATTGAAGAGCAACAGGATCTCAACGCTGCGGAGCAGATAAACCAGAATCTGGCCGAAGATGGGCAGCAAGATGTTCCCCTTGCAGACGACGACGTGATCCCCATCGCGGAGGACGAGAACGTGCTTCCAGCGGAACAGGAGAACGAGCACAGCCAGCAAGGCAGCAGAAATAGTCGCAACCCTAGCCGAGTGAATGTCGATCAGGAAGCCGAAGGATCTAGAAGACCCAATGGCCCAAGGAATTCGAGGAATTCTCAGGATGCTATCCTCGAATTCATACGACAGCAGGCCGAGATCAACAGGCAGATACGGGAAGCTATCGACGGCCTACGAGGACAGAACACGCCAAACACGAGAAATCCACCCGTGGGGCGTCCAAGGGATGCTTCACCATCTCGTGCTTCGAGGCGAGCAGAAAATCAGAATGCGGGTTCAGCGGTGCCGACTGAGATGAGCGAAGTCATGGAGGCTCTCACCAAGCAGTTCAAGGAGAGTCAAGAGGCTTTGCAACGCTCTCTTCACGAGAGGATCGACCAGATCCCAGGCGCACCACCCACCCTGAAGAAGGTTGACGTTCAGCGGTATTCTCAAAGGCCTTGGAAGAAGGAAGCAGCACCAAAGGCCATCCCCAAGACATTCAAAATGCCAAACATACCAAGATATCGGGGAACAACTGACCCCAATGATCACTTGATGATGTTTAGCAACTTCATAAAAGCAAGCGACCTGACCGACGAGGAAATCGAGTCGGTGCAATTAAAGAAATTCGTGGAAACATTGGCGGACGGAGCTCTACGGTGGTATTCCATGCTGCCACCAAATTCAATAGGATCTTTTGCCGAAATGGCGGAGTTATTCGTCAAAGCACACACAGGCGCCCAGAAGACGGAGACAAGAGTTGAAGATATCTTCGAAATCAAGCAGCTGCCTGGGGAGTCTCTCTGAAAGTATGTAGATCGCTTTCAGCGAGAGCGTATGTTGCTACCCAAGGTTCCAGATCGATGGGCAGCAATTGCATTCACTAACAGCTTGGACGTCAAGAGCTCCGAGGTGACCAGACGGCTGTACGAGTCCCTGCGAGAATATCCTGCGGCCAACTGGTCGGATGTCTACAACCGCTACAATTCCAAGGTACGTATAGATGAAGATAAATTAATTGGCACAGGTACTCGAGGACGGAGCCAAACACGCACCAGCGGCGCTGGGGGGAAGATCGAGACGGACAGGCCAGACGCACGGCACGAGCCGTACCCTAGACGATCACGCAACAACTCCAACGGGCGCGGTCGCAACAACAGAGGCCTGGCGAGGAGCACTGATTCTGCCTCAACCTCTAGTGGAATCCCTACCCTGCCCGTCTTCAGCATCGGAGCAGTCGAGCTTGTAGCAGTTCTCGAGGGGATGAGCGACAAGGTCAAATGGCCCAAGGATATGAAGGGTGACCCCAGCACACGTAACAAGAGCTTGTGGTGCGAGTTCCATCGCGATCACGGCCACACAACGGATGACTGCAAGGCTCTAAGGTATGAAGTTGCTAACTTGTTGAAACAGGGCTATCTCAAGGAGTACTTGACAGAAAAAGGGAAGCAGACTCATGCGAAGGCCCAGCAGAACAAGTCAGGACCTCCCCAAGTATCTTCTCCAAAAATGACGGTCAACGTCATCTCTGGCGGTATTGAGGTTGACGCAGTCACATACACAGCAAAGAAGTATGCTAAAGTCTCTATTACGAAGACCAAGCGACCGCGACTTGAGGATGTGATGACTTTTGAAGAAGCAGATGCAGATGGCTTGCAGTTTCCTCACATGGACGCTTTGGTGATAACGCTACGAGTGGAAGAGTTCGACGTCAAGAGGGTGCTCGTTGATCCAGGAAGCTCAGCAAACATCATATTATCTCGGGTCGTGCAGCAGTTGAAACTATACGATCGGATTGTACCGATTTCTCGCGTTCTCTCAGGATTTAACAACTCCAGTGAGAAAACGTTGGGAGAAATTACGCTAACGACCCTGGTCGAAGGAGTCATGAGACGAACAACGTTTCATGTCATTGATGGAGACATGGCCTACAACATAATCCTTGGGAGGCCATGGATACACGACATGCAGGCAGTTCCGTCAACCTATCACCAAGTGATGAAATTCCCTTCAGAATGGGGAATACGGGAGGTTCGAGGGGAGCAGCGTTGCGCTAGAGATTGCTACTCAGTCGCAGTCAAGCTCCCCGAGGAAGCAAAATAGCAATTAACGAACCCGGGGTTGGAATCAAGCAGCGGAACTTCAGACTACCAAATCCCGGAATTCATATCGAAATTAGATGCACGAGAAGAGTACGCGCCAACCATTGAAGCTCTGGAACCAGAAGAACTTTTCGACAACATGCCTGAAAGGAAGGTGTACTTGGGAGCAGAGTTGAACAAAGATTTACGGAGAGACATCTTGCATTTCCTCAAAGGATGGCACGCCACCTTTGCGTGGTCGCATGAGGACATGACGGGGATCTCCCCGAAGATTATCTCTCACAAGTTGAATGTGGATCCATACTTCCGCCCGGTGAAGCAAAAGAAACGCCAGCAAGGAGCATTCAGGAACCAAATCATAAACGACGAAGTTGACCGCTTGCTCAAGATCGGCTCTGTCCGAGAAGTCAAATATCCCGATTGGTTGGCCAACGTGGTCGTAGTGGCCAAGAAGAATGGCAAGTGGAGGGTTTGCATCGACTTCACTGATCTGAACAAAGCCTGCCCGAAAGATTCTTATCCGCTACCTCAAATTGACCAACTGATCGACGCGACGGCCGGGCATGAGGTGCTTACATTCCTTGACGCATATTCAGGCTACAATCAAATCCTGATGAATCCCGACGACCAGGAGAAGACCTCTTTCATTACTTGCCGAGGTACATACTGCTACAAGGTAATGCCTTTTGGACTTAAAAATGCAGGTGCAACCTACCAACGGTTAGTCAACCGGATGTTTCACGATCAAATTGGCAAAACCATGGAAGTTTACATCGACGACATGCTGATCAAATCCAAGCGAGCAGAGGATCACTTAGCTCATTTGGAGGAGGCCTTTCGGATCCTCGATCAATATAACATGAAGCTCAACCCGGAGAAGTGCGCGTTTGGAGTGAGTTCAGGGAAGTTCCTTGGTTTCATCGTCTCCCAACGAGGAATCGAGGTAAACCCTGCCCAGATAAAAGCGATAGAAGCCATCCCCGACGTACTTCACAACAGAAAAGATGTGATGCGGCTAACCGGGAGAGTAGCAGCGCTGAGGAGATTCATCTCCCGCTCGTCTGATCGGTGCAAAAGCTTCTTCGACATGCTGAAACAAAACAAAGAGTTCGAATGGACCCCCGAATGTCAGCAAGCACTTAAGGACTTGAAGCGGTACTTGTCGAGCCCGCCCTTACTTTCAACACCACAACCAGGCGAACAGCTATTACTCTACCTGGCCGTATCCGAGTCAGCGGTAAGTGCAGTCTTGGTGCGAGAAGACAAAGGTAAGCAACTACCAATTTATTACATCAGTAAATCTCTATTAGATGCTGAAACACGCTATCAACCTTTGGAAAAACTGGCACTAGCATTGGTAATCGCCGCCCGCAAATTAAGACCCTATTTCCAAAGTCATTCAATAGCTGTAGTTACTACTTTCCCCCTACGCAATATCTTGCACAAACCTGAATTTTCGGGCAGACTAGTAAAATGGGCAGTAGAATTAAGTGAATTTGACATATCTTATCAACCCCGAGTAGCAATAAAATCTCAAGCTTTGGCAGATTTTATCGCAGATTTTAGTGCCACCATGTACCCTGATGCTCAGCGTGAGGCGGTTCTCTTCGCCGGATCCGAGCCGGGGACTTGGACCTTGCACACTGATGGATCCTCGAGCGTGAAAGGGTCAGGGCTGGGTTTAGTCCTCACCGCTCCCTCGGGTGAAACCATCAGGCAGGCTATAAAATGTCCTTTTCTTACTAACAATGAGGCCGAGTATGAGGCCGTAATTGCAGGATTGAAACTAGCTCGAGGTTATGGGGCAGACAGGATTCACCTCAAAAGTGATTCCGCCCTGGTCATCAACCAGATAAATGGAGGCTTCGTTGCAAGAGAATCTCGTATGCAGAGGTACCTTGCCCGAGTCACTGGTTTACTGGCACAACTCAGCAACTGGGAAGCTACGCAGATCCCGCAGGAGGAGAATCATGAAGCCGATGCCTTGGCCAATTTGGGCTCAGTCGAAGAAATTGGAGCAGCAGGTTCAATGGCCGTGGCTCATCTCCTATGCACAATAATCGATAAGGACGCGATGGAGGTCAACACAACCAGCCTAACTTGGGATTGGAGGAATGAGATAATCAACTATATATTGCATGGGACCTTGCCATCAGACGTTAAGGCCGCTCGAAAATTGAGGATAAAGGCCGCCAGATATACAATCATAGATGGCACCCTCTATCGAAAGACTTTTGCAGGTCCACTCGCTAAATGCCTAGGCCCCAGCCAAGCGGAGTATGTGATGAGAGAAGTTCATGAGGGGTGCTGTGGAAATCACTTGGGAGGAAAGGCGCTTGCGCGGAAACTCATACAAGCAGGTTATTATTGGGACAAGATGGAGAAAGATACCAACGAGTTTGTCAAAAAATGCGATAAGTGCCAGAGGTTTGCGCATCTCCTCCATCAACCGGCGGAGCCCTTGCATTCGATCATTTCCCCGTGGCCGTTTATGAAATGGGGGATGGACATCGTTGGGCCACTACCAACTGCGCCTAGGGGGGTACGTTTCTTGTTAATAATTACTGACTACTTTACAAAGTGGGTTGAGGCCGCAGCGTATTCGAAGATACGTCAAACGGAAGTAATTGATTTCCTGTGGCGTTATGTCATTTGTCGGTTTGGAGCACCCAAAGAAATTGTTATGGACAACGGCCCCCAGTTCGTTGGTCAGAAGGTCACGAAGTTCCTTGAAGATCTGCATATTAAAAGGATTACTTCCTCCCCATATCACCCAGTGGCAAACGGGCAGGCGGAATCAACCAACAAAATAATAGTGGATTCACTCAAGAAGCGCCTCGAGCAGGCCAAAGGATGTTGGGTGGAAGAACTCCCCGGGGTTCTTTGGGCATATAGAACAACCACGAAAATGAGCACCGGGGAGACACCTTACTCGTTAGTGTATGGCTCCGATGCATTAATCCCAGTCGAGATTGGCGAGCCAAGTCTCAGATATGCCCATGCAACCGTAGAATCTAATTCAGTCAACCTCTCTGAGGAATTGGATTTTCTGGAAGAACGCAGGGAGTTAGCATTAATACGAGTGGTGGCTCAGAAAGAAAGGATAGAGCAATATTACAATCGGGGACTGAGGCTACGCAACTTCGAAGTCGGGGACTTTGTATTGCGTAGAGTCTCCCAGAGCACGCAAGAGGTGAACGCCGGCAAACTTGGTCCAAACTGGGAGGGTCCCTACAAGGTGGTTGCATCAGCTGGTAAAGGTTCATACCGTTTGGCACGACCAGATGGATCGCTTTTACCCAGCAGTTGGAACGTGGCTCACTTGAAAAAGTACCACTTCTAAGTGGTACAGAGGTTAGTATTTCTATCCATTTTTACATTGCTTACATGCCTTCGCTTTCTTTTTCAGTTGCTCTATTTTCTTATCTTTGTCTAAATGGTACTAACGGTCTTCGAAAGGCCAGATCCGTTTAGCTCAACTGGTAGAGCTCGAAGTCTTCGTGCTTCGCGGCTGTGGGTTCAAATCCCGCAACGGACACACTCCTCTTTTGGTTATATGTGTTCTCAGACTCAGCGCTTTACCCATTGTCTTTTCATGTCTGAAATTATGAAATTTCAACATAAAAACAGGGGGGTGGCGAGGGCCCCAGTAGGCCAAAATCCCGGCTAACACAGGTGATCTTCGAGCAGAGCAAGGTCATTCGTCGAGAGCACGGCTAAGCAAAATCAAGTAAGTTCAATAGAACTATTTTACTTGAGCTATATTGTCTTCTACATCTTTGCGGCCAGCACCCGCCTGAGTCCAACAAATTTACGACCAGAGAATCTTGTATTTTGATTTACGACCAAAACAATCCTACATTCTGGTCATTGGGTTGCTTGCCCTTTTTCAATAGAAATAACGGGGAAGTCTCAACCAAACCAAATCAAATTTTTTCCGTTTCCCTGCGAAAACTCTCAACTATCAAATATGATAAGCAAAGTTTATCGCAAAACCTTCTTACACGGTCGAATTTCAGTCAGCCTGAACGACCCGATTTCGTTCAGCCCAGAAGGGCCTGGCTTCGGTTATCCTAACTAAAGATAACTTAACCTGGCCACGGTCAGTTTTTATTTCAAAAACATCTGCGCAGATTAAACCAAAAAGGGAACTCGGACACTGAGGTTTGAAACATAACCTTGACCTCTGAAAACCCCACTAAGCGACAATCAACATTCATATGAGTAAGACTTGAAAGACTAAAAATGGTCGTCAAGCCTCGACCAGACAAACGAAAGAAGGGAAATAGCCAAAAACATACATTCATAAAGTTAACAAATATTCAAAAGTTAACAAATATTCAAAAGCTAACAAACATCCAACAAATTAACAGAGGGGCGAGACAAACATCAATCGTCATGTTGACCAGGGTCCCGACCTGATGCACTAGCTCCATCAGTCGGATCCCCGCCTAAATCTTCATCTTCTTCATCTTCGTTGTCCTCACTACCCTCATCGTCCCCTTCAACTCCATCGTCATCAGTTCCCACTTCCATGCCCAGGCCTTGCTTGACACTGATGATGGCTGCAATGGTCTGATCGAGGACTATATCAACATTAATCTGGCCGCGCTGCATTTGGATGAGCAATTTCTTTTTGGCCTCCAGAGCTTCTAACTTGGATTCGATCGTATAACGATCTCGCAAGTTAGCCAAATCCTTCGTCAGCAGCTCTTGAACCTTTGCAGACTCCGCAACCCGATGTCTAGCCTCTTGCAGTTCCCCACGAGCAGCCTGGGATTCAGCCTCAGCTTTGTTCATATTCCTCAGCATCAGGTCAGAAGCGTCGCGGATACTTGCCAAAGTAATCTCCTTCATATTGAGCTCGTGGGCAAGTTGGGAGATCTGACGGCCTTGCTCGTCCATCTTTGCTTTTAGATCTTCGAAGGACAATACGAACCTGTCCTTCTCATCTAAAAGACGGTCCTTTTCCTCGAGGAGCGCGCTTATCTTGTCATTGGCTTCAGCGTTGGATTTCTCCAACCTTTCTATCTTATCCTCGAAGAAGTCGCGCCTCCCCTCCAGCACCCGCTTCTCCCCGATCAGGACATTTTTCTCCTCTTCCAAGGCATGATTTGCCCGAAGAACCTCCAAAAGATCTTTTTTCAAACCAAGGACTTGGTCTTGGTTATTCAACCTGGAGCGAAGCATGAGCTCGGTAGCCATCTTACTCGCCTGGCAACAAGTAAGAAACACATATATAATCAGGACTAAGGGTTTTTTGATAGATATAAGGAAAATGAAGGAAGAGGACATTACCCGAGCAGTATCCTCAGCAATCGCATAAGCCAACTGCTCATCGTTCATGCTGCGCATGTTCCACTCTTCACGAGGGCCGATCAGGTTGGATGTTACCTTGACTAAGTGGCCAGGCTTCGTCAAAAAATCCGTGTCTGGGGGGATGATGAAGTCACATTCCCTCATGCACGGCCTAGGCTCTCTCGCCTGCTCCGAAGGGTAGTCAGGGCCAAATTTATGGCGAATACCTTTAACGGAGTACGCACCAATCGTACCTCCCAAAGATACTCGCCTGGTGAGCCTAGTCCGGGAAACTTCGACGTCACCTGATTCGCCGAGGCCCAGGGTGTCGCACTCCTGTAAATAAACTGGCGCTACCCCCGTCAGCAGCCAAGTTTATCATATCTTTGTAGTAGAAGACCTGGGGTTCGGCCTCCCCCCCAGCCTTCTTCCCGCCGTCAATCTCCTCGCCTGTCTCACCTTTCTATCCACCTTCCTTTTCCCCCTTCTCCTCGTCATCTTCCATCATCGGCTCCTTGTCTGGACGCCTACTGCTAGCCTGCTCAGGCTCGCCTTGTTGACTTCGAGCCCGTTCAGGCTCGCTTGGCTCTGAAGCCTCAGGAAAAAATGCAAAACTCCCTTGCATTCTTCCCTCCCCCATTTCTTCAGCTCTCTCCTCCTCCCCGTCACCAACTCGGGGACTTTGCTCAAAGGCATAAGAGGAAGTTTCTGCAGCTCTCCTCTTATCACTCCGAAGATACGCTCTCCTCCTCTGATTCAAGCCCTCATCAGGGACCTCTGAATCTGACAAAACAACCACCACAGGCTCAGCTGATTCAGGGGCAGCCGCCGAACTCTTTATACTTTCTTGCCCAGACTTGGGAGTTTCGGCAGCCCCCACGGTGGCCTCAACTGTCTTCTCAGAAGACTGAGGGGTCTTGCGAGCCGTCCTTTTCTTCTTCTTAGGCTTACTCTTTTCAGAGTCTGTTTGTTTTCTCTTCAGGCTCGCAAGAATCTCCTCGCCGCCCTCTCTAGCTTTAATAGCCGCAGCAGTTTGAAGGATAGCAGCCGCCTCCTCGTTGACATCGGCCACGGGATCGACAACCACCTCCTCGGGAGGAGGGGCAGGAAAGTAACTGCCACCAGTACCCAGACCTGAAATAAGAAGCGCATTTATGTCATAATAAGTTCTGCATGAGTCAAGTGAAGGGTGCAAGTAGGGATCCTACCATGGGTGCTGGGGTTAGACAAATGCTTCAAGGAAGCATAGTGAGGCCATTGTCTCTGCTCGTGGGTGAACTCCGTCAAAATTGGTTCGACCCAGGCAGACAATTCCTCCTCAGTAATCAGGCCATCATAAGGAATCTTGTCAGCTAACCAACAAAGAATAGAAATTAGAAACTGCAGAATACGCAATCCAAAGAATATTCAACACAAATACTCGGGGACTTACGAGTCTTATTCCAAGCCTCGCGGAGGTTAGTTTTGTCGCCGCGTGTGAGGAGTCTGGACTGCACGTAAACGTACCGGTGCATCCAACCCCTATCCCCTGAGTCCTCAGACTTGCTCACTAGAGCCTTTCTCCCCCTCATGCGGGCATTTATATACCCGTCCCTGGCAACCTGAAGGCTGTACAGAGCAATGAAGTGTTTAAACTCAAAATCCTGCTCGGTCTCATCGGCGAACCATTGCAGCAGGGTGACGATCCTATAAACGCTAGGGCACAGCTGCCCCGGGCAGATCAAATAATATTTACAGATATCTTCTATGACAGGGTGCAGCGGGAACGTATAGCCTATCGTGAATGGATATGTGGATATAGCCGTCCACCCAGGCCTCACTGAAGTAATATTTTCCGTTGGGAGGGGGCAAGAAATCATAAGGTCTGTTGACACCCAATTTCGTCCCGAGAAATAATTAATGGCTAATTAATTAAAATGAGAATCAATTATTAAAATAAAATTTAAATTATTTGAATTGAAATTAATTAATTAAATTTAATTAAAGTAAATTAATTCATTCCAAGAGAAGGCTAAAATTACAAAGTGTATCCTAATTTCTGTCCTATCGCGCGATCCCTTTAATTTCCTAGTCTATTCTCAGGAGAGGGCTAAAATTGCTTTTTACACTTTAAATCCGGCCTATTTCCGCAAACATATACATACATCACACATACACGCGCATATCAGTTCTTCACAGCAATCACCTTCGACCCGTTTTCTCTTTCGACCCGCGTCCAGAACCAAAAACCCGGTCCACTCGATCGTCTTCTCCGTACGATCGATGTGCTGGACGAGTAATCCATCTCCAGCTGGTAGCTCTTCATCCTCTCTCCAGTACAAACGGTCACAAAATCTGGTCCACTCTTTTGAATCGAAGAATCCCAGCCTTTGATCTTTCCTTGGAGATAAGGATCCAAAGTGTACAATCCGAAAGGAATGGACACTTTAGACCCTTATCCTAAAGGAATTAGATTGAAAATGGCAAGGGTAATTCAGATTTTGCAAAGTCTAGGTAAACCCTAAATTATCTTATATATTTAACATTTTTGTAGGGTTTTAGGGGTTCTGATCTTTTTACACACAAAAACGGCAGCATTACATATAATTTTACTCTCTCAGTTTTTTTTTAAAAATACACATAGCATTTTCAGTTTCGGTGTAGATTCAAAATATCGCTTTTGGTTTTGAGTCGTGGACCTAGCTCGAGTCGACGACCTTGTTCGAGTCGTCGACATTGCTCGAGTCGCTTAGTCGAGTCGATTCCTTCGGACCCTCGCCCCATTCACTGCCTCGCAAAAGGTAATACTATTACTTTTTACATTTCAGCTTTGTTTTTTTATGTTATTTATAAACTGTAAATTTTGCTATTTGATAGATTAGTTTGAAGTTGCTAAGACATAAATGGAAGTTAGGAACATAAAGTTTGAATCCTTATCTATGTTCTGTTAGTATGTAAATTAGTTGAATGATATAAAGGGTAGATCTTTATTAGTTTTTCAGCATGTTAGAGGTCGAATATCTTAAGTTTCCTATAGAATAGACTTATCTTAATTGCTTAATGTTAAGAGTCCTTTTGGTATGGATTAGCTCAAATTCTTATTCCCTGTTTATGTCTCTTCATGTCTAAACCTTTTTTTTAAAAAAATCTTGAATGTCCTGTTAAAGATAAAGCAAACAAAATGTCCCTGTGAGAAGTTCTAATGAAGCTTAAAAAATAGAAAGTTGCTATCTTTAAGTTGCTTCCTTCATTGAATTTTGAGTCTGCTATCCCTTGGCTTGTTCAGCTTTGCTCATGGTGTTTAGAGAAGAAGTTTAGGGCTGTGAGATTATAAAGGCAGCAGGGAAGGGAATGGGGTTCCTGTCTGCTTGTTGTATGGGCCTGTAAGAGTGTATCTGGGGTGGGTCCTGGTGCAGGAGGTGTATGCAGGCCTGGTCTGAAGTTTCTCCAGAGGCATAGGAGAGTAGCTGATGGTGCTAGGAAGTGTGTAGGTGTCTGTGAGGGTGAGAGGAATGCAGGGTGAGTTTTGTTTTGCCAGTTCAGTGAGGTCCAAAAGGGGGTGGTTCAGGGTGTTTTTCTGTCTGTTTCAAAGGATAGCAGGCTGGTTCAGGGTCAGTTTTCTGTGAGTGTGTGTATGAAAGGTCTGTTGGTTTCATGGAATTAGAAGAGAAGTTTTCAAGGGTCTGTAGTTGTTTCTTTGCTAAGCAGGGGCTTGAGTGAAGTTCTGGGTGCTGCAATGGCTTCAGTTTAGGTGGTGGAAGCTGCAGTTTGTTCTTTAAGAAGGGAAGGAGCATGTAGTGGATGCTGAAGGTTCGGAGTCTTTGTGTTGGAAGTATGTTCAGGGAGTGTGTGCAGGGGTTTGTGAAGTGAGGGGAGGGTGTAGTTTCTAGTAGTTTGGGGGCAGTCTCATGGTGTGGGAGTCTAATCTTGCTAGTTGATTGTTCAGGGAGTCTTAGGGGGCTGTAGCAGGTATTAGGCAGTAAGGGGCATTTCAGGGAGTTGGCAGCCTGTTTAGAGGCTATTCCAGGTTCTGTTTCAGGGAGTCGCGTAGTAGGGAATCATGAGAGTAGTGTTTCAGTTTGTAGGCCTGAGATATGATAATGTAGAGTTTGTGAGGGTGAAGTATAGTAGGAGTTCAGGGTAGCTCTAAGGAGTCTGTTCTGGTTTCTGGTAGGCTGATGGGTGGTTGTTCAGGCAGGGATTGATTAGAGAAGGTGAAGGCATGTTCCTTTTGGTGCATTGGTTGTAGCAGGTTTGGCCCTAAAGAGGTCTGCGAGGGTAGGGAGTATGTAGGAGTGTCTTGGTGGTCTTGGCAAGCTGGAAGTGTGAGTGTGTGCATAAAAAATATATGAGTTTTTGTTGTTCAGAAATGAAGGTGTTTGCAAAGATTAAACCCATAAGTTACAATTTCTTTTTGGTCTATTTAAAGTCTGCTAGTATCTTGAATTCAAAGTCATAAATTTTGAGTTTCATCTAAAGAATAAGCATGAAGAATCTGTTGCCAGGCTGCGCTGAAAGAAATGAATGCATTCTGTTTATGCATAATCTGGATAAGTTAAATCCATTCAACAGTTTTTCTTTTTCAGCTTTATAAATGGTTATACCTGAGAGAGTTGGCATTTGATACTACTATGGGATTTATGTGAGAACTTTTGGTTTGAACTAGGAGAATACTGAACCCATGTAAAAGTGAAACTGTGTTCATGCCTTTAAATTTTAATACTCCAGTTTTGGTATTCTTGGTTTGGCATCATTCTTGTTCTTTATTTGATTAGTAGGCTCGCATGTTAAGTCACTAGCTGAGCACTTGCTAACTTTGTTTCATTATCTTTTGGCATGAATTCAACCTTGGGGTCGAGTTCGAGTTGGCTATAACTCACAAATGGGGACGGTTTGCATCTGGAAGTTACTTGAATCGCTCCGCATTTTCGGGACTTGATATCCCCGAAAAATGTAAAAACGAAAAGAAATGAATAAATGAAAAGCCTTGTGAAATACAGGGCTCGACTTAAGTTCGCTATCCCGGGTTCTATTTTCTGAAACTCCTTCTCTCCCGTCCCCTTTTAGAAAGCATGTTTTAGGACTTTGTATGATTAGAAGCCTGGTAGATTAGTCGCTTTAATTGAATTGTTATCTTATTGTTTGCCTAAGATTGTTTATAAATTGCATATCCCGTCTCTTTGGGACTCGCCAATTAATTTAAGATAGTAGAAACCTTTAGTTAATTATCGAGTGCAAAAGAAATAAAATTAAAATTGTACCTATTTATTCATTATTTATATTTAGTCAATTATTTATCCATTTATTAATTCATTTATTTATTCATTAATTAAATTAATTAAGTGGTATTTATTATTAATTTATTTGTTTAATTTTAAATCAATCGTTTATTTGCATAATCAATTATAATTACTTATTTATTTATTTATTAAATTATTTAAGTGGTATTTATTTATTCATCCTATTTATTTATCCAATTAATTAATTCTAATTAATTATTTATTTCTTTAATTAATTATATTTATTTATTTACTTAACTAGTCAAATTATTATTGCTTATCCCTCATCTAATTGAAATCATATAAATATTTATTTATCTAATTAAGTTATTTATCTATTTATTTATTTATCTAATTAATTAATTGATCAATTATTACTTCTTTATCTAATCATCTACTAATTTATTTATTTAGCCCTTATTTATTTAATCGATCAATCGACCCTTATTTCATTATTCGTGTAATTAATCTTAAGTTTTGTTCAAATATTGTCATAATCAATTTTTATCTTCTCTATATTAGTCATTACCTATTTATTTTATTTAAAATTTATCCCAAATTAAATTTCGAGTAAAATTCGTGAAAATCGCCGGATTAACCGCCTTTGGCGGATTTTCGAAAGTGCTCCTGTAATAAGGACCTTCTTTCGAATTTAACAGAACCACTTACCTAAGAATCTCTGAATTTAATTTAATTTCTTTTAAATAAAAGTCAAATTGCACTCCTTAGTTAACTTAGGTTCCTAATAATCCTTAAATTAGGTGGCGACTCCAAAGAAACCCTTTGGAATCCCACTTTGTTGAAATATTCCGAAACCTATCCTTTTCTAAAGAAAGGGTAATTTTTGGGGTTCAACAGCGTGGCGACTCCGCTGGGGAATTGCGCAAATGGTTCTAACCAAAAGAGTTTCACGAATTGGCTTTATTTATACATGTGTTGATTGTATGTATGCGTAGCTTAACTAATTATTGTTTGAATGCCTAAACTAGTATGCATAGCTTAAATAAATGTTTGTTTGTATGATTAGATTGATTGTGTATAAAGCATGTTCTTATTTGTGCATAGTCCGCATTCCGTTCATATTTCCTCCCTCATGGAGCCTGTCAATTCTCTTTCACCTCCTCGATTTCATCACGGGGCACCCGCTTGACGGGTAGTTATGCAGGAAGGGCATTGCCCTTACCTCACATTTGAAACTTCTTTCGTGTCACCAAAGTTAGTTCGGGATATTGAGATTGCCTGGTTTTGTCATGGCCAGTTCTACTGCGTTGTGAGGCCAGGTCTATCCCGCATAGGTCGAGTCAGCCTCAACCGTTAGCCCACTCTTAGAAGGAGATTAGGTCATGCATGCATATACACCTTAGTTTGGACCCGGTCCTTGGTACCGTTTCCAGGAATTAAGAAACCGCCCTTTTGTTGACGGGTTATTGCAGACCCAACGACGTTGCATCTTATGTGATCGTGTGGATATTATAATGAACTCCAAGCCCTTTGCCATGTCAAATCTGGGATCTCATGTCGTGTCTTTTGTTGTTTTATAGATATGAATGCAGACCATCTTTTTCCGAGTTTCTGGAACACTCAGATGATCCACACTTGCCCAAAAATTCTCAAAGACTGGTGGGATAACATCAGAAGAGATCATGGTTCTTTGGTCATAAGGAAAACAGGGAACCTAGTTTCATTAATGGATATCCAGGGAGACAAGGGTCTTATCGAGGCTTTAATAAGACTATGGGATCCTGAGCAGGGCGTTTTCCGTTTTCCAGATTGTGAATTATGCCCTACTTTAGAGGAAATTTCTGGTTTTACCAATTTGGCCCTGGATGACCGTGAGTTGATTGTGCCCATGGAGAAGTGTGAGAAAAAGTTCTGCAAAATGTTTGAATTAAACTACTCTTCATCACTGATAACTAAAACCCAGGGCACAGTATCTTTGAAATATTTGTTTGACCGTTTCGGGAAAAAGGGATCTTATCGCGCCAATCCAAGGGCGTTCAAATGCACTGAACATAAATGGGAGAAGCTCAGACCCAAAGTTTTTGTACTGGCGTTGCTTGGCACTTTAGTATTTCCTTGTGGCTATGACGCAGTTGACATGCGACTTAGTACCGTGGTCCGATCTATATTTGAGGGCGTAAATGGGAGGCAAACTACTCTGGTTCCCATGATTTTGGCCGATATACTGGGCGCTTTGACTGAGTGTTCTAAAGGAGGGAATTGTCATTTTTCTGGTTGCAATCTTCTTTTGCAACTATGGGTTATTGAACATCTTTGCACTCGAGGCCCATTGGATGATTTGATTCCTCAAAATGGAAACCGAATCGCCACACATCATGCAAGAATGGGAGGTTTCAGACGTCATAAGACTGCTCAAGGTTGGTATGATGATATAAAGGGTTTGAGTGGCGCGGACATTCACTGGAATTATTCATGGATTGGCAATCATGAAGTTCGTTTAAGGAGTCCCGACCGGTATTATATCAGGTTGATCGGGTTCAGGAGCATCCAGCCTTACGCTCCGATCCGTGTGATGAGGCAGTTCGGGTTATTACAGTCCATCCCACTCATTGCTGGTATTCGGGAGTCTGAAATCAAATATGAAGCACCCAATTACACAGTTCCTGAAGCAACAAACATCTGTGATGACTGGGCTCGCTTAGAAAGAGAATTGATTCGTCGAGATCAAAACCCACCATGTTCTCCTGAGTATTACGCATGGGCAAGGTACATCTATGAAACTGGGGAGATAGAAACAAGTCCTTGGGAGCAGACTGGTTTTGTTGATAAAGAAGCTGAAAGGCATTCTCGCCTTCACATTTTGCCCATAACAACATTGGATGATTTGATGTTTGACCAAGTTAGCCATTACCCGGGATATTCAGGATATCTTTATGCCACAAACCGATTGTATCGCGAAAGGCCACCTGCCTGATGATGTTGCTGAATGTTGATGATTATTGCTGACTCCTGAAGAAGTTGCAGAATTTATCTTTTATGTCTTATGACCCTTTTATCCCAATGTAAAAAGCTTGAAGCTTTTCCCCATAGTACTTTGATATTTTGTTATTATCATGACTTTATGTTTTGAGACTCGGTTTATTTCTAACAAGTTACGAGTATTTATTTACATCCCAATTTTGTATTGGCAAACGGTTTGTATCATTATAATATCCACATGTGTATGCAATTTGCGCGATTAGGCTTACCTCTAGCACAAAGAGGCACCCTACAGGGTAGGACGCGTCCGCATTTTATTTTACGCACATTATTTGTGGTTGCCACATGCCTAATTTATCGCCCGTTTAAAATGCAAAAGCGCTACGTGACGCGCGCTATGTGCTTACGTGCAAATTTTACCAACAACATGCAAACTAACACAGTTACCTTTTGAATTTTTCTTTTGTTTTGTTTATTCCTAAACAGAGGTTTGATTTGTGCTGATCGAGCTGATCTAAAGGCTTTCCTCTGCACATTGATATACACTTCAGAATTTCAACAAAATGTCCGGTAATGATGATCAGCCTCCCGTCCTCAATGATAAGACTCTCGAAACTCCTGGATCTTCGAGGGGAAACATCCTCCTTGCTCAGGATGACCTTATTTTGAACCTGACCAAACAGATACAGATGCTGAGCGATGAGCTAGCAGCCATTAAAGGGCAAGCCCCTCAAAACATACCTTTAAATGCCAATCCTGTTCACAATATACCCACATACCAAAACAACCCACTTAATCAAACACCACCACCACAAAATCGCCCACAAGTTAGTCAAAATACCCCGCCCGCTCAGCAAAATGCCCAACCCACTGGTTATCCTTCATATTATCCATATCCTAACGACCCCACTCCTCCTCACTACCAATATTTGCCTGCTAAAGACACTCCCCGTCCTCCACAATCTCAAGCGCCCATTCCTGTAGCCGTTGCTCCTCCAAACGCCAATGATCCAAGGCAGGGATATCCCGAGGCGTTATATTATGAGCATGACCCTAATGGGAAGAATGCGGACTTCACAGATTATCCGCCACAGAATGAAATGCCCACAGCCGTGGAAAAACAGGGAAGGACAAGCGAACAAGATGAGATAATCCAAGCAATGAAAGTCATGCAACAATCTATTAAGGACTTGCAGGTGACTAAGAAACGGCAAAGCACTTCATACCGCAGTCTTTATCTATTCCCGGACATTACTCCTCCTCCCGGTTTTAAAGTGCCGAAGTTTGACATGTATGATGGTCATGGTGACCCATTTGCTCATTTAACCAAGTACCTCAACAGAATGAGGGCGGCGGGAGGCAAAGAAGAACTTCTGATGGCTTACTTTAGCCACAGTCTGGAAGGTATTGCCGCTGAATGGTTTGCCAGACAAGACATAAGCAAATGGCACGAATTTGATGATATAGCTGGTGATTTCACAAAGCAGTTTGAATACAATGTGGCTATGGTCCCTGACCTCATAACCTTGGCCAATTTGAAGAAGAAACCAACAGAATCTTTTAGGGAATACGCCTTGAGGTGGCGTGAACAGGCTGCACGGGTGCAACCCCCGATGACTGAGAGAGATATGGTGAAGTACTTTATTCGTGCTCAAGACGACTCATATTATATGCATATGCTTCCTATGATGGGTGCACCTTATGCTGAACTTCTCACAATGGGGGAGATGGTGGAAGAAGGTATCAAATCCGGTCGGATTGTGAGCTTTGCTGAAATGAAGTCAAGTGCTCAAAATGCTCAAGCCAGCTCAAACAATGCTAGAAGAAGAGAGAAGAGGGAAGAAGTCACGGCTGTTGCCGCAGACATTGACCGCCGCCCGGCTAGGAGATTGAACTTTGATAATCCACCAACCTACCCTACATACCCAAATGCACCTCCTCATTACCCAAATGCACCTCCTCATTACCCAAATATTCCTTCTCCTTACCCAAATGCACCACCCCCAAATTATCCTAGTCACTATCAAATTCCTCCCGCTCCATATCCTGTCTATCAAGCACAACCCAGTTATTATCCACCACGAGCACCAGCACCACAACAATACCCTCCTCGCCCACAAAATTACCAACCCCGTGCTCCTGTCCGTCCAAATATGCAAGGACCTAACCAAAGCTATGAGAGGAGAGCACCCAAAACCTATACTCCTATAGCTGAATCTTATGGTCAATTGTTTGAAAGATTAAGAAGCGCCGGAGTTGTGCAGCCTGTTCCTGACAATACTCCAAATCCTCCTCCAAGGTGGTATGATGTTAATAAGCATTGTGTTTATCATTCTGGGGCTGCGGGCCATGATGTGGAGAGGTGTTATGCCTTCAAGGATAGAGTGGAAGCTTTGATCAAATCAGGCACTATCCAGCTTACTGGAACTCAGCCTAATGTGCAAGATAATCCTCTTCCCGCCTATGGAAACAACGCTGTCAATGTCATTTCCCTTGAGGAGGGAGTCGATTTGAAAGGGACCATTGTTCCCGTTAGCAATGTGAGGGTTGCTAACGAGGCCAAAGTATCTGTGCAAGTTAGAGCTCCCATTCTGGTGCAAGCGGGTATCCCGAGGCCAACTGTCACCGTCATGCTTGCCTCACCCCTCCAATATGATAGCAAGAGGGTTCCTTGGAACTATTCTGAAGTGCCTATCGGAAGTGGAAAGGTAACTGTTGCTGTTGCTGCTGCACAAGGCATGACCAGATCTGGTAGATTCTACACGCCTGAGGAGTTGGGTCGAGGTCTTAAGGAAAAGGAGGGCGTTGTAAGAAGAGTGACTGACACCGAAGCTGAGGACTTTTGGAGGAAAATGCAGTCAAAGGAATACTCTATTCTGGAGCACCTAAAGAATACTCCTTCCCGCATATCCATTATGGCTTTGCTGATGAGCTCTGAAACGCATAGAAATGCATTGCTAAAAGTGCTCAAGGAAGCAGAGGTGCCCACTGAGACCACGGGTGAGAGCTTGGCCGTCTTGGTCGGCCAAATTTTAGAACCTCACAAGGTGTCCTTCTTCAAAGAAGAGCTTCTACCCGAGGGTCTCGGACACAACAAAGCCTTGCATATTGTTGTCAAATGTAGGGACAAATTTGTTGGACGGGTACTGATCGACGGAGGTTCCGGGCTCAATATATGTCCATTAGCAACTCTGAAGGAGCTTGGAATTGACGCTGGCAAAATTAGACAGAGCAATGTGAAAGCAAGGGCTTTTGATGGGGCTCAAAGGTGCACCTTTGGAGAGATTGATCTTGATCTGCAGATAGGTCCTGTGAACTTCTCTGTGGAGTTTCAGGTATTCGACATCCCGTCTACCTATAACATGCTGTTAGGAAGACCCTGGATTCACAGGGCCGGAGCCGTCCCTTCCACTTTGCATCAAAGTGTGAAATTTATATGGAACAATGAAGAAGTAGTGGTCAAGGGCGAGGGAAACAGCCCCACGCATGCCAGCACCACGATTCCCATGGTGGACAACGCCGCAGAACTTGATGGGACTACTTTCCACACGGTTGAGCTGATGAATGTGACCCGAGCATCAAATGAGGATTCAAAGAAAGGTATCCTACCCAGAGTCCCCAAGATGATTGCTGTGGAGATGTTGAAAAATGGCTTCAAACCTGGTTCGGGATTGGGAGCAAATCTGAACGGCATAACCGAACCCATCTGCTTGCCCAAGAATCTGGGTACCTTTGGCTTGGGTTACTGTCCTACCAAAAAAGAGATTGAAAAAGCCAAAAGGAGACCAGCCATTGCCATGCCAGAACCCCTTCCTTCCTTGTACCAGTCGTTTGTCAAGGCACCAGAAGTCATTGTACCGGATCTGATAGAGGGAGTTGGCGATTTGTTCCTGAGTGATGATTTGGAATGCGATGTTATTATTGAAGAATGTGCTGAGGAGTCACCTGTGCGAAATGTTGAGGCCAAGGATCCGATGGCCAATTGGACCTGTGTCCCCGTAGAAGAGACCTGGTGAATGAACTCAACAGTTATTTTGGCGTCACAGTCAGATTGAGGCCCTGAACTGTGTTTTGCTTTTTGGTTTATGTTTATGTCTTTTCAAAATAATCTGTCTACATTCTGCATGTTTTGCTTTAATGTATGCCTCCCTAAACTAGGTTTTGAAACAAATAAAATGCATTGCATTCTCCCTACTATTATTTTGATATGCTTCAATTAATTACTTTATTTTACGCTTTTGATTAATGTTTGTTTCTGTTTCAGCTTTCCACTTAACAAAACTGCCGAAACTTTGCTTGTGACATATAATGAAACAACTGAACAAACTGGCACTGATGCATTGAGTATTGGGGAGTTTGATGAAGATTTCGTTCCTGATGAAATAACAAGAGAACTGGATCAATTTGAGAACAAACCAAAACCTAACTTGGAAGAAACCGAGTCAATCAACTTGGGGACTTCAGAAGATGTTAGAGAAACCAGAATCAGTGTTCATTTGACATCGGAAGAAAGGAGAGCTTATATTGAACTACTGAACGAGTATCGAGACATCTTTGCTTGGTCTTATGATGATATGCCCGGTTTGAGTACTGATCTTGTCACTCACAAATTGCCAACTGATCCTTCATTTCCGCCTGTTAAGCAAAAGAAGAGAAACTTCAAAACTTCCACAAGCAAACAAATATTGGAAGAAGTGCAAAAGCAATTGACCGCCAAGGTGATTCGATCTCTCAAATATCCCACTTGGTTAGCAAATATTGTGCCGGTGCCCAAGAAAGATGGAAAGGTTAGAGTTTGTGTTGATTATCGTGATCTCAACAAAGCAAGTCCAAAGGATGATTTTCCATTGCCAAATATTCATATCCTTATTGATAGCTGTGCAAAACATGAGCTTCAGTCTTTTGTCGATTGTTTTGCCGGTTATCACCAGATCCTGATGGATGAAGATGATGCTGAAAAGACCGCCTTCATCACGCCTTGGGGTGTGTTTTGTTATAGAGTTATGCCTTTCGGTTTGAAGAATGCCGGGGCAACATATATGAGAGCAATGACAACTCTTTTCCATGATATGGTTCACAAAGAGATTGAAGTCTACGTAGATGATGTTGTTATCAAATCCAAGAAGAAAGAAGAGCATTTGACTGATTTGAGAAAATTCTTCAACCGCCTTCGACGGTATAACTTGAAGCTTAATCCTGCAAAATGTGCGTTTGGTGTTCCTGCTGGTAAGATGTTGGGTTTTATTGTAAGCCGGAGGGGTATAGAATTGGATCCGTCTAAAATCAAGACCATCCAAGACTTGCCTCCTCCAAAGAGCCGGAAGGATGTGATGAGCTTTCTTGGCCGCTTGAACTACATAAGCCGCTTCATTGCGCAATCCACGGTTATTTGTGAACCAATAATCAAGTTGTTGAAGAAAGATGCTGTTATCGAGTGGACGGAAGACTGTCAAAAAGCTTTTGATAGGATCAAGGAGTATCTATCTAATCCGCCTGTGTTAGTTCCTCCTGAACCTGGAAGACCATTGATCTTATATTTGTCTGTCTCGGAAAATGCATTTGGATGTGTCTTGGGGCAACATGACAAGACCGGGAAGAAAGAACAAGCCATTTATTATCTAAGCAAGAAGTTCACTCCTTATGAAGCCAGGTACACTCTCTTGGAGCGAACTTGTTGCGCCTTGACTTGGACTGCACAAAGGTTAAGGCACTATCTTTCATCATATACAACTTATCTTATCTCGAGGATGGATCCTTTGAAATATATCTTTCAAAAGCCGATGCCCACGGGAAAATTAGCAAAATGGCAGATTTTGTTGAGTGAATTTGACATAGTTTATGTCACCCAAAAGGCGGTAAAGGCACAAGCATTGGCGGATCATTTAGCTGAAAATCCTGTTGATGACAACTATGAGCCATTGAGAACTTACTTTCCCGATGAAGAGGTCTTGTTTCTAGGTGAAGACATCTCTTCTGAATATGATGGTTGGCGTCTTTTCTTTGACGGAGCAGCAAATTTCAAAGGTGTTGGTATTGGAGCTGTCTTAATTTCTGAAATGGGTCAGCATTACCCTGTTTCGGCCAAGCTCAGATTTCCATGCACTAACAATATGGCCGAATATGAAGCATGCATTTTGGGTCTTCGATTGGCAGTTGATATGAATATTCAAGAACTTTTAGTGATTGGGGATTCCGACTTGCTGATTCACCAAGTACAGGGCGAGTGGAACACCAAGAACGCAAAGATTCTTCCTTATTTGCGTTGTGTCAAGGAATTGTGCAAAAGGTTTGCAAAGATTGAGTTTAAGCATGTTCCAAGACTTCAAAATGAGTTTGCCGATGCTTTGGCAACTTTATCTTCCATGATCCAACATCCTGACAAGAATTATATTGATCCTATCGAAATTGAATTGCATGATAGGCCAGCCTATTGTTTTCAAGTTGAGGAAGAGCGAGATGGCCATCCTTGGTATTTTGATATCAAGAATTATCTCAAGGTCGGGAGTTATCCCGAAAATGCAACAAGTGTCCAAAGGAAGAGCATTCGGAGGTTAGCAAATCAATTCTTTCTAAGCGGTGAAATCCTATATAGGAGGACCCCAGACTTAGGACTCTTAAGATGTGTTGATGCAGTTGAAGCAAACAAATTACTTACGGAAGTGCATGCGGGAGTTTGTGGGCCGCACATGAATGGTTTTGTTTTGGCAAAGAAGATCTTGAGAGCCGGTTATTTTTGGTTAACTATGGAAACTGATTGTGTTCAGTTTGTGCGAAAATGCCATCAATGTCAAATTCACGGAGATATGATCAAAAGACCTCCTTCTGAACTTCATGCAATGAGTTCTCCCTGGCCTTTTGTTGCTTGGGGAATGGATGTTATTGGTCCTATTGAGCCGGCCGCTTCAAATGGACATCGCTTCATTTTAGTGGCTATTGATTACTTTACCAAGTGGGTGGAAGCAACTTCTCACAAGTCTGTAACCAAGAAAGTGGTGTCAGATTTCGTGCGCAACAATATCATTTGTAGATTCGGAGTTCCTGAATCAATCATCACTGATAATGGTGCAAACTTGAATAGTGATTTGATGAGAGCGACTTGTGAAAGTTTCAAGATTACTCATCGCAACTCTACTGCATACCGTCCTCAAATGAATGGAGCTGTTGAGGCGGCAAATAAGAACATCAAGCGTATTCTTCGCAAGACGATTGATAATTATAGAGATTGGCATGAAAAATTGCCATTTGCACTTCTTGGGTACCGCACCACCACTAGAACTTCAACTGGGGCAACTCCCTATCTTTTGGTGTATGGCACGGAAGCAGTCTTACCCGCGGAGGTAGAAATTCCTTCCTTGAGAATCATTCAAGAAGCTGAATTAGAAAATGCTGAATGGGTGAAGATCAGATGTGAGCAGTTGATGCTTATTGATGAGAAAAGAATGAATGCAATTTGTCATGGGCAACTTTATCAAAATCGCATGATCAAGTCTTTTGGCAAGAAAGTGAGAGTGAGAGACTTTAAACCGGGGCAATTGGTGTTAAAGAAGATCTTTCCTAATCAAGAAGAAGCAAGGGGAAAATTTGCACCGAATTGGCAAGGTCCATATGTGGTTCATCGGGTTTTATCCGGAGGAGCACTGATTCTGGCAGAAATGGATGGTCAAGTTTGGCCAAAAGCAATCAACGCAGATGCCGTCAAAAGATACTATGTTTGAGGCGATCGCAAGTTAGCATTGGTTTTGAATGTAATCTTTGGTGTAATGCGAACTACGCGTGACCTGAGTCCCAAGGCGGGATACGTAGTAACTCTCATAGAGTTTGGTTGCATTGATATAAGAATTTCCCCTATTTCCTCTTTTATGGAAGTTTGAACTACTTCTGACCTGATTCCTGGAATGGCAACAGGATAAGTAGGCAATCCCCGTCGGATTCGGTCAAAATATTGTAACACTTTAGGCTTGTTTATCTTTTATGATGTAATGCCGAACTATGCATCTAGGCAGATGTGTGGATTTTCCAATTCGGATACGGCTTCGTACTTAGATTGCCATACTTTCCCAAAATATCTATGTAAGCAGAACTACGCACGGTCTGATTCCCGTGGAGGGATACGTAGGCGCTCTTAACGGGCTCGACTCTATAATATTAAAATTTTCAGTCTCCTTAAGGCAAGCAACTGGGGCAATTTTTGCAAAGATAATTTGAAGATATGGAAGATAGAAACTGGGGCAATTTTGCAAGACAATTTGAAGATTTGAAAGATATCAACTGGGGCAAATTTTGCAAAATGAGTTGAAGATTTGGAAGTTCATAACTGGGGCAGATCTTTGCAAGAATTGGTTTGCTTATCAAAGGATGGAACAACAAAGTTCTGAAAGTATTCAAGATTAGCACAAGTTGCAATACAAAGGATGTTCAGTTTGTTTCGAGATATGTCATGAGTTTGAGTTAAAGCAGGAATTTTACATGCATTATAAACTTTTCACTTGCATATCAATGATTGCTTGCTTACTATTTTATCAAATTATTTTATTTTGCCTCTATATTAAAATGAGTTATACTATTGAGTTCATAAACCAAGTTTCCGAGGATGGTTTTCAAAGCCCGAGTTTCACGAAGAAGAGGAAGCGATAGCAGCGAATTCAAGATGAATCAGCACAAATCAAACACCCATCCCCAAAACTAACAAATTTTTCTTTGAGAGCAGGAACCGGAAAGCTTGCAATGGGAGGTTCATTCGCACTATGGATGAACAATTTATTGAACGCGCATTCAAAGAATTGAACATCAGATTCAATATGAACTGAAGAGATCATTCAAAACTTTACACCACTATCCATGCGAGCAACACCAATCAAGTTGATAATGCAAATGATTTGGCTGGCTTGACATCGAAGCATTACATTGGATTATTGCCGAAAAGGCGGCGCTTTTCTTTTCTTGAATCTTGACATTGCGATAGAATTTATCTCGCGATACTGATAGACAAGTCGGCTGGAACACCACTTTCGGAGTGTTTCGCGATGTCGGTTGTCCTGCAATATTGGCATGTTATGTTTCAAATTTATTGATAATTTGAGACAAGTCGGCTGGAACACCGCTTTCGGAGTGTTTCGCGATGTCGATTGTCTTGCAATATTGGCATTTATTAATAATTTAAGACAAGTCGGCTGGAACACCGCTTTCGGAGTGTTTCGCGATGTCGGTTGTCTTGCAATATTGGCATTTTATATCTGATATTTATTAATAGTTTAAGACAAGTCGGCTGGAACACCACTTTCGGAGTGTTTCGCGATGTCGGTTGTCCTGCAATATTGGCATTTATTAATAATCTAAGACAAGTCGGCTGGAACACCGCTTTCGGAGTGTTTCGCGATGTCGGTTGTCTGGAAATATTGGCATTTTATATTTAGAATTTACTGATCGTTTAAGACAAGTCGGCTGAAGCACCACGTTCGGAGTGTTTTCGCAATGTCGGTTGTCTTGCAATATTAGCATTTTATGTTTGAAGTAGATTGATAATTTAAGACAAGTCGGCTGAAGCACCGCTTTCGGGGTGTTTCGCAATGTCGGTTGTCTTGCAACATCGACATATTGTATTCGAAATACATGATTCGGCTTGAGACATTATGTCTTGTTAGTCAAACTTATCTTATGAAAACCTTGCATTTTTACCATTCATTTTCGCTTTACTTATTGTCTTACTTTACTGTTTCAGAATAATGATCAGCCTAGAGGTTCTCCGGGCGGAGCATCTCGTCAGTTGATCGAGAGAAGAACTTATTGAGCGTCACAACCAGCATTTACAATTTTATATTATACTTTTATTTATTTCTTATTCCAAATATTATTGTAGTTTATTAGCAGTTGCTCGCTTACCATTTGTTAAGTCTTTACAGAATTTTGGCAATACCGCAGTAGCATTTGGAGCATAACGTGGAACTCTCTCCTAGCAGTGAACTGGGGCAATCGTTGATATGAGCTAGACTCGTCAACGAGGATCTGAAGAATCGCACTCGAACAAACAAGTTTTACCTAATCTTTCATTTCAGATTAGGCGTCAGTTTGAAGTCTTTCCTATTCGTGCGCCTCTTTCTATCAATCGTGCGAATCTTCTTATCTAAGTGTTGTCGAACTACATATGGCCTGATTCTCTTTCAGCCCGAGATATGTAGGCAACTCAGGAACCGGAGT
The DNA here is from genome assembly GCA_037355625.1 of Petunia x hybrida. Taxonomy (NCBI): domain Eukaryota; kingdom Viridiplantae; phylum Streptophyta; class Magnoliopsida; order Solanales; family Solanaceae; genus Petunia; species Petunia x hybrida. The sequence goes on from JBBBVM010000081.1 coordinate 3,715,346, forward strand.
TCGGCCATGTCCATAAGCCTCGCCTTTTGGTCCGTGGAATCAAAAGTCTTGGTTTTATCAGGACAAAATTGGTTTCTCGTCAACTTCTTTACCCTAAAAACTCTTTCATCATTTTCCGGGTAAAGAGGGGCAGCTGTTGACACCCAATTTCGTCCCGAGAAATAATTAATGGCTAATTAATTAAAATGAGAATCAATTATTAAAATAAAATTTAAATTATTTGAATTGAAATTAATTAATTAAATTTAATTAAAGTAAATTAATTCATTCCAAGAGAAGGCTAAAATTACAAAGTGTATCCTAATTTCTGTCCTATCGCGCGATCCCTTTAATTTCCTAGTCTATTCTCAGGAGAGGGCTAAAATTGCTTTTTACACTTTAAATCCGGCCTATTTCCGCAAACATATACATACATCACACATACACGCGCATATCAGTTCTTCACAGCAATCACCTTCGACCCGTTTTCTCTTTCGACCCGCGTCCAGAACCAAAAACCCGGTCCACTCGATCGTCTTCTCCGTACGATCGATGTGCTGGACGAGTAATCCATCTCCAGCTGGTAGCTCTTCATCCTCTCTCCAGTACAAACGGTCACAAAATCTGGTCCACTCTTTTTGAATCGAAGAATCCCAGCCTTTGATCTTTCCTTGGAGATAAGGATCCAAAGTGTACAATCCGAAAGGAATGGACACTTTAGACCCTTATCCTAAAGGAATTAGATTGAAAATGGCAAGGGTAATTCAGATTTTGCAAAGTCTAGGTAAACCCTAAATTATCTTATATATTTAACATTTTTGTAGGGTTTTAGGGGTTCTGATCTTTTTACACACAAAAACGGCAGCATTACATATAATTTTACTCTCTCAGTTTTTTTTTAAAAATACACATAGCATTTTCAGTTTCGGTGTAGATTCAAAATATCGCTTTTGGTTTTGAGTCGTGGACCTAGCTCGAGTCGACGACCTTGTTCGAGTCGTCGACATTGCTCGAGTCGCTTAGTCGAGTCGATTCCTTCGGACCCTCGCCCCATTCACTGCCTCGCAAAAGGTAATACTATTACTTTTTACATTTCAGCTTTGTTTTTTTATGTTATTTATAAACTGTAAATTTTGCTATTTGATAGATTAGTTTGAAGTTGCTAAGACATAAATGGAAGTTAGGAACATAAAGTTTGAATCCTTATCTATGTTCTGTTAGTATGTAAATTAGTTGAATGATATAAAGGGTAGATCTTTATTAGTTTTTCAGCATGTTAGAGGTCGAATATCTTAAGTTTCCTATAGAATAGACTTATCTTAATTGCTTAATGTTAAGAGTCCTTTTGGTATGGATTAGCTCAAATTCTTATTCCCTGTTTATGTCTCTTCATGTCTAAACCTTTTTTTAAAAAAATCTTGAATGTCCTGTTAAAGATAAAGCAAACAAAATGTCCCTGTGAGAAGTTCTAATGAAGCTTAAAAAATAGAAAGTTGCTATCTTTAAGTTGCTTCCTTCATTGAATTTTGAGTCTGCTATCCCTTGGCTTGTTCAGCTTTGCTCATGGTGTTTAGAGAAGAAGTTTAGGGCTGTGAGATTATAAAGGCAGCAGGGAAGGGAATGGGGTTCCTGTCTGCTTGTTGTATGGGCCTGTAAGAGTGTATCTGGGGTGGGTCCTGGTGCAGGAGGTGTATGCAGGCCTGGTCTGAAGTTTCTCCAGAGGCATAGGAGAGTAGCTGATGGTGCTAGGAAGTGTGTAGGTGTCTGTGAGGGTGAGAGGAATGCAGGGTGAGTTTTGTTTTGCCAGTTCAGTGAGGTCCAAAAGGGGGTGGTTCAGGGTGTTTTTCTGTCTGTTTCAAAGGATAGCAGGCTGGTTCAGGGTCAGTTTTCTGTGAGTGTGTGTATGAAAGGTCTGTTGGTTTCATGGAATTAGAAGAGAAGTTTTCAAGGGTCTGTAGTTGTTTCTTTGCTAAGCAGGGGCTTGAGTGAAGTTCTGGGTGCTGCAATGGCTTCAGTTTAGGTGGTGGAAGCTGCAGTTTGTTCTTTAAGAAGGGAAGGAGCATGTAGTGGATGCTGAAGGTTCGGAGTCTTTGTGTTGGAAGTATGTTCAGGGAGTGTGTGCAGGGGTTTGTGAAGTGAGGGGAGGGTGTAGTTTCTAGTAGTTTGGGGGCAGTCTCATGGTGTGGGAGTCTAATCTTGCTAGTTGATTGTTCAGGGAGTCTTAGGGGGCTGTAGCAGGTATTAGGCAGTAAGGGGCATTTCAGGGAGTTGGCAGCCTGTTTAGAGGCTATTCCAGGTTCTGTTTCAGGGAGTCGCGTAGTAGGGAATCATGAGAGTAGTGTTTCAGTTTGTAGGCCTGAGATATGATAATGTAGAGTTTGTGAGGGTGAAGTATAGTAGGAGTTCAGGGTAGCTCTAAGGAGTCTGTTCTGGTTTCTGGTAGGCTGATGGGTGGTTGTTCAGGCAGGGATTGATTAGAGAAGGTGAAGGCATGTTCCTTTTGGTGCATTGGTTGTAGCAGGTTTGGCCCTAAAGAGGTCTGCGAGGGTAGGGAGTATGTAGGAGTGTCTTGGTGGTCTTGGCAAGCTGGAAGTGTGAGTGTGTGCATAAAAAATATATGAGTTTTTGTTGTTCAGAAATGAAGGTGTTTGCAAAGATTAAACCCATAAGTTACAATTTCTTTTTGGTCTATTTAAAGTCTGCTAGTATCTTGAATTCAAAGTCATAAATTTTGAGTTTCATCTAAAGAATAAGCATGAAGAATCTGTTGCCAGGCTGCGCTGAAAGAAATGAATGCATTCTGTTTATGCATAATCTGGATAAGTTAAATCCATTCAACAGTTTTTCTTTTTCAGCTTTATAAATGGTTATACCTGAGAGAGTTGGCATTTGATACTACTATGGGATTTATGTGAGAACTTTTGGTTTGAACTAGGAGAATACTGAACCCATGTAAAAGTGAAACTGTGTTCATGCCTTTAAATTTTAATACTCCAGTTTTGGTATTCTTGGTTTGGCATCATTCTTGTTCTTTATTTGATTAGTAGGCTCGCATGTTAAGTCACTAGCTGAGCACTTGCTAACTTTGTTTCATTATCTTTTGGCATGAATTCAACCTTGGGGTCGAGTTCGAGTTGGCTATAACTCACAAATGGGGACGGTTTGCATCTGGAAGTTACTTGAATCGCTCCGCATTTTCGGGACTTGATATCCCCGAAAAATGTAAAAACGAAAAGAAATGAATAAATGAAAAGCCTTGTGAAATACAGGGCTCGACTTAAGTTCGCTATCCCGGGTTCTATTTTCTGAAACTCCTTCTCTCCCGTCCCCTTTTAGAAAGCATGTTTTAGGACTTTGTATGATTAGAAGCCTGGTAGATTAGTCGCTTTAATTGAATTGTTATCTTATTGTTTGCCTAAGATTGTTTATAAATTGCATATCCCGTCTCTTTGGGACTCGCCAATTAATTTAAGATAGTAGAAACCTTTAGTTAATTATCGAGTGCAAAAGAAATAAAATTAAAATTGTACCTATTTATTCATTATTTATATTTAGTCAATTATTTATCCATTTATTAATTCATTTATTTATTCATTAATTAAATTAATTAAGTGGTATTTATTATTAATTTATTTGTTTAATTTTAAATCAATCGTTTATTTGCATAATCAATTATAATTACTTATTTATTTATTTATTAAATTATTTAAGTGGTATTTATTTATTCATCCTATTTATTTATCCAATTAATTAATTCTAATTAATTATTTATTTCTTTAATTAATTATATTTATTTATTTACTTAACTAGTCAAATTATTATTGCTTATCCCTCATCTAATTGAAATCATATAAATATTTATTTATCTAATTAAGTTATTTATCTATTTATTTATTTATCTAATTAATTAATTGATCAATTATTACTTCTTTATCTAATCATCTACTAATTTATTTATTTAGCCCTTATTTATTTAATCGATCAATCGACCCTTATTTCATTATTCGTGTAATTAATCTTAAGTTTTGTTCAAATATTGTCATAATCAATTTTTATCTTCTCTATATTAGTCATTACCTATTTATTTTATTTAAAATTTATCCCAAATTAAATTTCGAGTAAAATTCGTGAAAATCGCCGGATTAACCGCCTTTGGCGGATTTTCGAAAGTGCTCCTGTAATAAGGACCTTCTTTCGAATTTAACAGAACCACTTACCTAAGAATCTCTGAATTTAATTTAATTTCTTTTAAATAAAAGTCAAATTGCACTCCTTAGTTAACTTAGGTTCCTAATAATCCTTAAATTAGGTGGCGACTCCAAAGAAACCCTTTGGAATCCCACTTTGTTGAAATATTCCGAAACCTATCCTTTTCTAAAGAAAGGGTAATTTTTGGGGTTCAACAAGGTCATCATCCCACCCGCAGTCTGTCCTGACCTTAGGCAGAAGGTCAGGGGTGATTGAACTCTTGAAACGGCTTGAAGGCCATGACCTTATGTTGCCGTAATGGCTAAACGAGTTGATTGAACAGTCGTTCTCAAGATTTCCCCAAATTTTTGGAATCACGTCGGCAACAGAAGTTGGAGAACTCGTAGGTTGTCCAGCTGCTGCCGAAGAAGAACTAGCTGCAGCATCCATATTCAGAACCCTCTTAGCTTTTGGAGACATTTTTAAAGCGGATTTGTCACGTTTTGAGTTTTTGCTGGAAAATGGTGTAAAGCTCTGAAAGATAGTATGAAATTTGAAGCAAAGTAAAGGACCTTCAGCTGGGAAAAATTATATTTATAGGGTTCGCAAAACCTACACGTGGCAAACATCCGCATAAAAGGTGAATCGATCCAGCCGTTAAAGAAAATAATGAGATAAAAGCCGGAATGACGGTTTTCTTTTATCTTGGGACGTGCAAGACATGAGTAGGCACAGTTCAATCATCACGCCTGCAGTCTCGGAACGCGCAACAGTCACTTCTTCAGGGAAAAGTGGAACGGAATAGACAGCTTGCACGTCTCGTCTCCAACAGAGCATTTAATGCGTACACTAAAAGGACGCCAATCAGTCAAAACTTTTGAGGGAGCATTTAATACTTGTACTAAAGGGAAAACGATCAAGTCCAACGAGCAGAACCATGTGGAAACTCGTGCTTACTATGAAAGGAGAGATCAGTAAGTTCATTCCCACTCGTAGTTGGTTCTCCACTCCTCGACCAGATCCTCTGCCCGAGAAGTGCGGGGACTATCTGTATTGGGTGAAATCCATCGTCACCAAAGTTGATGACTCAGCATCCACATAGGGCGGCACACAAACGACACGTGGCAACGAATGGATATGAAGGCAATGGATAAGACCGAAGATAAACAGTTGCAACGGACAGATGAACAGTCACTACGGCCAGAAAAGTCGCAGCCCATCAATCAAGGCAATTCAAAGTAGGAACCTTATCCACAAACAACACAACTGCTCGTCTGAGGAGTTACAACTGCTTGCGAACGGGCACATAAGCTGCCTATATATTGTAATTTAAGTCACTAGCATACAATCTAATGCTTCTCTGAAATCTACACCTGTATTCTAAACAATTTACTAGCATTCAATACTTTATCTCCAGCAAACATTTATTACTATTGCTTATCGAAAGATCTTCTCTACTGTTTCATTAACTGAATCTCTAAAAGAGTACGAGGAAAGGAATTTAATCAAGTCTGAACGGCCTGAGCACGGTTCCTTCTTTGTCTGATTATTTATTCATTATATCGCATTAATTGTCTCTTTACTTTTCCGCATTTATTACAGGCATTTATATTTACTTCATTAAGAGCATTTTAATCTCGATTATTGACCGTGACCCCGCTCTACAAATTTAATTGTGAATTAACCTGATAAAACTAAATTACGGTTGAACAATATTCATAGTAGAATGCCTAAGAAAACACTGAAATAATTAAGTACGACTTACTCTCTCCGTTTTAAAAATGATGATATTATTTTTTTATTAGTTCGTTAAAAAAATGGTATAATTTTAAATTTAAAAATAATTTGAGCTACCATTTTTCTCTTAATGAGATGCTTTATGGTCACACATTTATCTATGACTTATTTTTTACCACAAATTTTAAGTTTTCTTCTATTTTTAAACTCCAATTCATATCAAAATAAGACATTCTTTGTGGAACAAAGAAAGTAATTAACACGTTCCATAGCTGCTTCTAAAAATGTCGAGACACAGTACATTTGGTCTATATGTATTGGGTAAAAATCGACCCACGGCAATTTGCCCCGGTCACGCAAGTCTCAACGACCGAACACGTCACGGCTAAACAACTGCCGAAGCGATTGAGCAAGTCGCCGAGGCCTTGAAACCGAAGATGCGTCACCGAAGGCGAGCCGCAAGCTGAGCTTCGATAACCTTCACCTCGGTCAAGCAACAGGGCCAAGCCACCGAGGTCATCAGCTCTCACCTCGGTGGATCCCCTCGGTTCAAGCGGCTTTGCAGCCCACTACTTCACCCCACTAACTCAGCCGATACACACCAAGATCGTGGGACAACATGGCAGCAGATAGTGGAGATCGTGGGCAAGGCTTATATCTATAAATATCAGTTCATTTCATGTAATAGGGATCCAGAAATTGATACCGAAATTCTGCCCAAATTTGTACTGAACATCCATATATTGAAATCGAGTTATTTTACGTATTTTTCATCTGTTTCGCGCGTTATTTACCGCTTTGATACAAAGATTTGCTTATATTCGAATCCAAATTCGATTTGTGTACCTAAAAACGATTTAGGCCCATACAAATTGGCGCCGTCTGTGGGGATATAAGCAATAACGCTTTGTTCCAAAGTTCGAAATTTGTTCTTCGTCAAGAAATTTGTGATCTAACGCTATGGCTGATAACAACAATGGTGGTAATGGTGATCGGGTTGACGTTCCGACGAACCAACAATCCTTCACCCCAATGACAACCGAAGAATTTCAAATGTACGTGGTCACCACGCTAAGAGCTCTCCAAAACAAACAGGATGAGCAGGCTAGTATCAATGCCGAGTTTCGCGCCTCGCTAGAAGGGCGAAACAGTGCCGCCCCAAACGGCACCCAGCCCTCGGCTCCTGGTGGAGGCACCCCGCCTTTCGTTCCTCAGGGCGCGACAACAGGGGGACCTCACAACGGAACCGCGTCTGGGGGGTCGGGGAGTGGTCCATCTTCCATGCCACACTTCGGGACGTTTCCCTCCATGGCAGAAACAACGTCATCGGTTGACGTTGAAAAAATGAGTAGAGAAATCGAGGCTCGCATCGAGGCGCGCGTCGAAAAACGCCTCAAGCGCGTACCGGGGATAAGCAAGGAGGAAGATGACCTCGACATCGAGCAATATAGGGAACAGCCTTATAAGCCCGAAGCAGCACCAGCTCCAACTCCTGTGGGTTTCAAACTCACATTCCTCAAAAAGTACGATGGGACAACTGATCCCAAGGAGCATGTTAGGGAGTACATGTCCATGGTGAAGAGCAACGACTTGACGTCCACGCAGCTTGAATCCATGTTTTTAAAGAAGTTTGGTAGTTCGTTGGAAAAGGGTGCACTTCGGTGGTATTTATGCTTGCAGCCGGGGTCAATCTCCTCGTTCAAAGAACTATCCCGCGCCTTTGTCAAAGCTCACACCGGCGCGCAAAAGATCCTCCAGAGGAAGGAGGATATATGTGAAGTGAAACAGTGGCCCGGTGAGCCACTTAAAGAGTTCCTCGAGCGATTCCATGCTGAACGTATGGAGTTGCCTCGAATGGATGATACCTTGGCTATCATGGCCTTCGAAAAAGTTATCAACGGTCGCAATTCAAGTGCTGCTGCCGAATTGCGGAAAGAGTTGCAACAATATCAGGTCCTGACGTGGGAGGACCTGCATAGAAGAGCTTACTCCAAAATCAGATTGGAGGAGGCGGAGTTCAAAAACCGAGGTTATCAAAACCGAGGTGATATGTCAAATCGCGCCGAGGCGCCACGAAATAATTTTAAAGGGAGGTATGAACCTTATACTTCGCCGAGGCAACATGTTACTCAAAGATTGGGAAACAACCCCGGTAACTCATACCCGGCGTCTCACGTAAGCCAAAGGCTAGGAGGGAAGGTTCAAACCAATATGAACCAAAGGAATCCCTCGAGCTCCGCTTCGGTCCCAAGAAAGGATCTTCCCCGGATCCAAGATTATAATTTCAACATATCGACCTCGGAGCTGGTCGACGTCGTTAAGGGGACAGCCGGGGTTAGAATTCCCAAAGACATGAGAACCCCGGCAGACAAAAGGGATCAGAATCTGCATTGCGAGTTTCATGCAGATTATGGTCACAGAACCGAGGACTGCAAAGCTTTGCGCCTCGAGGTAGCTCACCTACTGAAAAAAGGAGTCTTGGCTCAATTCCTCACTGACAAGGGGAAAGACAATTTTTCAAAGAACCGGGGGGATGGGCAACCACCTCGGCCTCCACCCCCGGAGAGAGTAGTTAACGTCATCACCGGGGGGTCAGAAGTAAACGGCGTGAACTTCGCCGCAGCTAAAAAATTCGCTAAGCTCTCCATCACCATGGAGAAAAGGACCCGAGTTGGAGGCTCGGGCAAGGACATCGTGTTCGATGAGGATGATTGTGATGGGATGATGTTCCCCCATCACGATGCTCTAGTCATCATGCTAAGAATTAACAACGCCGACATCAAGAGAGTGTTGATTGACCCCGGTAGCTCGGTAAACATCATCAGCTACGGGGCGGTAAAGCAGATGTGGCTAAAAGGGGAAATTGTTCCCAAATCAACAGTGTTGGCTGGTTTTAACAACTCAACAGAGAAGACGTTGGGCGAAATCACGCTGAAGACATTCGCTGAGGGTGTCACCAATGAGACACTGTTTCAAGTGATGCCCGAGGACCTGGCCTATAATGTAATCCTCGGGCGGCCATGGATCCACTCTATGGAAGCTGTTCCTTCCACTTTACACCAAGTGATCAAATTCCCAACGCCTTGGGGGGTTCGGTCAATTAAGGGGGAGCAGCGAGTAGCGAGGGAATGCTACTCGGTTGCACTGAAGAGTGGAGTCGCCCCGAGCGGGCCCAAAAAATAGCAACCAACGCAACCGGGATCGAGCGAGGCGAGCCTCCAAAACGAAATTGAAAAGATCCCGGCATGCGTGCCAGATCCTCGGAAGCAAAAAGCCGAGGATTCTACCGTTGAAGAGCTGAACTCTTTCACTCTACTGAAAGAGTTCCCAGAAAGGAAAGTGCACATCGGCTCGGAGTTGGACCCGAAGTCGAAAGACGCAATTATGGAAGTTTTAAGGTCCAACCATGACTGTTTCGCTTGGGCTCATTCAGACATGACGGGTATCGATCCGGAGATCATGACTCACAAGCTGAATGTAGATCCAAGATTCACCCCGGTGAAACAAAAGAAGAGACCTCACGCCGGGGTGAAAAAGAAGGCGATTGAAGATGAGACCACGAAGCTGCAAGAAAATGGTTTCATCAGGGAGGTGAAATATCCCGAATGGCTGGCAAATGTGGTAGTTGTGCCGAATAAAAATGGCAAGTGGAGAATGTGTGTAGACTACACCGACCTGAATAAAGCTTGCCCCAAAGATTCTTACCCGTTGCCACAAATCGACAGGTTAATAGACTCCACGGCTGGACACAAACTATTAACTTTCTTGGATGCGTATTCGGGCTACAATCAAATCCTCATGGACCCTGAGGACGAAGAAAAAACCTCGTTCATCACTGACCGAGGTACATTCTGTTACAAGGTCATGCCCTTCGGTCTCAAAAACGCCGGGGCAACTTACCAAAGGCTAGTATGTCGCATGTTCAAGGACTATATTGGAAAATCTATGGAAGTTTACATAGACGACATGCTCATCAAGTCGATCCAAATGGAGGATCACTTGAATCATCTGAGGGAGGCCTTCGCCGTGTTGAGACAATATGGCATGAAATTGAATCCTGAAAAGTGCGCCTTCGGTGTTGGGTCTGGCAAATTTTTTGGATTCATTGTCTCCGAACGGGGCATCGAAGCTAATCCTGACAAAATCAGAGCTATCAAAGAAATCTCCGAGAAGCTTACCGGGGTGAAAGAAGTCCAACGCTTGACTGGCCGAGTCGCTGCCTTGAGTCGTTTCATCTCAAGGTCCTCGGAGCGATGCCACAAATTCTTCTCCGTTTTGAGAAAAAACACTCACTTCGAATGGACACCGGAGTGCGAACAAGCGTTGAAAGACTTGAAACAGTATTTGGCTAACGCGCCGTTGCTTGCCAAGCCAAAAGAAGGTGAAACATTGCTAGTCTACTTAGCGGTGTCCGAGGTATCAGTAAGTGCTGTGCTGGTTCGAGAAGAAGATGGCAAGCAGCAGCCCATTTACTATGTGAGCAAGACACTCCTCGACGCTGAGACCAGGTATCCACATCTGGAAAAACTAGCTCTTGCTTTACTTGTTACCGCTCGGAAATTGCGGCCCTATTTTCAATGCCATCCAATAGCCGTAGTTTCAACCTTCCCCTTGAGAAATATTTTGCATAAGCCAGAGTTGTCGGGAAGATTATCAAAATGGGCGGTAGAGTTAAGTGAATATGACATCACCTATCAGCCTCGGAACGCCATTAAGTCCCAAGTCTTGGCGGACTTCGTGGCAGATTTTAGCGTTGGAATCTTACCCGAGGCTGAAAGGGAAAACGCCGAAGCTAAAGGAACAACTCCGGGCTTATGGGTACTCTATACCGATGGAGCAACTAACTCCAAAGGTTCGGGGCTGGGCATAGTTTTGAGAGCACCCACCGGGGAGAAAATCAGACACTCGGTTCGATTCAAAAAAGTAACCAACAACGAGGCAGAATATGAGGCGGCTTTAGCAGGTTTAGAGTTGGCCAAAGAAATGGGGGTTGAAAGAATCGAATTGAGATGTGACTCTCAGTTAGTGGTGAACCAAATCCTCGGTGATTACACGGCTCGCGAGCCCAGAATGCAGTTATACCTAGATCGGGCACAAAGGATCTTGAGCCAATTCCAAGAATGGCAAGTTAAACAAGTGCCTCGGGAGGAGAACACCGAGGCTGATGCCTTGGCGAATCTGGGTTCGGCCATTGATGAAGATCACTCGGGGACTGACTCAATGGTTCGGCTACTATCTGCACAGATGAGAGAGATGAAGCTGCAAGTCAACTCGGTGGACAACCGATGGGATTGGCGAAGTAAGTTCATCTCCTATTTCGACTCGGGGACTGTCCCAAGATAAGAAAGAAGCGAAGAAGCTAAGGACCCAAGCTGCCTCGTATCACATGATCGAAGGCAATCTGTACAAGAGGTTGTATTGCGGCCCGATGGCCAAATGTTTGGGTCCCGACGAAGCAAGATACGTGATGGCAGAAGTGCATGAAGGCGAGTGTGGCAACCACTCGGGGGCAAAATCCTTGGTACGAAAGCTATTAAGAGCTGGGTATTACTGGCCCACTATCAGTACCGACGTGAGGGATTTTGTACGAAAATGTGACAAGTGCCAACGCCATGGGCGGCTGATCCATCAACAAGCCGAGCCTCTTCATTCGGTGGTGTCGCCATGGCCCTTCATGAAATGGGGAATGGACGTTGTTGGACCATTGCCCAAGGGAAAGGGTGGTGTTCGTTTCATCCTAGTATTGACTGATTACTTCACCAAATGGGTGGAAGCAGCGGCTCTCACCGAAGTTAAGCAAAAGCAAGTAATCGACTTCATCAGAAAGAACATCATCTACAGGTTCGGGGTCCCAAGAGAAATTGCTTGCGACAATGGCAAACAATTCATGGGGACTGCTATCACCAACTTCTTCAAGCAGTGGGGTATCAAGAGAATAGCTTCGACTCCTTATCATCCAAGCGCCAATGGCCAAGCCGAGTCTTCAAACAGGATTATAATTGAGAATCTCAAGAAAAGGCTCGATGAGAAAAAGGGTCCTTGGCCCGAGGAGTTGCACGGGGTTCTGTGGGCCATGCGAACGACTGAAAAAAGCAGCACCGGGGAGACTCCCTTCTCTTTGGCGTATGGCATGGACTCTCTTATTCCCGTAGAGGTGGGCGAACCAAGCCTTCGATATGCCCATACGGCCGAGGACGCAAACCAGGAAGCAATGCGCATTGAGTTGGATCTGCTCGAGGAGAAGAGGGAGTTGGCTTTGGTTCGGTTGGTTGCTCAAAAGAGACAGATTGAAGCATATCTCAACAGAAAGGCTAAATTCAGGGACTTCAAGGTCGGGGATTATGTGCTGAAAACCGTGAAGCAATCAACCAAAGAAGAAAACGGAGGAAAGCTCATTGCAAATTGGGAAGGACCCTACAGAGTCAAAGCAATTGTTGGAAAAGGCTCTTATCAAATCGAAAGTTTGCAAGGAGAGCCTGAACCGTTGAATTGGAATATTTCCAACTTGAAGCGATACTACTTCTAGTCGAGGTAAATATCTCCAAACTTCTTTAAATCAAACAGCCCCGAGCCGAACCCCGCTCCCATGGCATTAACAGAAAATGTACCAACTTACCCCTCGTTCCGCCTTTTTGCTTGACCTTTTCAGGAAGCGAACCGAACCGATTCCAGTGCTCGGATCTTCATCAAGATTCACAACCGATCACTGGGGGGGAGTGAGAAGGGGTTGATATCGAGGTCTGCATCGAGCCTCCCAACCCAAGCTTATCTATCCGGCAACCGGGGACTAATGCCCGGGGACTAGATTTAGTACATTGTAAATTAGCCCGGTAGCGGCGTGTCTGTCAGTTTGCTTTTATTTCGAAATTTTACCCAAGGTCCGTTTCGGCTTGGTTTTATGTACACAGCCTTTTGGCTCGTCAATATCAATAAGAACGACTTCGATTACACTCATTTTATCTGTTTAAATCTTACATTTGGAAGCCGCGTAATGCGTCGACCCGAGGGCGAGACGTCGCCCTAGGTTCGCATCGGTCAAACTCTATCTAAATCTTGCAAGATTAAAGTAAAGTTTGCATCAAAATGTTCGATATGCTTAAAAGGCCATTACACAGAATAATGATGCAAATATTTCTTACTAAAAGCCCGAAGGCTGAATATATACATTCCCAAAAGACCCGAAGGTCGAAAGTACAAACTTAAAAGCCCGAAGGCTTGCAAAAAGAAGTGCTAAAAGTAATTCAGGCCTCAGGAGAACCACCTCCATCCCCGGAGCCCTCTTCGGCCTCTTCATCTTCCTCGTCTTCGTCATCGCCGCTCGAGGCCTCACTTGAAGGAAGATCCTCTATGATAGCTTGGGCTTCGACTGCTTTAGCTTCGGCCTTCTCAATCTCTTCATCAAGGTTAAGTTCCCCGGCGCGACACCGCTTGAGCAACCTTAACCGAGACTTAATGATGGCCCACCGCTTGTCGAGCTCGGCCCTTTTCACCTTAAGTGCAGCCTTATCCTTTCGGGCCGCAATTTCATCTTTCAGGGCAGCGATCTGATCATCCTTGGCTGAAAGCTTGGAATTCTCACCCTCTAGCTTCTTAATGTGAAGCAGGTGATCTCTCAGCTGCTCTTGATGCTTTTTGGCCAAATTAACCGCCTCGGTTTTGGTTCGTGACAGCTCGTCCTTCAGCCTCGCGACTTCCTCTCCCAGCCGTGAGCGTTCAGCTTCAAAATCATCACCGAGGATCTTAATCTTAGCTTCGGAGTTCGCCTCAGCTTCGCGTAAATCGGCCTGAGACTTGGCTAAATCAGCTTTTAGCAGAGCTATCTGAGCATTGAATTTATCTTTTTGCTGATCCCATAGGCGAGACACACGCCGAACCTCAGCGGTCCTCGAAGATTCAACCTCGACGGCTTTCAAAGAAAGGATGAAAGTCTGAGCAAAGGCCAAATAAACAAAAGTCAGATATAACCCGAAGGTAAAGATGCAAATCAAAACTCTTTTGGTCTCTTAAAAGTTTTAAATATGGCAAAACTTACCCTCACTGCGTTGGAGGCCAGGGTACTGTATAGCTGACCCGGGGTAAACTCTTGCATGAGCCTGTCCTCGGTTGGCCCTAACAAGGGTGTAAGTCTAAGGAGATCCTCGGGGTTGCACCCAAGAAGATTTGAAGACATCGGCACCTCAAGCTTCCGGTAAGACCCCACCGAGGAAGAAATCCTCGCGGGTTCGGAATGCGCTCTCATTGATCCGGGGCCTGCCTCTCCGATGAATGCAGCAGCTCCAGCTTGGGTAACTTTAGCCTTACCTTTGGCTTTTTCCGCGGCTGCATCAGGCTCGGGCTCTTGACCTTCAAGATCTACAACGGCGACATCTCCTCGAGACCAAGCCTCGTCGGCTGCCTTATCCTCGGGCTCATCCACCAGTCCTCGGCGTCTATCAACCACCACTTCGGGCTGGCGAAGTGTCTCCGCCTCGGTACGAGGAGCTACCGAGCGGGACGACTTCTTCGACGTAGCCCTCTTCCGCTTCACGCCTACAAACGAAGGAGTAATTTTAACATTGGAACAGGAAGAAAACAATGCTTAACAATGCGTGCCGAGGACAAGAATTACCTTTGGAAGTCCCTTGATCGGGGGCTCCCTTGGAGATTTTTGGAGACTTGGAAGCCTTCAATCCTTTATACTCCCCGGCTACCGCAGCCAGATCATCGTCGGACTCAGTCTCTTCATCATTTCTCTTCTTCTCTTCCTTCTTCTTCTTACTCTTCTTAGTGTTAGCGGCACGATTTGGAAAACCTGACACCGAGGGAAGGGAAGTCAGAAAAATCCCAAAGTTAACCATTATTAAAACACTATCAAGACTCACCGTGCCTCTTGCACTGCCAACCAAATTCGGCAGCCATATTCATCCACGTCCTCTCGGGGCGCGTGCGAGCGTTAGTCATCGCTTTCACCCACTCGGTCAAGCCTGCCGGGGGCACGATGTCAACCTTGTTGGCTGAAGAAAAAGCAAAGGAAGGAAATCAGTTAACACTGGCAAACTACCGAGGAGTAAAATGATAAAAGCGATGTGCTTACGTGTGTTGTTCCACCGTTCGGGGAAATCAGGCTCGGAGGATAAGACCTTGGTCTCCAGCAAGACGTATCTGTCACACCAACCCCGATCCCCGTGGTCTTCACTTTTATGGAGAAGGGAAAACTTACCTCGGTTGTTCAACGCCACAACCCCGGCTTTATGAAAATAGGGGTAGTAGAGCGAAATGAGATGCTGGAAGGTGAAGTCCACTTTAGCCTTTTTGCTTAACCAATCCATGCATTGGACCACCCTCCAAACGCCGGGGCCAAGTTGAGCCAGGCATAAGTTGTAGGCTCGGCAGAAGTCGTCAATCACCCTGTGCACTGGGAGAGAAAAGCCGAGGGTGAAGGGATAGGTGTAAGCGAAGGACATCCCCTCCATATTGTGGCACACCCTACTTATGGGATCGGGGATGATAACAATTACCTCGGGTCCGAAGCAACACTCCCTCCGAACCCGCTCAATGTGAGCTTGAGTTATGCGGGTCGGCGTAGTGTTAACTGGAATATTTCTATTCTTCCCCTCTTGATCGGCCGTTTGGGCTTGCAGCTTTAAGTCCTTGGAGTTGTCGAAGTGAGAGGGGATTATTTGGTGGGGCTCGAGTTCCTGCTCGAGGGGAATAGACGGTCCCGTGGATCCCCCCTCGGCAATATCTCCCCCCTCGGTACCTCTGCCCTCGGTTTCGCCGCCCTCGGCGTCAACACCCTCACCATCTCCTCCATCGTCGTCATCTCTAAGGAGGGCATCACTGAAACTGCGTAGCGCGGCGTCGTCCAGCACGGCGTCGTCATCACCTGAGACGAGCTCCTCCTCCACCGCCAGCTGGCGCATTGCTCTCATTTTACGGCGCTTCACGCCCCCAACACCAGACGACACCTCACCTCCTTCAACCACGGCTGCAGCACTCACTGGCGCTGCGGCGGCGGCGTCGCCGCTAGCAACGGCTGCGGCTAAAGGTGGAATTTGCACCCTCTCACCCGAATCACTGGAATCTTGCCTAGAGATTGTGGTAGACATGATAACAATATCGGAAAGGGAAGCTTCTTATGAAATCAGAAAGATGGAATAGTTTGAAAGAGTTCTCAAGCTTTTGGCACTGTTGATCGCTAAAAGGTAAATGAGAAAGAGTTTGATGGAATGCTCCTTTTATAGGTATGGAATACGGAGTGATGATGACGTCAGAGTCATCATTATAACGTTGGAGAAAACAAAAATTTTCGGCGCGACGGTTCGGTCGACCCACGGATGAGCGCCACGTGTCATTGAGAAGAGACCTGATGGGACGCGAGCTGTTGACAAAATTTTGAAACGCTTGGATAGGGTTGAGCCACGTCGCTTTCCCGCTAAAACTTCATTCCACTCCTCGGTCTCCTCGGTAGGCAACCGAGGAGTGGGGGGACTATCTGTATTGGGTAAAAATCGACCCACGGTAATTTGCCCCGGTCACGCAAGTCTCAACGACCGAACACGTCACGGCTAAACAACTGCCGAAGCGATTGAGCAAGTCGCCGAGGCCTTGAAACCGAAGATGCGTCACCGAAGGCGAGCCGCAAGCTGAGCTTCGATAACCTTCACCTCGGTCAAGCAACAGGGCCAAGCCACCGAGGTCATCAGCTCTCACCTCGGTGGATCCCCTCGGTTCAAGCGGCTTTGCAGCCCACTACTTCACCCCACTAACTCAGCCGATACACACCAAGATCGTGGGACAACATGGCAGCAGATAGTGGAGATCGTGGGCAAGGCTTATATCTATAAATATCAGTTCATTTCATGTAATAGGGATCCAGAAATTGATACCGAAATTCTGCCCAAATTTGTACTGAACATCCATATATTGAAATCGAGTTATTTTACGTATTTTTCATCTGTTTCGCGCGTTATTTACCGCTTTGATACAAAGATTTGCTTATATTCGAATCCAAATTCGATTTGTGTACCTAAAAACGATTTAGGCCCATACACTATACACTACCAATAACGGTATTGTAAAAGGAGCAATAACCAAGTAATTTCGATATTGGCCAATCTCCCACATAACAATAGCCATTATAGCCAAATCATTGAAATTTCCATGGTGCTATACTTAATTGTTTTACACGGATTCAGAGAAGAAATCCCTCGAGCACTCTTTCTATGTTTGCATTGATGTGAGATTCAATGTGGGATATGACAAAGGCAATATTGTCACTTCATACATGTTCTTATTAGGATGAACTTAGAGTTTTTTACTTCTTTTTTATAGTCAACCTCCCCATGTTGGAAGATTTGTCACTATGCAAACGTCTTATTGCTCAGATTTCCTCCTAACACAAGAAATAGTTTATCTTGTACTGCTCTAATCTCATAAACTTTTACACAATACAGTGAGAGAGGGAGAAAGATACAACGTTTCTTCTTTTCTCTTGTACTCTCAAGAGCATCTTCAAACCATAGAAACTTCCAAAAACAAACAGACACATTTCTGTAGTGCAACAGTATTATTACAAAAGCTAAGAGACACTTCTCATAAAAGCTGGGTTCAGCTTTCTCAAGTTGAAATTAACTCGATGCCAAGAAGAAACATGGCCTTTGACATTTATTTTTAACTTTTCTTCCTCCTTTTTTGATTTGATACTAGCTCTTGCATTGTATATATGTCACCAGAATGGGCACTGAAAATTTTATTTAAAAAAAGCTTTATAGTAGTTGCCTTGCCACGTAGTAGTGAAATATTATTATTGGCGCATGAACTTCGCTTTTCCTTTAGGATGTTGTCTTATGTATTGGCAATAACAGTAATTTAATTAACTTTTCATAGATTCATCACTTTTATGCAAAAATTAGTATATCCAGTACTTACTTTCACAGACAATTAACTAAGGCATCAATTTTATTAAAATAAATTTTCCTATAGAAGAAATTAAAGGGAAGTAACAGGAGATAATTTGGAGTTTAAATGTCATTGCAGTTACCTACCTTAGGTCCTTAATTTGTCAAGTATTTCACGTTTTCATTTGATAACCGCATGAGGTCGAGGTCATGTTAAGGCTTGAAATTTTGTACCAGAAACTACAAGGAATAAAATAGAATCTATATTTAAGGTCCATGTAACTAAAATTGGCAGCATGCAATTTTTTTAGCATAAGCTCTTACGTGAAAAACTAATGCTTTGTGCCAGCCTGCTCCTGGACTGCTAGCATAAGCTCTTGAGGGATTGGAAAGTAAAAAATTTATCTTTTTCATCTGTACGAGAAATGAAATCATTACAAGACAAAAAATGTTTTATCTCTATGAACTACAGCTAGATTAGACATATTTTTGCAAGAATATTAATTCTCAGGATATTTTGTTAGTCTGTAGTCAGGAGGGTGGAGAAGTCCAGCAAAATAAATCATCTCATTATAGATTTATATAATTGAAACGGGGGAGTAGTACTATAGTTTTGTCCTGTGTAATTAAGTATTTGTACGTTCTTCAAATGGTAATGAGAATGCCCTTCAACATACACAGTTTATGCCGTACGTGTTTGTATATATTTATAGGTCTCCTTCATTTACGAAAAGATTTAAATAATCTTTCAACAGTACACTCCTTCATAACTGGTTAGTTACCAATTTAAGTTCAACGCAATAAAGAGAAGTAACATATTATAACCAATTAAGTTACACTAATAATGTAAAATTTGTATACATCAATGCATAAAACTACGAAAAGCAGATATAGAGCCTGTTTGGATGGGCTTATAAGCAGCTTATTTTAAGTAGATTATAAGTCAAAAAGTGACTTAAAAGCCATTTTTTGAGAAGTTAGGATTTGGCTTTTAAGTCACTTATGACTTATAAATCCAAAAAATTTTAAGTTAACATATATTAAAAGACTTATAAGCTTATAAGTCACTTTTAAGCTCATCCAAACGGGATCATAATCTGGTGAGGCCGGTAGGAGCATTTATTTGGGAGTGGAAGCGAACAGGCTTACATTGTAAAGTAAGAGTTAATCCACGATCAATATAGAATACATTCAAATTAAACATGCCATTAAGTAGAAATCTTAAGTCAAGATTGAGATACAACAAAATTTGCGAATTTTTAAACGTTCTATCGAGTCACCTACTAATCCGTTTCTATTTTCTCATGTTTTACAATCTAGAGATCTAACCCCATCCGAAAAAGGGAAAAAAGAAAAAATACAAGTCTGCGTAATTGGCGATATGCACAATGTCAACGCAGCTTCTTTCATATTTGAACTGAACATTGAACATTTCAGGAAGGTAACTAACGCAAAGAGCTCTAATAAAAGTTTTCTAAGTTTTTCCATAATGATGTCCTTTACTAGGAGTATTTTGCATTTGAGGACATACTCAAAATCTACACTTAAACCTACGCTACTACCTTTCAATCATTTCAGCTTGACTAGGATTCGTCGACTTATCCTTTTTGTCCTCAAAGACTGCCCAAATGTCCTCTAAGCTCTTGCCCTTAGTTTCGGGAATGAAAAAATAAAAGAAAATAGTTGCTATTACCATGATTGCACAAAGCACAAAGAACATTCCTCCAAACGTTATCTTGTTTGAGATGGTCAGAAATGTCATGGAAACCACCCCACTTACCAACCTGTTCACTGAAACTGCCAAGCTTGAACCTTGGGCCCTTAGCCTAATAGGAAATATTTCTGATGAATATACCCATGTGATTGGCCCAAGCCCAATTGAGAAGAATGAGACATCAGCACAGACTGCAATAACACATAATGCAATGGCCCATGGGGGTTTATGATGTGAATTGGCGAGGTAGGTTGAGCCCAATCCAAGACAAGCTAGAGAAACAGCCATTCCTATAGTACCCAACAATAACATGGGCCTTCTTCCAAAATTATCCAAGAAAAGTGCTGATACAATCACAAAAGATGTCTTTGCTATCCCCATGATGATAGTTACACCTACTAGTCCTCTCTTACTTTTGATTCCAGCGGCTTTGAACACCATTGGCGTGTAGTACACCACTGCGTCATTGCCGGAGGCTTGCATGAAGAAGTTCATACCGATGGCAGCAACAAGAATCCGCCGAAGCGGCCGGCTTGGCCTGAGGAGTTCTTTCCATACCCCTTGGCCTTTCCAATTACCTGGAGTTGATCCATTGTTGTCATTTGGGCCTGGAGCCACAACAGAAGCTGCATCTATTATTTCTTGTAGTCTCAAATTGGCTTCATCTTCACTCTCTGATGTTCTCATTAGCACCTTTCTGGCTTCAGCAGTACGGCCTTTCATAACAAGCCAACGTGGTGATTCTGGCATTTGCAAGACACCAATGCCAATACCAATAGCCGGTACTGCAGCTAGGCCCAGCATTAGCCTCCAGTTGTAATGGGGGGGTAAGCCAGCTAGTGCAAAGTTGAAAATGTAGCCTAGTAAAATACCAAAAGTGATGAATACTTCAGGGAGTGATGTTAGCAAGCCACGCGTCATGGCTGGAGATACCTCGGCGGTATAGACCGGAGCAATCATCAGGGAATAGCCAACGCCAATTCCGGCAACGACCCTGCCTGCCATGAGGAACGCGTAAGAAGGGGCCAGTCCCATTAAGAGTGCACCTATCAAGAAAGTAGCTGCTGCCAAGATAATTGTGTATCTTCTACCAATCAAATCTGAAGTCTTTCCAGAGGCAAATGATCCAATTAGGGAACAAATATTTAATGAGCCCACCAAGATTTCTACTTGAGAACTTGAGATCTTCATATCTTCCTTTATGTAAAGCACAGCTCCACTCATCACTCCAATATCTGCAGAATTATAAAATCACATATTCCAAGATCAGCCACTAACTTTTCGAATTGGACTAGTCAAGACTTCATCTTTCAGTCTTATTAGTCTCGTTCCAAATCCCTAACCATCATTCTTATGCTTTTCAAAAATAAGTGACCGCTCGACCTGCATTAGATACATTTCTTTTTTCTATGGCATGGTCTAAATCCGTGATGTGTGTCTAACCCACACATTATGGACAAAGCCAGGGGGTAGCAACAAATACAATTCTTATGAATTACAAATAACGGGCAGATGAGACATCAATCAGATATTAAGATATTCAAGATTACCCCTTTTTTCATGAGTTGCAAGCTCCAAACACCATCTCTTTATATTTTCAGCTTATTAAACTAAAAATGCCTTCTATAATGTAGTACAAATATTGAAGCTAATGATACTAGAACCGCATGAGGAAACTAAAGGGTAGTTGATAAAGAATATGAAGAAGACTGACCATAGCCCAAGAGGATTGAATTGGTAGAAGCCAAAAGGGCACAACCGAGAGCATACTTGTTAAGAGGAACCTTCTTCTTAGGAGATTGAGATTCAACTTGAGTACTGATCTTACTCTCATCCATATGTTGATTCATAAAGCTAGAGTACTCTGCTTTAGATCTGTTAATGTGTGTAACAAAAGATTAGTATTTATATATGGAAAGGATTAATTAAGAGAAGATTTGCATGGCTCGCTAAGTTGTAGGATTGCATGACACGTTAGTTTAGGATTTTCAAAACTGTTTGCAAGAAGCGCAAGCTGCGTTTTCGCCTTTGTAATATGTCTCTATCCAAACTAACTTTTATTGTGACTCACTTTTCCTTTAAATGTCATTAGCATATTTTTAAGCATACTTGAGCACTAAACGTGTGCTATTTAATTACACTGCAGTTATTAAACCTCTCAACCATAATACTAGCTAGTAAAAGTAATACGTACTATATGACGAAGAAGGATTCTGATTTTTGGAAAATACTTGATTAACTTGGACTTTTTCATAGATTTCATACTTCACTGAGATCTTGTCTCGTTACATATCATTTTCAATTGCTTATCCTTTGGAATTCGTTTGCTTATAATTGGCCTCTCTTTTCTACTAGTAGT
Source organism: Petunia x hybrida (assembly GCA_037355625.1). Taxonomy (NCBI): domain Eukaryota; kingdom Viridiplantae; phylum Streptophyta; class Magnoliopsida; order Solanales; family Solanaceae; genus Petunia; species Petunia x hybrida. Next base: position 3,737,202 of record JBBBVM010000081.1, read on the forward strand.
TCTTAAATATTTTCCTTGTTTGTATTCCCAAAATCAACTAGAAAACCAAGCACACTAGAAGTCATTCACCACCTAATAGTCTAAGGAAAAACGTTCAAATTGGTGAATTGGAAAGCTTAAACTTATGGCTTAAAAGTTTATGATATATTGTTAGACCGTATCATGATTAAATAAAATAAATACTGTAATAATAAAAATTAATTATTATCATTATTATTATTATTATTAAAAAAAACATTAGTCCCTTTCCTAACTTTCAGGTTTATCTCAAAAGATGCTTTTAATTAGGATCTTAGGTAAACTCATTATAAGTGTGCTCGAATGGTAAAATCTGACAGCAAGAATTTCGAAGATTCTACTGAAAAAAAAAGTAAGAATTATCGCTATCGATACATTAGAAAGACTTTTACTTGGTTGAAATACAATACTACTTTATAAAGACTTTTCATTTAACAAAATTAACCTCACTAAAGATGTTTTTACAATTTAAATTTGATTAGGAGCATGCTTCAGTGTTAGAAGGTCGAACTTGAATTTCTTCCAAGGTAAATGTGGCACCTTACTAAATGTCTAAAAGTCATGGCTTTCCAATGGAGTACTATGTAGAAGGCCATTCAATCCTGAACTTCAGATTGATTTACCGAATAGCAGATTACACCATAATTCCTCTATAACATGGATTCACTAAAATATATAATGAACATAAGTCTAAATTCTAAACAGTCCTAATCAAGAATGGGAGGTTCTTAACCAAAGTAAAACAAGAAAGCCATATTGTAGATCTCCTTTGAAAAGAAACTTAATCCAATTCAACTTAGTAAATAGATATATAATCCTTATATTCTTAAGCGACAGAAAAATTTAACTTTAGTCGTCTAACATAAAATAGAGTGTACAGACAATTTAATGAAAGTGTTAGGTTAGTAAATGAAAAGGTTTGGCTAACTAGTGCAGTGGTACCTACCTCTTGTTGGAAAGATGGGAAACAATTGGACAAGTGGTTGCAGCAGCTATCCCACAGAGTACACTGCTGTAATGTACTGAGTGGGGAACTTCCTCTTCCTGTTTTCGCAAAAACTCTTCGTTGATTTACTTAGTGGTAACTGTTATAAAATCTTTTTCAAAAATTATACATTAAAAAAAAGAACGTCGCCTGAGAGATTCGAACTCTCGCGGGGAAACCCCATGTACTTAGCAGGCACACGCCTTAACCACTCGGCCAAAGCGACAGTTGTTGGCATCCTGTGTTCCCTTATTTATAAAACCAATAGTTGTCACTTCTAGAAAAGTTATTTGAAGTAGAAGGAAGATATGGATAAGTGGAAACTTACCAACAGTGGAAGGTGAGGTGAATAGCTGGAGGTCCCTTCCATGGACGAGTTTCAGTTGACTCTAAAAGAAGCTCAATAACATTCAACCAAGAATTATCGCACATATTTTACTGAGGAAATTGCATCTCTTAATTCTACCAATTTCCTTGTCTGTGGGTTGTGGTGTTTCTTCTCTGAGTCTATGAAAGCATGTTAAAGTAGGTCCTAAGAAACACCTCTAACGTCTTTTCTCACTGTGAAGATGAGTACAAATTGATTACAGAGTCCTCTCTTCTATGCATTTGTTAATTTTGTCGGTTATCTTCTCGTATGGCCACGTCTTAAGACGTCCGTTATGCAATGTAATGATTCTTGTCTTTTTGCTTCTTCTTTTGTTTCTTGGTTGGACTGAGGTGTTGTCAAGGAGGGGTGGTGTTTAGATGGAAGGACCACCTTAATTAATTTATCAACTTAACAGATCCTATCTACAAATTACATTATGCAAGTTGAAACTTGAGACACGGTGTTGGTTTGGGGGTACTTCAAGTACTAACATTTAATGACATCCAATTAAGTTGAATGAAAATTAGTACATGGCTATCAATGGCTACTACGTTTCGATTAGCTGACAGTAAACCGAAAAATGTCTACCTTTTCTCTTGTATTTCAAAGTTGGTATCTATTCAAAGTTCTCGTACAGGCATAGCAAATATGAAGGAACAAATTTATTGGGAAAAAGATTGTGTTTGAACATTTTTCTTTCAAGAAACTATTTTCTGGATCATTTTCCCGAATTTAGTTAAATATGAAAAAAGACACTTGATACTACAAGGTGTACCAGAAGATGTGAGGTCAATAATTTTATCGTATTCTTAGCATTAAAAAACTGACAATATTATATAGATATTGATTGAAGCAAATCGTACATATTAGGAATACAGTAAGATATTTGCAAGGAAATAAGTCATTTTCACCTTTTCATGCCAAATAAGTCATTTATGTCGAAGCAGATTTTCCGTGATTTAAAATAATCTGATACTGAAAAATGATTTCATCATGGAGAACATTGGCCATACCAAACACACCGCCACATCTAATTTCCATGCCAACCTCAATTCCATTTTTGTTCTAATGTCCGCATTTACATGTTAAGAGAGCATAAAATAAGAACAAATGGCCATAGGAGCACATAGGAGCATAGGTCCACTGAAGAAACTGAGTACCCTGTACAAGGCTTGCAACTAGCATGCACCTTTGTTTACCCAATTGTATCCAACAATATAATCACATCACCTGTGCACCATGAACATGTTGAAAAATGTCTGAAGCAATATTGCATATCCTATTTGCTGTAGTACCAAAAAAGAGTTCCAAAACCAAAGATCCAACGCCAGGAGAGGACAAAAAATAAGTAGCGCTAATGGCTGATACCGATTTAGTGGCCAACTTGAGACTTCTTCCATTGTTTTCGAGAAAGGAAGAGAACTGGTGGTTATGTTGCGGTTCCTGATGGACCAGGTGGATATCCACTGTAGTCTGGAGGGGAAAAGGTCAAATTCTTCCCGTAAACTCCTTCCCAAGTCTGGCATGTGTCCACCCCCGTATATGCAATTTTATTATGACCCTCGTCCATTGTTCTTTGAAGCGCTTCTAACTCTATCCACCAAAGCTTGGATAGATGGGAATAAAGATCTAATATTTTTGTCTCCACTGGAATTTGAATCTGAGACCTCATGGTTCTCATTCCACTTCATTGACCACTACGCCACACCCTTGGGTGCCACCAATGACCACAGATATCCTAAACATCAACTGTTGCCTGTGTGCATCTGCATGTATAAAGGGAATGGCATAAGTACATTGTTAGCTTGGAAAGCTTGGAGTTTTGACTGATGACTGAGGAACGGATTCAAAGGACCTGTTCCTTTGAATTACTGAAGCAGAATAGATAATTCATGCAAAATCATTTGATTAAGATATTATTATTTATCCTAATACTGACGTGTATCTTGATAATTATGCAGGCCTAATCAGATACGAAAAGATTGCATAATCCTAAAGGATAAAGGATTCGGATTCAAGAAGGTAGAATCCAATTAGGATTCAAAGTCAAGGGAGCTTTGGAATTCTAATTCATTGGGACTTCTTGGCTGCTGGAAACTATAAAACGTGGATACTATCAGCCATAGAAGATATACACAAATAGAGAGAGCATCGAGCAAAAGCTGAGAAGAATTATTAGCTTATTTGTGTAATCATTAGCTACAGTAGAACTAAGAAAGAACCTGTTCCTTAGATTGAGTCTTGTAAAAGTTCAAGTCTTAGTTCAATTGTAGTAAGCAAAAATCGAGTTGTAAACTGTGTAGTTCAAGTCGTGGACTTGACACAACTTCACTGATCGTGAGAAAGATCACTAAAGGATTAGAGTTAGTCCTAGGTTAGTAAGAGTGAGTCTTGTAACCAAGTGGGTCTTTTTACATAGTGAAGTTGAAATCCTACTTGAGAAGTAGGTCGTGGTTTTTTGATCCCGTGTCTAGGGGTTTTTCCACGCTAAAATCTGGTGTTCAATTACTTACAGTTTTTATTCCGCACATCGTAGAGTAAAGGAACACATTTTAAGGAACTGGTCCTTAAAACAGTAAAGTGGTGTATTCGTGGGAAATAACAATTGGTATCAGAGCAGGTTATCCTTGAAAAGGCTAACACCTAGGATTAGATGAGTACATCACGTGAGAACAGTGAGGGTCAGTCAATGGTTAGAGCACCTTACTTCAATGGAAAATACTATTCATGGTGGAAAGAGAGGATGTGTGATCACCTTCAGGCAGAGGATTACGAACTGTGGGACATAGTTACTGAAGGTCCCATGATCCCAATGAAGAAGGATGCTGATGGGAAAGATGTTCCCAAAACCAGGAAGGAGTGCAATGCCGAAGATATAAAGCAATGGGAAAAGAATGCTAAGGCAAGGAAGTGGCTGGTTGGTGGACTTAGTCCTGACGAATGCACAAGGATCAGAGGGTATGCCACTGCTAAGGAGATTTGGGATGCTCTACAAGTTGCACACGAAGGAACAAGTCAGGTAAAAAGGTCCAGAGGTACACTTCTTTATGCTGAATATGAAAGCTTTAAAATGAAAGAAGAAGAATCAATCTCTGAAATGTATACTAGATTCAATGCCATTGCCTCTGAACTTATCTCTTTGGGAAGGGTTTTAACTGTGGAAGATAGGGTAGAAAAGATTTTGACTAGGGTTCTTCCAGACTCATGGGAGATCAAAGCTTGTGCTATCATTGAAAGTAAAGATTTAACCACTCTATCCTTAGATGAGCTTATAGGTAATCTAAAGACTTATGAACTGAGGAAAAAGGTTAAAAACATAGGAGCACCAGTTAAAACTGAACCTAACCTAGCCTTGACTGCTGGTGATAAAATTATTGATGATAAGGAACTGGTCCTTATCGCTAAAAGTGTTCAGAAATATTTGAATAAGAAAAGGGAAATTAGTGGACAGGGTAGGTCTACTAACATGAAACAGGCTGGAGAATGCCACAAATGTGGAAGCTCGGAGCACTACATCAGCAAATGTCCAATCATGGAAGGAGAATGGAGGAAGAAATTCATTGATGAAAGGAAGAAGGCTAGGGAACAGGTCCATAGGAAAAGTGGAAATCCCAAAGCGCTGGTTGCAGGATGGCAAGACAGTGAAGATGAAATAACTGATGATGATCTGGATGAGGATCTTGCTCTAATGGCACTTGGAGATTCAGAAAATGAAGAGGATCCTGAGGCTAGAGTGAAGGAGACAAACCACAAATGGTACATGGACAGTGGTTGCTCAAGACATATGACAGGGCATAAGGAACTGTTCCTTTCACTCTCAGCCTTCCAAGGAGGAAGTGTTTCCTTCGGTAATGGTAAGAAAGGGGAAATTATTGGAATTGGAAAGGTAGGTAAGTCTGACTCACACTGCATAGATAATGTATTTCTAGTAGATGGACTGAAGCATTGTTTATTGAGTATATCTCAATTATGTGACAAAGGTAATAATGTTAATTTCTCATCTACTGGATGCACTGTGACTAATCAAACTTCTGGAGAGGTTATTTTGCAGGGAAACAGACATGGAAACATATACAAAGTAGACTTGCTGACACTATCTGATGGAAGCTTGAGCTGCTTAAGTGTGGTGCAAAATGACTCCCTCCTATGGCACAAAAGACTAGGACATGCTAGTCTTTCACAATTGAACAAACTTGTGTCAAAGGACTTGGTGATAGGTCTGCCTAACATCAGGTTTAATGATGAAAAGGTATGTGAAGCTTGTGCCAGGGGGAAGCAGGTAAAATCCTCCTTCAAACCGAAGAAACAGGTAAGTACCACTAAGCCTTTGGAACTGGTCCATATGGATTTATGTGGTCCAATGAGAACAATGAGTCGTGGAGGTAAGAAGTATGTTATGGTATTGGTGGATGATTACTCTAGATTTACATGGACTATATTTCTTGCATCTAAAGAAGAAGCATTTAATGCATTTTCAATCTTTGCTAAGAAAGCTGAAAGAACTCTAGACAGTCCTATTGTTGCCATTAGGTCAGATCATGGAACTGAATTTGAAAATCATATGTTTTTCAATTTTTGTAATGAAAATGGCATCAATCACAATTTTTCTTCACCTAGAACTCCACAGCAAAATGGTGTAGTGGAAAGGAAAAATAGGACACTAGAAGAAATGGCAAGAACTATGTTAATATCTGGAAATCTTCCACAAAACTTTTGGGCTGAGGCTATTAATACTGCATGCTACATAATAAATAGATGTATGACTAGGCCTTTAATAGAAAAGACCCCATATGAGTTGCTTAAAGGAAGAAAACCAAACATCTCTCATCTTAAGGCTTTTGGTTGCAAGTGTTTTATACACAACAATGGGAAAGATGCCTTAGGAAAATTTGAGCCTAGAAGTGATGAAGGAATCTTTGTTGGTTATTCTTCAAATAGTAAGTCATATAGGGTGTTTAACAAGAAAACTTTGAAAATTGAAGAAAGCATGCATGTGAAATTTGATGAAACTGACAGTCTCACTCAAGAACAGGTACTGGAGGATGAAGAAATTGGACTGCTGAAAGCCTATGAACTTGATTCACAAATGCAAGGGCTGGATATGAGAACTGAACTGCAAGGAACTGTTCCTCAGAACAGAACTGAGAACAGTGGCACAGATACAGGGGGAACAAATGCTGGTTCCACCTCACAAACTGGTAGTGCTACTCGATCAGGAACTGTTCCTCAGCAGAGGACTTCTGACAATGGATTGACACCTAAGCCTTACAAGTATCAAGGGTCACATCCTGTGGATCAAATAATTTCAGACAAGAATGCAGGAATTCAAACTAGATCAGCAGTCAAAAATCACAATCTGTGTGCCTTTAGTGCTTTCTTATCTCTTGTTGAACCCAAAAATGTGAAAGAAGCACTGAAGGATGCAGACTGGATAAATGCTATGCAGGAAGAACTGAATCAATTTCAAAGAAGTCAAGTTTGGCATCTGGAACCTAAGCCAAGGAACAGGTCCATAATTGGAACAAAATGGGTTTTCAGAAACAAACTTGATGAGGATGGCATGGTAACAAGGAATAAGGCCAGACTGGTTGTTCAGGGATACAGTCAAGAGGAGGGCATCGACTATGATGAGACTTTTGCTCCAGTTGCAAGATTGGAAGCAATAAGACTCCTTATAGCCTTTGCTACATACATGGACTTTACTCTACATCAAATGGATGTCAAGAGTGCATTTCTGAATGGTTACTTGAAAGAGGAAGTGTATGTCAAACAACCCCCAGGTTTTGAAAGTGAACAGTTCCCTGAACATGTGTACAAGTTGGACAAGGCCTTGTATGGGCTCAAGCAGGCACCAAGAGCATGGTATGAAAGGCTATCAAAATTTCTACTCCAGCATGGGTACAAGAGAGGTAAAATTGATAGTACTTTGTTCTTAAAAGAAAAAGGTAAGGATCTTTTAATTGTTCAAATTTATGTAGATGATATAATTTTTGGTGCCACTTGTGAAAATTTAAGTAAGGAATTTGCACACTTGATGGGGAGTGAATTTGAGATGAGCATGATGGGTGAACTCAATTTCTTCTTGGGTTTACAAATTAAGCAAACCTCAAATGGAACTATGATCCATCAACAAAAGTACGTTAAGGAATTACTTAAAAGATTTGATATGGATAATGCTAAGGGAATTGACACACCTATTGCCACTGCCACAAAATTGGATCTTGATGAACATGGAATATCAGTTGATCAAAAATTGTATAGGGGCATGATAGGTTCCTTACTTTATCTAACTGCTAGTAGACCTGATATAGTGTTCAGTGTTGGTTTGTGTGCAAGGTTCCAATCAGATCCTAAGGAATCTCATTTGAAAGCTGTTAAAAGAATCTTGAGGTATCTGAAAGGAACAGGTCCCTTGGGACTTTGGTATCCAAAAGGTGGTAATTTTAATCTTGTTGGATATACTGATGCTGACTATGCAGGTTTCCTTGTCGATAGAAAAAGCACCTCAGGTATGGCACATTTTCTTGGTGAGTGTTTGGTTTCTTGGGGAACCAAGAAACAAAATTCAGTGGCACTTTCCACTGCTGAGGCTGAATATGTAGCAGCTGCTTCATGTTGTTCACAGTTGTTATGGATCAAACAACAATTACAGGATTTTGGTGTTGATGTAGGAACTGTTCCTATCTATTGTGATAACACTAGTGCTATTAATATGACAAAAAATCCAGTGCATCACAAAAGGACTAAACACATTGACATAAGACATCATTTCCTAAGAGACAATTATGAAAAAGGTTTGATCACCATAGCATTTTGCCCAACTGAAAAACAAATAGCTGACATTTTTACAAAAGCTCTAGGTAGAGATGATTTTGAAAGAAATAGATTGGAATTAGGGATGATTAAATTCACATAAAATCTTCAATGCTTTGCTTCATAATTGGCTAGAAAATTGCTCTTAAAATGAATTTTATTCAAGTCATTATGAATTATTCAGTCCAGTCTTCATACTTAAATGTATACTCTTGTGCTACATAGCTTATTTAGAGTTGCTAAAATTGAATGATATTACCCTTATGCTCTTAGAATTTCAGATGATCAAAAATTGCAAATTGGAAGGACACTGAATTGTGGTGTTAAAAACAGGTATGTACTCGTAATTATTCAATTAATTTAGGAGTATAAAGGCTATAGGTAACTTGTGTTTAGGATAAAATCCCACTAAGTTTCCTACCCATATCCAAATTGCAAAAGAGTCCCATCGGAGGAACTGTTCCTATTCTGAAAAGGTGTCCTGCAGCCTAACGGCTCTTTTTCTCCGGGAGACTCCCAAGAGTCCTTAGCCGTTGCATGTTGTGCTGAGGTAAGCTGATCGTCTCCTACTCTAATTGCACTACTTAATTCACTCTATAAATACTCTTCTTCTCCTACATTATTCTTTTACCTTGTTCATCAATTGAATTAGCAAAATTTCAGAAAGAATTGTCAAATATCTTTTGATTAGAATTGCAAACATGTCTCTTTCTTCTGATAATTCTCCATCTGCACCCACTGTTGAACAACCACAAAACCTCAACCCTCCTTCACCCATGGAAATCATCGACCCAAACCCTGAAGTTCCTGAACAAATCCCAGAAATACCTGAACCTGAGATTCAGGGGGAAGGATCAGTTCCCACGGCTGAATCCATTGCTGAGCAGGTTGAGGATCTCTCTCATGCTATGGTGTTGTATCAGTTTAAGGTAAATTACACTCACCCTCTGAATGTTGTTATTGATGAGGAAGAAGAGGGAGAAGGTTCTGAGGCTGCTCTTGAGGGGGAACTCATTAGGAGTTTGGAAGCACCTGTGCATGGGGGGTCAGGGTCGCCAGAGGTTGCTTTTAGAGCACCCATGGAAGATGTTATTGATGTTGAAGAGGCTATTAGTGATAGTGATAGGCCTTTGGTTGATTTGATAAATATTAGGAGTCTGAAAAGGAAATTGGCTAGAAAGGGACCCATTAATGATCATGAGACTGTTGAAATTGCTGCTAAATTGAAGAAGATAAGTGATAGTTATAAGCCCGGAAACAAGAAGAAAGTTGGAAGTTCCTCTAAGGCAAAAGGACCTGTTCCTTCTGCCTCAACCCCTGCATCTGGGGGTAGGAGGACAAGAAGTGCTGCTAAAGCTGCTGATGAACAACTGGCTGCTGCTTTGGAAAAGAGCAGAAAAGGGAAAGGAAAACAGGTAGTTGAGGAAGAAAAGGTGGATGATAGTGATGATTTTGATTTGGCTGATTTTTCTGAGGATGATGAGATGGTAGAGGCTGAGGAGGTGGTGCCTCAGTCAAAGAAAAGAAAGGTTCCTGAGAGAAGGGTGACAAGAAGCTCAGTTAAAGCTGCTGAGAAAATTGCTAAGAGGACCAGGTCCTCTAAAAGAGTGGTGGTTTCTGAAGACTCTGATAGTGACAGTGATGAGTTAGTTGCTGAAGAAGAAAGTGATAGTGATGCTGAAGATAGTGAGACTGTGCACTGTGTTCATAATGACATGCTGACCAGAAAAGTGTTGAAAGGAAGGGTCATGACTGATGTTCAAGAAGAAGGAATGGTCTGGTTGCTGCAAAAGCTGCATGCTCAGGGTTGGAGGGACATGGTCCTTAAGATCTCTGGTAGGTGTGCAAAGGGAATGGTGCAGGATTTCTATAAAAATTGCTCCATCCGAGGTGATCAAATTACTACCTCTGTTAATGACAATGTTGTCATTTTTGATACAAGGGAACTTGGTGAGTTGCTGGGGATCCCTGCCTCTGGGTATGCTAGTTATGTCAAGACTGTTTGGCCTGACTTGACAAACTTACCTACTGATCTGGAGATCACTAGGAAGTTTGCTGAGAATGATGGTGAAGAAAAACCCAGGGCAGTGCAAAAGAGTGAGATGCATCCACAGCATCAGGTTTTATTTGAGTTTGTGAACAAAGTGGTGATGCCAAGGCAGGAGAAAAGAGGGGTTGCCAGTTTCATGGACCTGGTCCTTATGGAACTGTTGGACACTGAAAAGCAGATCAATTGGCCCAGCTTTATGATCCACCTGATAAAAAGGGTGATTGCTGGGAAGAGAAAACACTCCCTGCCGTTTGGTTTCATTCTGACTGATATTTTTGCCAAGTTAAAGGTTCCCTTGGAAGGGGTTGTGAAGGCTACAAAGAAGGAGAAATTTGGGTGTGCTACCCTGATAAACTGTGACTTGCCAGTTCAGGCTGATCCTCCACAGGCTGGTGTTGGGAGGCAGCCTCTGAACAACAAAGTGAGGGCACTTAGGCAACAAGTTGCTATGCAGGCTGCTGAGATTGCAAGGTTGGAAGAAGAGAGGAATTACTGGAAGGCAGAGGCCTCAAAAGCAAAGGAGACCAATGAGGGAATGCTCAAGCAGATGTTTGATCTGCTTCACAAGTCTCAGGGAACTGGTCCTTCCACATCCTGACCACCTTAGCCCTAGCCTTTAGCCATCTTTTGTCTAGTGGGATCTAGCCTAGCCTAGTGCCTTAGCCTTTATTTTCTTCTTTAGTAGTTGGATAATTTTGTAGTACTTGCTGTATCCCCTGATTTTAATATTTGATTATATGAATTGTCTTGGATGGCTAATATCATTGTTTTGCAGTTGCTTTATTTAATTTATGTTTGTACTTTGAGTTGCCTAAATGGCTATGTGCTGATTAAATCTAACACTTGAGTTATATTTTGATATGCAACATTTTCAATGATGCCAAAAGGGGGAAGAGTAAGGCTGATTTTGCATGATTTTATACCTAATAAAAATTTGTTCCTTAATGATGAATTAATTCTCCACTGACTGATTGTCTTTTTGAGCTTACATTGTACTTCAGGACATTAAGGAGATGAAGCTATGAGTATGAATTTGTCATCATCAAAAAGGGGGAAATTGTTAGCTTGGAAAGCTTGGAGTTTTGACTGATGACTGAGGAACGGATTCAAAGGACCTGTTCCTTTGAATTACTGAAGCAGAATAGATAATTCATGCAAAATCATTTGATTAAGATATTATTATTTATCCTAATACTGACGTGTATCTTGATAATTATGCAGGCCTAATCAGATACGAAAAGATTGCATAATCCTAAAGGATAAAGGATTCGGATTCAAGAAGGTAGAATCCAATTAGGATTCAAAGTCAAGGGAGCTTTGGAATTCTAATTCATTGGGACTTCTTGGCTGCTGGAAACTATAAAACGTGGATACTATCAGCCATAGAAGATATACACAAATAGAGAGAGCATCGAGCAAAAGCTGAGAAGAATTATTAGCTTATTTGTGTAATCATTAGCTACAGTAGAACTAAGAAAGAACCTGTTCCTTAGATTGAGTCTTGTAAAAGTTCAAGTCTTAGTTCAATTGTAGTAAGCAAAAATCGAGTTGTAAACTGTGTAGTTCAAGTCGTGGACTTGACACAACTTCACTGATCGTGAGAAAGATCACTAAAGGATTAGAGTTAGTCCTAGGTTAGTAAGAGTGAGTCTTGTAACCAAGTGGGTCTTTTTACATAGTGAAGTTGAAATCCTACTTGAGAAGTAGGTCGTGGTTTTTTGATCCCGTGTCTAGGGGTTTTTCCACGCTAAAATCTGGTGTTCAATTACTTACAGTTTTTATTCCGCACATCGTAGAGTAAAGGAACACATTTTAAGGAACTGGTCCTTAAAACAGTAAAGTGGTGTATTCGTGGGAAATAACATACATTCTTATAGCAAGGATTGAGCCCAGGGGAGAGAGGCAGCTTTAGATATTTACAGCAGCGGCTTCTGTTAATTAATTGGATTTTAGTATCAATTGCCATAATTTGATTTTAGCTTTGTTTCTCTCACCTAAAAAAAGGTTAACACACACACAAGTATGCGGGACGAACTTCCAAAGGAAAAATCAGATAAAGAAAATTGGGTACATAATCAACATGAATCAAGAAGATTATCAGACACATTCTAATTTAGTTCCTGCAGTCTATCTCTGGAGATTTAGATACGGGTTTGCATCCTCATGGACTGCAAAGAGGCCAAATGCTTCACAGTTTTTCCTTTTCTCTAAATTTGTTGGTAGTTGAAGCCGGTTGACTTCTCTACAGTTATGCATCTTCCACTTGTGTTCTGACCCTTACTAAACAATAAGGTGATATCATTGGGATTCGGTGCTTTACAAGTGAACTTCAGAAGAGTAGGATGGCATGCAGGTTCTTTTCACAATTACTAGCAAGTTCTCAAGCCGAATCTGTTCCCACCTATAACCACCCAACAGCACCCAACATACTTTTACGGCTCAATCGACCAGTACCAAGTTCCTTTTTCACTTGTACACTACAATATGTTTAATAATCTACAATTCCAACCTAAATAATGAGATCTATTTACTTGGATGTTAGTCGTTTTGCCAGGAAGACCTTCATTGAAGCACCAAAATCAAGCCTGGACAAGGCTTCTATTTCAGGATATGCAGAAGCCTGGCTTCCCACGTCAGCACAAACACTTCCAATGATAACAAGTCCAGTAAGAGGCATAGGTAGCACTCGAGAAGCCCACAGAAGTTTGAACCTCCAAGGGTCAAGATCGTCCTGAATTGTAGGTTACATAATGGCTTAAATTAGTAGATCATATCTCAGGCAAATGCGAAGAAGCTCTCACCTTTTTTCTAGCTGAAAGGCTCATATAGCTGGGTAAGATCCTTGGATCATGTATCCAAGAAATACTACTGCTTCCACAAGAAAAAATTTGACCAGGGACACAGAAATATGACTGTTGACAAAGCAGAAAAATCGGGAAGTTTGTCTAATCCTTAAAAATGAACAGCAGATAATATTCGGCTATCTTCATATATCAACTGTAATTTAGCTTAAAGAGGACGCAAAATTACATAAGTGAAGGAAAGGAGATATTTTTCCCCCGAATAGGGTACAAAGCATGAGGATCCTAAATAGCTGGGCTATTAAAATTAAGGAGAAAGAGAAGACATAGGGCATGGGATGTTTCCGTCCCCCTCGCCCAGAGCTCTTATGGGGACAATATGGAAGGAGAGAAATAGGAGAGCCTTTGAAGGGGTAAACAAGACTTTGCGCTATAGATGATTAGCTGACTTGTGTAAAGGACCACATTTTAGCCTCGGTTTCTCTACTTTTGGAAATACTACTTGTATACTGGAAATTTTGCAACATTAATATAATCATATATATCTTGGTGAAAAATAATAAAGCATGAGGATGCTGAACAGATCAAACATATCAAAATATTCATATAGATTCAATTATCAAAATGGAAAAAGGAAATTCATATAACCAGATATTTTAAAAGTAGATGCATTTACAAGCAAGGTCCAGAACATAAAGTACCTGAAGTAACTTGAAGGTCTCAATATCAAGATCTGCATGGTACCAATTCCACCTGGTAATCCAGAAAATCTAGCTGGAAATCAACTGTGAGAAGTGTAGCTATCGGCCATTGAAATGCAGCCAAGAATACTAAATCCCCCTGATTCCAACTTTTTATTTTCTGTCTAACACTTCGTTTTTTTCTCCAAACTTTCTTTGCTGGCAACCATCTCATAAAAAACAGTGTCATATGATTCAAGTTCCTTTTCTAAGCCTGCAAAGTAGCTGCAAATCCAACATCCACCCCACTGCTCTAAAGATGAGATTGATAATGATTTAGATGTTTCTCAAACAAGCATCTTGATCCCAACTAAGACAGCATCAAGAAGCCAACTGATACTAAACAATCTATGATTGTGAGAGAAAACCGAAGCTACAAGATAGTAAGATGAATGAAACTGACCCCAAACTTATTTGTGAAGGCACCAGATCTACACTAAACATCTCCATGTCTTTCAGAAGAAAGTGTTATTATTATTTTTGGATAAAGAGAAGCAAAAAATTCTTACAGAGCGTCTCAAAAAGGTGATACACAAGTTAGTGGATTCTCAGCAAATGGCATTCATTAAAGGTAGACAAATAATGGATGCAGTCTTAATAGCCAATGAATGTGTTGATACCAGAATAAGAAGAAGGAGTCCAGGGATTTTGTGCAAGCTGGATATCGAGAAGGCTTACGATCACGTCAATTGGGGTTTTTTGATCAAGATGCCAAAAAACATGGGATTTGGTAGAAAATGGATCAAGTGGGTCTTTTTTTGCATAAGCACAGTCAGGTTTTCAGTTTTGATTAATGGAGCACCAGAAGGATTCTTTAACTCACGAAGGGGATTAAGGCAAGGAGATCCTTTGTCTCCTTTCTTGTTTATTATTGTTATGGAAGGGCTCAACAAAATGCTAAAACTTGCAGTCCAAAACAGTTGGATAACAGGTTTTAAAGTATCAAACGCTCAAGGGTGCAACATGGAAATTTCTCATCTATTATATGTCGATGACTCTTTGATTTTTATGGATGGTAAGGTGGAACAACTCAAACATCTCAGACTCATACTTACTGTTTTTGAAGCGGTAGCTGGTTTACATGTAAATTGGGGAAAGAGCTTAATTTTTCCTATAAATGATGTTCCTGCAATTCATACGTTGGCTCAGACTTTGGTGTGAAGTGGGTTCACTACCTACAGTCTATTTGGGAATGCCTCTTGGATCAAAGAGCAAGTCACAGGAAATTTGGAATGGAGTTCTCGAAAGATGTGAGAAAAGATTTGCTAGATGGAAAAGTCAATACCTATCATTCGGAGGAAGGATACTTTTGGTTAACACTGTTTTGGATTCATTACCTACATATATGATGTCTTTATTTCCTTTGCCTACCAAAATTGAAAAGCGAATTGATTCTCTAAGGAGAAACTTTATCTGGCAAGAAAACAAGGAAAAGAGGAGCTTTCATTTGGTTAATTGGAAAACCGTCACTACTAACAAGAAGGAAGGAGGTTTGGGGATAAGAAACTTGAGGATGCACAACAAAAGCTTATTGATGAAATGGTTGTGGAGATACGGAATAGAGGATCAAGCTTTATGGAGAAGAGTTATCTGTGAAAAATATGGGCAAGAACGAAAATGGTGCACAAAGAAGGCAACTTCTTCTTATGGGATTAGTTTATGGAGATCTATCAGAACACTGTGGTCTTCATATTCTAGCAAAATAAGGATCAAAGTGGGCAATGGAAGTAATGTATCTTTTTGGCACGATAACTGGATTGGATATGGACCTCTTAAAGACCTTTTCCCTGACATTTTTAGTTTGAATCAACAACCTGATGCAACTATTTCAGAGGTGTGGAGCCAACATGGATGGAACCTAAGTTTTAGAAGATTTTTCAATGATTGGGAAGTGTGTAGAGTAGCTGATTTCTTCAAAACATTGGAGGCCTTTTCGGGTATTTCAAACGCTGAAGATAGCTTAGTTTGGCAAAGGCATATCAAAGGAGCTTACACTGTTAAACCAGCATACTTATGGATGAATCAGAGTGAGCAACAAGGGTTTAAATGGCCTTGGAAACACATATGGAAGGTAAAAGTTCCTTACAAGGTGGCATGCTTTTTATGGTTGGTGGCAAAGGGAGCTTGTCCGACTCAAGACAATTTGATGAAAAGAGGATTTCAGCTATGTTCTAAAAATGTTTTTTGTGTGGAAAGGAGTCAGAGACTATAAATCATCTTTTTCTACATTGCAAAGTCACTGATCAGATATGGCAGCTGTTTTTGAACATGAAAGGTATCAAATGGACTATGCCTAAGACTACAAGAGAATTGCTGCAATGCTGGAATTACACCGGGGGGACTGTTACTCAGAAGAAATGGTGGCAAATTATACCTGCTTGTGTATGGTGGACTGTTTGGAAAGAGAGGAACACACGATGTTTTGAAGGAACTCTTAATTCAGTACAAAAAGTAAAAATGAACAGTTTATTTTTATTTCATTTTTGGTGTAAACAAGAGCTTTGTGATGATGTTGTATCTTTGCTAGATACCATAGATTCCTTGTAAGATGAACAAGGATTTTTTTTTGCCCTTTTTGCTGGATTGTAAATATGGTTTCTGCACAACCTTTATGCAGCTGATATATAACATGTTACCTTACTCAAAAAAAAAAGTATCATTATCTGGCATGTCCAATGCAAGGTGGCTTTGTTTAGATATATTCTGCTTACGAACCTCAATTTTCACTAAACACACTCTTTCTCATCAACTTTCCACTTGATTTATCTGTGACCAATGATGAAGTGGGTTCTTTATCCATGGAGAATAAAGTTTTGCAGCAGTTTTTAAGTGATCAAAGCCTTCTCATCAGTTGAAAACTTGAGCACACGGGATTAGTTGAGGAGGGGTGGTCTAGGGAGATTTTTGGGTGGGCCAGAATCATGCCAGGGGATGTTTTATTGTCGGACAATAAATCCAAGACTACTTCTTATGTAAACAAGAATACATGAACTGTTTTCTCTTGTTTCCTTTCAGGTTAAAAGTGCAACTCAGGCTGGGGACATTAAGCTCCTTAAAAATCGCAACGAGGCATACTTGTCTATTGATGCTCACAGGCGATCACTTATAGCTCTAGCTGTACATAGTCATAGCATCCCTTAAACCCAATTCAATCTTTTATTCAGCTCAGTTGCATACTTATTCAAATCCTTTCAAAGTAAGAATTCACATTAGAGGAATGTGGATTCTATTAGGAAGTTGGTACTTTGCAGGATACCGACCAAAAAAGACATAGCTAAAACAAAGTGGTGGAAAGACAACAGCAATAAACTAAAATTCTTCTAAAATCAGTCGAAAGACAAGGACAGTCAAATAAAATGCTTTAAAAGATGGGTGGAGGGACAATTACAATAAACTTTGAAAACAACTCTTTACAATTAGCGAGTAACCATAGAAATGGGGAACTCTATCAAGTTCCATAATATCATTCTACAGCTATATCATGCAACACTACAAAAACAGCAAACCCAGTGAAATCCAACAGGGTAGGATTATATCATGCAACATTATAATTAGATATTTTAACATGCATCTAAATACAACATCTTCTAGTTCAATGACAGGTTCTTTCATGTATGCATCACAATGCAACTTTTGCTACTAACAACTACTCCCTCTTTCCCAACTCCCAAAATATGTGGCACACTTTCTTTTTAGTCCATCGGCAAAAAAGGTCTCCTTTCTATACTGAGTAATAACTTAACTTTAAACTTCTCATTTTACCTTACCCTTAATGAAATGATTTTAGCCACACAAATTTCTGTGACTTCTTTTAGACCACAAGTTTCAGAAGTCTTTTGTTCTTTCTTAAACTATGTGCGAAGGCAAACTATGCCACATAAAATGGGAGTAAGTATTTGCTAGGTGTTTCATGTCAAACTGCAAATTTACAAGCTTCAAGTAGTACTAAAAATTGGAACATGGAACATAATCTCGAGGCTTAACTTCTTCAGTTCTGGATGATATATTATACGGAACTAAATCCCATAGGAAATCAAATAAATCCACAACCATGTCATCAATATCCAACCAATTATTCTGAATTCTAAGGGACGAAACTTACTCTTTCTCGGCAATGTGTATTGTTGACACAAAATCAACCTACAATATCAACTTTTTGAAATCACAATCAAATTTCAAGCAGAAACATATAAGCACAACATTGTCTTATGTCTTATTTGTGCAAGTCATCCTTGTACTGTTGTACACCAACAATACTAATCAACTCAGTATTCTTCCAAGTGTTAGTACGTGTTGTGTCTACATAATGAGTGTGCGGGATGCTTTGTGCACCGCGCTGTACTTTTAAACAAGAAAAAGATAATATCTTTGCAAAATTCACCTCATCTTCCACTTTCCTAATCGTATATTCACTCTTCACACTTGAAGATTTCATAAACTCTAATTGATATGGTTAAAGCACAAAGCTTTGCATCTATTCATTCAAAAATCTTACATACTAGAAAAGGGAAAACACACGGAGATAATAGAAGAGTTACACCAAATTGAAGGAATTTTGAGCATATCAATAACTATAACAACGCATATTCAGAGGTGGGTATATTCGAAACAATAAAAACGAGAAAACAGAAACCAAGATTAAGAAAATAAATGGATGTGCGCAAAGATGGCAAAAAAAATTTGGACCATTTCTCGATTTGTGCGTGTCATCCTTGCGCAGGGGCCATGCTAATCTTCTCTGTATCGTTCCAATTTTATCGGATGTCCCCGAAGGGACGAACCCTATTGTTGTGGTTCTGCTATATAAACTCTGTAAAGCTTCCTACTTTGGGCGATGTGGGAGTGATAACTGGTTGGGAACTGGGCTCGTTTCTTAGTGGACCGTTACATAATGGAGCCTGGCCTTAACCATAATGGGCTGCCCTTTTGGTTGATTGGCTTCTCATCCTACTCCAAGCCTAAGTAGAGAAACAGAATTGTGAGGCATCGTACTTTAGTCTTTGTCCTTTATGCTATATAGTGGACTACTGCGTAAATAAAAATCACTCAACTTTATTTTAAGTTTCACAAAGTAAATCTTGTTAAAATTTGTATAAAAGTCGCATGAATAATGTAAAGTACCTTTCCTTAACTAAATCAGGTTAATACGCGCATCTAAACTTACTCCATATGTGCAAAATCGTTACAAAGTGTGGAGAGGAAGAGTACTATTGAATTTTAGAGAAATTTTTAGAAATAGTCGGCATAGACAGAATATATAAATTATGCACTTATAATTTAACCGATATAGACACAGTATAGCCGTGTATAAATTCCTATTTTTTATGGAAATAGTAGGGTATGGACTTTTTATAAATAATATTTGGGCAATTGAGTCGAGTCTATAATATGACTCGTAATCTAGGTTAATAAATTAACCGTATTTTAATAAATGGCACATTATTATTTAATATATAAAAATCGACAAGATTTACTTTTTTGAAACTTGAAGCAAAAATGATTGACTTTTTGTAGTAAAACAAAAATTAGTGATTTTTGGGTAATCACATAAAGCTGGATGACTTTTGTGAAATAAAATAAAGAATTTTGATATTTGGATAATAAACTCAAAGCTTAATTGTGTGTCCTAAATTTGATTATTTATGTTAAGCAATTAAATTAATATTTTATAAGCCACAAATAATCATTTATATCAAGATTTAAGATTTAGTTAATATAGGTTTAGGTGTGATTTAGAGAGTTAACCAATAGTTAAGTGATCACTGATTGATTATTAATAAGTAATAAGCAAATGACAACAATAACAAGACGAGAATAGGATTAAAGCAAGAGTAAAATAAATCTAATTGAAGTGGGTTGTGAATGACTTCAAATTTGACAGCAATTCAAGCAACAATGATAGCAATTGCAATGACAATAAACGAATAAAATGAAAGAATGAGGACGTTTCTATGTATAAAATAACTATGCGTACAAATGAGGGGGAGAGCAACTGTCACAGGGGCGGATTTTGACAATACAACCTGCCGAGGTTTGCCCCTGCGAGGCAGCCAAGTCTCACTTGGTTCAGCGGACTTCAATACTTAGCCAAAATTTTAGTCTTTGGCGCAAACGTTTGGAAATTTAAAGGCAGCAACGAAATGAAATGAGACAAGCAGATTTACGAGATAAAATCCCAACCAATGTATTAATATATCAAGTCTAATACAATGGAACGACTTCGACTTCGTCCTAAGCCAAGAACACAAGTCGTTCAATGGCTTTTTCTACTTGGAACACACTTTTACAAACCCTCTCGTTTGTTTCTAATGTTTCCCTTCGACTTCACTTAATGAAAATGACTGAAAATACTTAATAAAATACAAAGGGGGACTGCCTAGGCAGTTTACAAAGTGATGGGGCAAATTCAGCACATGTCTAGGCCATGCAGGCCACGTTTTGGGCCACTATGCCCACGTTTCTGCTTGATTTCAGGCGCCCAGGCCAACTCAGCTCCTGCTCACGTGCACAGCACACTTGTCTGCGCCTAGCCAAGCTTTTGCTCACAGCTGCACGCCTACGTTTGGTCCTGACACCAATTCTGCGCCCACCGGTTGGCTTTGACGCTGCCTACGTGCGTCCAATGCCAATGCCCATGTCTTTGACAATTGCCTTGCCGTCTTGCCTTAGCTCACATGCTTCAGCTTTGCTTTCATCGTTTGACACTCATGCCATGCCATGACGTGTCTTAACTTAGCTCACCCTTTGCCGTATCAATCAGCCACACACATAAGCTACACATAAACGCTGACACCCGCACCGTTTCATGCTCAACGTCTCCCACACTTAGGCCAATAGCAAGTCCATCGAGCCAAATCCTTGCCATTGCCGTTTCATGCCGAGTTTCAAAATCAGATGGCTAACAAACCACCCGCACCCTTTGAAACTCGACGTCCTCGTCGAGACATCACTTGATAATGCCCAAGGGGCTGTTTATATAAGCTGCCCCAAGGTTTTCTTCCGTTCCAGCAACCAGATTGTTAACACCCGTCACTTGAGCTTTTTCAGCCGCCTCCTCAGCCAAAATAGAATTCACCCGCTGTTGCACCGGGCAGTCACGCTTCAAATGCGGTCCACCACATGTAAAACAGCCACTAAACTTGCCCGTTTTCTCTTTTCCTTTGGAAGATTCTGCATATCTTCCACATTTCGAACCACTTTCGTCTTCGACTTGTTGAGTATTTCTCTTCGTCTCATCCCTACCTTTGTCTTTCTTGCCACTAGCTTTAGACGTTTCAGCAAGGTCGTCATTCAAATTGAAATCCCCCAACGCATCAGCCGCTGCAATGGCCGTTGAAAGGCTTTGCACATTCTGCCTTCTCAACTCCAATTGCGCCCAATTTTTCAGTCCACTAATGAAGTAATGGAGCTTATCTTCTTCAGCCATGTTGCCAACATTCAGCAACAACGAAGAGAATTCTTTTACATATTCTCTTACCGTTCCACTTTGTTTCAACTTACGCAGCCCATTCCTAGCAATCCAAGACGTGTTTGTAGGAAGAAACTGCCCCTTCAGTTGAAACTCGGCCTTATCTATTGATGTGTTCGTTTTGGACTACCCGGAATCTGAGTGTCCGTTTACCAACCCGAAGGATCGATACCCTTGGTTGCCCATTGAGTTGTGTTCGTGTTGCACTGTCTCCGCTGGTTCATCTAATTGTGTCACGTATTTGGACACCCGACGACAACGTATGCGGTCCAATACTCCACCAATACATGAATAATCTCCCATGAAATTTCCTGAAGAATATGTAATTTTCCAAAATATGCCGTTATAACCTTAACAAGTCGCAATTATTACCAAGTGTGCTTATAATTTTGTTAGTGTTAAGACTGCGTATAGTGGAATGAATTTAAGTTTAGTTCTCTCATTGATTCTCAATCAATATAAAGTGACAAAAGAGAGATTGTTAGCATCACTTTTTCTCATGTTTTGATTAAAAAAATTGTTGTATAGTAATAATTGTTGGAGCATGTGATCATCTCATTTAGACTCTAGTAATTTAGTATTGACAATTAAAATACTACTAATTATAATACACAGTAATGAGCATAGACTAAACTTGCACGCCAATGTTAGTATCGTTAGGAAATTCAATATTTTAATTTTGTTATTATACGGCATGAAAATGATTGATTTCTTTTCGCCACAAATTCTTTGCTTTGAAGCGTCTCATTTGAGTCATCAGTTTATAGCAACTTCCACACTTCATTTTTGTGTACATTACGTTTTGTTCACAACTTCAGTCAAACGATACCCTAAGGATTGTCAAAATGGGATATATTATGATTTTGGAATAAATTTTATCCCTGAATTAATATTTGGGATAACTTATTCCACCATCTATAATAGGATAAGATAATCACATAATGGTGGATCAGTTTTATCCCGAATAATGTAATACCAATAACCAACACAAAATAAATGCCGGAATTATAATGCCTATCCTAATAACCAAACGACCCTGAGTTCAAGTATTGAACCCTAAAGGCAAACACTACGATGAATCAAATGAAAGTGAACAAGTGAGTCTGCTATTTAGGTGTTTATCCAGCTGCTGGAAACTTCATGAACAACCATCAATTAAATGTAACTGACTATATAAGTACGAAAATTACATGTTTTCATTAAACAATACAGTAATACAATTCTATAACGTCGTCCAATACAACAAGTTTTGTATAACTTGTTACAGCCTAGCCAACCTATAAACAAAGAACATAAAGAATATACTAGCACAATAAAGAATGTAAAGAATCTTATTAGGCGTAAATAAATTCAATGAACTAACTATGAGAGGCTTCCAATATGTGAAGCAGAAAAATTCATGAGGAAGCCATCCGTGGAGAAATGATGCCTGAGATTAAACGATCTAATTTTCGAGACTTACAGCAAGCAAATGTGTCGTAATCTCCACCGGCTTCCTCCTTCCCCAGCAAATCAACTCATAACTTCTGTGGTCCTACTGATACAGTTCATTGTGATAGCAATTGCAAACCAGCTCTTAAATCCTCTAAAGTGATTGTAAGTAATTCGTCTGCATTTATACATTCAAAACTGAGCCTCAAATCCAAATTTTCTCTTGCATTAACTAGCATTGGATCCACTAAACCTCCATTCATCTCCTTGCGCTGCTTTTCAGTGGTTTCTTCAACGATAAGAGCTGCAACAGCATCGATACTACATGAAGGATCCAACTTGAATCCGTATAACAAGCTACTCTCAGCTTGATAAGTCATTTTAAGATGAAGAATCATAGCAAGGTCATCAGAACTAAAGTCTTCAAAATGAAAGAACTTAGTAACTCTTCTACAAAAGCCTTCATTAGAGGAGATAACACGCTTCATTGGTTCACTATAGCCCGCAAAAATGACTACAATTTTCCCACTGTCCATGACAGACATTATCTCCTCTAGCGCTTCCAAACCATAATCCTTATCGTCTGACTTCTGCATAGGGATTAACCGATAGGCTTCATCAACAAAAAGGATTCCCCCTTCAGCTTCTTGGATCTGCAAGTTAAGGAACTTGATCATAAATGAGCCATATATAGGGCAAAATACCAATAAAAAGTACAAAAATGTCAGAATCACGAAAGTGTACCTTTCTCCTTGTCTTTGGTCCTGTATGACCAACAAATTCACCAACCAGATCTGTTCTCTGCACTTCCGTCACCTTGTCAGTAGGAAGAATCCCAACCATATGAAGTAACTTCCCAAGAATCCTAGCAACCAAAGTTTTCCCTGCAATAGTATTGTCACAGATGCCTAAGCTATCAAGCCGGACGATATTCATCAAAAACATAAGCAGAGCAATAAAAACATCTAGGAAAAATATCAAGTCTATACAGCAATGAAAAGCATTAGCAAATAACCAGGAGTGACAGGGTATCAATTTCTTTTATGATATTCTTTTGTCTTCTTGTGATAAGTATGTTATTTCCTCTTCTAGAATCTAGATAGGATAGTTGAGGCGTAGCATTATGCAGTGTTGGATGGACAAGTTGCTCAGTCTGATGAATCTTTAGAACATATGCCTCATAACGCTTTTCTGTAAAAGATAATGGCATAAACCTGATTACCTGTACCAGGGTTCCCAAGGAAGGCCATATGGGGTGGTCTTCTTGCACCAACTTTAAGCCCTAGGGCCCGACGCCTCTCATCCAAGAGCATCCCCTTTGCCCATTTGCGAAGTTGCTGCTTAAGCTCATTTAAGCCCACTATTTTAGACAATTCATTTTCAAGTTCATCCATTTTTGCTTTTGTCTGGCTGCATGCTTCAATAGCTTTACGTTTTCTTTGTTCTTCAAGATGCCGATTGAGAAGTTGACGCAATTTTTCATTACCAGGTCCTTGAGAGAGATGATTTATTGGAGTCATGCCCTCCTGCATTCCATATATCCTACTATTAGTAACGATCATAGAAGGATCTCAACATTTATTGAATAATAATCTATAGTACATCGTCTTCGGCACTACAATTAGCATCATGCTCTAACAATGTCTTGACCGTTGAACAGTCTTCAGCTCGTAATGAGTGCCATACAGCAAGATGCAACGGAGTCATCCCATTCTGCAAGAAAGCCAAAGAAAAGTTTGAATTCAAACAATTGATGAAAAGCATGCTCAAGATCAATCATAACCGAAGCAGTATGAATACACACATTTGCTTTTGCTTCAACAAGAGCACCGTGAGCAAGAAGCATCTTTGCAGCTTCATTACAGCCATTCTTGGCTGCCATGTGCAATGGGGTCTCTCCATACTGCAATGTCCAAAGGCCAAAACATCAACACAAAAGAAGCAAAAGGCAAGGATACTACGAGAGTCAAAGTCCACTTTGTTACAAATGACTATGTGAATAAACAGTTGATAAATTGCTGCACATACCATATTCTTGGCTTCCAACTCAACCTTTTCTTGGCCAGACCAACCAAGCAAAAACTTGAGTATGTCAACATTGTTGTAACCAGCAGCAACATGGAGCGGTGTCTGCGCCATCTGCACCCAGACATAAAAGCAAACTTTATGAAAATGTTTTTCACAGAATCTTGGATAATCTAGCTCCAATAAAAAAAATTAAAGAAAAGCATGGGATTTTAAGCGCAAATCAAAATTAAAGCATGGATTTTAACTGAAGAAAAAACAAAAACTATACTAACAAGGTAAAATAACTACTACTTGTGTTAACATGTATTTACCAAAACATAAAAGGCAGATGTTGATTTGGATATTGCTTTTTTTTTACCTCAGACCAATGTGAAAAATACCATCTTTTTTCTGAATCAGCCAACCATAAAGACATGATTTTGGAACCAGCAAATGCACGCATAAACCAATTCTTGAAACAAATTATCCAAGAAACTAAAATTTTCCTAGAACATTGTATAACATGAGGGGTTTTTCAAGAACCCACATTTCAACCATAAAAACACACATATTTCAAATGCATAAAACCAAGAAACAAAGACATAAAATAAAAGAAAGAGATCTTACAACAGGGTTACGTTCATTAAGAAGAGAAGGGGTGTCATTAAGCAGCTTCTGAAAGGAAAGTAGATCCCCAGATTGAGCAAACCCGTGAATGGTTGTGGGTTTGGAGGATCTTGACCGTTGATCCCGTGATCTCTGCATTTTTGGTTCCTCTCTCAGGTTGAAAGGAATGAAGAGAAAAGAGAGCAAGTTTTAAAGGGCGTCGGTGGATTTGGGTTTTTGATTGATATGGCCTGGGGGTTGTGGTCACAATGGCGCAGAAAATGAAATAAGAGAGCTGCGGCTTCGCGCCTTGTTTCCAAATCTTGGCTGGTCCTCAGCTGTTTCGATGCCTTTCCAGCTTGTACTCCATTCAATCATTTTATACAACACCTAATTCACATTCTAATATTCTATTGTTTCAATGCCCTTCACCCGTCTTTTGCCTAGATTTTTGCTTTCATGTCTAGGTCACACCAATATTGTGACTAGGGTGTGATGAATACAAGAGGGGTGAATTGTTTTAACTACTAATTTTAGTCGATTGAATAATTCTTAAGTTGACTTAGGAATATAAATACTGATTAATGCAGAAAAAAAGGTTGTAAATAAACGCGGAACGACACAGAGTATTTATACTGAACCAATTGGTTCCTAGTCCAGTCCCCTTGGGTCACAAGGGAGTGATCTCTCTTCAAGCTCTTAGTAAACACAATACAAGTGTGGTTTATCGTTAACCACCAACGTCTTCTCACAGGTGGTTTTTAATCCTTCGCTCACCACTAACGACAGTGTCTGATTTATAGATAACCAGACCAAACTTCAGTGACACGACTATTACCTCACTACACGATCTCTCTATCTTTTCTTGTAAAACACTCGTAGACTCTTAGGAATACAATTTGTAAGTAAAAGACTTAGAGACAGTAGATAGTAATCAGAAGCGTAAGGAGATCTTCAGAAAGTCTCGAATAAATAGAGTCTCAGCAGGAAGACCGTTACGGAAAAAAGGGGCAGATCCTTAGACGAGATATGATGGAGAGTGATTGACGAGATTCTGAAGTTAGAGAGATTTGACCCAAGAGATTTGATTCTCTTAGGATATAAATATCTCCAGAGAATAAGGCAAGAGCATAAACGAATCCCACGAGTACTGCGGCTGTCAATCTGAAACTTTCCATAGCTGACTCCTGAAATCAATCAACGATCCTCACAATCAACTCTCATACGTTTAGGCCCTTAACCTGCAGGAAGCACATAGACTGATTTAGGTATCGCATTCTTTTTGTCATAATCAAAACATGCTCTGAATTAACTTAACAATCTCCCCCTTTTTGGTGATGACAAAAAGTAAAGGAGTATGTGCTAGGATACTTCCCTTTGTTTCTGAAGTCGACTGTTCAATGCTGATAGCTGACTCCCCATGAGTGTGAGCTCTGTTACATAGACAAGTATAGGTCTCCAGGGTAAGGAGGTTAGTTGACTCCCCCTGAGTGAGTGACCCTACAAATGATAGAATGCAGATAGGATAATACGATATTCACATAACTTAAAGGAAGTAGTCTGTTCTCCCCCTTGGCATCACCCAAAAAGGAGCAAAGCAAAAATAAACACAGCAGGTCTAAGTTATCCTGAATATTACAGACCCAGAGAGTTAAATTTAGCGAGGAGCAAGAAAATAAGTAAGAGTGTTCACAACGTTGTCAGTCATCCTGTCTAGCTTAGTTTAAACATCAGTGGACATGGCAGTGATTCTGGCCTGAACATCGGTAGAGACAGCATCAATACGGGAATGAACCTGTCTTATGGCAGCAGCTGAGTCTGTCACAACAGTGTCAAGTTTAAGAGAGAATCTACCTACATCCAGTTTGAGATCAGCAATATCATCAAAGGCCTTCTCACTCTTGTAGTACAAACTCAGCAACAGGTCATTGATATCGGCCATAGCATCCTTTAACTTACCAGCAGGCTCAGTTTCAGCCGGAATAGATGCCTTAGAAGGACCAGCAATATCATCAACTGGTTTAGGGGACTTAGGTTCCTTGCGAACCCACGAGTCATTTAGGTGAACATACCCCATGGAAGCAAAGGTGCGAGAATTGTAACAAGCAGTTAAAGAGAAGGTTTTCCAATTAGAGATATTTACTTTATAAAAATGCAAGATGCGAGTGATGAGAATGCCATATGGAAGAGAGGCACATTCAGCAGTACTTTCAAGCATATATTCAATGATCCAGGCAGCCAAATCAAGTTTCTTCTTAGTGACTAAGCAATAGACAATCAGGGTGTCACGTTGAGATAGAGAACTAAGAGAGCCAGTCCGAGGAAGCAAGGTAGTACCAACAATATGGGCTAATACACGCATTTCAAATGAGAGGTCTAGAGGGCCTAGTTGCCCTTCAGGAATATCAGTCTTATCAGATAAAAAAGTCTTGGCTTGGTCAAAAGAAACCTCAAAATCAGCAGGCCAGGAAATTTTGAAAAGTCAGAGTAACCAGAAGACTTACAGCCCAGAATGCGGCACAGAATAGCTTTGGTAATAACTATGCGAGTGTTCAACACCATTGTTTCAAAACCACCAGAGGAACAGGGACGGAGATTAGCATAGAAGAGTCTTACCAAATCCTCGGGAATGTCAACAGGTTCGACGGAGAAGAAATTTGACCAGTCTTGAGCAGCAAACCATGGAAGCAGAGAGCAATTGAGAGAATCCATATCCTCCAGGTCTACAAGTCTGCCATGAGCCAGGGGTTTGTCCTTAAGAGCGACAAGTTTTTCACACGCAGAGGCATCCCAGAAATCCAGAGTCTCATCCAAATCAGCAAGGGAGAATTCCTTCTTGGGCCTCTTAACACACTCTTCATCAGGAGATTGCATGGGTCTTTTACCGGCTTTCTTGGAAGAGGTAGGGTTTCTGTTGGGACTTTGATAGGTGGACATGGTGTTTTCAGAGTGATCAGAATCCACCGGAACCGGAGTGGTAGAGGTGGTAGGCAGTTTTGATTTTGTGCGTTGGCTTCGACGAGCAGAGAAGGATGTCTTGCGAACCATTTTAATGGAGTAAGTTTGGGGAGAGGTGAAGATATGAATGGATTTGGGAGAATGGTAAGTTAAAAAGAAAAGGAATGAGAACGGAAGAGGTATCGTGTGTGTGGTAGATGAACTGAAGAGACGTATTGGTCTGATGGAGGTGAAAGGACAAGTCGCAGACCCTTGGAAATCGTTTCCCATGCCGCCTGACAGCTTTTCAACTAAAGGAGTAATAATGACATGTGAAAAGGAAAAAGGTAATAATGACAGAGTAAAATAAGCATAAAATTAAGGAAGTCATTAATGATAAGTAAAATACAAATATACATAATGCGTGATACTGAGGTAAATTAAGAAGGATCAGGCAAAATCCCAAGCAAGTCACGGAGAGCACAAAAACGTTCTTCTAAAAGAGGTTTTGTAAAAATGTCAGCCAATTGAAAATCAGTGCTTACGAAGGCAATATCAACATCACCATCATGAACATGATCCCTAATAAAATGATAACGAACATCAATATGCTTAGTTCTAGGATGATCAATAGGATTGTAGGATAACTCAATTGCACTAGTATTATCACATAGCATGGGAATGGGTTTAAAAAATAAATTATAATCAGAGAGTTGTTTGCCCATCCAAAGAAGTTGAGTGCAACAATGACCTAGTGCAACATATTCAAATTCAGCGGTAGAAAGAGCAGTACAGTCCTGTTTCTTGATGTGCCATGAAACAAGAGATTTCCCAAGAAAGAAGCTTGCACCACTGGTGCTTTTTCTATCAATCATGTCACCTGCATAGTCAGCGTCTGAAAAGCCAATAAGATCAAAGAAATTTTTGCGAGGATACCATAGACCATAGTTAACTGTGCCAACAAGATATCGAATGATTCTTTTGACTGCAGTAAGATGAGATACTTTGGGAGCTGACTGGAAGCGAGCACATTTACACACAAAAAGCATAATGTCTGGTCGACTAGCAGTTAAGTAAAGTAGTGATCCAATCATACCTCGATAGAGAGAAGCATTGATACTTGTACCTTTCGAGTCACTTACCAGATGGGTAGCAGGGCTCATAGGTGTTTTGGCAGGGTTGGTGTCATTCATTCCAAACTTAACAATAAGTTCTTTGGTATATTTAGATTGACAAATAAAAATGTCATTTTCATGTTGTTTGATCTGAAGTCCGAGAAAGAACGTGAGTTCTCCCATCAAGCTCATTTCAAACTCTCCCTGCATAAGCACTTTAAATTTCTTGCATAATTCTGGATTAGTGCTACCAAAAATGATGTCATCAACATAAATTTGAATAATAAGAATGTCAGAGAAGGTTTTCTGTATAAAAAGAGTCTTATCACTTTTTCCTCTAGAAAATCCATGTGATAATAAAAATGAGCTTAGTCTTTCATACCAAGCACGAGGGGCTTGTTTAAGACCATAAAGGGCTTTGAAATGCTTAAACATATGATGAGGGAATTTAGAATTTTCAAAACCAGGGGGTTGTTTGACAAAAACTTCTTCTTTAATAAACTCATTGAGGAAAGCACTTTTAACATCCATTTGAAAAAGTTTGAATTGTTTGAAGGATGCGAAAGCTAAAAGCATGCGAATAGATTCAAGTCTAGCAACAACAGCAAATGTCTCGTCGTAGTCGACTCCCTCTGTCTGAGAGTAGCCTTGAGCCACTAGACGAGCCTTGTTTCTTACCACCTTACCTTCTTCGTTGAGCTTGTTTCTGAACACCCACTTGGTGCCGATAACGGATTTTCCTTTGGGTTTAGGAACAAGCTCCCACACCTGGTTTTTCTCAAATTGATCGAGCTCTTCTTTCATGGCAAGAACCCAAGATTCATCTTGAAGAGCTTCGTTTATCTTCTTTGGTTCTATCTGTGAGATGAAAGCCAGATTAGATTTAAGAGAGTTTCTCGTTTTCATACCTTCTCGAGGATCCCCAATGATATATTTCGGTGGGTAGTCGGGATCACTCCTCCATTCATTTGGCACGACCACTTCCAGTTCTTTGAGCTGTGTAGCCGACTCTGTCTGTTCTGAAAGAGAATCTGACTCCTCAACATTCTGAATTTGAGGACTAGGGGGCTCAACAGTTGTAACTGTAGTCTCTGAGGGAATGGATAGAGTTGGCCCAACTTCGTCGTCATCTGCATTATTACCTTTCTCGACATGGATCAAGGAATCATCAAATACAACATGCATGGATTCTTCAACTGTTAATGTCCTTTTATTAAATACTCTATAAGATCTACTGGAGTTAGAGTATCCTAGGAAAATACCTTCATCACTACGTGGATCAAACTTACCAAGATTATCTTTACCAGTGTTATGAATAAAACACTTACAACCAAAGGGGTGAAAATAACTAATATTCGGTCTTTTGCCTTTCCAAAGTTCATAGGGAGTTTTATGAAGAATAGGACGAATAAGACATCTATTTAAGATATGACAAGTAGTACTTACAGCTTCAGCCCAAAAGTGATTTGGAAGAGAGTGCTCAACTAACATGGTTCTGGCCATGTCTTTAAGAGTGTGATTCTTTCTTTCTACAACACCATTTTGTTGAGGAGTTCGAGGAGAGGAGAAGTTGTGAGTGAATCCATGAGAATTGCAGTATTCTTCAAAGATTATGCTTTCGAATTCCCCTCCATGATCACTTTTGATGGTGGATATGTAGTAACCTTTCTCTCTTTGAACTTTCTTGCAGAAAACTTCAAAACTTTTAAAAGCATCATCTTTATGAGATAGAAACATAACCCAAGTGAAACGAGAGTAATCATCAACAATCACAAAAGCATATCTTTTACCTCTGATACTAGCAGTTCTAGTTGGACCAAACAAGTCCATATGCAGGAGTTATAGGGGGTTTGAGGTAGAGACAATGTCCTTTCCTTTAAAAGAGGTTCTAGTTTGCTTACCTAGCTGACATGCATCGCAGATATGATTTTTAGAGAAGTTAAGCTTAGGTAATCCAATTACTAGTTCCTGTTTAGATAGTTTCTCGATCAAAGACATACTAGCATGACCTAACTTTCTATGCCATGTCCAGGGATCATTAGTAATCGATGCAAGACATAAATGTTTACCTGTAGAGGTTTTACCATTGTTTAGAACATAGATATTGTTTTCCCTGGATCCAGAAAGAACGACCTTACCTTTGGTGTCATGGATAATGCATCTGCTGGATTCGAATTTTACCTTGTACCCTCCATCACAAAGTTGACTGATACTTAGGAGATTGTGTTTGAGTCCATCAACAAGAAATGCTTCCTTGATGTCACAGGTGGGACTTAAGGATATGATCCCAATCCCAACGATCTTTCCTTTAGCATCTCCTCCAAATTTAACAGCGCCTCCATCAATCTTAGTTATAGATTTGAACAGCTGTTTATCGCCAGTCATATGTCGGGAGCAACCACTATCTAGAAACCATTTTCCCATCTTCATTGAACCTTTGTGGTGTCCCTGCAAAACAAGGTTTTTAAGTATGTTTAGGTACCCAAGCTTGCTTGGGTCCTTGAGGGTTAGGTCTAGATGTGCTGGCTTCAGTCTTGGTCTTTGGCCTCCAAATCCATTTTTCAGGATTTCTCCTTTGACATCTTTTAAACACATGACGAGGTTCACCACAATGGTAGCAAATAGGCACAGTTTTAGTTTCTCTTGAAAACACAGAGGATCTTGCAGATTTATAAAAACTGTTTGACCCTGCTGAGCTTTGACTAGTGGATTTCCTATGGCTATTAAGTTTAAGCTTTAGATGATTCATTTCTTCCTTTAAGAATTCATTTTCTGTCTCAACTACTTCTAATTTCATTTCCCATTCTTCCTTTTCCTTGCTTAGTTTCTTAATTTTCCTGAGAGCCTTTTCAAGTTCGTCTAACACTTCATCAAGATTTCTAGAGTTCTCAATACAAAATTCGCAACGTACCTCACTTGAGTCATTAGATTGAATTCCACTACTGGTAGAATTGTATGAGGCCATGAAGCAAATGTTGGCTGCTTCTTCTTGCTCAACATCAGTTGTATCCTCATTGCTCCATGCTGCGTAAGATCTGTTTCTTCCTTTCCTCTTGGCGTCAGGGCAGTTTGTTGCAATGTGTCCTTGTTTGCCACATTCAAAACATCGACCTTCATTCCTGTAATTGGTTTGATCTTTCTTGAATAGAGCTTTGCCTTTTCTGAATTGTCGTCTGCGGTTTACTAGCCCGTTTAAGTTTCTGGACATCATGGCAAGTTGTTCCTGGATATCATCCTCTTCAACATCCTGATCATAGTCAACTTCCTCTACTGTAGTATTGAAAGCCACAGTTTTCTTTTTCTCTTCCAACACATTACGTTTCAAATGAGTTTTCTCAAAAGCAATCAGATCTCCTCTAAGTTCGTCATAGGAGATTTTGTTATGATCTCCACTTTCAATGTTTATGACCTTGGGTTGCCAGGTTGTAGGGAGGCTTCTTAGAATTTTTCTTATCTGCTCACCGTTAGAGTAGATCTTTCCAAGCGCTTTGAGTTCACCAACAATTTTGCTAAACCTAGCAAACATATCTTCAGAAGATTCTCCATCTTTCATTTGGAAGAGTTCGTACTCATATACAAGAAGATTGATTCTTGTTTCCTTCACTTTACTAGTTCCTTCATATGTAACTTCCAGTTTATCCCATATTTCTTTAGCCGTTTCACAACTCGAAATTTTTTCATATTCTTCACCACTAATAGCATTGTAAAGAATATTGACAGCTTTGTAGTTAAGTTGGATAATTTCCCGTTGTTCATCAGTATAATCGTCCATGTCAACATCAGTAGGAATGTTCTGAGGATCTCTTTCTTTCTTGGCAATTTTGATGGTGGGAATGTCAAAGGGACCCTTTTTGATGACACTCCAGACCTTAAAGTCAACCGATTTGATGTATGTTTCCATACGAATCTTCCAATGACTATAATGCTTACCGTTGAAGTAAGGAGGTCGGGTGGCAGAAGTTTCCTCTTGTAGAAGAGCTCCATTCACAACGTGTGATGACATGATCTTTTTCTCACTTGCTGTAAGGCAAAACAAAAATGTGAGTCCAAGCTCTGATACCAATTGATGAATACAAGAGGGGGGGGGGGGTGAATTGTTTTAACTACTAATTTTAGTCGACTGAATAATTCTTGAGTTGACTTAGGAATATAAATACTGATTAATGCAGAAAGAAAGGCTGTAAATAAATACGGAACGACACAGAGTATTTATACTGGTTCAGAACCAATTGGTTCCTAGTCCAGTCCCCTTGGGTCATAAGGGAGTGATCTCTCTTCAAGCTCTTAGTAAACACAATACAAGTGTGGTTTATCGTTGACCACCAACGTCTTCTCACAGGTGGTTTTTAATCCTTCGCTCACCACTAATGACAGTGTCTGATTTATAGATAACCAGACCAAACTTCAGTGACACGACTATTACCTCACTACACGATCTCTCTATCTTTTCTTGTAAAACACTCGTAGACTCTTAGGAATACAATTTGTAAGTAAAAGACTTAGAGACAGTAGATAGTAATCAGAAGCGTAAGGAGATCTTCAAAAAGTCTCGAATAAATAGAGTCTCAACAGGAAGACCGTTACGGGAAAAAGGGGCAGATCCTTAGACGAGATATGATGGAGAGTGATTGACGAGATTCTGAAGTTAGAGAGATTTGACCCAAGAGATTTGATTCTCTTAGGATATAAATATCTATAGAGAATAAGGCAAGAGCATAAACGAATCCCACGAGAACTACGGCTGTCAATCTAAAACTTTCCATAGCTGACTCCTGAAATCAATCAACGATCCTCACAATCAACTCTCATACGTTTAGGCCCTTAACCTGCAGGAAGCACATAGACTGATTTAGGTATCACATTCTTTTTGTCATAATCAAAACATGCTCTGAATTAACTTAACAGGCTGTGAGCTTTAGTTTAAGCTTTTGCCTTCATGGCTGAACGACGGTTTTGGGATGGTTGGGGCCGAACTTTTCTCTCTATATTTCTTTCAAGGCTAGTCCACATTCGACCTTAGTACATAACTACACCGCCTCTCTTTAGTTGATCCTTATACAAATTTGCTTCATTTTGCTTCAAATTAATGGTGTATGATATTTTTTTATCAACTTGATTCCTATATATTCAAATACCCATAATATGATCAAAATACTATAATCTACAATAAAATTATTCATATGACACCAAAATGAGGTACGTAATATGTGTGGTGGCTAAAGATCACGCTCATTATTAAATATTGACTCAATTTTAAAGCTCGAACAGGACATTTTTGGTTAAGCGTGAGTGCTTATCACTCACAATAATCTTTGCTTTTATTGGTCACCCTAATGATGTAAGCACACAAAGAAAGTAAATTTAATCGTTGTTTACATCAAATATTGTTAATTTCTTATGATAGAGTAATTATATGAATATTAATTTTTTATGAGCAAATTCAAAATTATGTATTTATTGATTTGATGTTAAGTTATATGCGAAATAAATTTCTTGCCACTTAAATAAGGACATATCTTTTTTATGTAAGTTATTTGTCATTACTTGACCTAGATAAACTTACGTGATATTTCATATATGTTGAGTTCACCACATAAAAAACATTTTCCACGTTTCATTTGCACTCATCTGTTTGCTCTTTTACGTTACCAGCACAGTCCTCGAGATCAATTATCTACGAACCTCATGATCTTTCGATCACAAACTTGCTTCCACAATGGTGCTCTCCTCTTTGTCCAAATCAATATGGGGTTGAAACTACGCTTAGAATTATATATCTCGTAGAAAATTTGAGGACAAAAATACCCTTCACCCATCTTTTGCCTAGATTTTTGCTTTCATGTCTAGGTCACAAACGATATTGTGACTAGGTTGTGAGCTTTAGTTTAAGCTTTTGCCTTCACGGCTGTACCACAGTTTTGCGATGGTTGGAGCATGACTTTTGTCTCCATATTTATTTCAAGGCTAGTCTACATTTGACCTTAGTACATAACTACACCGCCTCTTTTTAGTTGATCCTTATACAAATTTGCTTTATTTTGCTTCAATTCAATGGTGTATGATGTTTTTTCATCAACTTGATTCCTATATATTCAAACACCCATAATAAGATCAAAATACCATAATCTACAATAAAATCATTCATATAACACCAAAATGAGGCACATAATATGCATGGTGGCTAAATATCACGCTCCTTATCAAATGTTGACTCAATTTTAAGGCTCGAACATGAATTTCTGGTTAAGTGTGAGTGCTTATCACTCACGATAATCTTTGCTTTTATTGGTAACCCTAATAATGTAAACACACCAAGAAAGTAAATTTTAATGGTTGTTTACATCAAATATTGTTAATTTCTTATGATAGAGTGATTATATTTATATTAAATTAATTTTTTTATGTGTAAACCCAAAATTATATATTTATTGGTTTGATGTTAAGTTATGTGCGTAATAAATTTCTTTGCCACTTAAATAATGACGTATCTTTTTTATGTAAGTTATTTGTCATTTCCTGACCTAGATAAACTTACATGATATAGGAGTAGTTCATATATGTTGAGTTCAGCAGATAAAAAACATTTTCCACGTTTCATTTGCACTCAATTATTTGCTCTTTTACGTTACCAGCACAGTCCTCGAGATCAATAATCGACGTCCTTCCCAATGAGAGGCAAAGGATGTAGTGATAAATTGAGATACAGGAGTACTAGAGTATCCCAATTCCCAACTAGACCATCGATCAGTTTATCATACGCGTCAAACTAGAATTTAGGGAAAAGTTGTGGTAGCAAAACTGAGATACATTTTGAATTTAGACATATAATTAGAACCTTAGGCCAAGTTTATGAGGCATTTATGTATTGTCTCTAATTTTTAAACACTAAAATGAAGCCTCGAAGAACAATATATCGACCAGCTTCAGGATTTGCCAGACACTTCTGCTTTGTTTGGAGTATTTTTCCTCTTCTTCAATGAGTGGACAGGAAATAATTCCGATATACCGATTGCAACTAGAAAGCATCAACAATGATTATCATGTAAACATGCCTAAATTATCACGTATTTTATCAATCATAGACATCACATGTTCAAATGATTTAACCAATAACATGGCCCTACTCTTACTCTGGATTAGCTGTTTAACCAATAGATGGCCACAAAATCATACACTATTTGGGGACGTCTTATAGAATTTCAATAATGCTGGCTAGGTACAGCTAGCAATAATTTTCAACCAAATAGAGTTCAGCCATGTTAGGAATATGTCTACATCTCTTCAAGTGATACACAAGCTAGCTATATAAGATTCCAAGTTTCCAACAAAACCATATGTTTCTCTGTAAATAAGAAGTAAGCATATGGTTTAACTGCAAATATTTCGTTTGGCTCATAATAAGTTTCTGTTGTATAATAGTACTAGATTTTGTGGTCAAGTATCTCAAAGCGTGTTCAAACTTCTCCTAACTGAATTCCGATCACTTAAACAATTTACGACTAGTAATTACTATATCAATTTTATGACAAGCTCTAACATGGTCAATAGACAAAAAGTCAAAAATAAAAGATCAGAGTGTAACAAGAAATGAGGAAGGAAACACGAGATTTGCGTATGAAATGACTCAAGGAAGGTTTTAGAGTATCATGAACTTGTTTAATTTGGTCATGCTTTGTATCATTCAATGTAATTACATTATGAAATTTCAGATCCTATATACATGCTTTATTAGCTGAGAAGAGGAATATATCATGCTCTAACTGAAAAAAATTTGTTTCATGGAAGAAAGTTATAACAGAATTTTTTTTAGAGTTGCACTAACACTTCTCTTGCGGAGATACTAAGAGGGAAAACCCACAAAAAGAAAACAAAATACAACAAAAAAGAACTCGACAAAATCGAAAGAAAAAAAAGAAGAATATGTTCAGTTTGTAAATTTAATAAATCAAGAAACTAGTATGGTTATGTTTTATAAAGGATATACTCACTCAAAACCAATGAATTCCAACAGCCACTTGTATCATCCAAATTTTCAATTACCACCCCGTACGATAAGATTGTGCTCAATTCACTCCATTGACAAAAAGAAAGCTCATTGAAAACGATATCTAGATATTTTATAAACAATGGTAAAAACACTACGCTTCCTTCAATTGATGGTACAACTTCTTTTCATATCTTTTTTCTTGTCCTTTTTCAGTTTTGTAGTAGTATTCAAGTTACTTGAAAATTTTCCTCTTTTGAGTAATGCTAATTAATGTTATTTCATGATTCAATTGATGGTAATCTTCCATCACGTCTCCTTTGCCTCATTTTGACATTCAAACTATTGATTGTTTTCTACATTTCTTACGAATAACAAGTTTTATGTATGAGAAGTAATTTATGATAAAAATGTATTTTCTACTATCTAAAATGTGAAAAGATACTAGGACATCAAGGATAAAGGCTAGAGTGGTACTACTATGTAGAAAGAATATACATTTTATTTTAAGAAAATTGAGTTTTCATTCAAAAAGAAAAGAAATAGAAAAGAAAGTGAGCATAAGTCACACTCAGGGGTCGTTTGGTTTGAGGACTAGTAATACATGGATTAATAATGTAGGGATTAACAATACAGGGATTAGTAATACGGAGATTATAATACGGAGATTATTTTGTTGGGTGTTTGGTTCATTATACCAAAAGTTGGATATAAATAAAATATAGCATTTATTTTGAAACTAAAAAGTAATGAATTTACCATTATGCCCATGATGATTTGACTTTCATAGGCTTCTAAGGAAAAAGGAAGGTTACTTTTGTCTTTTTGTTGTTTAATCCATGTATAAGCAATACATGTATTATTATTCCATGTTGGTGGTGGTATAAGATAATACCACAATTGGTGTATAACTTTATACAAGGATTAACTATGCATGGGTTGAAAATATAAACCAAACATGGGATAACTAATACCACTTCCTTATACCATGATTATTTCTTGTTATACATCAAACCAAACATGCTCTAGATATTTATTTCAGTTGTCGTGATGCCACGCACAATTTAAGTCGTGTAGATAAAGAGTAGCTTTAACGTGTGGTCATCACACTTTATTTTTTCCTAACTTTGATCTTCTAAATCTATTCCATTTCTCTAGATATTTATACCGAAATCCCAGAAAATTTTACGTCACACAGTTCAAATCCAATCCACAAAAAAATTGTATACATATTCATGAAATTATACAAACCATAGTATCCAAAATACAAAGAAAATAAAAAGTGCACCTAACTTTATTATCTACTAATTAATGGCCATGGTGGCAAAGTTACACGTGTCAACACTAGAGTGCCACCACTATTACCACCGTAGTAGTGGTCACCGGCAAGTTCTCCGGCCAGTTGTGACTACGTGGGACCCTTTAATAGTAAAGGGTCGACGTAGAATTAATGTACAGCCATGCAGGAGTTTTAAGTCGGAGGATGTAGATGAATATGTAGTAAAGGGAAGTGAAATCAAGAAACCTGTGAATAAGTTAGTTGGTGCTATTAGATCAGCTGTGTGGAGTTGTTCAAAGCCAAGTTTGAGAACTGAACATAAGTATAGAGAAGCTATGGAGAAGTTGGAGGAAAAATTATTCTTGGTATGTTACTTATCAATTTGATTAGATTTGTGTATATGTACCTTTAGAAATGTAAAAAAGATTGATTTTTTAAAGGATTATTAGTACTATAGGCTATTTTTTTATTCTAAAAATGGGATCTTTTTCAGGCTACTTGCACAAGCCTCGACTATTCCACGGCTGCAAGGCTGTAACTTAGCACCAGTTTGTGGATATTTAGAGTGATTATGTTCTAAGATAATGATTTGTAGTTTGTGAACATGGTATCCTTGTTAAAAGAATTTGTGAGGGTCTTATGATAGGGTTAGCAAGATTGGCATTTCTTGCCATTAGTTATGAAAACCATGGTCTAAGGGCTCCATGGTATTTTAGTGCTATTGATTGTTTAACAAGTCTAACAAGTTTGTATTTCAATCTCATGTACATTAAATTAGAAGGTCTGGATTAGCGAAGGGAGATAGCCTTTTAAGTTTTGGTGTTGATGGAGTCTTATGTTCCTATTGCTGCATATAAAATCTTTGATGTTGATACTCTGTGTTTGGGTTGGCAGTTGGCGTTATATGTTGGAAGATATATCATCACGATGATGAGCACCGGTGTTGTCGTGTTTGTTGGATTTCAGTTGTCAGGTTAGCAAATTTATGCTCTTTCACCAGAATATTTTGAAGTTGTGAACTTGATAGTAGATGACATCCAATATGGGTATTAGGGCATATTCTAATTAAGTGTAAATGTTACAGGGGGAGATAGCCAGATGAATGAGTTGATATGGTATAGTTGGCTTGGAGGAGTCATCATTGGGACAATGATAGGCTCCAATTTGGTTTTGGATGATGTTGCTCGAGCTGGCCCGCGTAATGTCGTTATAACCGGAAGGTATGACACTTTACAGTTATTGAAATTTATAACTTCATTTGGCACTAAAGACAACTTGATTTTGCTAAATTCTTTTTATGTTCATATAGATCATCTGGGTCTCAAAACTCTGTAGAATTACGAATGGCACAATGTATTCTTGCTAGAGCATTCATTCTGTAGAGTGACAATTCGTCTCCCTCATCTGCACAAAATCTTTTCTTGAAAATGCATTTTCATACTTGAAGGATGGTGCTGTTTAACATTTCATTCAACTGTCTCATTGGACTGGTGTCTCTTTGCATTCCTCTTCTGACTAAGCATTTTGTTTTTCCACTTGTATTTTACAACACAAAGGAAAAAAGAAAAGAGAGAGGGGGAGAGAGGGGGAGAGAAAGAGCGTAGGCATGTGAATTTTGGATTCTATCATTGGTGTATAGTTGTAATTACCTAATTATTGTTCTTGGTGCAGTACAAGGGGACTAGGGAAAGCTCTTGCCCGCGAATTTTTACTTTCTGGAGACCGTGTAGTTGTTACCTCTCGCAGGTAATCTAAGATTATTGACCCCACTTATTTTCTCTGATTGGAGTTTAGAACCTCTTTTTAATGCATGTTTTCTGAAAGCAGCCCTGAATCTGTTGATTCGACGATCAAGGAGCTTGAGGAAAATCTGAAGCAAGTTATGAATGCTGCCACTGGTCCGGCTAGAGAAAAGATGGCACATGCAAAAGTGGTTGGTATGGCATGTGACGTCTCTGAACCTGTTGATGTAGGAAAGCTGGGCAAGTTTGCTGCAGATGAACTTGGTTACATTGACATCTGGGTTAGTAATTTTCTTTTATTCACCTCGGCAAAGATAGTTAAGCATATATATGGTGTCTTCCCATCTCAAAGGACTTGCAAGAAAAAAGACTGTCCTTGTTAGCCTTTGCATTTCATGCTCCTCAAAAGTTTGACTTTTATATAGGTAAACAATGCTGGGACAAATAAAGGTTTTCGACCCTTGATTCAGTTTACCGACAAAGACATTCAAGAGGTATGCATCTGGCGGACAATTTTCTTAGGTTTATCTTGATTGCTCTACAACTTCTTCCATTTCTAGCATCTCTGTGTGTTTTCAAGGATGCATACGTCATAGCAGTTGGTCGTTAATACACAGGGCAGCAGCACTACCAGTGGCATATATTAAATTGATGAGCAAGATTTTCATTCTTCGCTCTTTCTTTGTCCCTCTCTCCCTTTCCCTCTCCCCCTCTTGGGCGTGGGGTGTTTGGGTGGGGGGGGGGGGGGGAAGCTCTGTACGTTTTCTAAACATTTCACTAATAGAAATTTGGTAGTAGTAGATCAATGACTTAATGTCCACATAAATACTGAATGTTTCCCTCTTTCCCCCAGTAATTTGATATAGTACCTTTTATGCTACTTCATTCACTTTGATCACAGACATGTGTCCCACGTTCTAACTGTTGGTGTTCCTTGTATCTTTCTAACAGTGTACTATCTCCATGTCTTATATTTTATCTACTCATAAAATTTTCCTCTTCTTGTCATGCATGGCAAGTTCATATTTGTGAGTGTCTGCATGCAACCAACTTGCATGCTGGGTCACCTAATCTTCCAAATATTGTGTATGCTCTGTTGCTCACCGAGATCATCTTTGTACAGATTGTCTCCACAAATCTGGTTGGTTCTATACTATGCACTAGAGAAGCCATGCAAATCATGAGAACCCAAAGGAAAGGTGGACATGTCTTTAACATGGATGGTGCAGGTTCGGGAGGATCTAGCACCCCTCTAACAGCTGTGTAAGTGAATCACGAATGTTGTGGTTTGACTACTAAGTTATCGTATTATGAGAAGTAGAATTTTTCCATCTATTCATTGGATTTGGACACTTTATTTGGGTGGATATTGATATGATGCTGTCATCTTCACTCTTCTGCAGGTATGGGTCTACAAAATGTGGTCTCAGGCAGCTTCAATCATCTCTTTTGAAGGAATGCAAGCGGTCAAAAGTTGGGGTGCATACAGCTTCTCCAGGCATGGTCCTAACCGACCTACTGCTGAGGTATGTCTTCTGAATTGCTTTCATGACTTTATTTGCTGGAGAAGGATAACCTATCCTGTTTGTGGTCCTATTCTAATTTCTATCTGGTATTGCCTCTAAGTAGTATTAGTTATCTACTCCATTCAGTTTAATGAAAGACTACTGAAGTTATCCAGTCCATTCAGTTTAATGAAAGACTGCTGAAAAAGATTCCTACCTTGAGATGATTCTCATTTCTGGAGCTTATGGGATAGATGGAAGTTTGAAATTCGATCTTACCCTTAGTAATGGATAGTGACCACCTTCTCTAATCCTGATATCATGGTGAAGTTAGGGCTAATTTAGCGGCCTCCCTTTTATACTCAACTCCCTTCCATTATCTACATACCCAATAGCTTCTCGTTTCTCTGGTCAAGCCTCGTACTTTGTCCTCGCCCTGCCCTTTATCTTAAAGGAAAATGAAAAGCTCGTCAAAGGGAGTCAAAATGGAGTCCTGAAGAAAGGTGAATACTGAATAATTGATTTGCATAAGTAGTCCTCTTTGTTCCAAAACAGGAAGTGCTGGGTCTTTTCTCCCGTCTTTTTCTAGCAGATATTAATATTATGCTTTTTCAGAACTTTTAAGGTAGAAACTGTTTTGTATGTTTATTAGTACCGTATCAAGTAATTTATAACTAGATTCACTAACGATGAGCCTCATGTGCAGTGGGTCAACTATCCAAAACAGACAAATGTTTAACATCATTTGCGAACTTCCAGAGACAGTTGCTAGAACTTTAGTACCAAGGATGCGAGTTGTAAAAGGAAGTGGAAAAGCCATCAACTATTTGACTCCACCAAGGATCTTAATTGCCTTAGTAACTGCATGGTTGAGGCGAGGCCGATGGTTTGATAATCAGGTAATTTCACTATGCATGAAGCACTTTCTGAGCTACTGTACTTTAGAACTTATGGCTTCCTCTGTTAGTGTGATAAACTTTAGCCCGTGGATTAGTGTGTCATGGAAAATGGCATGAGATTGTAAAAAGCAAGTACTAGGAAATTTAGTGTCTTTGTTAAGCTGCCTGGCAATATGAAGTAATTGGATCATCTTACTTGACATTCATATGTCATATTTCGTTCAGTCTTCACCTGTGTTCAAGCAGTAATATCCTAATTGATGAGTTTCAAAACTTTTTCTTCTGTCCAATTGTCAAGCTGTTTAAGTTCGTTTCTGACTAATAGTTGATAATGCATCTTCAGGGAAGAGCGCTCTATGCTGCAGAGGCAGATAGACTCCGTAACTGGGCAGAAAGCCGAACACGTTTTTCGTTTACAGATGCCATGGAGATGTACACTGAGAATACTTGGATTTCTGTGTTCTCACTCTCTGTAGTTTGTGCATTTATCATTTTATCAAGCACAGGTAGCACATAGACTGGACATAAATGCTAACTTCTATTCTTTAACATGTTTGGAAAGATAGGAAAACCCCTGAAGTATGA
This sequence comes from Petunia x hybrida, assembly GCA_037355625.1. NCBI lineage: Eukaryota > Viridiplantae > Streptophyta > Magnoliopsida > Solanales > Solanaceae > Petunia > Petunia x hybrida. The sequence goes on from JBBBVM010000081.1 coordinate 3,780,537, forward strand.
CGCAGCTAACTCATGTCACTCCAGTTCCTAAATTGATCAACATAAGGAAATGTTCGATTCGGATGGATGAATGACTGTTACTGCTGCATCCGTTGTGTGTTTCTAAGAATCAGTTATGCAATGGTCATGATCGTGTCAGCGAATGATATTGGATGTATAGGAATTTGGCTTTAGACTTTTAAGTGTAAAAATGAAGTATTAGATATTCTTTTGCAAACATCAATGTAGTAGTTCTTATTCAAATATTTTAAACACGGGATTTCTTGAAACTAGGCATCGCTCATTTCTCTCGGCTCCGTATAAGTGGTTTGTCTTAACAAAGACTTGCATAGCTTGATTTTTTATCAACATATAACTCAATATGGTACTTGGAACATTTGGAGTAGAAAGTGATCATGATTCTGTAATGGAATTTTTACACTATATACTCATGAAATTCAAATTATTTACAAATTACCATTAAAAATTACACAACTCATCAAATTAAAGGTATTTATCCAACCTATCCATTTATTACTATACACTTGTTATACTTTATAGGTGTATACCTTTAAAGTATACTGTATAAATAATAGTATACAAGTCTAGATGGGTAAGACATGTAAATAGTTTATGAGTAGGACTGGCAAATACGAAACTTATAATTAAAGATAAGTAAATATTTTAATTTTAATGGATATTTTTGTAAATCTTGTGCACTTGGGATAACAGTGTAACACCAAATGGTCCTAAACGTGATGGTTCAGTTCAGCTATGTCCAAAGGCTTTTCAACTCAACTCTATCACTTCTTTATATATGGGTTTCTTCGAGGGTATTAATCAATTCAACTGGAAAAGCATATTAATTACTCACTCCGTCCCAAAATGAGTGTCTATTTTTCTTTTTTTGTTTGTTCTAAAATGAGTGCATATTTTCTTTTATAGCAACTCTTTAAATTTAAGATTTGTTTTGGACTACAAGATTTAAAGACTATAACCCACATTATACACACTTTTCATTTTAAACTACATAATTTAAAAGTCTATTTTTACTCTGTGCCTAGTCAAACTCGACACTCATTTTGGGACGGAGGGGTAGACTTCAAAACTGCTACAGTCTCCTGATCAACTCAATTTTTAAGGGGCCCGACTGTGTCTTGAGGTGCATCGCTTAATCTTGGCTGCACTTGCATTAACCATTACGTTTAGAGATGATTCTTTTATACAGAGTTTAGTAGACAATGGGGTTTAATTGCAGAATTATGCAATCCGTGAAGAAATACACAACATTCTTCTCCAAATTTTGCAATTGGGGCATCACTCTTCCATAATGTGGCAACAGTACTTGTGGGTTGAAGTTATTTTGCGCGTTTATCTGTGCCTTGGACCAAAGTCGTGAAGGACTCGTTGAGGGGTGCAATGTCTGTAAGAATCGAGAAATGCTGCCTCTTTGGTGACCCAACGTTATACCACTAATTATTGACAAAGAACAAGAATTTGTTAATTGCAAGTTGCTATAGCATCATCTCATGTGACATTTCACTTTATAAGTGGTCCCACCCCTACCAAAAGTAAGAAAAAGGGACCTTTTCCAGATGACCATACTATTTTCCTTATTAGTTCGTTCATAAAAGAACGATACAATTTTAAATTTGAAAATATTTTTGAATTGAAACTACTACTTTACCCTTACTAAAATATTTTATAGCCATATATTTATGTATGACTTATTTTGGACTACAAGTTACAAACAGGGGCGGATCCAGAATTCGAACCTTGCGGGTGCCACTCGCGATATCAACCCTTCGCCATAAATAAAAAAGGAAGGTGGGTCGGGTCATGTCGGTCAGTTTTTGGTTACTTTGAATATGTTAATTAAACCACTTTTAATTAATAATATATAATGAAAGACATCTCAAATTACCATATAAGAGTATTCAATGACCGTCCTAATTAGAAAATTTGCTTAAAAGTAGCTCAGTTACTATTTATTTTTTGATTGACTAAATTAATTTACTTTCAATAATTTGGTATTAGTTATTTCATCTTAATTGTCAAATTTATAGAAATATTTTACCTAACAAAAACTTTAATTTTTCAATCTATAAGAATTTATTCAAAAGATCTATTAATCAAGCTACTTAATTATTTCAAAAGCCAAAAAGAATCTTGTTCAAATTATTCTCTTTATTGAAAAAAGAATAACTATATGTTAATTAAATCAATTCAAGTTATTTACCAAAAAAAATGATAAAAAAGATAAAGCGTAATAGTAGAAATAAATTAAAAAAAAACAAAAAGGAGAAGAAAATAAGAAAGGAGGAAGAGATTTAAGTTAAGTTATAAAAGGGAAAAGTGGAAAAGGGCAAAACAGATACCCTATTGCCTAGGCTTGGGACTAGTATAAAAGTGGATGGTCTAATTGGGAAAAGTGAAAATCATTAAGGGCGAGCAAGACTCGAACCTGAGTCTAATGGGAGAAAGCAGGACTAATTTACCATTGGCACCAGGGCAAGGGTTTGTTCTTTGGGTGCCAATTGCTTTATTTGTATCAATTCCCAATAACTATACATATATATACAAAGCTTCGGCCGAAGCTAGCGGGTGCCGTGGCACCCCATACCTGGGCTATAGATCCGCCCCTGGTTACAAAAGTCTTACCACATTTCTTAAACTTCACTCCAAGTCAAATGACAACTATTTTAGAACGGAGGGGTATCTTTTTTGTTTTCCTTAGTTTTCTAGAAGTGGGTTACACTTTTCTCAGGCTACTTTCGCACGCCGATACAAATGCAGAATGAAAGACAAAGATATGCCAAAAGGATTCACGAGAAAAATTTTGGTGCGGAAAGGGCACGAGGGCTGCCGGCTGAGTTAGTTTCAGCAGTTTACCTGCTTTTACTTATGACATAATAACAAAAAAACAAAAGGAATTTGAAGTGGTAACAAAGCTGTATGTCAATCTCTGGTCCTGCATCTTACCAACTTGCGACATTTGGGTAATGGACCTTAATTTTTGGAAAAATGGTCCTACAAGTAACAAAATAAATTAGGATTACCAGATAATTGAAAACAGATGACTTCTTTCTTGATGAAACAAGTACGCTGCCAGGCGCCAGCTGCACTCGAGACCAAATCTACATGCACTTTCAAACTTCTCCATAATGGCCGTATTTGTCCAGATATTTGCTATAGTGATTAGCTATTATACACCTATAATGACATTTGATATTAGGTCTTACTTAGCTGTTATATAAAAATATCATGCAGAAAGGTTTTTTTTTTTTTTTCAACTCTTATGTTTGTCTTGAGAAATTCAAATAATCAATAAGTACAAATTATTAATTAGAACCTCTTAATTTAAGAAGACTAGAATCCCGAACCTCTTAGACCTAAACTTCAAATCGTGGTTCCGCCGTGTCTACCTAAAGCTGTAGTTACTTTAAATTTTAGTAAATGATTAACAAAAGACGTGACAATAACAGTAAAATCAATCAAAATTAGCACAATTATAATTAAAGCCAAGATCAATTAATATTTGAGTAAGACTGTTATAGAGATATAATTTTACAAAAAGCATACCTCCATAATTGATTGTTGTTAGTTGTTCAATAGAGAGGAATATAACATGAAAAATTGATTTCAAAAGAAAATTTTGGTTGTTATAGTAAAAGGCCGTGTGACTGCACAAGAATTCCGATTCTAGTCCTTCGCCTAAGAGAAGTCTAATTCCAACTGTGATCTTTCTATTTCCCTTCTGAAAATATGGACCTTCACAATTCATGAGTGTTTGTTGACCATGCATGCAGGCCATCACCATTTTAATCACATTCGCAAATAAATGCTGACTACTGGTCGGCATTTTCGCATTTAACATGTTTATTCAATTCGTATTTGCTTCCTGAAAAGCAGTAATTAATGTCCTTGTCCTAGGCCTGGGTATAGAGCTGAGTTGGTTCGGAGCTCGGCTTGAATGTCTTTTAGTTCGGCTCGGCTCATTTTGAAAAGAGGCTCGATTCGGCTCGGGCTCGTTTAAAATTTGGCTCGGCTCGAATAAGTTCGGTCAAAGCTCGGTTCAACTCGGTTAGCTTGATTACTAAAAAAAATTATAGCTTTATATTATATTTAAGGTTTTAATGCAATAATTACACTACTAGAAATATATTGTATTCCGAGGGACTGTTTGGAGAGGGAATTCCTTCTCCAATTTTTGGAGAAGGAATTACCTCGCCAAACAGCTACTTTCCCTCTCCCAAAAAAAAAAAAAAAAAAAAAAAACTTTTAAGATCGGCTTGGGAATTCTCTCATCAGATAATAAAATTTTAAATTTTCCCTCCTACACTGCTTGGGAATTCCCTCGCCAAAAAAAAAAATTATTGGCTTGGGAATTCCCTCGCCAAGGAGAAAGAGAAAATTCTCTTTCCTGATTAGCTTGGGAATTCCCTCGCCAATAAAAATATTTACGCGTGTCAGAATTCATGGCTAGGGACTTCCCTCTCCGTCTTATAAATAAAAAAATATACATCTTCCACATAACAAACACATTCTTCACAGAACCCTTCTCCCCCAAACGAAATCCCCTACTCCCCATCGCTGCTCCTCTGCCTCTGCCTCGTCCATCTCCCCGGCGATTCCAATTTTTTTTCTCGTTCAACCCATTGCAAAACACATTCTTCACAGAACACTTCTCCCCCAAACGAAATCCCCTTCTCCCCATCACTGCTCCTCTGCCTCCGCCTCGTCCATCTCCCCGGCGATTCCAATTTTTTTTCTCGTTCAACCCATTGCAAGCCCGTTCCCATTAAGGTAAATATTTCTATTATACTTTTCTTATACGTTATGATTTTTATTGTTATGGAACCCTCAAATGAATTAGTTTTAATATAAATTCGTGAAATTTTTTTGTGGATGAATGCTTGGGAATTGTTATCCTAATTGTGATTTGAGAAAGAAATATAATTAGGAAATTATTGTAATTGTAAAATAAATTGGAATTAGTTGTTTAGCCTTAGTTAAAGAAATTTAGAAATGCTTGTTTTGCCTTAGTTTAGCCTTAGAAAATAATTTGGAAATATATACTCTTAGAAAATTATTGAATAATTTTTAATATTATTATCCCTCAAATTTGAATGATATGGAAATAGTTGTAATTGAAAAATTCGATTGTGCATAATAGTGGTTGATTAGTGAACGAGGAAAGATTTAATTAGCAAAATTAATAAAATTAAAAAACAACTAGTGTAAAAGTGATATACTTTATTGGCTTATTCTAAATATATTTATTTATAACCTTTGTGTAGATGGAATCCGGTGAAAATCGTAGTTGGATGTATAATAGATTTTATAAAAATATGGGTTTGCGGAACTCATTCATAGATGGGGTTGAGCGCTTTATTTCTAAAGCTAAATTGCTCCCGGAATATATGAGAGATGATAAAATCAAATGTCCTTATTTGAAATGCAAGTGTAGCAACGTGCAACGAATAGATGTCGTTGTTCTACATCTTTATAAAAAAAAAGATTTATGCCCAATTATTTCGTGTGGACTGCACATGGAGAGTCTAACCCTAGTGTCGATGAGGTCAACAACCAAAATGAATATGTAGGGGTTAGCGGTGCATATGTTGGGTATAACTATCCTATGCATGATATGATAAATGATGCATGTGGGATGTACCAAGGGGAACCATCTCAACCTACTTGTGAGGAGTTACCAAATAACGAGGCAAAGTTTTTTTATGAGCAGTTGGAAGAAGCTAGTCGACCATTTTACGAGGGGCGGCCCATTCTAAGTTGTCCGTTGCAGTTAGGTTGCTTAGTATAAAATCAGATTATAATATATCTCAAGGAGGCATGGATGAGTGTATGGGCCTAAATCAGTTTAGGATTACAAATCGAATTTGGATTCGAATATAAGCAATTCTTCGTATCAAAATTGAATAAACACACGAAAAAGATGTAAAATGCGAAGAAATAACTGTATTTTAATATATGATTGTGAGTACAAATTTGGGCAGAGTTTCAGTATCAATTTCTGGATGCTCATAATACAAAATGAACTACTACTATTTATAGGCCTAAGAGCCTTGCCCATGTTCTCCACCACCAGCTAGTGCATCATCCCACGATCTTGACATTAAATGGAGAAGTTAGTGGGGTAAAGTAGTGGGCTGCAAAGCCGGTGGAACCGAGGTGGTCACCGAAGCTTGGTCACAAGGCTTCGGTGATACGACCTTACTGTTCGGATATGAGGACGGGTCACCGAAGCTCAGCGTTCAACTCGCCTTCGGTAGCGGCGTCAGAACTTGACTTTGGTGACTTAGTCGCGGGTTTAACCATCTCTCTTCGGAGCGTCGGTTCGCTTTCTCTTCGGTCCATCATTCCGAGGTGCTGACCGAGCACGTCAATTTTTATCCAATACAATGAGATTATTGGACTGTTGAATAAAAAGGAAAAGGAACGTGAAGAGATAGAGAAAATGCTAGCTGAACAAGATCTTGAACGCCAAGCTGGCCTTGAAAAGATGGCAAAATTGGAGTCATTGATGGCGAACTATATTATGGGAAGGAGAAATGAAAATGATCCTCGGTAGTTTGTTGTCTTCTTTCGAATTAAACTTGAAAGTGAGACGCGTTTAGGATTGTTTATAAGTACTTTAGCGTTTTATTTGTGTGTGTTAGTTGGTATAAAATATATGCGTACACTTGATTAATTGTCCGGATTAGACATGTTGTGATATTTAGAATGTTTTGGTGTTTTGCTGATTTGAATGCACAGGTATATATACATATATGCTGCTGTTGCTGTACTGCTTTGTATTGTTACTGATTTTTGTGTTTCAGGTACACTATATTTGGATAGGAAATTCCCTGGCCATTTGCCTCATTAAAAATATTTTTAATGCAATTGGAGAGGGAATTCCCTAGCAAAGTGAAATAAAAATATGTAATTTATATATAAAAATATTTGGATATTGAATTCCCTCTCCAATTCCCTAGCCAATACTGCGCAATCAAATATATTTCACACTTGGAGAGGGAATTCTCTCGCCAAGTTGAAGAAATTTTTTTTCTCTCTCCTCCATTTGGCGAGGGAAATCCTTAGCTGTATTTTATCTGACACAATAACAAAATTGGACCTACACAACAGCTTGAGAAGGAATTCCCTCGACAAAAATATTTTGCTACGAGCCGAATTCCCTCGAGGGACCACTTGCTAGGGAATTTCCTCTCCATCACGCGTTTGGAGAGGAAAGTCCCTCACCACTCTCCCTCGTTAAACGACTGATTTCTAGTAGTGTTAACAATTGATAAACTAGTACTTCTATCCTTATTTATGATTATGATCAAAAGAAAAAATTTAAAAATATTATTTTCTATATTATTAAGTATGGGAACACAAAATAATAAAGTCGGTTCAAGCTCGGCTCGAGCTCGGTCAAACTCTAGCAAAGCTCAGTCGGGCTCAGTTCCGTATGCTATAAAGTTCGGTTAAGCTCGACTCGATTGCATAGTAAGCTCTATCGGGCTCGGTTCGAACTCGGCTCGCTCGCTTGTTGCCCAAGCCTACCTGATCCTATAGTCGTTTTTGCTTAAATAATTTACCTAATTGACTTTTGATAGAAATAATTTGCAGACCAGGCATCGCCATCATGTTAGATTGTTAGTTGACCTTTTAGGTCATGTTATGGCTGATTTTATTATAGTGCAAAAAAGAAAAAAATGCGGACAAAAGTCTCAAAACAATTAACAAGCATTCTGTTCCATGATACATAAGCGAGTCTCTATTTGATTTTGGATTCTGACAGCTCCGTATGCTCGTCGGTTCTCCCAAAAATAAAATGCATACATAATATAATAAAATAAAGCACCGATGCATACTCTCTCTTCTCAGTTTGTTCCCTTCCCTTCATTGTCACAACAATAATTAAGCACGAGTCAAAGTTTTAATTGGTATAATATACAAAAAAAACAACTGCATGACGGTGGCAATGCTAGCGATATGTATATACTTAAATTGTAAATCTATTAAGATTTAAGAAAGGTCCAAACTTGCATACAACGTTGATAGTTGCAGTAAGGGCAACAAATAAAACAAACTACTACTATAATATATATATATTTACATAACTGGATAATGTAATAATAACGAGGCTACAATAACGCTTGCGTTAAATGTTCTAGAAAAAATAGCGAATGTGACACTATATATCTAATTAATTTAGTGCTTAATACTCCTAATTGTTTAAAAATTCTAAAATCACTTTCAAGTGGATTTTACCTTCAATTATTATTATTATTTTTTAATAGGAAAAGCGCGCCAGTGCTAAGATGTATGGTTAGCTGTTGGCATCCAGCTAGTTGTTTGCCTTTAACTTAAGAGTGAAGGCCAAACTTCAAAATAAAAGATACTACACTGTGTAAAAATATATAATTAAATAGGATAAATCCTAGCTACGGAACAATTATTTTATCATTTTATCGCACAATTACTTTGCTGTTGAATTAGTTACGATTAACGTAAATTATCACCCTTATTTCTTCCATTGAAGATCGCAAAAAGGTCTGCCTATACAAGAATCAAATATGAGAATAGAATGTACTTAGTTATTTTACTTGTTAACGAGAAAAGCTGAAAGACAAGCAATGGTGGATATAAGGTTCCTGTGTAGTTGTGACATCGTCGGTGATTGCCAAATTACGAAGGCACAGATCAACCAAATTCGATAGCTTTATTTTATTTTTCTTCAAATGTGTCAAAAGCATTATGGCAGCAAGACTGCAAGAATAGTTTTATAAAGGGAAAGGAGTTAGTGTAAAGTTATGAGTCTTCTTAAGGAATAACTTGTAAGGTCGAATGATAATTGTGTGATAAAAAGCTAATTATGAGTTCTGTTATTGTTAAAATTAATAAATATTTTTTCTTGGTTGACGACCTAAATTATGCACATATGGTTAAAGGTATACTCTTTTTCATTGTTATGCGGTGAATTTTTGTCCAAATTTGATTCTATCATTCAATGTTATAGGTTTTACCATTAATTGAAATTATTAAAGCTTTGTTATTATATATGGAGTTGATCACTCAAATGGTCACTCAATTTTGAGTAATTGGTCATTAAAGTCATATTTCTTTTATTTGTAGCACAAAGGTAATTTACCTTTAGATAATTGGTTCAAAATGCTATTTTTGACTGAAAAATGACATGACATTTTTTTTCTTATTTTTTTAACCTTTTAAATATTAAATTAAATATCCTAAAAAATATAATATTCAACACCCAAACACCAGCCACTTTAATAGGTATACATATAAAAAATAAAGTTTCTTTTTCCTTGTAGAAAATGAACTAAACAATGAATCTCTCTCTATTTTCACGCTTAGCTCTATGAAAAAAATTTCACTCCCCAAATCAGTCTCTTGGAGAAGGAATCAAGTAAAAAAAATCATTGAATCTCAAAGAGATGGACCCATTTCATCCCCACAACTGATGTTTTATAACTTGCATTGCTATGTTATTTTGAAGTGCAATAATTTACTCATGTTAAAATTTATGGACAGTTTCTCGAGGATAATATTTCAGGAACTATCATCTCTGATCTATTTTTTGAAAAAGATTGACAAAGCAAACATTAACTAAGATGAACAAAGCCAACATGAAAAAATTTCATAGCATAACTCTCACATCTCAATATCATTGACAATTTTGTGGATCCAAACAAATAAAAAATCACTATATTTTTCTAAAGTAATAAATGTGAAAAACTATTTATAAGAATCTGCTATGTATGTCAAGATTTTATGAATAGCGAAAGAAATCGTGTTTAGTTCATTTTTTATAAATGAAAAGCTATGACTATTAAAGTGGGTGGGTTTGGGTAAGGTTATGTTTGCGTGTTGGATATTATATTGTTTAGGATGAAAATATTTAATATTTAAAAGGTTAAAAAATAAGAAAAAAATATGTCATGTCATGTTTTAGTCAAATATGATTTTTTAAACCAATTATCTAAAATTAGATGACTTTTAAACGACAAATAAAAAAATATAACTTTAATAATCAATTACTCAAAGTTAGGCGAACTTTTAAGCCATGGACTCTTGACTCTTACAGATGTTTGCAGCAGTCAAAAGCAAACAAATTTTAGGGAACATGTGCATCAACACACCAAACTATTGACAAAACAATCATTTCATCAATTAACCACCAGAAAGATTTGATGTAGTTTAAATTTGCCAGATGTGAGCCTGTTTGGCCAAACTTTTGGGGAGTCATAAGTATTTATTTTTTTCAAAAAATGCTTATTTTAAAATTTTAAAGTGTTTGATTAAGTTTTTAGGAAAAAATAAGGGCTTTTGAGTGGCAGCAGAATTTTTTTTTATTGTAGCAAGAAGCTGAAAAAAGTAGCTTCTTGAAAAAATAAGTGTATTTTTAATCATTTGGGGCAAGAATACCCACTTCAAACTTCCATATTTAATCAAATTAATATTATTATATACCAATTTTCGTAATTTGATAATTTTTTTAAATATAGGTCAAACACAAATTAATAACAAAAATATTTCTCTAAAATTTGATCAAACACAAACTGCTTGTCTCACAAAGCAATAATTTGAAAAGCACTTCTAAAAAAAACTGATTTAGGCAGCTTAGCCAAACATGCTCGTAACCTACGTGATCGTTTAACCACAAAGCGAAATCACAACGATTTAAGAAGCTAATAGTGTAAATGATTTTTATGTTAATAAACTTGTCATGCTGGATAGTTTGCAGGACTTTTCAAGCTACTAATTTCTTTTGTTTCACTGATAGAGTTAAAAAAATTAAAAAATCGTGTACGTTGTTAGTGTCGAGAAGTTAACTCACCAAATACAAAATGCAAACACTGAAGTACAATATCCCTTTATGCATTAATTCGATTGCTTTCACACTGCACGATTTTGGGTTAATTGCTGGGGTAAGAAGGAAGGAAATTCATTGAATGAAGATTGCGTCCGTATAGTAACTATAGAAAAAAATGTAAAACTTCGACATGTTTGAATAATAAATGATTGATTATTCTTACTCGCCAAAAATGCAATTCTAAGGTGACTAATCACTACAAAATGAATTACCCACCTCCATATTTACACCATCACTACATAATTACTAATTACCGATTTCACCTCTGCCGCTGACAAATACTAAAATCACAACAACACCATTAATTTCGCCGCCACCACCACCAATCCCCCCACAAAATATTACCTCTACCAAAATTTTTGTTTGGGCTCAAGGTGTAGTGACACTAATACAATAAGAAGAAAAAAATATTAGTAAAAGAAAGCAAATTGAATTGTAGGAGGAGAAGGGGGGATTGGCAGATTAAACAAGAAGAGAGAAGTGTTAATTGAGGGGGTGGGGGTCTTCATTTTTTTTTTTTTTTTTTGATTGTCTTGAATTTGGGACTCCCACTCGTCAAATTTTTCTTTATTTTTTTAGTTTTTTCCATGTCAGCTTTGAAGGCGTTATAGAGGAAAGAAAAATTCACTTCGGACAAAAATAGGAGAGTAAGGAATCGTCCGCAAAGATTAAGTGTGTAACCGACTTCTGGGAACAACTTCAGGGGAACTTTAGTATTTTTGCCTTAAAAATAAATCAACGAGTACCAAAAATGAAAGTAATCTAAAAAGGAAACGACAAATGGAATGCGCGGGCCAGACGCGGGTCCCACTCGGTGATTCTCCCTCATCTGGACAGGGCCCCACCTTCCATGTGAAAGCGCAAACATACAAACACAGTAGCTTTGAAGACCAGAAAAAGCAATTAATTTGTTATTCTTTCTCATAAGGTAAAATAAAATATACTAGTACTACTATAGTTTAATAATCCAGCTAGTATTAATTACTAGTCCTAATAAATAAAAAGTGTATAATCAAAACGTTTCTTCTTCTTCTTCCTCTCTTTTGTTCCTTTACTACACTATATTCTCTCTTCAAAGTGTTACATAACTTTGTAATTACATTGATTTGTCACATTTTGGTTCTTTATTTATAAACTGGTCGTCGGAAAATGTCAACTCCGACGCCGGGAGCATCTCCTGCTCCTACATCACCACCAGCACCACCTGCTAACACTACTTCTCCGCCACCCACTGCTGCTGCATCTCCACCAGCACCTCCTGTACAAGCACCACCTCCTGCTACCCCTACACCACCCGCCACCACTCCACCACCCACTTCCTCCACTACCCCTCCATCACCTTCCACCACGCCTGCCCCTTCCACTTCCCCGCCAGCCCCACCAACAACCCCATCAACACCAGCACCTTCCGGTTCACCTCCTTCCCCACCTTCCACCACCCCATCTCCGCCGTCTAAGGGGAACTCGCCGCCTGCACCGAGGTCTCCGGCGAGTCCTGGTAAGGGAGGTGGTGGTGGTTCGTCGTCGACACCGAAGTCTTCCTCTCCGCCGTCAGATGATGGGTCCTCGTCGGGGGTATCGACGGGACTAGTGGTGGGGATTGCAATAGGAGGTGTTTTGATATTGTTAGTGTTGAGTTTGTTATTCATATGCTGTAGAAAAAAGAAAAGGAGAAATCATGGACCTGTTGATTACTATCCTCCACCACCACCCCAACAACAAATGGGGTATAAAGGTAACATTTTTTGTTTCTATTTGTTCTGAAGTTGCCATTTTTATTCACTTTCAAGAACTTTCAGATTCTTCGTTAAGGTAGTTTAATGTAGCATAGTACATTGGATCAGTCTTGAGACTGAGCATTTTCCTTCTGAATTCACGGCCAAAATTAAAAAGTTTGATTCTTGAAATTCAAAATTTTATTTTTGTGTCCGTAACGGTCTGCATACATCACACCAAGGTGCCCTCCTCAAACATGCTTCGTGTACCATACTACTTTTTAGTCTTGCGGCTCTTTTGATTCGTCATTATCATATTAATTTAATTATTTTAATTTCCGTAAAATGTGTATAGAGATTCAAAGATTTTTTCTTTTTTACTTTATTTATATTGCAAAGCCAATGCACCCATGTTAGGTGGTGCCAGAGATTCAAGTCTTTAACTTTTCTGCACTAGCAGATAGGACCAGATTATATTATTCATCAAAATTTGGCCCTTTCTTGCTAAAGTTGGCATTTTTTTTACCCCAGTTGGTGGATAGATGATAGATCCATAACAGCCAATACGGGAAGATAATTTAATGAGCTTGTTGACTTTTTACCAAATGTGTCTGTCTCTTTGTTAGAGTAAAAAAATTAAGCACGGTGAATGATGACATATTCTACTACCTTTGATTTTTTTTTTTTTTTTTGACAATACTGAATGAGGAGCAATTTTCAAGTATAATGATAATGTAGTCAAAATACAATGTTCCCACCCATACTCTGCCCACTGGGATTTTTTCTTGTTTTTGGCGGTCTTGGTATGGATTTGACCCTGCCTTGTTCACTATTTGCAAATTGTAAATTTTGTGGCAATGGCTACTTCCAATATAAGTTCCACTAACCTTAAACACAACTCTTGCTGTAGATATAACATTTTTTTTAGTGTGTAAGCGACAAAAGCCTTTGTATGATGGGATTATTGAGAAGCTTCAGATAACTTGTCATTGTTATACTATCAAACATGCTTCGTAGAAAGCTTAATGAATTAAGTAGCATTGTCACATACTCTGTCGTCAGTCCTCAGGTCCCTAAGACCGTTCTATACTCATGACAATTATTAATGTTATTTGCCAGCTGACCCTTATGGTGACCCTGTGCACCATTGGCAACATAGCGCTCCACCACCTGCGGATCATGTTGTTTCGATTCCACCAAAACCAACTCCTCCACCAGCAGGTGCTTCACGGCCTCCACACTCGCCCATACGTGCTCCTTCACCTCAACCTCCTCCACCGCCTCCACCTTACATGAGCAGTAGTGGAGCTTCGTCCACTTATTCTGGGTTTGAAATTCCACTTCCACCACCTTCTCCTAGCCTGGTATTAGGATTCTCAAAGAGCTCATTCACGTATGAGGAATTGGTACGGGCAACTGATGGCTTCTCAAATGCTAACCTTCTTGGATCTGGTGGTTTCGGCTATGTGCATAGAGGGGTCCTTCCTAATGGCAAAGAGGTTGCAGTCAAACAGCTAAAGGCCGGAAGTGGACAGGGTGAGCGTGAATTCCAAGCGGAGGTTGAGATCATTAGCCGAGTACATCACAAACATCTCGTTTCTCTGGTTGGATACTGCATGACTGGGTCTCAGAGACTGCTCGTCTACGAGTTTGTTCCAAATAACACCATGGAATTCCACTTGCATGGTACATTCAGTTTGCTACCTTAACCATCAAAAAATATACACTGCCATTAAATTGCACTCACCTTGAAATTCTTGGTCCAATCTGCTTACAAAGACTCAAATATTCCAGGAAAGGGAAGGCCACCATTGGATTGGTCCATACGACTGAAGATTGCTCTGGGGTCTGCCAAAGGACTGTCCTATCTGCATGAAGACTGTATGTTTTTCTTTTCTGCTGTCTCCTTCTTACAGATATCCAATGTTAAATTATGTTGGAAAATTTTCTTGTCCTTTATTCAAAACAGTCCCCTCTATTAAACTACTACAATTATTTTCTTTTACACAGGTCAACCTAAAATCATTCATCGTGATATCAAGGCAGCAAATATACTTATTGACTTTAACTTTGAGGCTAAGGTAAAGGTCTTATTCGTTATTCATAGTAAGGTTTGGATATTTAGGGAGAATTGAGATTTGCCTCTTTTCTTCTTCAATGGTTGTTTTTCATCTGTTACACACACATGAAACTCTGCCAGTTATGCATGCAGCCTAGAAACAAGAACTTTTAGTTCTTACTACCTCCATTATAAAATATCTGGTTAATTAATTTTGTTAGTGTCAGGCATTAATTTAGTATTTCTAATTACTCGAAGCTACAATAAAAATAGTGAACCGTCAAATTTTTACGTACAAAATGATGAAGGAATAATAAAGAAGGAATGGTCAAGTTAAACAATGTGGGAGTTCCTTCATAAGAGAAACTTGTAATGATGTGCAGAGTATTTTATGTGACAAATATATCTCTCTCCGTTCCCAGGTTGCCGATTTTGGACTTGCGAAGTTAACCTCTGATGTTAATACTCATGTCTCTACAAGAGTGATGGGAACTTTTGGGTAATACTTCAATTCTTTTGTAATTTAGTACATTTCTCAGTTTCTGTTTTCTTGAGGTAAAACTGGTGCTCATGTCCCTACTAGCGTGATGGGTACTTTAGGTGATGCTTCAATTCTTTCTTAATTTAATACTTTTCTCAGTATCTGTTTTCTTGTTGTAAAACTTAGTTGATAATATCCTTGGTTTAGCTTGGTTGCTTCTGTTCACATTAGAATTGTAGTTGCTTTAGTGGACCTAATCTTGTCTTTTTTCTTTCATGTTGATCGTAGGTATTTGGCTCCGGAATATGCTTCTTCAGGAAAACTTACAGAAAAGTCTGATGTATTTTCCTATGGAGTAATGCTTTTAGAGTTGATCACTGGACGTCGGCCTGTTGACTCTAGTGAAACATACATGGATGACAGTTTAGTCGACTGGGTGAGTAGTAACACAAAGTAAACATATTTCCATTGGTTCTGCATTTATGATAGCTGATTTTAGTTACCTGCGGTCTGTTTCAGGCAAGGCCTCAGCTTACACGAGCTCTTGAAGAAGAGAATTTTGATGGCCTAATTGATCGGCGTTTAGGAAATGATTATAACCATAATGAGGTGGGCCGCATGGTTGCTTGTGCTGCTGCTTGTGTGCGTCATTCAGCAAGGCGTCGACCGCGGATGAGTCAGGTGACATAATCTTTTCAAACAAAGTTGTTTTCAGTAGCTGAAACTTTGTGCTTTTTATGAAATATCGAGCAGCACTAACAGATTTTATTGAGTAAATCTTTATGCTCCAAACTCATGGACTGCGAGGAATTTTCACTGTTTAAAACTACCATGCAGGCTTAACATAATACATAGTTGTATGTTGACATTTGGGCCACTGTCCTAGTCCACATGCAGATTGCTAAGCTTGAGTTATTGTTTTGAAAATGAGCAGGTTGTTAGAGCTCTGGAAGGAGATGTGTCATTGTCCGATCTCAATGAAGGGATTAGACCTGGGCACAGCACAGTATATAGTTCACATGGAAGTTCAGATTATGATGCTTCTCAATATAATGAAGACATGAAGAAATTCAGGAAAATGGCACTAGCAAGTCAGGAATACGGCAGCACTGGCCAGTACAGTAATCCAACAAGTGAGTATGGCTTGTCTCCCTCTGGATCAAGTAGTGAAGGCCAACAGACCAGAGAAATGGAAATGGGTAAGACGAAGGACAGTAGAGGTTTCAGTGGATCTAAAGGCTTTTAGTGGGAATTCTTGACGCAAGATTTGCATTTCTGTATAATCTCTTCAGCTGATTCTTATTCTTTAGCGTATGATTGCCTCTACAGTTGCAACAACGTCTTGATTTTACTTGGTTAACGTAGGAATTATTTCTTCAATTTTTGTTTTCTTTCTTTTCTTTAAGTTTGAAGTGTCATCTTCCCCATTGTATTTATAGTGGCTTACACAACAGAGATGAGTTATGCTGTTGATTCTTTAATTCAATGATACTAACGTTTGGTTGTTCATATACTTGGTTCTTCTTTTGGACTTGAATTCTTTCTCCTTGAATCCAGGCTGTCAGCACCTACTGCTGACTTTTGCGTAGTGTAAGCATTACTTTCAAAGTGATATTTCCGGCACGAATTCAAATTAGCTAGACTCAAAACATCCTTCGACAATAAAAAGGCAAAAAAGTCAGCAGTAGGTGCTGACAGCCAATCTTTTGGCACATGTAAGAAAGCATGGAACCATGTGACAAAGAACTTGGCGTTATTACGAGGCTAAGCTCACGCCGGCATGTCAAATGATTGTTGCAGCGAGACCACATGGCTTATCTGCAAACCTTTTGTAGCTTTCTTTGTTTTGTTGGTAGATATGCATAAATCTGAAGGGGTTGTAATATTCCACTCCAACCTCATCCAATCCATTGAATATGTACCTAACTGGCTGGATTTGGATATATGCTATAAGGTTGGATGCCATAACTTCTTTATTTTATTGCTTTTGCAATTTTGATAAAGTAAGAACTACACTACAATTTTTAAAGTACATTGAGATAAATTGTCTTTACAACAATCTTTGTTTCTGGACTTGCGGAAACTAGATGGTTATGAAAAAGTGCAATAATTCTAAAACGTCGAGTTCAGGTGAAACATTTCATTAAGTTTAAACACGGAATCACAGTGGAACAAAGTTTAATCAGAGACAGGTTCATCCAAAAATGGTGGAAAAAACTTCAGCTGCCATGAAAAGGATTGAAATTTATAACATTAGGCTGATTTCTGATTGCCCAGTCTTGAGAGTCATCAAAATTCGGTTTGACACGAAATACCCACTTGCACCTAATTACAATGGCACACAACAAACCAGGAAGCACGGTGCAAGTGTCATTTGCAGAAAATGAACATAGAAAATAAAGGGTTGTCAGGGGATAGTGGATAGATACACACCAGTTGGTTTCATAATAATTATTCTCTTCTTAGAGCACCTCTGTTAAACATAAGCTCACTCCATCAGCTCTATATATTGTGTTTTATTTCTCTAAATTAGCTTGCATCTTTAAGCTGTCCAATTTTAATCTCCATTGGTTGCCATGCCACATAGGTAGACTCTAGATTTTAAGGAATTAGGACCTTCTTTAATTCATAACTCAAGTGCTTGAATTGAAAATTTGAGTGATTTGGTCATTAAGAATTTACTTGTCATCAGTTCATTTTTCTAATTAATTTGGTTTTGCTATGCCAGACATGTCCTCCTAACCCTGAGAATAGTCCATTAGTTGTTTTAGGGTACAAGAATACAAGATGATACAACTGATGGTGGCAAACTGGCAATAGTCAAATGGTACATTTCCTTTTCTATGATGAATCAAGTAAAAAGAATGGCACTAGTGCAGTAATCTTTTCATCTGTTACTGATTTTCTTGTATATTATATGCTCTGAAGCCTAATAAATACTGAAGTATCAGATTTTAGAGAAGAATGCAAAGGCCTGGTCCTCAAAAGGAACCATTCGTTCATTTACCACTTCAACTAGAGATGGCTTTAATAGTAGTTTTTCCAAGCACTGCTTGAATACATAAATGCTCTCACCTCTGAAAGTTACTATCAGTTCAGCTGATTTTAGAAGTCATAAAAATCATGACCAGGTTGCTAATCCTTAACCGATAGAGAAAGAACTGAAAGTTCATAGACATAATGTGGTAATAAAATTCTTGGAGTTAATAAAGTTGCCACTTGAACCCATCAAAACTGAATGAGGAGAAAATATGCAACTCGAGAAGACCATCATTGTACTCGGGCTTCTGGTTTCTTTAGGAGGGAAAATGTAGCGAACTTTTGCTTCCATGCTGCGTCCTTCTGCTGTTCGTACCACGACAAGAAAGCACTATCCAGCAAGCAAAACACATTGACATAAAGAAGTTGGTACCTAACAGGAAGATATCTGAAATTTGCTGCTTGAACCATCGACCATACTCCACTCTCTAGAAGCAAGGCCGGAAAGAAATCCTTCTTTATACTCTCTTTAACTTGGCTAGCACTTTTGCCACTTGAAAACCCCATGTATGTGAAGAACGTAAGCAAATGAAGAGGCCCGAATAAAAGAACATCCATTGCAACTTTAGTAGCAATAAACCGTGCTGATTTTGCCTGTAGTTGAAGTTTGAGTTTAATAAATTGGTCCAAGCCTTCATACCTGCAACAAAAAGTTGTATCAATACCTGCATCTCTAAACTTTGAAAATATAAGGCTAATCTACTGCCAATGTTCACATGAATGCATGATACGAATGTACAAAAGCCCATAAATGTTTTGATACACTTGAATAACTCGAGTTTTTTTCAACATAAAGCATATTGAGGGTGCGGGCGGTGGGGAAGATTGATAAAGTGGAAGCTAACAGGTACAGAAAGGCAGCCTGAAGGACAATTTTTCATGACAAACAAAGATATACTCTAACAATTTTTTAGCCAAGGTGCAAGTCTTGAAAGAAGTACCATGAAAAGGCATTTCGTCATCAACAGGAAGCAAATGAATGAAAAGGAATCAGAAGCGGAGACATATACTTACCAAAAATGGCCAAAAGGGCCAACAAACCCAACACCAAACATACTTGTGATAGCAACTCGCTTCCAGTCAATTATAAGTTCTTCCTTACCACCCTGAAACATTTCAAAGAGGTGTTGGATAAGACGAGATATCTAAGGCAACATCAGCAGATCATAATATCCCCACTCCCAAAACATGCACACGCACATCTGCGGACAACTAGACATTGAAAAGATAAAGCAAAACCTCACTGCACCTACAAATTCAAAGTTATTCTTATGATTCATTTACAAAGTTAAAACTTGAAATTCGACATGCCTTGAAAATCTAAGAAGCATTCTGAGGCCTACATTATGCCATGACTATTACTTTACTATAATGCTTCTTATAATGATTGCTCTTCTGAAACCCCTAAGGATTAGTAATAGACTTTCAGCGCTGGAGCTGAAGTAAGAGTTGCTTTGCCCAAAGCCTTCCTCCCAACTTAACTAGAAATACCAACTCTAAATAGCATCTAACTCAGCAATCTAATGGAACTGTATTGGTGACCATGGAAGGCAAATTCAGGATTAGAAAGTCATTATTTAGATGTTGGCAAGGTCCATGAAAAGAGATTCATGAAGTTCATAGGCGCTAAGCTGATTGCTGTTGAATTCCTAATATGTTAAGCTACTCAAAGTGCAAAGGGTAAAAGGAGACAGAGTAGCTCACCAATAACAGAATAAACAAGACACACATTCAAATAATAGATGTCTCAATTCTCTGAAACTTCTACAGAAAGGATCTGCAGATTACCAATGCAGGTAGCATGGGACAGTGTCGTGGCGGAGCCACCTTGGTGGAATGTTGGTCAGGCGAACACCCTTCGCCAAAAAATTATACCGTATAGATAGGCTAAAATTTATTATTTATAACTAAATATGAACACCCTTGACACAACTGATGGCGCTAGCCCAGTGGCACAAGGTGTTCAAAATTACCTGAACAGCCCAGGATCAGGTCCTAGCTTATACATTTTGGTAGGACTTGAACATGGGTGGAAAATTAATTCTTGAAAGACCCTTTTTTTCTGAAGTTTTCACATGTCGATAAGAAACTTTGAACAAATAATCCACATACATTCCAATCCAAAGACATGACATAAATGAAACTCAAGAAACAGTTTTCATTACCTAATTAAGCTCATAGACATACTTATAGGAGAAAGGAAGCTAAATGCTAGTAATAATTCAACTGTTTGTGTAGATTACTCACAGTCGCAGAGATAGCTAGTCGTTTCTTGGAAGTGGAGTAGTGAGTAATGGATTGGGCAACAACATCACCAAAACCCCACAAGAAGCCAGAGGTAATGACTTGAGTCTTAAGTGGATGAACAGCTAAGCAGTTCTGGTACCATTTCCACGGCCTTAACATCTTTACTTGCAAATATCTAACTTTTCTTCTCCCTCAACCTGGTGATGTACTGGTTGAGATCAGAATACCCACGTTAAATTCAGCACTAATTAATACTTCGTTCCATTTTATGTGTCATAGTTTGACCCGGCACAAAATTTAAGAAATAAAGGAAGACTTTTGAAACTTGTGGTGTAAAATAAGTCAAAGATGTTTGTGTGGTTGTAAATCATTTCAGTAATGGCGAAACTGTAATTTTGAAGTTAAATTATAACCAAATTAGAATGCTGTCATTCTTTTTGGAACAAACGAATAAGGAAATGCTGCCACATAAATTGGAATGGAGAGAGTAGTACATTGTTTGGTTGATCACTTGGATATTTGCATAAAACCTTGCATAAGTACTACATTGCTTCATACTAATACATACTTGAGATACAAGGTGGAATAATAATACGGGTATTAGCAATACCTGCATGAAAATTCTAAAATAACAAAACTAACCCTCATTAGGGTAGGATTATTTTTCTATAATTTGTTTTAACAATAAACAAGTATTTAAATTATACGTTGTATATTAATTTGTGATATATCACTGATTCAACAACAAATAATTAATGTATTACAATCTTTACTTTATTTAATCTCTACATAACTAATATTCGCATAATTAATATTTGTATAACTAATCCCTCTATAATTAATACACGCATTGTTAATACCCGCTTAACTTGTTTTCGAACCAAACGACATGAGTCTTATGAATGCGGATACAATATGATGAGTACTCCACGACGAATGGATAGTTAAAGTGTCCCAAAAAGTTTAGCCATTTTTCATGATAATATAAAAAATATTTTTCTACGATCCACAAGTTTCCTACAAAATTCTAAACAATCACACCTCTTGGGTGCTGCCTTTCCTGGACTCTACGTGAATGAGGATACTTTATGCGTCGTGCTACATTTTTGATGTTATAAAGTGTGTTTGTTCAAGGTAAGACTGTTCAATTAGTAAAGGAAAGATAGAAAAGAGTTAGCTACATTTTAGTTCTATTTTATTGAATTCTCTTTATTTAGATTAAAATAGTTTTGCATATGAGCGAAAAACAGTCAGCATCAGAGCAAGTTGCATATATATCTTGCATGAACACGAGATGCTTTGTGCATCTAAAAACTCTAACAGAGATTTCCTAATATATTGTCAATTGAAAATACAAGCAGTGTAACTCAGTATATTTTTTGTATAGTTTTATATTAAGATTTAATTTTCAGAATATAGTTAATGTTATGTTTAATTTGAGATTGAAAATTCGTCAAGTTTACCTCAAAGAAAGAAATTGGACTAAAATTTTGAATATGGTTCCCAAATTTTAAGGTGATGTAGAAGTGAGAGAAGAATTAGCGAAGTCTCGTATTCTAACTTTAGTTCCAACTTCCAAGTGTGTAAAAGATGGCCTGAGAAAAAAGAAAATAAAAGGAAACAGAAGAAACTAAAAGTTAAATGACGTGGAGAAATATAGAGCCACAAATATTGAAGTTTGTAAAATTAACTGTCCATTTAACTACCAGCCTCAAGATTCAATTTGAAGAAGAAATCTGAAGCCTTTGTTTGTGATTTCTGATAAAATTTGTGGATAAGATGACACCAACAAATGCCACTACCCAACAATCATCTCATGTCTTACATGGACATTCTAACTCTGCAACCATGCAACTCTTTTTCTCTTCCAACACTCAACAGGTACCACCCCCCCCCCCCAAACATCCCCTAGAGGACCTTTTACTAAAGTTTTTGCTTTTTTTTTTTCTGCTAGTGAATTAGCTTAATCTGTATAATGGTAATTGTTTGCTCTTTTATGATCTTGTTTTCTTGGCTTCACTGCTTATAATTAAGGCTTTCTTGTGGTTGTTTTGAGTTGTTGACTGAAATGTTTAGATTTTTAAGCACTTTAACTCAGTAGTAACAATAACATAAGTGAATGAAAGAACTAGAAGTTTATAACCATTTAGAATTCTGACCATGAGAATGGAATTTTCAGTTATGCTGTTAAACTCATGATCATTGTGCTCTCTTTAGTTTCTGAGTTCATGGGAACTTCAGCCAAGTGGTTCATAGAGTACTCAAGTTCTTGGATTTGTTTAATCATTTGCTAGTTGATGTTTATTTATTTTTTCTCTTATATGATCCTTGAGTTAGTGTTCTCTCCTCATACATTACCATAAAGCAATTGACACTACATGTTGACACCCCGGAAAAGTGGGGAGAGGACATGGCGTTTTCCATTTTTGGGTTCTTAGCGTCTCACAGTTGATTTACTGCATCTCTTGATGCCTTTTATGAAAACTTTTACTTCATCCACAAAAAAAAAAAGGGAATAAGTATACATTGATTTATTAATTACAACTAGGCCTCAGTCCCAAACAAGTTGGGGTAATTGTTGATTATAAGCACACATCAATTTGTTGCTGACATTAAATGCACAGACATCAGCTTGACAACCCCTTGAGTGGTTGTCCGAAGTCCTTACACTTCTATTTGTGACAAGCATTTAAAGTTCAGGAGTGCAATCTCTCTTGTGAACCCTTTTTTTTGGCCTCTATGTTGTTACTTTCTGCTAAGTCTGGTATTAACTCCTAATTATCCATCAAGTAATGCAGATATATATGTAATGGTAGCTATTGAATGACCAAAAAGTTAAAGTCTTGGACTGAATATTACTGTGCAAATTCCTTAAAGAGTCTGGGATTAACAAAGTGCTTCAGTGTCTAGCATGAGTAGTACATAGATGTAAAACGCGTGTTAGGTGGAGACACGAGATATTTGGCCACGTAATTTTTCATTGAAGCACTAAGGACTAGTATGACCTTAATTACTTTGCACCACCTCTGTGTGCTTAGGTGCAAGCATTAGTTAGGGTAGCTGCCCTTCTTGAAGGCTTCCCAATGACTGCTTTTTAAACTTGATTTGTCCTAACTTAGCCAAGTGACATGTTTGAATACTGAAAATATAATGTGGCGCACCTTATAAACTGGAAACCTTTAACTTCTTGAGACCCTAAAATCCAATGTCGTATATACTCTTCACTTCCCCCCTTCCCCCTCAAATCCCTGTCTTTTGATAGTTATGGTGTAGAAATGTCCTTGTTAGAAAAGCTAGGACTCATAAACTTCACCCAGCTCATACCCTTACTTTGTCCAAGAATCTCTGCTATGCATTCAATACTAACTCAATAAGTCTCCATTATGTAGGAAAGATGTCCTTGAGGCAGCAGTAAACTTCTGCGGGATAGATAAATAGAAGCAATTATTATTGATATCATCATTTGAAGCAGGCTACTGTCAATTTGTAAGAATTGGAGAAGCAGAGTATGGGGGAATTTGGAAAAGAGGTAGTAAAGCCTATCATTTTTGAGACAAAAAACAAAGGAACGAGTTCGAGCAAGTCAAAGATTTCTGCATCTTCCACTATGGTATTGGCATGCAACTACATGGACTTTAATGACATCTTGGTTATGCTTCCAGCTTATTTCTTCTATATAGTTTTAAGCTCACTGTTCAATGACCAGTGATTTATAACTTCTGCAGGAGTCTCATCTACATGAAAACCAAGCTCATCTTATTTCAGCTATGGCGAATTCTCCACGTCAATCTCGCTGCACTGCCTGCTCGGAAAACTCTAGTTGCCAAATTGTTCGTTCAAGAACAAAGCTGATGAATATTTTGATTGAGCGAAAAAAACCACAAGAGGTCCACTCAATTTTCAAAGGTCTTGCAGAAGAAGGACATCGGCCAAGTCTTGTGACATATACAACAGTTTTGGCTGCCTTGACACTCCAGAAACGTTTCAAGTCCATTCCGTTACTTCTTTCTAAATTGGAGCAAAATGGACTGAAACCTGATGCCATATTCTTCAATGCCATGATCAATGCTTTTTCTGAATCTGGAAATGTTAAGGAGGCAATGAAAGTGTTCCAGAAAATGAGGGAGAAAGGATGTAAGCCCACAGCCAGCACTTTTAATACATTGATTAAAGGGTTTGGCATCATTGGTAAGCCTGAAGAATCTCTGAAGGTGTTGGAAATCATGTCTCTTGAAGAAAATGTAAAACCTAATGACAGAACATATAATATTCTGGTTAGAGCTTGGTGTAACAAGAACCAAATTGCAGAAGCTTGGAATGTGGTTCACAGAATGGTTGCAGCTGGTGTAAAACCTGATGTTGTCACTTACAATACTATAGCAACGGCTTATGCTCGTAACAAGGAAACCAATAGAGCTGAAGCAATGATTTTTCAAATGCAAAATGCCAAAGTGGCACCAAATCATCGAACATGTGGTATTATAGTGGATGGGTACTGTAAGGAGGGCAATATGACAGAAGCATTGAGGTTTGTTTACAGGATGAAGGATATTGGGGTACATCCTAATCTAGTAATATTCAATTCTCTTATCAAAGGATTTCTCGACATCACTGATACTAATGGTGTTGATGAGGTATGCATCCATATTGGAATTATGTCAGCAATTTACTGATCATTAAGTTGTGTTTCTTTTAAAACTTTTTGCTGGACCATTATTGGTTATCTTTTTGTTTACATATTGGTAATTAAAGATGTGCAAGTTTCACATATATTAGTATCAGTTTTGACCTATAAAGAGTAAAGACCCCTTTTTACCAAGCATAGTAAAAAGGGTGAAAGACGAAAGTCACTGTTGTCTTTATTTACTGTAGCCTCAAGAAATAGTGTTGCATCATTCTGAACATGACATGTTTCTTACTCATCGATTAAGTGCAGACACTTACATTGATGGAAGAGTTTGGGGTGAAACCGGATGTGATAACATTTAGTACTATCATGAATGCATGGAGTTCAGCTGGACTTATGGACAAATGCCAAGAAATATTTGATGACATGATTAAGGCTGGTATAGAACCTGATAGCCACGCATTCAGCATTCTTGCTAAAGGTTATGTGCGTGCTGGAGCACCTGAAAAAGCAGAAGCACTCTTGAACGTTATGGCTTCATCAGGTGTACATCCAAATGTTGTAATGTTCACAACAATCATCAGTGGATGGTGCAGTGCTGGACATATGGAGTATGCTCTGAGGGTATTCGAAAGGATGTCCAAAATGGATGTATCTCCCAACTTGATAACCTTTGAGACCCTCATATGGGGTTACGGAGAAGCAAAACAACCGTGGAAAGCTGAAGAGTTCCTGCAAATTATGGAAGAGATGGGAGTGTCCCCCACGAAGAATACTCTTCAGCTTGTTGCAGATGCATGGCGGGCTATTGGTTTTCTTAACGAGGCCAAGAAAATCTCAGATGATGTGGAACATGATGAGAGGGAAATCTTGAATGCTGTGGAGGATAAGCAACTAGAAGATAACTTTGAACGAGTTTATCCTAACGAGAAATCAAATGGTTCTCTCTCAAGCCTCCTGAAAGTAAGCAACCAAAACAGGTCGACCACTGCCAATAGAAGAAGCCAAATGGTGCTGAACAGATCCAAGTCTTTTTCTGGAAGCCTAACTGTGGCTACTAAACATGTGTTGCATTCTCACACTTGTGGATTCAAAGTGAAATCTTTGATGCTATTCCAAAAGCAGTGTCAAGTGCAGATAGGAATATATGGTTTTGTGAATTCATGTAGATTGGTGGCCTAATATATTGAAGAACTTCTCGTTCCACTACTAAAGGGAAGCCTCTTGGATTTCAGAAAGCATACCAAATTGAAGCCTTTTGCATTAGGATAACATACACACAAAGCCCTGCAACTGTACAATTGGATCATTTGAGATAGTACCTATCTTGAGCATGTATGTAAACTGTTGTATTATTCATAATGTATACGATTTTACAATGTATATTTTTTAGATTGAAATGAGATTCATGTCAAATTTCCAAATTACTGGGACATCTTTCTGCTATAGAACAACATCTCCAGCTTCAAGGGCATATGTCTAGTGTCCTGTGATATGGATTTTGGAATGGAAATGGTAATGGTAATAATATAAGCACTTTGTCCATGACTTTTAATTTTTCAAAAAGTAGAAATTCAATTTCCTTCGACTATAATTGAATTTATCCTCTAAAATTTTAACATACTAAAAGAGAAATTAATACTCACATTCTCTTGAAAAACAAGAAAAAAACTTAGCTCCAGTTTGTTTACAAAATTTAGGAGCAATTTTTTAAATACTTTTTGAAAAATCTTGTTTGGACATAATTTTTTTTTTTTGTTGGGGGGAGGTGGGAGGGGGTGTGTGTTTGGAATTGAGTATTCAAAAATCAAAAAGTGGCCACAA
Source organism: Petunia x hybrida (assembly GCA_037355625.1). NCBI lineage: Eukaryota > Viridiplantae > Streptophyta > Magnoliopsida > Solanales > Solanaceae > Petunia > Petunia x hybrida. The sequence continues at coordinate 3,807,411 of JBBBVM010000081.1, forward strand.
TTTTTAAACCACAAAACTTCAATTATTTAATTATTTTCAAGTAAAATATATGTCCAAGCACAGCTTCAACCTCCAAAAATTATTTTTCAATTCAACTTTAAAAACTCATTTTTTCAAGTTTATGTCCAAACGTTAGCTTAGTTTGGGAAAATTAAAAAAGCAAATAAACCTTCCATTTTTTCTTTTTTCCTCTTTCCAAAACAGACACACAACTCAAAAGACAATTGTTAATAACTGTTATTTCAGTTTCAACTTGCAAACACATACTATTGGAGGGGAAATTTGATTTATCCAATGATAACTCTTAACCCCCTCCCTCCATTACCTTCCTTAAACCCTAACTTCAACCCTTCATCTAAAACCCTTCAATTCAATCAATCCCATTTCAATTTCTTGTTAAAGTTTCAATCTTTTCACCACTCATGTTCCAAAACAGCTCAATTTCACATCTTTAAATGTAAAGGGGTTAAAGATTCCAATGAAGAGACTAAGGTTGTCTTGGACCAAGAAAAAGGCGGTGGCGATGGAGACGGTGGCGGAGGTGGCGGTGGTGGAGATGATGATCAAGGGGAGAAGCAAAATGGGTTCTTGCCAGAATGGTTGGATTTTACTTCAGATGATGCAAAGACTGTATTTGCTGCATTGGCTGTATCACTTGCTTTTAGGTCCTTTGTTGCTGAGCCTAGATTTATTCCTTCTTTGTCTATGTATCCTACTTTTGATGTTGGTGATCGAATTGTAGCTGAAAAGGTATTACCTTTTTAATGTTTGATTGTACATTAGTTAATTTCCTCTTGCTGTGGATGAAGTTGTACCCCTTTTTTGAATCTTTAAAGGTTAACTAAGAATAACTTACTTGCTGAATTATTAAATCCATGCTCTGATATTAGATGTTTGAGAAAGAATTGTTGTAGAATTAGGCTGGTTGTGTTGCAATTACAACGATCTTTTATAAAAAAAAGGGCAGTCTCGTGCACAAAACATCCTGCATTCACACAGGGTCCGGAGAAGAGCCGCACCAAGGGATGTTGTGTTCGCAGCCTACCCTGATGCACGCATCAGTGGTTGTTTCCACTGGTCGAACCCGTGAGCTATAGGTTACATGGAGATAACTTTACTAGTTGCTCTAAGGCAACCCTTCTATTACAATGAGCCTTTTTTGTGTTAAAATTGAAGCTGGTTTAGGATTCTAATTCTGTTTTTTCTTTTATCTTCTGTTACAGTTCATGATTTTATTTTAGTTTTTGTTCACAAGTTGAAACGTGATATCAAGTTGTTTATAATATTTGGAAACTGATGTGATTATGCATTGATCGGCTGACTTTAAACTAGGTACTTCCATTAAACTCATTTGCACACATTATAGAACAATTTTGAAGCAAAACCTTCAAATCCCTGTATGTTTTATTTAGTCCAATTGTGTATTAAGCCTTCTTAAAGATTGGTAGTTTCCATCATAGTTGTACTTTCATGTCTCTTTGTATGCATGATAAAGTATGATTAATAAAGCTTCAAATTCATCTTGTTTACAACTAGGTCAATTTTGTTATTTGCAGGTTTCTTACTATTTTAGAAAGCCAGGTCCTAATGACATAGTTATTTTCAAGAGTCCACCAGTGCTTCAGGAAGTAGGATACACTGATGAAGATGTCTTCATCAAGCGCATTGTTGCTAAGGAGGGTGATCTTGTGGAGGTGAGCTCACGACATACGATATAGTAATTCTACTTCACTTGCTAAGAAGATGAATGATGGTATTGCATAGCCTCGATCAGGCGTCTGATCTTGAGCCTTGAGGTTGTTTCCCTAAATGAGAGTGATAAAGTAAATTACACGGTTGATAGACAACCTGGGGCGACACTATGTCATATTTTATTCCCATAGTAAACCTTGAAAACTTCTCACTTTAAGACTGCTTCAAGAATAAAAATATTAAATATTCCAGGCTGTCCTTCTTCTTCGCAAATCCATGTTCTGCCTAAGTCAGCTGCCACCTGCCAGGCCAATCATGATTACACGGGCAGGTATCTTTTGTCAAAAGCCCCTGGATCTTGTGTCTGCAAAGTGCATATATTTCTATGTTCCTCTTCTTGTGATGGTAATACCTATCCTAATGTCATTACCTCCACCATATCTTGACGTTTCTATTGCGCCACCATAGTAACCACTAACCAGCAACCAAAAACACACTGTTGATAGCTGAGATACTTCTCCAGGCTCCTCTACCAGGAGAATGTTGATCAAACTGTCTATTAAAGTTGGTTTTATGGTTTGAGTAACAATACAGCTTGTCCACTCAATTGCTGTTCTCACTGATGCTCCTTTATTGGCATGTTGATTGTTGATTCACTCTGCATCTCCTTGAATGTTCACCTTTGCTTTTCGTCTGCCCCAAAATAGTGCCTAACCCTCCACCCTCACCCCCAACCCCACCCCTAATCCCATAAAAAATGGAAACACACGTGTATTGTTGTATAACAAGGTGACATGGGACCCCTTTTAAACTGTCCAATGCAACGTTAGCCTTTTTTCCTTCAGCTAGAAATTCATTTCCACCGCTCTTAATAATTGTCCCCAGTCGAAACTACAAATTTAGTTTGAGATGTAAGGAGAATGATTAGTTTAAACTGACCAGAATTCTGAATATCCAAGTCTAATTATAAGAGAAAACTCATAGAGATGAATTATGGAGAGGACTAATGGTATTGATTCTTGATTGCTTCACAGCTGGTCTTCATGTACTTAAAGAAGAATTACATCTTATATTTACAAGAACAACAACTAGTTTATGATCCTATTATTTCCAATGTTATGTTACTCATATTAGCATTTCTTTTTCTACAGTAACTCTTCTATTCCTGATTTTAAATTCCCATTTCATTCCATATGCTGAACAGTGCAGCTGATATAATTTGCAACATGTCTACCCAGTTCCTTTTTATTTCTGCTTTCCATTTATATGGACAAATACATAGAAACTCAAATGAAGTATTTTGGATATTCTTTCTAGTGCAGGTTCACAATGGAAAGCTCATTGTAAATGGTGTTGTGAAGAACGAAGATTTTGTTCTTGAGGCACCAAAATATGAAATGACCCCAGTGGTATGTTCCAGTTTTAAACTAACTCAGCTGACTCGGCAGTCAGCTTCCCCTCCCCCCCCTCCCCCCCCCCCCCCCCCCCCGCGCTCCTCCCTCTTTTCTTTCTTAACAATGGGGAAAGAATTTTGTAAGCAAATGTGTGCCCAATATAAGACAGTCTGCATTGGCTCATCCATAACTAAGACTCTTTACCACTTTGAGCTAGTCTGTCATGGTTGCGATCAAAATGTACTTTGATTTTCATTGTGACTTAGAAAAAGTCTCCTCTTCTTTTAGTTTCACTTGTGTTGCTTTGTGCAGCGTGTACCAGAGAATTCAGTTTTCGTGATGGGTGATAATCGGAATAACAGCTATGATTCACATGTGTGGTAAGTTTGATTTGATCTTGAAACTGAAGGTATCTAGTCAATTGTTATCTCCATAACTATGCTTACATCAAAGTATGAATTTGTTCAAATAGGGGACCTCTTCCTGCAAAGAACATAATTGGCAGATCCATATTTCGGTATTGGCCTCCAACAAGAGTGGGTGGAACAGTTTCCCAAGAAGGTTCTACCGTTGACGAACAGGGAACTAGTTTAGCACCACAATAATTAATTTAGCTTAACGATGAAGCCACATTTTCCTCTTTTTTCTCGGTCTGTAGTTTTGGAATCGACCACGTATCATTGTAAAAATAATCATTCATTGGGAAATTTTTATACATGACATGCTTGGGGCAGTCCCAGCTCTGATTGTATTGTACATTAGCTGCATGTTGGCTCACTGCTCTCTTCTAGAGCTAAGGTTCTCAGGGGTCATGTAGCATGTATTGGCTAATTAGTTATAGGTCGTTGTATCCTTCGCTTCTTTGTCCAATAATAGTTGTTAGTTTTTATCTGTTGCATGTATTGGCAAATTAATACTGGTAGTTTTGAACACTCAGCTTCTAGCTTGTAATCTTAAAACCATAATTTACTTGTTAATGTGTTTATCATTGATGGTCTGGTCTGCCTTGCCAGGGAAAAAAAAAAAAGCCTCGGTCTTGCAGCTTCAAGCTCAGAAAATAAATGTCTAAGAATCATGTCATTTGATGACAATTGCTGTGAAGACATAAGAATACGGAACATCTATCATGCAATTATGATGATTTCTTCCTTAATAGTTTGAAAATCTATTCAAGAATATGATAGGTGAAGGTAATATAATTGAGAAAAATCAGGGACTTGTTGGGTTCCCAACATTTACGTCACAATTTGTTGTATGATGGCCAGTCATGCAAATAGTATGTGCAAATCGATTGACGGATTTTTGGAAATTTCTCAGCAATTTTTTACTTTTTACCTGGATATATTAAAAAAGAAGTTTATATTTAACTTTTTTATCAGTAATTTTTTATTCGTGTCTGTGATGGTGGGCATTTGTTTGATGAAATCATTGCAATAGTTTGTATATTAGACAGAAGCTTCCAAGAATCATGTTATTAAAAATGATCTGCTAAACATCAACGGCTAAATCCATCCAAAAGTATCAGAAAGCACAGAGTGTCTCAGAAACCAGCTCCTTTGTTTTTAACTTTTAAAAAAACACAAACTGAAGTAGAAACATCAATGTTCTCGACTTGTTTGTTTCAGCATCTAGAAATTGCATAATCTAGATGAACTCAGCTAACCAATAACTACCCCTGAAATCCCAAACAAGTTATGGTCGGCTATATGAATCGTCATTGATCATGTTTCTCCAATTAAGCTCAATTCATGTCATTAACTATCACCAATATGTATAGTTTCTTTCTATTGTGCCCTATCTTTATTTAGCTAAGAATCAAGGTAAACTCAGCTAATTCTCGAAAATTATTCCGAGACAATTTGCAAAGACAATTTTTTGATGCCAGAAGAAAAATCCAACATTGTCCTAGTTCGTATTCTCGAGCAGCTTTAGACATTTATGAAGCCTTGGTGGTCGTGTATGTTGGAGAATGGACTGGAAGTTGCAACCTCATGAATGACAACGGCAACATGCAATTACATTGGACCAGCAGTCATTCAAATACACAGGAATCCTGCTTAAATATCACTTCTTTTGGGCTTCTTGAACTGATGAGCAAGGAACAAGAGACATGTTTCCGATGCTTTGTCTTCACCAGCTTGCCAACTAAATATCCTTTTGACAGGAATTCGAAATCCAATTTTAATGGAACCCTGTCACTTCCATCTGATTCTACAAAGGCTAACCCAGCTCCATATAGAGGGACTCTACGCCCATCCAGGTTCACAGACATACTCCGCTGGCTCTTTTTCGGTTGATAATATTCGTCCAACTGTATCCATAAGTGTAAATCAAGAGAGCATCAGATAAAAGGAACATTCTTGATCAAATGTTGTTTAAATAACACATATACTGGCATTGTACACAACCAAACAGTGGGTAGCATTTGAGTTGGATGAGCTCCCTAGATTGTTTTTTTTGCCTTGTCGTCCATTATGTCATGGATTGATCCTCTAATTAAAATAAACTCACCTGGCCAGTTGCAACTGTGATTTCTGAGAAGAAAAGCTTCACAGGGTTGGAGCTGACATGAATTCCAAAAAATGTAGCAGGGTTTTGTATGTCCATCGTCACAGAACAGTTAACTGTGAGCAACTTGGTTGGAACACCTGTACGGTCTGCTCCTTGCCCATAATAGAAGCTATGTACCTTGAAAGCCTAGCAGAAAATTCAAAACCAACATGAAAAAGAGTTATCCAAAGATTGAGAAAAGATAAATATTTTATTAAATTTGAAGTTCAAGGTACGGTTATACACTTATACTAATTTGCGGCAAACTGCAAGTGTTAGAATAATCAATTTTAGCCATTTAGTGTCAATAACATGCAACCTTGAAATGCATTGCTCCAGAATCTCTAAGGGAAAACTAGTCCTAGTGATAGTACAGAAAAATTTAACCATGACTCTGGTCCTTGAAGGATTAAGCATGCTAAAGTAAGATAATCTTAAAAATCAGTACCAGCATATATCAGTATTCACGCACTAGGTGCTTAAAAATCAAGTTTTGCAGCTTTTGTGACCACCAAAGGGATTACTGAGAACTAACAGGATTGTGTATGAGCAGAAGTCATAATTTACAAAGTTACAGGGCAGTAGTTCTTTTACTATTCAGAAGCAATGCCCCAATTGGGTAATCTATTTCAATTAAGTTCTATGTTTCTTCCTCACCACCCTCGCAAAAGAACATACGGAACCACAAACACACAAGTGTAAGACGCATACGTATACATTGCACTCATTCATCACCATTTGATTTGCTAAGTCAAAAATGGAATTTGAACTAATAATATACATATTTCCATGACATGATGATTATGATCTGTTCAATTTTGGCCAAGACAAGTGCTAGTAGTAAATAAACAAATTCCTACAACAACCAGAATTCAATTAGTTAAACAACTATTAAGATTTGAGAACAGTACCTTCATACTAATTTGGGGTTGGTAAGGTCTACTAGCCCCCCACATAATCAAGCAAAAGAAAGCAAAAAAAGCTCCAAAACCCATGATAGCCATCAAACATTGGCACATTCTTGAATAGCCTTCATTCACGTGATAATAATCAATATCCTCTTCAATCACTGCACATTCTTGCCACCCTTTCCCACTTCTCCTCCTATATCCCCTAAGCGATCGCCGATTACTCGAAAGACGACTAGAGGAAGAGGTCCTAGATGAATGAGTAGGTGAATCAACGGGAGTAGTTTGCATGGAAGATGATGACTTATCGGTATCCTCGTTTGAATCACTAGGTGGTGGGCTTTGTATATTGCAAAAAGGTTGTTTAGGAGAAGATGATGTTGCTGTGCTTGCATATTCAGATTCATCCCTGCAGTTCATCATCTTCTAATCAGAAAACTTACCAAGCAAACACTTATTCAAGAATTGCCTTAACTAGAATTGTGTAAATGCCTTTTGTTTTCCCTTTTCAGTGTATATAGCTAAGGAAACTTTAGGAGTGTAAGTTTATAGATTGTGTCTTTTTGAGTATTGCAAGATACTAATTTGTCAAAAACTGAAATACTAGTAAAAGCCAAAATATATGGTTGGTTTTCAAAAAGAATCAGACAGATGTATGCTGTTCTGTTTCATCATAATGATGATTACTAGAATCTGGTTTCAGTGTCCGTAGGTTTTATGGCTTTTTCTTGCCCTAACATAAATATATAATAAGGTTGCTTATAATAAAAACATTATAAAAGGAAAGAGACAGTTACATATAAGGTATAACACCTCGTAACGTCCGAAGATGGGGAGACTAGACTTGGTACATACAATAAACTGTCTAAAATGGAATGCATGTAGGCAGTTTCAGAAATCCCGAGTCCTTGGCGTATTAACAGCTCTAATTTATGCGTATGGAACTCTGGAAATTGGGCTATAAACTAGTAAGCACTACTTTGATGGCCTTTTGTTAAGTAGTACAATAAGGATCATCTGCAGGGAATGAATATGACACTTATATTATTGAGCTCCATTAGTTTTTTAAGATTATAGTAACATTTCTGAATGTGAATACATGTTCGAGATCAGAATATTATTTTTAAATTTGAGTGATTGGATGATTATAATTGATCATTTTCATATGCGTAAAATGTATCTTTATTTTAAAACTAATAATATAAATTTAACTAAAATAATAGACATATATTATGTATCTTGTAAATATTAGAGAAAATCTTAATTTACATATGAACGGTTCGATTGATGACACACATTCTAAAAGTTTGCGGCAGTAACAAGTGATAGTGGTTGTGGTTAGTGGTTTTGAATAGTGTGATAGATAATGGTGGCTGTGATTATTTTAGGTGGCTATTACTTGTAATTTTTGCAATGGTGGCTAGTGATTGTGCAATGATGAATAAAGGTAACGACACCGGCAAACCTAGCTAAATTTGTGGTTCATCGGTGTCTATTCACGTCGAAAAAATACTATATATGTGCATATAATCTTCACAATTATACATTTTCCTTCGTTCCACGAATTATGGCATAACTCAAACCCCGATAGTCAAACTTTTAATTTTGACAGTGAATTTGAATATAAAATATTTAAATTTATAGAAATAAAATTTATATATTATTATAAATCACAATAATTAATAACATAAAATATATTAAAGATATGAAAATATTGTAATCAAAGAAAAACGCGTTTGATTCTTAAATTAGAATTGGTGGCCCTCTCTGACTCGTATTCATGGTTGGTGGTAGAAACGCTGTTAGTGATGGTTGTGCTGTGGAGGCTAATTCCGATCCAAGACATACTGAAGATAACCCAAGTGCATGAAGTGAAGGCTGCGATTGCAGAGAGTTGCAACCGACCACTGAGGGCCTTGCCTCCATTTATGTTATTACCAGTAATAGAACCTAATTTGGGTAATTTGTATGGAAATGGCCCTTTCTTGATTACCGTAAATAATACTCCAAGAATGTTAGTTATTTTTAGCAGCTCTAATACTTTGATGACCTATCTTGTTAGAATTCGAGGTTGTAAACCTTTTGTTGCAATTAAACTCACGGAAGCTTGCTTGTTAATTTTATTTTCAAAAGTCACAACTATCCAAATCTGCCTTCTTTGCACAACTTTTTTTACTTGAAGCTAGTCCGACCAACTCTACCCGCCATTGTCCTAACGGGAGTGTGTACGTAGTGTCATGGCCATTGCTGTTCTATTGGACATTTCCTACATCATGTCTTAAGAATAACATAAAATACAACTATGTTTTCTTCATGGAATTCTGAAATTTTGCAAAAAAACAATAGTAACATCTAAGTTGCCTTCATTTCTCTAAAACAATCTCTCAATATATTCAATAATTTTTTTTGGTCGAAATGAAATTTTTTTATTCAACCAATACATCATTTTACACCTTCCAACTCACTTGGACTATAGAGTAGAACCTCAGAATAACAATTACAACTCTATCTAACTCGCAACTACAATTAAACAGGATAAGAATTTAAACCATTTAACTGCGGTTGCCATTTGAAATATTTTTGACTAACTATATGAATCTGAAGTACAATGTCCCTAATTTTCTGGTGACTAGTCTTCATCTTCCATTGAAATCTTCGACTGTTTCTTTCAACCCAAACATGATATACCATTGCAGCAAAAAGAAAACCAAGTATCTGGGCTCTTGGTCTTTTGTTGTTTCATCTTTTGGCAATCCAGTCGATTTCCTCAGTCCAACAGTTTACCCTTATGTAGGTGAGCAAGGAAGACCATATAGCTCTTGAACAAGGGCATGCAAAGAATTGGTGGCTCATAGTCTCCTCGGCATCTATGTGTATACATTACACACTCAGTAGGTACTGTAATGCCCCATTTTCCAAGTCTATCCACGGTAGCAAGCCTATGGTGTACTGCTAGCTATAACATGAAGTGGTGTCTAGGTATGATCCCTTTAGTCATTACTAGATTTCTCCATGGAGCGTTAGGTAATTGAGGAATAAATGACAACTAGGCTTTTTTGATACTAAAGGTTCCATGGACAGTAAATTTGTTCGGCTCAAATTCCAGGTTTCCAATAGTTAACAATTTTCCTGCATCTAGCATTTTCCTTACAATCCAAAAGGCCTGCCTTGGAATGGGAAGATGGGGCCTTCAATATAGTATGTGTGCATCCACTTCACTCATAGAGCCCGTTTGGCTGAGCTTAAAAATGACTTATAAGCTTATCAGTTCATTAATATATGTTTGGTAACTTCTCAAAAAGTGGCTTTTAAGTCACTTTTTGACTTATAAACCACTTAAAATAAGTTGCTTTTAAGCGTGTTTCTTTCTTTAAGTGTCGCTGCCCATAGCTTCTTGCATATAGCATCCATAATGTTCCATCCATCAGCTAATTTGTAACCATTGTGGTGATTTTCTTTGATAATAAGAACACTTGAACCCAATAGGTTTGCTTTGAAGTTTGTATAACTTATATACAAACTGATGTCAACTTTGTCATATATATTTTTATTGTACTTCCATATCCTTCTCAGAATGTGTTGATTGAAGTCAAGTGTAAGAATTACATTTTCTTCTTCTCCAACAATAATAGCAACAATTTCATTACCAAATATGTGACACCATTTCTTTGTCTCAAAAATAATTATCACATTATTTCAATTAACTATTTAATACACAATTTCTATTTTATCCTTGTAATCCTACTTTTTTTTAAAAGCTACAAGAATTATTGTATGTATTGCAAAATCTCTGGTCAGTGGCAGAATGCAAAAGTTTTTTTCATAATCTAATTGCGCTAACAAGGATTTATGATCGTTGTCACATCAAACTGATATAAAGTTTTGTTTAAGTCCCAAAATTGATCTTTTTGCATCATATTAGCTGTCTGTGCAGGAAAATCTTTTGCTTCATGATGACCTAAAAAGATTTCGTAAAGTTGTTGATACTCAGCTGTTGCACTCATTTAATATCTTCAGGCCTTTAAATTGATTTTTCTGAATTATACGATCATGTCTAAAGATATTTGCACCTACGCACATATTTTAATAAAAAAGCAACCATAGTTGAAAGTTAACGGAAGATTGTTCAAAGCAAGTCTGGAGGAAAGAGAAATAAGCTAGAAACAAGAGTAAAAGTTTAAAGGGCATCAGTTCTCCAAGGTGAGTTAAGCATCAATGAAAGTTCAGACGCAAATTACCCATTAAAACACATGAGATTCATCATATGCCCACGAAATCAGATACAAAAATAAACTGAAAATCAAGTTAAAGCATTTAGTTAAAAAATCAAAAAAGGGAAGGAACATAATAAGCGATCAGAACCTGTCGGGATTCACTTTTAACATCACAATATTAATCAGTGGATTGACAGACATGAATATATATCATCACTTCACTTTATTCCTTCCCAATGAATAGTAAAACTTAAGAAGAGATTAAAAAAAGGAAAATAAAAGCATTGGTTAAAATTCAAGTGCTCAGAACTTCTTAGAGGGTTGTATTGCCATCATCGACCTAAAAGGTCTATGGTACATATATTTTCCTCACAGCACACAAACAACACAACTAAACATATAACAAAATTAAAACGAATTGTTAATTTTAAAGGAAATAAAAGAGGACTCAGTTTATGGGTGGTGATATATCAGGATGGTCGGCAAGGTGGTTTTAACACCATTACGACGAACGAGACCTTTCTGAAATGTAGTCTTCATTGTCCTCTTAAACTAACTAATCAAATTTTGACATAATTTTAGGAGTCATCAGATAGGAGCGAAAGACTAAAGACTAATTATAATCACAAAAATATTTCATGTGAACTATGCTACTAATCATCATTTGACCCTTTAATAATATGATAACAAAATATATATTGTTAATTAAAAAGTACCAAGTAAGCTAAATTTTGTAATTAGATAAAAAAGGGTAGCCTCAGAAGGAAGGCAGTAGAATAATTGTAATCATGATATGATCATTAACGCAATATCACTACATCATCATAGGCTGAAGCTAAAATCAAAAGGGAAAAAAAATAAGAAAAAGGCCTCATAGAGCTGGGATTATGTTAGTCAGCATGACACAGAGTTCAGACATATGCTTGTCATTGAACATATTTAAATCATAGGCCCAACATCTAAAACTAATTTGTGACACACAAAAACTTTAATAAAACACAAAACATACATGTTTTTTAAAGCTATGGCTTATGAAGAACAAGAAAAGCTTACTAATGGAAGGGCTGAAACAGATCTGTACGAAGAGATGAGTATGTGTTAAAGGAATGAAGGTGCTTATATAGAGATAAGTAATGGAGGCTAGGGTTTGTTCACGGACGAGAGCCCAGCAGCAAGCCCAATGGAAACACTGGCCCATTAACAAAAGAACACAATTATTTTGAAGCTAATTTTGATCAGTAGCTATTTTTGGACGCGCTCTTTGGGGACTATCCACCGTTTTAAAATTCATTGAATAATAGCCAAAAATTCGCGCGCACACTGAAGCTCCATTAGAGTTGGAAAAACACCCCAAACTAGTCCCATAACAAAAAACTGGAGCTTTGAACAAAACTTGTTTAAAGCACAACTATTTTGTTATGGGACTGAAGCTTCAGTCCCATAATAAAATAATCTCATAACAAAAATAATGGGACCTTGAACTAACATGTTCAAAGGTCCCATTATTTTGTTATGGGACTTTATCCCATAACAAAATAATGGGATTTATTCTCATAAAAAATGTCTCATCAAAGGGATAAATCCTATTATTTTGTTATGGGACTTTATATATAAAGCTTCAATCTCATAACAAAATGTTGGGGCTTTGAACAAGTTTTAATCACAGCCCAGCATTTTGTTATGGGACTGAAGCTTTATACAAAGTCTCATAACAAAATGCTGGGGCCTTGAACAAAACTTGTTCACTAAAGCTTCCCCAGTATAAATACTGGAGCTTTGAAGTTTTGTTCAAAGCCCCAGTATTTATAATGGGATTTGTCCGGAGGTGGCTATTTCTCAACAAATTTATTTTTGACGGCTACAAATCAATTAGTGCGCGCCAAACAGGTCCCTACACGAAATTTTTACTTGATGGATTATTTTGCTAAATGTGCAAATGAGACGCCTTTTTAGCATAATATAGATACATTTGCAAAAATGGGAACTAATTAACAAAGCATACCACAATATGTCTATTTGGGCGCACAACAGAAAAGATACGACTTCCTATTTTTGCACGCAATAGTAAATATACGATTCCATATTTCAGTACGATAGAAAAAAAATAGAGATAACGGTCAAAAACCCCCTCTAAACTATCACTTTTTGTTAGTTTCATACTTAAAATATGGGTTGGTTACGTTAGCCCCCCTGAACTATTAATTTTTATATTCAAAATCCCCTGCAGTACCAAGTGGCATGGAGAGTGACTTCACTCTCTTTGTAGAGCATCCATACAATTAATTTTTTGAAGCAGTCGTTCTTATTTCTTATTTGGTGTTTTTCTTTTTTAAAATTTAGTAATTTTTTCTTTTAATTTTTCGTCAAAATAAAAATTCTTTAACTTAGTTGAAAATCCATATTTCTAAAATAATAAATATTAACCAACAATAGTAAACTTAGTTATTATATAGAATTGAATTACTCAACCATAATAAACTCAATTGAGAACTTGCGTATTAAAATATTAAAATAATACAGTACATGTTAAGGGTTATGTTTTTTTAATTAAAATAGTCATTATTGACAAAATTTAGTTGTAAACTACAACAAAATTTATCACATTTGATTAAATTATTTTTAGTACTCTTATACTCTAAGGTTAATGGGTCTCAACTAGTTTATTGTTATTGACAAAACAAAAAATAGAGTTATGAAGAAGAAAATAATTAATTAGAAAAGAAGAAAGAAAAAAGACAAAAATAATAATAAATAAGTAATAGAATATTTAAATTTTAAAAATTGAAGAGAAATAACATATTGATGTTTTTTATTGGTCTACTTTATTTCTCCACACATTACAAAGAGAGTGAAGTCACTCTTCATGTCACTTGGCACTGCAGGGGGGTTTTGAATATGAAAATTAATAGTTCAGAGGGGTAACGTAACCAACTCATTGTTTAAGTATGAAACTAACAAAAAAGTGATAGTTTAGGGGGGTTTTTGACCATTATCTCAAAAAATGGAAAGATACATCTCTTTTTTATCGCGAGCTTCAAATGGATACGGTCCGTAAAATTGGTTTCGTATTTTTGCGCGGACCAAAAAAAATACAGTTTCCCATTTTTCGCGTCCATAGAAAAGATATGTTTCCCTAATTTCACGTATTAAAAAAGATACAGTTTACCTATTTGTATAGAAAAGTATTGTTATATTTTTAAAATGCTATAATATAGCTATTTTACTGGTCTAATTATAAGGTATTCGGAACCCATATCTATCTATATACTAATTGAGGATTATAAGAGAGTGATGTGGCACTTCTCAAAGGCCAAGATTCATATTTATCTTTTTTCTCAAATTTTTGGTGTTTTACCTCATTTCCTTTTTTCCTATTCAAATACAAACCATGGCATAGCTATTAAAAAAACAAACGGCTGACTTATTGACTAATTGTGGAAGCTGGCATAATGAATTTACATTCATTAGCATGTAAAGTCAGAAATCGTTTCACACCCCTTCACTAATTTCTTAATTAATTGTAAGGGCTTCATTACAATCTAATTAACTTTCTCTGGGCCACAAAACTAATTGCCCTACTTAAAGGACACACAGAAATACCCAGGTCATCACCTCTTCAATTGCACCTCATTCAACATAAGGGAATTGGAAAAACTTGTAACGTCTGCTCCTCAAATCCACGATCTCCTAACGGTATGTTAAAATTTTTGTAGCCGTTGTATTTATCAGTTACATCCTCCCTTCAATTTGCCATTTGGCCATTGTGTTTATCAGTTACATCCTCCCTTCAATTTGTCATTTACTTCTTTAAATTCATTGTGGTAATTATGGTCTGCAATGAAGTTTTTTGATTTTGTAATTATCTGCATAGCCATTAACGGTTTGTTATTATGCATTATAAAAATGAAGCGCCTGACTTGAGGAAATTGCATCTTTCACTTAACTTCCTCTATAATCATTGTTCTAGCACTTCACTCTCCTATAATAATGGCTTATTCTTTTCTTAGTGACTTGAATAATAGTCGGGATGATTGGATGATCCAAGTTCGTATTTGTCGGCTTTGGGATTCCGTCAACACCAAAAAGTATGGAGAGTTAATTAGTTTGGATATGATTTTAATAGACGAAAAGGTATTCTACACCTGTTCTGCTTCTGAGTTTATTGCTTTTTTCGTTTTAACTTATTTTGTGTTTGTGCACCTAATGATCTTTCCATCCTTATACCAGGAGGACTTGATGCATGTTGTAATAAGGAAACATCATGTTAAAAAATACAGGCCCATGTTGAGTGAAGGCTCAATATTTGTTATCAAGAATTTCAAGGCAACTGAAAATGTGGCTTCATACAGACCGCTTAGTAGTGAGTTCAAAATTACTTTCTTTGTCACAACCTCTCTGAAGAGGATTGATGAAGCTATAATTAGTATCCCCACAAATAGTTTCGAATTTATTAATTCTGAAATGGTTGATGCAAGGGTGAATGATAATACTGTTTTATCAGGAATATACCTTTACCTGAATAATATTTATTTATGTGATTGTATACTCTATTCGTGAGTCATTACACTGTTAACATGTCTTCTTTTGTTCATTTTATATTGAAGACGTCATTGGTTGCTTATGTGGCATTTGAGAAATGGAGACCGTTGGAGGCAAGTGGAGAAAGCGAGATATTGAAATTATAACTGATTAGTAAGATCATTTTGTGTTGGAATGTTATTGTGTATATTTTGGAATCATTAAAATTTTTTAATTCTACTGATTTGTTCGTTAATGTTGTTCGAATGATTTCCATGAGTAACTGTGTTCTATTGTATTCTTGGATAGTTCGGTGAAAGCGAATGTTACTTTATGGGAAGATTTTGGTAAGAAGTTTTATCCTTATTTGTACAATAAGGATGGTGAGCCTTACATTGTCATTATAACTTTGACCGCTGTTAAAGAGTTCAAAGGTAATTTTCGTTACTTTATCAATTTTTTTTTAATATATTTAAGTTATAACTTTGTGGAGAAATGTTAAATTTTATTGTTTACTGCATTTGTTGTTGGTAGGTGAGATTAGTTTCTCCACCACAAGTGCAACCAAAATATATGTGAATCTAGAGATAGATTATGTATCATCTTTGGTTGAGAAGTTTGCTGCGACCTCTAAGGGCATACAACCTATTGAAAGCTCCATTAGTAACAACATTTTGCCTGAAGAAGAGATGTTTTTCAATAGGATGAAAGTTAAAGAGCTTTTGGAATGTGATTGGAGCGCTGAACTCCAGGTTGTGTACATAACTCTTATTATGTTATTTGATTCTTAGTGTTAGAATATCGTTTTCCAATCTAATTGGTATTTCTTTTAAATGTTAGGAATATGTTTGTACTGTAAGGGCGACAATTACCGACATAGATAATCGTTGGGGGTGGTTCTATGTATCATGCAATTCATACAAAAAGAAGGTCAAACCTGTTAATGGTCTCTATACATGCCCCATTTGTGATAAAGAGTGCAAGCTTCCTCTTGTGATGTAAGTGTCGTTATAGTTATTCAAAATGCTTTTATTTTACGTTATGCCATAATTTAAAATTTTATTTATTCAAAATACCTTTATATGTTTAGATTTTTACTAATGTCTTCTTCTATATACAAAGGTACAAAGTTCATGTAATTGTGAAGGACAATAATTACCTTTTGTATTTGAATTATTACTCTTGCTTTTGATATGAACTCCCTTATTATTGCTTGTGCAGGGGAAGACTGTCATGGTTGTTGGAAATGAACCCCATCAACAGGTTGCTAACGGTGGTAGCCAGCATAAGGTAAATCATTTTTTAGCAAGTCATTTTTTCCAGCCTGGTACAATATCTTAGAGAATCAATAGATCAGAACAATATATTTTCAAAAAAGTACACTTTCGACAGGATTATGGACATCTTCAATGGCTCTTGACTTTCCATCCATTGCATCTGCATCACTACTGTTATCATGTTCTTCTGCTTTTGAACATTTGAATCACTTCCATATTTTTTTCCCTTTCAAACTTGCTTTTGGCGTGTAATTCATTATTTTCAGTTGAAACATGCAGAAATCTAAAATACTCCAATATCTATTTCAGAGAATCAACTGTGCTAATTAAATTTATCAAGGGGAAGAAAATGATGGATTCTTGGCCTTAGAGCCATGCCACGTCACCTTGCCAAGAGGATATCTTTAATAAATATATTATATTAATTTCTTCTTTAAAATGCATTCAGGAACTAGATAATAAGTTGGAAGATTCTGAGGGTGACAAACCTGTTGTTTCTGCTTTTAATAAGAGGAAGCGCAGAAATGTAGTCATTGATGACGATGAAGTTAGTGATGAAGACACCACCAAGTGCAAGAAGTGAATATTTAGTGTTGTTTGTGAACCTTCTGTATTTTTTTAGCCTAGCAATATTGTTTTGTACTTTTTAACTTATCCGCGAAATAAAGTTGTTTTGTTGTTCCTAATAAATTGAGGCGCAATTCCCATTTAATTATGGTTTGAAGTGATTATGTAAATTCTGGTGGTTTTCCAACTTTACGTTTGGTTTTCAGAACGATTCAAACAATTTCAAGAAAAGTTCATTTCTTATTTTGTTCAGATATCCAATAGTGCTTGCTGCTCAATGAAAGTGTTTTATGAAAGTAGTTTTGTTTTTCTAGGCTGAAGAATGCTCTGAATATCATTTTTAGTAATTCATTTGGCAGAGTGATGTCTTCTTGCTCGAGTACTTTCTTGAAAGAAAGGTAACTGTTCCAAGTTCTTGGGCGTAGGTAGAAGTGACCCGATAGTTCAAATTACAATGATCTAACCTTAATTTCTAATCTGTTGGTAAGACAAATAATATACCTCTCGATATTGTGCACAATAGATTGATAGGTATTATGATAGAATTTCAATATGTCGTTTGGTATTATGATAGGTATTAATTTTTCAGTGTTGCATAGAAGTGCAGATAATTGGTTACTAATTAAGTTCTTCACATCAACTGCACTGATGAAACAGTATAATTCTATAATCAAGTTTTATGATGACAACACATATTGTTCCATAGTGAAATCAATTTAGAAGCTATAAGAATAAAAAATATTTTATTGTGCATGATAAGCTACTTTTAAACAGTATATTGCAAAAGATAGCATAAGCCATAGTAGGATAAGTTAAAATTGGTCAAGTACTAACATGTCCGCAGAAGAGATTTAGGAACAAACAAATTGCAAAGTTTTTTCCATCACGCATGTAAAGTCCTAACATCTAACTTCGTGTTGTATTTTGTCCCCGTAAAGTCATTTGGCAGAGTGATGTCTTCTTACTCGAGTACTTTCTTGAAAGAAAGGCAACTGTTCCAAGTTCTTGGGCGTAGGTAGAAGTGACCCGATAGTTCAAATTACAATGATCTAACCTTAATTTCCAATCTGTTGGTAAGACAAATAATATACCCCTCGATATTGTGCACAATAGATTGATATGTATTATGATAGAATTCCAATATATCGTTTGGTTTTTTTCTTCAAATCAATCAGTACATATTTTGCTATATATCATACCAAACTCGTTTGTTGTTTGCTTATTTTATAGCTTGATAGGAAGGAGGCCATGGCACTTCAATGTTTTAAAGAACTCATGGGTTTACTATTTAATACAATATGTAAAGGCGACGAAGATGTTGCTGAAATTTTTAGACGTTTGCCAGAGTGTCTCATTGTTGATATCCTGAGTAGACTTCCATTCATGGGTTCACTCTCAACATCACATTGAATAATGAGTGGGAATGGATTTGTCTCTTAGACTATATTGCAGTAGAAGTTGATAAAGCAGTGTGTCTCCTTTTCTCTGCTTGGTGTACTCTCAGAGTGGGTTACGATATCTCGATGGAGATTGGCTTTGCTGAAATCCAAGAATGGTTTAAGCCCACAACACCAGCGACTCGGAATATTTATCTTCAATTATTAAAGGCTTCAATAGATTGATAGGTATTATGATAGAATTCCAATATGTCGTTTGGTTCTTTTCTTCAAATCAATCAGTACATATTTTGCTATATATCTTACCAAACCCGTTTGTTGTTTGCTTATTTCATAGCTTGATAGGAAGGAGGCCATGACACTTCAATGTTTATATGCTGCTCCATGTGAGAATCTTGGCTGGTAGATGGAGCAAAACTCCCTAGGTGATAAACAATCCAGAATATAAAGGACTTGGATTATGATAGTTGAGAGGAAATATGCTATACTCCTACTCCATTGAAGGTATAATTATTATACAAATATTAAGTAGCATTAATAGACATTATTATTATGGCCTATGGGAAGAAGAAGAGAATCCAAGGTATACTATTTGATGGCTAACAACGTGGTCACCTGGGTCATTAAGAAGAGTTGAAGAGTCAATTAAAAAACCAAAGTCATTAAATAGGTTTTTAAACAATGAAATGTTTATAAGGAACAAAATAATGAATCTTGGCCAAGAGCTAATGTTTCATCCGACTCTGAAGCTTCTGTACAGGTTCATCACCATAGCAAATTAATATAGAGTTTAAATTGGGACTATTTCATAACGTCTTCCTCATAAATTATTAATAAATAATAATACTTAATTGACAATCAAAGCTAACTTAACAACACACATTTCAGTTACTTCCCGTTTTCCTTCTCTCCCACCCTGGCACTTACTCTTTCCCCAACAACTAGCTCATATTTAATCACATGGAAAACCCAAATTTTTTACTTTATTTGAAAGTTCTACTGAAACATCTTATCTATTTCTACTATTCAAAGTCCAATTAACTCTCCTTTACCAAAACACAAAAAAGCTCCTAAGGGCAACAATTAACATAATAACGCAAAGAAAATAATTGAAGAAGCGCAGCTTTTGTGGCAACTTAATCACTCCATCCGACTACTTCAATTTAGGTTTGTTCCTTCTTCCTTTGAAATTGCTATGCAATAGTTAGCTTTTCATTTTCTTACTATGGCTATCTTGATAGTACTTGGATCGCTTAGCGAGAGAATCACAATTGCATAAAATATCAAAGAGGGGCAGCTGTAATCACCTAATTTTGGCACAAAAAATATCAAAATGCATAAAATAGTAGTGTTAATTTTCTTCAGTTTTATATGTATCGTAGCTAATGCTGGGCATTTAATTAGGAGAAAAATACTAGAAAAAATATCAAATATATATTTGTTATGTGTCTTACTGTGTCTTTACATTTTGTGATAATCTGTGCACTTGTTTAATTTAAGTGTTAGTTTAATTAGTCTATTTGTCAATTGTGTGTGTTATATAATATGTACTTTAGTAGTTTAAACTTGCAATTGGGGCTATTTGTCAGATCCAAAAGAGAGTTAAAAGAGCCCAATATCTTAGCCCACACACTTTGACCCGAAATCATCCTAGCCTTAGGATCAATTTGATCCAACGGCTCACGTTCCCCATCCCTTTCACCCTTAAATACACTTTTTTCCACCCATTTACCCACTACACACACATAAGGTCTTTGACCTAGAGAAACTATGGCCAAATGCACGCGGCCCACCGGAAATCATCACTGCCGGTGGCGCCGCCGTCCCTCCGACGCCGGAAAAATACAAGAAATACATCTTCCGAACCGCTTTGAGCCCCTCTGTCCCGATCTGGTCTTGGTTTTCACAAAATATCAAGAGATTCTTGTAAATCGGGTTTTGAAGTCGGCACTCCGGCAACTTTTTCTCTTTTCCGGTGAGTTTTCTTTTCTCCTTCTTTTCGTCTCCACCCCGTTCACCCTCACATCCCCCATTTTTCCAAACCCCATCCCCGTTTTTTCCCGTTTCCTTTCGTCCATTTTTTCCGTTCCCCGCTGCTTCTTCTTATTTTCTTTTTCTTTTCTTGTGATGAATCTTTTGGAGCTGCTGTGATGGTTTGCTCGGGTTGGAGGGGGGCTGTGAGGAATCTTTGGAGGGGGCTGTGATGGATCTTTGGGAGGGGTATTGTCGCTTTGCCAATAGTAGCAGATTTGGCGTCGTTTGGTTTGGTCGCGACGTTGATTTTATTGAGGCAGCGGGTTGGTCTGTGTTGATTCGTTTGGGGGTAGCAATGGGTGATTTGAGGCAAGCGGCCCTGTAATGGCACTGAAGCAATGACGAGCCAGCGCAAGGGCGAGAGACAATGAACCAGTGACGGCGAGGCAGCCTCGATTCGATGGAGATGCAGCTGTAGTTGGTGATGCTTTAGCTTCGGCAGCGGGTTAGAGTAAATCCTAGTTTCCTTTGTTTTCTATATAGTTTGTTTACTGTTATAATTTAGCTATAGGTTTAGTATCAACAAGGAGTATCATAGTATGAATGTCTATGCGTGAATAGTCCTGAATTATCCATGTTCTAATCCAAATGGTTAGCTTGTAAAAATGGGATGTGTATGCTCACAGGTGTGAATTAATATAAAATGGATATTGTTTACGCTATTTGTCTGCTGTTGATTGGAATCACCTTGTTGTGTGCGTGTGTGCGTGATTACGTGTATGTCATCAATATAAGTTGTGTGGTACTTGTTCGGCTATCATGTACTTTTACTGTCCGAGTATGCAAATGGTGTCGAGCATGTGAATTATGTGAGTTTGTGTGACTGCCAGCTTAACTGGTTTGAAGTCGAATAGCTTTGATTCATGGTTAAGACTGTGCGCTTGTTTCATTTTAAGTAGTCGATTTTAGTGATGATTGTTTTGTTGAACGTGAATGAGTTCCATCTTGTTTGTAGTTCCATTTAACATGAGATTCAGTTTGAGACTGGTTTGTTGATTACTTCGGATGAAACAGTAGCGTGGTCAAGCATTGAACTGGTTAAGTGTGTTGTAGTAGGCTGTTTGTACGGGTGAACTTGTTTAGGAGCTTGTTTGTTGAGTTGCTTAAGATTTTAAACCATGGAGTGATATGTTAATGTCTATTTTGGTCTGGGTTTTGTTCAGCTTCAGTAAGTTTGTGAGTTCGTAGAGTATAGGTCCATTTTAGCTTAGTTTTTGAATTAGTTTGTGGAAGCTTCTAAGTTTGGGTCTGTTTGCTTAAGAAGTAGAGCTCGGGGGGTCATTTAGAGTTATGTTTGAGGTAGTATAGGCCTTTTAGATAAATCTGAAAATCTGAAAAAAAATATATATAAAAAAAAAAAATAGTTTAGGAGTAATGAAATAAAGAATCTGAAAATATATGGAAAGATGTGAAATTTGAATTTGGAAGAAGTCAACAAAAATCTCCCTCATTAATGAGGGCAGATTTAGTAGGCTATAAAAGGCATAAAATTTTTTGGCAAAAGAAGGGCTCTTCCCATGCCAAATGCCATTTTTGGTTAAAATCCAATTTTTGCATTTAAGGCTTGGCATGCTTGTCTGAAATTTTGGAAAAGTGAGAGAAATTTGGGGCTTTGGACCCCCTTTTGCTATGCCCAACAGCTGGCCTTTTCCCTATAAAAGAGAGTATTAACTCTCTCATTTAAGGAGGTTTTAAACACATTGAATGCTCCCATTACTCCTCAACTACTTTCAAAAAAAACAACAGATCTGAAAGTAAAAGAAGTAGCAAGAAAAATACTTGGAAAAAAAGGGAATAGCAAGGAAGGGTTTGGGTTTAGGCTATTATTGCAAAAGGGTGTTGTTTGTGGCTGTTGTTGCTGTTTGGTCTTTGCTTTGGGCTGTTTGAGTGGGCTTGGCTCTCCTTGTTTTAAAGTTTGTCTACACTAGGTAAACTTTCATTTCATAGTTTATTTCATGAGAAATCAGCCATATTTGAAGCCATTATTTATGAATGCTAAGTTTTTTTTTTTTATGTTGAATGTTCATTGAATAACTGTTAGTGTAACTTTTAAACTGAAATTTTGCGCAAATGACACCATTATGCAATCTGGTACAGATCTGATTTTCGAGCAAAATAGCGGCTGTTTATGCAAACGTGTTTTGGAACAAACTAGAACGTTAGTTGCAACTCCTTTTTGTAAAGTATGCTCAAATCAAATATATAAGTTAGTTTTTTTTTTCATGAAATATAAAGGGTAGAAATAGATTCACCAAGTGTTGACAAATGTGGCCAGATCTTGAAATAAATAGATAAAAAAGGATATATGTGCAAGAGCTATGAAATAAAGAACATCAGCATAACAGTGGGCTAAATAGAATATTTAATATGGCTAAATGTTAAACAAGTAAGAAAGATGACTGTTTTGCGCAAATATTGTTAATAATAGAATACCAGTGCAAATGCTAAGTGGGCTGAATAATAGTAGGGGCTGATAATATGGCCAGACCTTAAAGCAAATGGGTAAATGGGACGTTAATGCAATTCTCTCAAATATAAGTCATGCAAACAGTAAATAATTTAAAGCAACTTGTACACACGGTCTTGTTTAAATCTAGCCTTTAAGTTCTAGTCACACTTATGTTAACATAAATGAGCTACTCTTTTAAAACTATGATACATATAAAGTTGGCTATGATACCAAATAAAATGTATAAAAGATTGTTACGGAATTTATAAAGTTGAGCTCATGATAAAAATAGGAAAGGGACCTTAGTATCTGAAACCAAATAAATTGATTCAAGTGTAGTTTATTTAAATCGGAAGATCTCGAACGGGTGAAGTGCCTGTGCGACCATATCCGGTTTTAAATAAATTACATTTGTAAATATTGAATCGAGCCGTATTTAAATAAGACACAAAACGTGTCGAAAGTAAATGCGACATGTATAATAAAAATCAAGCTGAATTATGAGTTCGAGTTTGACCAAAAATAATACAATAATAAAGAATACATTTGGAGACTCAAATCAAGGTTGATAAGGTTTCGAACGGGTGAAGTGCCTGCGCGAAAATATTCGGCCGAGTCACTGGAACAAAAAAAAAATAATAATAATAAAAAAATAAAAATAAAATAATAAATAAATAATAAATAAAATAATAATAGATCAAAGCGTAGCAAAGGGAAATAAATAAAGGCAGGTACAATAAATATTTCATGTAGCCGGAATGCGTCAATAAAAGCAACTGTGCTCGACACAGGACTCGAGGGTGCCTAACCCCTTCCCGAGAGTCAACCGAGATCCTTACCCGGAACTCTAACGCAGACCACTAACGAGTCATAGGTGTTCCCAAGGTACCCTTTGGGTGACTTGGCACACCTTAAACTTGTCAAGTGGCGACTCCGAATTTTAAATAAACAATTCGTACCTTGAAACACCGTCACTTCCTTAAATGGAAACCCTAACTCGGGATAGCGCCAAATAATCATTAAAAAATCCCATAAGCGCTTTCCCAAACCCGAAACGCCCTCCCCAAAAGCGGGCGCGCGGAAAAAAGGGGTGTGACAGCCTTGGCGACTCCGCTGGGGAAAAAGTGAAAACTGAGAATCTCAGGCTTTATACTTTGTCGTTTTCGGCTTTTAAATATTGTTTGTACATGCTGCCTTGAATGTTACTGCTTTGATATGTTTGAACTGTATATACACAACTGTCTTCTCTCGTACACCTCTGAGTCTTCTGGAACACTGCACACATGCACGCCAGTCTCGCTTCGGCGTCTGGAATTTCTGTCGTGTCTCAGGACACAAAAAGTTAACCCTTTTTAGGAGGAGGTGCGTTGGGTTAGGCCGTTAGACGTTGTCGATCGGTACCCCCGAGGCATTTCCAAATTGCCGGAAACTGTAGAACATGAACCCATTGAGTCACCTAGAGTTGAACCTGTGCTTTTGTCTAGGCCGATTTATTTGCATGTCATTAGACTTAGTGAGGTGCGGTACACCGGTACCGCACTTGTCTAGGCTGACCCTTTAGAGTCTAGATGGGGCCCACGCCCCAGAAAGACAGTAATGGCATCTTCTGTGTTGCATCTAGGGAGGCCGTTATGCTGACCGTTTATCAAGGGAAAGCGGGTTAGTTTGGAAAAATGAAAAAAAAAATGAAAAAAATGAAAAAGAGAGAAGAGACGCTTTGTTAAGAGGGGCAATTTAGATTTTCAAATATTAGCGTGTCAAATGTCCTTTTCCCGTTGTCGGCAAAGATTTTAAAGCCAATTTCACGCCGTTATAACGGCCAATTTTGAAAAAAATAAAAAGAGAAAACAACGTCCATAGCCAAATTTGGTGGCGTTGTCATGTCAAATTCTGTTCAAAAATTAGAAAAATCAAAAAAAAAGGGGAAAAATCAATCAAATAGAGTCGTCCTGTTCGGTAAAACATTGACAAGTTTTGTTTGTCTAGGCTAGTCGAATCATGTAAATATTTTATTTGAGTCGGCTTGTCCGTTTTAATGTCAATAATCAAATTTTGGTGTCGTTGTCATGTCAAATTTTGTTCGAAAATTAGAAAGTCAAAAATAGAGTCGTCGTGTTTTGTAAAACATTGACAAGTTTTATTTGTCTAGCCTAGTCAATCATGTAAAAAATTTCGTTTGAGTCGGCTTGTCCGTTTTAATGTTGTTTTACAAATTTTGTCCAAAGTTTTCTCGGTCCTAATACTTCATTTTAATAAATAGGTATCATGGCTGCATCATCATCTAGAGTAGGAAAAAGGAAGTTTCCTGAGGGATCTACTCCACCGCCTATTAAGATGGTCGATAAATGTCCTCCATTGTTGAGGAATTGGTGGTACCATTTGAGCGAAAAGCAGAAAGGGGTTGTGCATGCGAGAATTGGGGAAATGACACATTTTCTTAACCCTAAGTTTGCCCCACGTCGGGAACTAGTAAATGCTTTGATTCGGTATTGGGAACCGAGTCAAAATACCTTTGTGTTTGGTGATATTGAGATGACTCCCACTTTAGAAGAGATCTCGGGTTTGACTAATGGAGTGTTTAGGACAAAGAAGTGCATAGCACCTCGGTTTGTGAGAGTCGAGGAGTTCCTACGGGACATGAGTCTGCGTTCTGATACCCAGTTAGTGAGTTTGGCCTCAGGTTGGGTCAGTCTGGAGTATCTTTATGCTCTTTATGGGCGGGGAGATGGATACACAGAGCATCGGCCGAAATTCATCACCACATTGAGCCATGACCAATGGGATAAACTTAGGGAAAGAGCTTTCATTTTCGCCTTCCTTGGCCTCATGGTCTTCCCGATGGAGAATGGACAAATCTCTATCCATACCTCTTGGATCGTGAGAGCTTTATTTGGGGGAGTTCGAGATTCTACTGTGGTGCCGATGATCTTGGGCAGTATTTATCATGCTCTGACTCGATGCAAAGAGAAAGGGGCCCGGTTTTTCGAGGGTTGCAACTTGTTGTTGCAAGTATGGTTCGTTGAGCATTTGTTCGGCCGTTCTGACCCTACTCCACTACCCGATGCGCCTAAATGCCATTTGAACACCCATTATTATCGTACTCGACATCTTGATCTACCCGAGAGCTTTGATGGGTGGGCAAAGTATTTGAGCGAGCTCACTCTGGAGAATATCCGGTGGCAGGTTAGTTGGTACCCCTCGAAAGAGGGAATATATGGTAGTATGGACCGTCCTTTCCTAGTATTGATGGGTCATAAGGGAGCCGAGCCTTATTGCCCTACGCGGGTGCTCCGACAGCTTGGGCGCGTTCAGGGTGTACCTAGGGTAGAGGCCGTGGAAGAGTATCGCCTTGATCATATTAGCGGTGAGTTTCCCAGGCACACTCAGTGGTTCTCCATTTGGGATAATATGAGACCTTTGACCTCCAGCACACAGGTTATAGACCGATTCAGAGGCGAGGTCACTCCCGAGTATGTTTTCTGGTTCGGCCGACAGCCTGCTTTGGTAGCTATGCCAGCGAAAACGGTCAAGGGACCGTATGATGAGGCACTCAGGATTGACATGAAGATAGAGATGCATAGGGTAGAGACTGAGGAGAGATATGCGGGTCTAGTCTACCGTCTTCGTTCTGAGAGGGATGCCGCTCGAGCTGCTTTGGTTGAGAGTGAGGGTCTAGCGCATCAGCACCTAGACACAGTTAGACGACTCCGTGTTATGCACTCTGAGGCATTGACAGAGCGAGATGCCGACAGGGCAGCTTTGGTGGAGAGCAGGAGAAGGGAGGATTATCATCGTCGGGATGCCATGGATGCTCGAGCTCGACTCGACAGGGCACTGGAGCAGGAGGAGCAGCTCAGGGAGCTAGCACAGAGCCGACTTCAGGATATACAGGCTGCAGGACGGACTATCAGTGTAGTTTATCGGCAGGTTTATGACTCTGCTGTATATGTTGCACAGGCTATCCGTGACTATAGGAGGTTGTCCGCGGAGGACCTACTTCCACATGTGCTTCCCTTCGTCACTAGAGTTGCAGAAAATTTGGCTGGATTGCGCCGCACCTTGGTGGAAGGCCCACCAGCAGATCTCGAGGAGCCGCCAGAGGAAGATCTCGACGAGCCATTTGAGTCAGATCCAGAGGAGCCAGATGAGGCAGGGCCCGGATCACCTTAGCAGATATATGCCAGTCCGAGATGATGCAGCTCATTACCTTTTGTTTGTCATTTAGCATCTCGGACAGATTGTGGCTTTATTATGTATTGGTATTTCTATTTCGAACAAGTCGGTCTAGTTTGTTTATTTGAATTTGTAGGAGTACTACTATTGCCCCATGTTGTCGGCGGGCTTTTTTATATTGTACTGTTTCGGCATTTATGAAAAGAAAATCAGAAAATCCAAAATTGTGTCTTTTATTATCTTAAATGCATTTTTTCTTCCTTTTTCAATCTGATTTTGGACCCCTCTTACATTTGAAAGATATATGATATGAAAAAAAAATATATGAAAAGAGCGAAAGAAAGAGAGAGAGAAAAAAAAAAAAAAAAAAAAAAGAAGAAAAGAAAAGAAAGAGAGGACCCGCTTTGTCTTGATTCGGGATGATGCATGACGACTTTAGGCCGGTAGGCGCGCTCGGCTCATAAATATCATGTTTCCTAACCTGTTTTGTTTGCAGACAAGACTAGATTACCAGTGACTTGGTGCAGCGCTCTAGCATTACCCCACTCTCACACAATTAACTCAAGGGGACTTGAAATTCCATTTGGTAACATGGCCACTGAAGGAGACAAATCTGATGCCGGTTCCGAAGAAAATGATAGAACGACAGAAGAGGCCCTGATTCTGAAGCAATTTCTGGTGGACATGCATCATGCGATAACCACAGGACGGGTACCTCCTCCCATGCCGAACCTCTTGGATGGGCTTATGCCAACAGTTAGCCAGCGAGCACCAGGCACATCTACGGCGGTCGAGGATCCGACCTATCCCCCTGGTTTTGGCACTAGTCAGGGCCCAACAAAAGAAGTTGAAGTGCGCCCTCATGCACCGCCCCCACCACCTCCACCTCAAGGGCAATATGGTCAACATCCACCACCGGGGCAGTATGGTCCACCCCCACCACAGGGACAGTATGGTCCACCTCCGCCACAGGGACAGTATGGCCCACCTCTCCCACAGGTTCCAATTTTTCGGGGCCCAGCTAGGCCTGCTATGGCTAGGTCCAACAGCGAACCACATCTCCAGGCGGGGGATCATCATTATGATCAGCACCATGAACCCAATTTCCGACACAGTGACTCATATGATCAGGGGTTCCATCGCGGGTCTCAAGTTGAGGTTGATCGATCAGGAAAGCTTGATGAGAGCGAGGTTCTAAGAAAGATGAGGGGCCTAGAACAAGCGGTGAGGACCATTCAAGGATATGGAGATCATACTGACATCTCTTTCAAGGATCTTTGCCCCTACCCTGAATTGCAATTGCCAGATGGGTTCATAGTGCCAAAGTTTGATCTATACACCGGGCAAGGAGATCCAAGGGTTCATATGAAAACCTACTGCAACAAAATGAGAGGGGTCAAGAAAGACAAACTGTTGATAGCCTACTTTTCTGAAAGCTTGGGAGGCGCAGCTGCCGAATGGTTCATGAGGCAGGATTTAACTAAATGGTTATCATTTGAGGATATGGCACAGGCATTCTACGACCAGTACAAGTACCACATTGAAGTTTTGCCAGATCGGTCCTCTTTGGATGCGATAAAAAAGAAGCCAAGCGAAAGCTTTAGGGAGTACGCCCTCAGATGGCGCGAGCAGGCCGCTCGAGTGAGCCCCGCAATCCCGGACGATGACATGGTCCGTTTGTTCATTGAGGCGCATGATGAGGCGTATTATGGTTCACTGATCGCCGCCTTTGGGAAACCGTTTAGTGAAGTCGTCAAGATGGGAGAAATGATTGAGAGAGGAGTCAAAGCTGGCAAGATTGTGAGCCAGACTGCACTAAAGGCGACCACACAGGCTGTGCAGACAGGGGCAGCAGGGTTCGGTAAGAAGAAGAAAGAAGATGTGGCCATGGTAGGGTCGGGTCCACGAAGGTGGAATGATGAGCGATACAGTCAAGCTAATTCATACCAAGCTCCACAAACACCCTATTTACAACACTATTACCCGCCACAAAATGCACAATACTCCATACCTCCACCCCAGTACTCTGTACACGCTGCGCAGCCATATGCCCCAACGTCTTATCCGCAATGGCGCGCACCAGCCCCACAACCTACATATCCCATCCACCAAGCTCCACATAATCACTATCAGGCTCCACCTAACCCTACTTACCGACCAAGAGGTCCGGCAGGCTTTCGTCCGAGAGCTGAATTCAAGAAGGCTCGAGAAGAGAAGAAGAGAGAATTCACGCCAATCGGAGAATCCTACACCAGTATCTTTGAGAAACTGCGGGCCTTGAACATGATAAAACCCATTCAAGGAAACATGAATCCTACTGGCAAAGTGGATCATTCTCGACATTGTGATTACCACTCGGGCGCACCAGGGCATGATACAGAAGATTGCTACTATCTCAAGAGAGTGGTGCAGGATTTGATCGACAACAACCAAATCGTGATTGAAGATGCAGAAACGCCAAACATTAATCGCAATCCTCTGCCAGTCCATGATGTACACATGGTATATGCATGCACAGGGGGATTTGAAAGCGAATCTGCAAGGCCAATAGTGTCAGTCGATGCAATAACTATTGGGGTGGAAAAGATGCATATCACTTCAAAGACAAGTCCTGTTGTGGTGTCCGGAGGAACAAAGCCATCTGTCCAGTTGGATAAGCCCGTGTTAACATTGAAACGAGCTGTTGAGAAAGGGGAAAGGTTGACTGAGAAGCCAAAGTTGGTGATCTCAAGGGCCATCAGCAAGGAAGGGGAAGCGGATTCTGCTACCAAACCGAAGTTGGTTATAAAAAATGCACCCCGGGGAGATGATTTGAACGCAATGCGCGAGCCCATTGTCATAAAGAGGGCATCCCAGTTCCATGTGACAGATAGCAAGGCTGTCCCGTGGAACTATGCCCAGGCAGTGGTAACGTACATGGGAAAGGAGGTTGTAGCAGAAACGACACAAGTGGGCGGTATAACTCGTTCTGGGCGGTGCTTTACCCCGGAAGAGTTAAGAAAGGCAAGGCAAGCTAGGGAAAATCAGGGTCCAGTCAAGGAGCCTGTCACTGAGAAAGAGGCGGAAGATTTTCTAAAGAAGATGAAAGTGCAAGATTACTCTATCGTGGAGCAGCTGAGGAAGACCCCTGCTCAAATTTCTTTGTTGTCCCTGCTGATGCATTCTGAGGCGCACCGTCATGCTCTCTTGAAAATCCTGAATGAAGCTCATGTATCTGATAAAATGACTGTGGGTAACTTGGAGGCTGTTGCTGCCCGTATCTTTGAAGTCAACAGGATCACTTTCACTGATGAAGAATTGCCTATGGAAGGCACAGGCCACAACAAAGCTCTGCATCTGACTGTTAAGTGTGACAACTCTTACGTCACAAGAGTGCTGGTTGACGGTGGGTCTGGTCTGAACATTTGTCCACTGTCTACTTTGAAAAGATTGAAAATCAACGTGGATAGAATTCGAACCAATACTATGAGTATCCGTGCTTTTGATGGAGAAAAAAGACAGTCAATTGGTGAGATCGAGTTGACATTGACAATTGGGCCTGTGGACTTTGCTATTGATTTCCAAGTCCTCGATATGGATTCGTCTTACAATCTACTGTTGGGAAGGCCCTGGATTCATATGGCGGGCGCAGTACCGTCAACTTTGCACCAGACCGTGAAGTTTGAGTGGAATCGTGAGATGATCCTGGTACACGGAGAGGGAGATCTGTCAATCTATAAGGACCCATCCATTCCAGTTATCGAGGTCACCAATGATAGCCCAACTCTGATGTACCAAGCCTTTGAAGCAGTCAATGTGGAAGAGGTTCCTGAAGGCAAACCTTTGCCCCAAGCAAGATTGTCAGAAGCAGCAGTCATGATGGCTACGGAAATGTTGAAGCATGGTTTCAAACCCGGGAAAGGTCTCGGAGCATCACTACAAGGAATGTCACATCCAATTAGTCCACTCGGCATTCGAGGTACCTGGGGTCTGGGATACAAGCCTACAGCTGCAGACAGAGCAAGAGCTAGGAAGATGAAGAAACAAGAATGGTCTCTAGAGAAGCCTGTCCCTTGCCTCGCGCAATCTTTCACGAGGTCCAATGGGGGCAAGTATATTTCAAAAAATGCTGAGGAGACTGAAGAACAGAAGAAGTTACTGTCAGACCTGAGGCACGTCTTTGGCATCAACATGGTGCAAACTGGCGAAGGATCTAGCAATGCAGAAATCCAGGACATTGGCCCTGATGTGAAGCTGAACAACTGGGAATCCATGCCTCTCCCCACTAGGAGGGGCTATTGGTAGCAAGTTTTGTTATCCTTTCTGTATACTTGGTTATTCTAAGGGTTGTAATCCAAGTGTATTTATTTTGCTCGTTATGATGTCAAACCCTTTTATCTTTCAAATTCAATGAAAAGCAAGACATGTTCTTGTCTCCTTATTCTATCTCTTTACTTTCCTGATTTTTATTTCTTATTTCTTTCTGTAGCTATGTTTCTGATGGCCTTAATAACATGACATGCATGCTGAAATCACGCCCTGATCTAAACACACAGTTTAACTTGGTCTCAATGAATCAACCAAAAATTGAGGAAATACATGTTGATGGGTGGAGTGATTATGAAGTAACAGTTGAGGAGGTAGATGATATGGAAAGGACGGATACCGAAGAAATGTTTGAGAAAGAATATGATGAGGAGGGAGCTGAGAGTGAAATAAATGGGGAATTAGAACAGTTTGAGAACAAGCCTAAGCCCAATTTAGATGACACAGAAAATATAAATTTGGGAACCCCTGACGATGTTAGGGAAACCAAGATAAGCATGCACGCTGCGCCAAAAGTGAAAAAAGACATAGCCCAAGTCTTGTTTGACTATAGAGACGTGTTTGCTTGGTCATATGATGACATGCCCGGTTTGAGCACAGATTTGGTGGTTCACAAGTTGCCAATTAATCCTGGTTTCCCTCCGGTCAAGCAGCTACGGAGGAAATTCAAGACAGAAATGAGCAAGAAAATCCACGAGGAAATCATGAAGCAGCTATCTGCGAAGGTGATACAATCTCTTCAGTATTCCACATGGTTGGCCAATGTTGTGCCGGTGCCGAAGAAAGATGGGAAGACAAGAATTTGTGTTGACTATCGAGATTTGAACAAGGCCAGTCCCAAGGATAATTTTCCTTTGCCTAATATTCACATTCTCATAGACAATTGTGCTAAACATGAGATCCAATCTTTTGTGGATTGCTATGCCGGATATCACCAGATCCTGATGGATGAGGATGACGCCGAGAAGACAGCGTTCACCACGCCCTGGGGAACCTTTTGTTACAGGGTCATGCCGTTCGGCTTGAAGAACGCTGGGGCAACGTACATGAGAGCCATGACAACTGTCTTCCATGATATGATACACAAAGAAATTGAAGTGTATGTGGATGATGTGATAATCAAATCAAGAACGGTAGAGGATCATGTTAAAGACCTCAGGAAATTCTTTGAAAGACTCAGAAGGTACAATTTGAAGTTGAACCCGGCCAAATGTGCGTTCGGTGTTCCAGCTGGAAAGTTGTTGGGTTTCATTGTTAGCAGGCGGGGTATTGAATTGGATCCTTCAAAGATCAAGGCTATACAAGAGTTGCCTCCGCCAAAGAACAAGAAAGAAGTTATGAGTTTCCTCGGAAGATTGAACTACATCAGTAGGTTCATCGCTCAACTCACCACCACGTGTGAGCCAATCTTCAAGCTGCTGAAGAAAGATGCGGCGGTTAAGTGGACTGAGGAGTGTCAAGCGGCCTTTGACCAAATCAAGCAGTACTTGTCAAATCCACCAGTGCTGGTCCCGCCAGAGCCAGGACGACCTTTGTTCCTCTATCTGTCGGTGATGGACAATTCGTTTGGTTGCGTACTGGGGCAACATGATGCCACGGGGAAAAAAGAACAGGCAATCTACTACATGAGCAAGAAGTTCACGGATTACGAGGTCAAGTACACTTTGCTGGAAAGAACGTGTTGTGCCCTCACATGGGTAGCACAGAAGTTGAGGCATTATTTGTTGTCATACACTACTTACCTCATATCCCGGATGGATCCACTAAAGTATATTTTTTCAAAGCCTATGCCAACAGGAAGGCTTGCCAAGTGGCAAATGTTACTCACAGAGTTCGACATAGTTTATGTCACCAGAACTGCAATGAAAGCCCAGGCTTTGGCCGATCATTTGGCCGAAAATCCAGTGGATGATGAGTATGAACCTCTTAAGACATACTTTCCTGATGAAGAGGTAGGCACAATTGAGGAGTTGCTTTCTGAAGATGATCATTATTGGAAGCTCTATTTTGATGGGGCCTCTAACTCCAAGGGCGATGGTATTGGGGCTGTTCTCATATCCCCGACAGGTCACTATTATCCGGCGGCTGCGCAACTTCGTTTCTGGTGTACCAATAACACGGCAGAATATGAAGCTTGCATCATGGGTCTACGCATGGCGATAGATATGGACATCAAAGAACTACTAGTGCTTGGAGATTCCGACCTACTAGTACATCAAATCAAGGGTGAATGGGAAACTCGAGACGTGAAACTCATCATGTATAAGCAGTATCTGGAAGAGCTTTGCCGAAGGTTTGATTCCATTGAATTCAGGCATATCCCAAGAATGCACAATGAGTTGGCAGACGCTTTGGCTACATTAGCGTCCATGCTTAGTCATCCTGACCAGACTCACATTGATCCTCTCGAGATTCAAGTTAGGGATCAACATGCTTATTGTAACATGGTTGAAGAAGAACTTGACGGCGAGCCATGGTACCTGGACATCAAAAACTACATCAAGAATGGAGAGTATCCAGCGCTGGCAGAGAGCAATCAGAAAAGAACCCTCCGCCGTCTTGCAAATGGTTTCTTTTTAAGTGGAGGGGTGTTGTACAAGAGAACCCCAGATCTGGGACTGTTGAGATGTGTGGACGCACAAGAAGCCTCAAGAATTCTCAACGAGGTGCATTCGGGAATCTGTGGGCCACACATGAATGGCTATGTGTTAGCCAAGAAGATCTTAAGAGCAGGTTATTTTTGGCTCACCATGGAGCGAGATTGCATAGGGTTCGTGCGGAAATGCCACCAATGTCAAGTGCACGGCGACCTGATACATTCACCTCCCTTAGAGCTCCACACAATGTCCGCTCCTTGGCCTTTCGCTGCATGGGGAATGGATGTCATTGGCCCGATAGAACCAAAAGCATCGAATGGGCATAGATTCATTTTGGTCGCCATTGACTATTTTACTAAGTGGGTGGAAGCGGCGACATTCAAGTCGGTAACCAAGAAAGTTGTGGTCGACTTTGTTCATTCAAACATCATTTGCCGGTTCGGTATTCCCAATACCATCATCACCGACAATGGGGCTAATCTGAACAGTCATTTGATGAGAGAGGTATGTGAAAGGTTCAAAATTGTGCATAGAAACTCCACACCATACCGGCCAAAGGCAAATGGCGCGGTCGAAGCTGCAAACAAAAACATCAAGAAGATCCTTCGAAAAATGGTGGAAGGATCTCGAGATTGGCATGAGAAGTTGCCATTTGCTCTTCTGGGTTATCGCACAACTGTGCGCACCTCAATAGGCACGACCCCATATGAACTGGTGTATGGGACTGAAGCGGTCATTCCGGCAGAAGTCGAAATACCATCCTTGAGAATCATTGTTGAAGCTGAGATCGAGGATACTGAATGGGTCAAATCCCGCTTGGAACAACTGGCTTTGATCGACGAGAAAAGGCTAAATGCAGTATGTTATGGTCAACTATATCAGAAGAGAATGGCCAAAGCATACAACAAGAAAGTGCGCCAACGCAAATTCAGTGAAGGCCAGGTAGTCTTGAAGCGCATCTTTCCACATCAGGAAGAAGCGAAGGGCAAGTTTGCTCCAAATTGGCAAGGACCGTATGTGGTGAAGAAGGTGTTGCCCAATGGTGCTCTATTCTTGACAGACATCGAAGGCACGATGGCTGAAATGATTGTTAATGCTGATGCAGTGAAGAGGTACTACATTTGATGTCCTTGGATTGGGATGGTGAAAGTCTTTGTTTCCCTTATCCAGATGATGTATCCCTTTTGTTAGCCTTTGGCTTTGTATTGCTTTTGTGAACCCTTATTGGGAATCCTGTAATTGTAATGAAATTGAATGAATGAAAGAAAGATTCAAAACAACAAATTTGGCATTAAGTTGCTAGAGCTACGTCTGACCTGATTCCTCTCAAAAGGATACGTAGGCAACCATTCTGGTGCGGTCAAAATAGGGGAAAGTTCCATTTTTTCTTATCTCATATCGACGCAAAACTCGCCTCCAAGTTTGCGGCCAAATTCAAAGAAAATCCCAATCTGCAGTTTCTGCTAAACTGGGGCAGAAGTTTGTTTTTATTTTATTTCATCAATAAAATAAAAACAAACTTCTACTATTCTTACCATCTTTTCACATGCTCATGAGACGTTTGGCATTTCAGTCTCGAAATCAGGAAGAGGCTCGGAGCGCCTAAGACATTATCATCAGCAAAAGAAAAAAAAAAAGAGAAAAAAAAAAAAAAGAGAAGAGAAAGAAAATGAAGTCTTGCCGGTGAAAACCTGAAAAGGCGCCGCATGACAAACAGTGAGATAAAAGAACAAAGAGAGAGGTTAGTTAGTGAAAACCCCGAAAGGGGGCACTGCTAACCGAATGAGGGTCTTCATAAATGTCATCAATGGGGTTTGGAAAGTGGTCATGACTGAATGTTCCAACTGGAGAAAGATCGGGGAAGAACTGTTTGTGAATGATCAGGTTTTTGAGGACCAGAAGCATGTCATGTTATTAGGGTCGTCACTTCTACCTTCAGATAAGTTTCTTTTTACATCTCCAAAAGGACATCATTTCGTCCGGAGTCCTTTTGTCCGAAATCTTTCCCATTTTTTCAGTTTTCAAACAAAATAACATCAAAACGAGCAAAAGAAAGTTTTGCAAAATTGTTTACCTGTTTTGCAGTTGTAGCAGAGCATGGTCAGGATCCGCCTGGATAATGGAAGCCAAATCGTCTCTCGATCGCAAATTGACGTGTTGAGAATTTGCACTATGAAGGAGATCATCAGACGGTAGGCAGATTTCAAGATCATCAAATCTCGCCTGAGCACCAATTTCAAGAGGGACAATGTCAATTTTCAAGTCAGAGGCAGCATTCATGAGGGAGTAGTTGTAAAGAAGTCGAGGCACCCACCTGGAGAATGAGGGAGTAGTGGTAAAGAAGTCGAGGCACCCACCTGAAGAATGAGAGAGTAGTTTATTTAAGATATCGAGGCGCCCACCTGGAGAATGAGGGAGTAGTTTATTTAAGATATCGAGGCACCCACCTGGAGAATGAGGGAGTAGTGGTAAAGAAGTCGAGGCACCCACCTGAAGAATGAGGGAGTAGTTTATTTAAGATATCGAGGCGCCCACCTGAAGAATGAGGGAGTAGTTTATTTAAGATATCGAGGCGCCCACCTGGAGAATGAGGGAGTAGTTTATTTAAGATATCGAGGCGCCCACCTGGAGAATAAGGGAGTAGTGGTAAAGAAGTCGAGGCACCCACCTGAAGAATGAGGGAGTAGCTGTAAAGAAGTCGAGGCACCCACCTGAAGAATGAGGGAGTAGTTTATTCAAGATATCGAGGCGCCCACCTGGAGAATGAGGGAGTAGTTGTAAAGAAGTCGAGGCATCCACTTGAAGAACGAGGGAATCCATGCTGTAAAGAGGGAAGACCCACCTGAACCAAGATCGGGGGTTTATCTTTCTACAAAGAGCAAAACCCACTTGAACCAAGAGCGGTGGTTTTATTTTAAACAAGTGAGGGGAGCAAGGACCAAGAAGCTCATCTCGGGAAGCATGAAGACTTAGAATAGGAAGTGTAACTTTACATTTTCAATGTTGTACTTTCATTTTCTCTGTAAAGCAATGACCGCCAATCAGCAAGCAACCAGTGACCAGCAGCAACAACGCTAGTATGTCTTGTATCAGTCCTAGTGTGGGTAGAAGCATCTAGAATCAATCGTGGTGAGTCTGGGTGTTTAGTATCAGTCTAGTTTAGTTTAGAAGTGTCTAGGTTATATGTCTAGGAAGCGGTAGGCCCAGCCATCGCGTGTCAGGAACTACACTGACCTGATTCCTTAGTCCAAGGATATGTAGGAGCCTTACAGTCAGGGCACGGTCGCCATTGTTCAAATGCCACCCTCGGCTAGAACCGGAGAGCCAAAATTAGTTGTTGATTACGTCTTTGTCCGAAAACTCGTCATGTTCCCGAACAAAGAGGGGCAGCTGTAATCACCTAATTTTGGCACAAAAAATATCAAAATGCATAAAATAGTAGTGTTAATTTTCTTCAGTTTTATATGTATCGTAGCTAATGCTGGGCATTTAATTAGGAGAAAAATACTAGAAAAAATATCAAATATATATTTTTTATGTGTCTAACTGTGTCTTTACATTTTGTGATAATCTGTGCACTTGTTTAATTTAAGTGTTAGTTTAATTAGTCTATTTGTCAATTGTGTGTGTTATATAATATGTACTTTAGTAGTTTAAACTTGCAATTGGGGCTATTTGTCAGATCCAAAAGAGAGTTAAAAGAGCCCAATATCTTAGCCCACACACTTTGACCCGAAATCATCCTAGCCTTAGGATCAATTTGATCCAACGGCTCACGTTCCCCATCCCTTTCACCCTTAAATACACTTTTTTCCACCCATTTACCCACTACACACACATAAGGTCTTTGACCTAGAGAAACTATGGCCAAATGCACGCGGCCCACCGGAAATCATCACTGCCGGTGGCGCCGCCGTCCCTCCGACGCCGGAAAAATACAAGAAATACATCTTCCGAACCGCTTTGAGCCCCTCTGTCCCGATCTGGTCTTGGTTTTCACAAAATATCAAGAGATTCTTGTAAATCGGGTTTTGAAGTCGGCACTCCGGCAACTTTTTCTCTTTTCCGGTGAGTTTTCTTTTCTCCTTCTTTTCGTCTCCACCCCGTTCACCCTCACATCCCCCATTTTTCCAAACCCCATCCCCGTTTTTTCCCGTTTCCTTTCGTCCATTTTTTCCGTTCCCCGCTGCTTCTTCTTATTTTCTTTTTCTTTTCTTGTGATGAATCTTTTGGAGCTGCTGTGATGGTTTGCTCGGGTTGGAGGGGGGCTGTGAGGAATCTTTGGAGGGGGCTGTGATGGATCTTTGGGAGGGGTATTGTCGCTTTGCCAATAGTAGCAGATTTGGCGTCGTTTGGTTTGGTCGCGACGTTGATTTTATTGAGGCAGCGGGTTGGTCTGTGTTGATTCGTTTGGGGGTAGCAATGGGTGATTTGAGGCAAGCGGCCCTGTAATGGCACTGAAGCAATGACGAGCCAGCGCAAGGGCGAGAGACAATGAACCAGTGACGGCGAGGCAGCCTCGATTCGATGGAGATGCAGCTGTAGTTGGTGATGCTTTAGCTTCGGCAGCGGGTTAGAGTAAATCCTAGTTTCCTTTGTTTTCTATATAGTTTGTTTACTGTTATAATTTAGCTATAGGTTTAGTATCAACAAGGAGTATCATAGTATGAATGTCTATGCGTGAATAGTCCTGAATTATCCATGTTCTAATCCAAATGGTTAGCTTGTAAAAATGGGATGTGTATGCTCACAGGTGTGAATTAATATAAAATGGATATTGTTTACGCTATTTGTCTGCTGTTGATTGGAATCACCTTGTTGTGTGCGTGTGTGCGTGATTACGTGTATGTCATCAATATAAGTTGTGTGGTACTTGTTCGGCTATCATGTACTTTTACTGTCCGAGTATGCAAATGGTGTCGAGCATGTGAATTATGTGAGTTTGTGTGACTGCCAGCTTAACTGGTTTGAAGTCGAATAGCTTTGATTCATGGTTAAGACTGTGCGCTTGTTTCATTTTAAGTAGTCGATTTTAGTGATGATTGTTTTGTTGAACGTGAATGAGTTCCATCTTGTTTGTAGTTCCATTTAACATGAGATTCAGTTTGAGACTGGTTTGTTGATTACTTCGGATGAAACAGTAGCGTGGTCAAGCATTGAACTGGTTAAGTGTGTTGTAGTAGGCTGTTTGTACGGGTGAACTTGTTTAGGAGCTTGTTTGTTGAGTTGCTTAAGATTTTAAACCATGGAGTGATCTGTTAATGTCTATTTTGGTCTGGGTTTTGTTCAGCTTCAGTAAGTTTGTGAGTTCGTAGAGTATAGGTCCATTTTAGCTTAGTTTTTGAATTAGTTTGTGGAAGCTTCTAAGTTTGGGTCTGTTTGCTTAAGAAGTAGAGCTCGGGGGGTCATTTAGAGTTATGTTTGAGGTAGTATAGGCCTTTTAGATAAATCTGAAAATCTGAAAAAAAATATATATAAAAAAAAAAAATAGTTTAGGAGTAATGAAATAAAGAATCTGAAAATATATGGAAAGATGTGAAATTTGAATTTGGAAGAAGTCAACAAAAATCTCCCTCATTAATGAGGGCAGATTTAGTAGGCTATAAAAGGCATAAAATTTTTTGGCAAAAGAAGGGCTCTTCCCATGCCAAATGCCATTTTTGGTTAAAATCCAATTTTTG
Organism: Petunia x hybrida; assembly: GCA_037355625.1. Taxonomy (NCBI): domain Eukaryota; kingdom Viridiplantae; phylum Streptophyta; class Magnoliopsida; order Solanales; family Solanaceae; genus Petunia; species Petunia x hybrida. The sequence goes on from JBBBVM010000081.1 coordinate 3,847,167, forward strand.
CATTTAAGGCTTGGCATGCTTGTCTGAAATTTTGGAAAAGTGAGAGAAATTTGGGGCTTTGGACCCCCTTTTGCTATGCCCAACAGCTGGCCTTTTCCCTATAAAAGAGAGTATTAACTCTCTCATTTAAGGAGGTTTTAAACACATTGAATGCTCCCATTACTCCTCAACTACTTTCAAAAAAAACAACAGATCTGAAAGTAAAAGAAGTAGCAAGAAAAATACTTGGAAAAAAAGGGAATAGCAAGGAAGGGTTTGGGTTTAGGCTATTATTGCAAAAGGGTGTTGTTTGTGGCTGTTGTTGCTGTTTGGTCTTTGCTTTGGGCTGTTTGAGTGGGCTTGGCTCTCCTTGTTTTAAAGTTTGTCTACACTAGGTAAACTTTCATTTCATAGTTTATTTCATGAGAAATCAGCCATATTTGAAGCCATTATTTATGAATGCTAAGTTTTTTTTTTTTATGTTGAATGTTCATTGAATAACTGTTAGTGTAACTTTTAAACTGAAATTTTGCGCAAATGACACCATTATGCAATCTGGTACAGATCTGATTTTCGAGCAAAATAGCGGCTGTTTATGCAAACGTGTTTTGGAACAAACTAGAACGTTAGTTGCAACTCCTTTTTGTAAAGTATGCTCAAATCAAATATATAAGTTAGTTTTTTTTTTCATGAAATATAAAGGGTAGAAATAGATTCACCAAGTGTTGACAAATGTGGCCAGATCTTGAAATAAATAGATAAAAAAGGATATATGTGCAAGAGCTATGAAATAAAGAACATCAGCATAACAGTGGGCTAAATAGAATATTTAATATGGCTAAATGTTAAACAAGTAAGAAAGATGACTGTTTTGCGCAAATATTGTTAATAATAGAATACCAGTGCAAATGCTAAGTGGGCTGAATGATAGTAGGGGCTGATAATATGACCAGACCTTAAAGCAAATGGGTAAATGGGACGTTAATGCAATTCTCTCAAATATAAGTCATGCAAACAGTAAATAATTTAAAGCAACTTGTACACACGGTCTTGTTTAAATCTAGCCTTTAAGTTCTAGTCATACTTATGTTAACATAAATGAGCTACTCTTTTAAAACTATGATACATATAAAGTTGGCTATGATACCAAATAAAATGTATAAAAGATTGTTACGGAATTTATAAAGCTGAGCTCATGATAAAAATAGGAAAGGGACCTTAGTATCTGAAACCAAATAAATTGATTCAAGTGTAGTTTATTTAAATCGGAAGATCTCGAACGGGTGAAGTGCCTGTGCGACCATATCCGGTTTTAAATAAATTACATTTGTAAATATTGAATCGAGCCGTATTTAAATAAGACACAAAACGTGTCGAAAGTAAATGCGACATGTATAATAAAAATCAAGCTGAATTATGAGTTCGAGTTTGACCAAAAATAATACAATAATAAAGAATACATTTGGAGACTCAAATCAAGGTTGATAAGGTTTCGAACGGGTGAAGTGCCTGCGCGAAAATATTCGGCCGAGTCACTGGAACAAAAAAAAAAAAAATAAAAAATAAAAATAAAATAATAAATAAATAAAAATAAAATAATAATAGATCAAAGCGTAGCAAAGGGAAATAAATAAAGGCAGGTACAATAAATATTTCATGTAGCCGGAATGCGTCAATAAAAGCAACTGTGCTCGACACAGGACTCGAGGGTGCCTAACCCCTTCCCGAGAGTCAACCGAGATCCTTACCCGGAACTCTAACGCAGACCACTAACGAGTCATAGGTGTTCCCAAGGTACCCTTTGGGTGACTTGGCACACCTTAAACTTGTCAAGTGGCGACTCCGAATTTTAAATAAACAATTCGTACCTTGAAACACCGTCACTTCCTTAAATGGAAACCCTAACTCGGGATAGCGCCAAATAATCATTAAAAAATCCCATAAGCGCTTTCCCAAACCCGAAACGCCCTCCCCAAAAGCGGGCGCGCGGAAAAAAGGGGTGTGACAGTTATAATTTTACGTTTAATTGTGATAATATTGCAATTTGTGTTGTTTTAATTCTAGTTAATTGTATTTGGCTAAAATAGTTTGGTTTTTAAGTGACTACTTGTAAATTCAGTCTAACCCATTCCTTAAACCTGTCCAGCCCACTCCTAGCCCAATCACCCTTTTAACCCGGCCCAAGAAGCCAAGTATTTAATCCAAAAAATTGCCATTCTTGGCATTTTTCCAAAATTCACCAGATCTCTCCCCATTTCTTTCCTTTCTCGCTCCTCGCCAGAACCACCAGTCTCCGCCACCGTCGACCACCATCGACGGCCAAATCTTACATCACCCGACTCGCCGTGGTTTCCTTATTACCGATTTGAACTCAATTTCTTAAAATTCCCATTTCTCATTAAATTTAAGGGTTTGTGTGAAGTTTGTTTCTCCCCGCTTTCCCAGTTTTCCCTTTACCATTTCTTTCCTTTTCTAGCTGGAACGACCCCAAACGGGATCGTTTCAGTTAGAAGAAGAGAGGAACGGATTCAAATGGAAACGTATGAACTGGGTTTGTTCGATTCGTTCCTAGCTGATGTGTATGTAGTAGTAGTAATGGAGCATCGGGTGGTGCTGGTTCGATGACAGGGCTATTTTGGTGGTGATGATTTTATCGAGACTATTTGTAATGGTGCTATGTGATAGCCGGATTGGTGTTGACAACAACAAAGCGAGGCAGCGACGAGGGCAATATCGACGCAGCTATGGTATCGATGATGAACTGATGTTGCTCGGGTTCGTGGTGGTGTTTAGGTATTTGGAGATGTGACGGAGGTAGCTATGTTAATTGTTTAGGCGACGAGGCAAAGATGGTGCAGCAGCTTGCGACGTCGTGAGAACGACGAAGCTGACGAGGCTGCGATGATGCTATTGCTTGACGACGAGGCTGCGTGGCTATGGCAAAGTCGCAGCGATGATTTGTTTGGCGTTGGTTGATTTTGTTGATGTTGTTTCGGAGGTGGGAAGGTGGCTAGGCTGGTTCTGGTAGTTGAAGCAATGGCGAATACAGTGGTTGTAATGGTTTCGAGCCAACAGCTTGTGAGGCTCTGTAATGGCAGTGATGTGGTGTTGCTATAGCAGCTGGTTCGATGGAAATGAATTGAGGCATTGGCTTCGGGATTGTTTTCAATGGTGTTGCTGTTTCTTGGCGATGATATTAATGCGATACAACTGCGAGGGCGTGGTAATAAAGCCTTAATCCTTTTGTTTCTTCATTAGTAAAGTATATTGTATGTTTCTTTTTGATCAAATGAATCTACGGTTCTAGAATAAAATGCCTAGTTGGCTTAAAGATTCAGTGACTAGTTAGGCCATCTTTCATCGGTTAGTTGTAGTTGAAATGAAATCTTCTTGTTCATGTTGGAAGTCGTGAAAGAATATTAGTTTTGTTGTCATTCCCGTTTAATTATCGAATATTAATGCTATGATGTCAATTTAGTGTTAACAATACTTGTACGCTTGTATGTTCCTGTGAAACTTGTTAAGTTTAGCTTGGAAAGTTTGTACTCATGTTGTTTGTCCAGTAGTCTAAAGAAGTTGCGTGATCCTGTGTTAAGCTAGCTAAGTTGCGCAGATTGGAGAGCTAATTTTTCTGGCTTGCTTTCGAATGAGAATTCTGTTGTGAAACTGTGAAAGCTTGATAGCATGGAGGAGAGTGTAAGGCTCAATTGTGGCTAACTATATAAAATCTGCCCAGGAGCTAAACTCTAGTTTAATTTTTATTAGTTGACTACTTGAATCTAAGAAAGAACTTGTGGGATGATGGAAATTGAAGCTGGGGGGGGGGGGGGGGTTTCATGTTTCTGTGAAGGTAACAAGGGAGCGAGCCAGTGTCGCTGTCTGTATAAGTGCTTAATACAAAGGTTCAGCATGTATGTGTGTCTCTCTTTTAGTTTGATTTTGCATAGTTAGGAATTAAGAGGAAAGGGGGTCAGTGTGACTTTGTTTTGGACTGAACTGAGTTAAAATTCAACCTGGGATGGTTAGGGGATATAAGTTAAGTCTGGAAATTAGTGAGTCACATGGGAACTTTATGGGAGTCAAAAGTCAAATAAGAAGACAAAAAAATGCAGCACCTTTGAAGGCTTTTTTAGTTTTTGGTACAAGCTAATGCATGCTGAAATTGTACTTTCCAGGAAGGTAAAAGAAACATTGGCACATGGGTGTACTTTTTACCCAAGTCTTTACCCTTCTCTTGGTCTATTTAAGAGAGCCTTGGACTCTCTTTAAGGGACACAGAAACAGGGCTGAAAATACTACACAGACACACACAAAGATCTGAGAGCTGAGACTACACACAGATCTGAAAAAATAGAAAAAGGGAGAGAGGGAATACACATTTTTTCACTCTTTGGGAAATTCTTCTTGTCTTTTGTAAAAGAACAGAGAACACACACGAAAAGTACCCTAAAAAACTCTCACTTCTCTCTACACTTCACTACTATCAAAATTCAGATCTGAGAGCTAAAACACACACAAAAAAGATCTGGGAGAGTGAGAAGAAATACTAGAGTCATAGTAAAAAAAAACAGAGAAAGTAGAAGAGAAATAAAGGGAGTTAGCAAGTAAAGAGGGTCTGTTAAGGGGCTGCTAGAGCTGGTTTCTTCTCCTGTTCGTTGCTATTGTTGCTGGTGCTTAGCTTTATGTTGGCAAGGTATTTATTAAATGCTTTTGAGTTATGTATGAACTGCTGGCAATTACTCCCTCCGTCCCAAATTAGTTGTCATTTTAGAAAAAATTGTGTGTCCCAAATTAGTTGACACTTTAGGATTTCAAGACAAAAATTGTAAGTCTTTTCCAATTATACCCTTAATAATTAAATAAATTCTCAACAAAATTTAATAGTCAAACATTAAATAGGGGTAACATAGTAAAATACACACTCTATTTAATGATTTTCTTAATGGGCGTGAAGAAGCTAAAAGCGGCAACTAATTTGGGACGGAGGGAGTATTTTAAAGGTGAACTTGTAAACTATGGCCTCTTTAAGGCCCTGATATGCAAAGGAAGCTTGACCCATTTAAAAGTTTGCTTGTTTCTTCCATGTTAATCTCCTTGTTATTAAGGAAAGAAGGGGATAAAATAAATTTTGCAATGTTGGATTTGAGTTAGCATTTTATGTCGCTTGTCATGTTGAAATGGATAAATAAAAGAAAATTTGAGGAAAAAAAAGCAAAGCAAGCGAACTTGGTGGATAAATATTGTTAGTCTTCTTCATGTAAACAAATGTTAGCTTTATATGTTTATAGTGGGTCTGATGATGAATCTCCCAAATTTGAACAAATATAAATTATTCGGCAGAATGAGACCTTACAATGCATACAACTTTGAATTTGTAAGTCTTCACAGCCTCGTTGCAATTAAGTGAGGATTAGGCTAATAAGATGATTGGTAATACAAGTTTAAGTAAATACCTCATTAGATTTGCAAATGAGTTTGAGCAAAGGAAACTGACGATTAGGCAAAAGTGTAGAGGTGTTCTATTGAAATATGTTAATAACAAATGATATTAGGGGAACGTATAGAAGTGCTCTGTTGAAATTCGATTAAGGAAACATATATTTTTCTTTGGAACTCATATTAAGTCAAGAGATTTCGAACGGGTGAAGTGCCTGCGAGATTTAATTGATTTAAGTCGAAAGATTTCGAACGAGTGAAGTTCTCGCGCGATTATATTCGATTTGAGTTTTATTTGTCAAACTGTTGAAACTAATCTCAATTATCAAAGCGTAACAAATCAAGGCAAAATATAACAAAACAATTTCAAGAGTTGAAATGCGTCAATAAAAGCAACTGTGCTTGGCACAGGACTCGAGGGTGCCTAACACCTTCCCGCGAGTCAACCGAGATCCTTACCCGGAACTCTGACGCAGACCATTTACGAGTCATAGGTGTTCTAGGTACACCACTTTGGTGACTTGGCACACCTTTAACTTGTCAAGTGGCGACTCTGAAAATCTCTTAATATTAGTGTACCTATTACTACACCGTCACAGACCTTTTAAAACAATAAACTATTAAGTTTCTCTTTTTTAAGTTAAAAAAGGGTCGTGACAGCTCCTCACGTGCGATAATAACTTTGATGAAGTTAAGACACTTTGCGAGGTTGCACGTGTCAATTCAACAAAAAGGTATCCATTCTTTACCTATGGCTGTTACATATTATGTTGAGATGTGAAAGTTGAACATTCAAAATTCCAGGACGCACATGTATCATAGAGCATGATGCAGGTACAAACCAAAAAAAAGCGGAACCAACTAACACATCTCCTCCTAAGAGCTGAAAAAGGAAAAAGTTCCTTCATCATTCAGGTAGATAATTATCTTTTCAATCTATTCTGAAATCTGATACAAGATGTTTATAGAGTATGTTTAGATTGTTATTTAAGCCTCTTTAATTTGGTAGGTAATGACCCTACAAATATTAAGGATTTATGTGGGTTTGTGTTAATATTCCAGGAGAGATATGTGTCACACCACATGATGCAGGTACAAACAAAGGAAAAGCTGAACCAGTTAACACAGATCTTGGTAATAGCAGGAAAAGAAAAAAGATTCTTCATCATTCAAGTAGATAATTATCTTTTAACCTATTACGAAATCTGGTACAACATGTTTATATTGATACTTAAACCTGTTTAATTTGATAGGTCTCTATACTACAAATTGGAATTTTGGTCCCCCTACTCACACATGCCCGCATTGTGGTGCTATTTTGTGGTATGAAGAACGAACAAAGAAAACTGTGAAGACAAGACAACCTGAATTCTCACTTTGTTGTATAGAAGGATGTGTGAGGCTGCCGTTATCGAGTGAACCACCACCCTATCTCAAATATCTTTTGGGAGGAGATTCTGGAAAATTGGGTACTAACTTTCGAAAGAATATCAGGACTTACAACTCGCTGTTTGCATTTACATCTATGGGAGGCCGTGTTGATGGAAATATAAATTGTGGGAAGGGTCCATATGTTTTCAGAATAAGCGGTCAGAATTATCATCGCATTGGTTCTTTATTGCCGGAAACTGGAAGCAGACCGCAGTTTGCTCAACTATATATATATGATACTGAAAACGAAATAAGCAATAGAATTAATATTCTTGGGCGACAGAATAAAAAAAGTGAAGTCGATGATAAAATTGTGCGAGACTTATCTGAAATGCTAGACAAGCATAATATTTTGGTGAAATCATTTCGGATGGCAAGAGATAGATATAAAGAACATCCAGAGACTACTTTTCGACTACGGATCTTATCTGACAGGAGAGGAGATGGACAGCAATACAATATGCCCACAGCTTCTGATGTTGCAGGATTAATAGTTGGTGATCTTACTGAAGAAAACTCCCATCGAGATGTTATTGTAGAACACCGTAAAATGGGACTTCAAAGAATAACAGAGTTGCACCCAAGTTTCATGTCAATGAATTATCTACTAATACACCCATATGGAGAAGGCTGCTATAGACTTGGGATTCCTTTGGCAGATGTAAAGGAGAAAAAACATAAGAGAAAAAAAATTGACAATGAGACAATTTTATTGTTTCAGGATACAACAAAGGCTTAATGAGGGACACACTCTTCTACAAGCTGGTAGACTATTACAGCAGTACATCGTTGACGGTTACATGGCAATGGAAGAAGGAAATTTGAGTTTTATCCGCAATAATCAAAAAAAATTCAGAGCTGCTCTTTCATCAGGACTAATGGATGCTGTTATACGAGGTGACTGTGACTGTTCATTGATAGGAAAAACTATTATCTTGCCTTCGTCATTCACTGGGGGGCTCGATATAGAGTACATAATTATCAAGATGCAATGGCCATTTGTAGGTGGGCTGGATATCCGGATTTGTTCATTACTTTCACTTGCAACTCTAAGTGGCCCGAAATAAATGACATGCTACGCTTAATTGGCCAAGAGAATGATCCGAACCGGGTAGACATCATATGCAGAGTTTTCCAGATTAAGTTGTTTCAACTAATGCAATATTTGAAAAAAGAACAGCCTTTTGGGAAAGTAATAGCATGTAAGTCTCATTCAAATACATTCTCATTGCATGTATTTTAGTAATTTTGTTTTTGTTCTTATCTCTCAGTTTATTCCTTTTATTGTTACTGGGTATGTAGTTCTGATTATAGTTTGGACAACATAGAACGTCAGAAGATTGAAACTAAAAAAAAATTAGGAAATTAAGTCGACGGGACAGAATTATAATTTCTACATAGACAACTGGCACAGATTGGTACAATAACAAAAATTTGAGAAATACAAAAACTGTATGTGCGCATTTCCTAACTCTGTACTTTCGGATAAATCATATTCTATGCAGCATATCCTTATTTTATTAGCCTTTTAGCATTCGGGTGATATCCTCTAAATTAATGCAAACAATAACCATGCAGTTATAAAAGAACAACAACTTATACGGTTGGTAACATGCTTTATTGTTGGACGTTGCTCTATTCTATAGTTAATGTAATTGTATGATATTTACCATATCTACATCCTAACCTCAACTTATACTATTAATTCTACAGGTTTATATACAATTGAATTTCAGAAAAGAGGACTTCCTCATGCACACATACTGCTCTTCTTGCATCATACATTAAAAAATCCGTCAACGGATCATATTGACATAATAATATCAGCAGAAATACCGGATTCAGTAGTTGATCCTGATGGTTATAATGCTGTGAAGAACTACATGCTTCATGGACCCCAATGTCCATGTATGGTGAATGGGAAGTGCACTAAGAATTTTCCAAAGAAATTCAATGACCGAACAACTTTTGACGCAGATGGCTTTCCTATTTATAGAAGAAGGAATACAGGTTCTCAAGTGGAGAGAAATGGAGCTTGCTTGGACAATAGATATGTTGTTCCTTACAACAGGAACTTGATTGTCAAATTTGATGCACATATAAATATCGAGTATTGCAATTACTCCAGGTCGGTCAAGTACCTGTTCAAGTATATCAATAAAGGGTCTGATAGAGCAACTGCAACAATAGAATCTACTGATAGCGGAGCACAAGTTGACGAGATAAAAAGATATCTAGATTGCAGATATATATCCGCTTGCGAAGCTTGCTGGAGAATATTTCAATTTGACATACATCACAGAGAGCCGTCAGTTGAACGATTACCATTCCATTTAGAGGGTGAAAATACTATAACATTTGAAGAAGAGGAGCGAGCAGACAGTGTGCTTAGCAAACCCGGCATAGAAACAACAAAATTTACAGAATGGTTCGAGGCCAACAAGAGCTATAGTGATGCGCGTCAGCTTACATATTCTGATTTCCCTACGCGTTGGGTCTGGGATGCAGAAGGGAAAACTTGGACCAAAAGGAAAAAAGGCAACGCAGTTGGCAGAATTTACTTTGCACATCCTGCAAGTAGTGAACGCTTTTATTTGAGAATGCTGCTGAATTTTGTAAAGGGATGCACTTCATACAAAAGCATTCGAACAGTAAATGGAGTGCTGTATAAAACTTACAGAGATGCCTGCTACGCATTAGGATTACTAGATGATGATAAAGAGTGGAATGACTGCTTGGTTGAGGCTGCACTTTGGGCAACAGGTAATGAACTGAGACATCTATTTGTAACAATACTTACTCACTGTCAGGTTACAGATACAAGGAGACTTTGGAATACAAACTTTCAAATCTTATCAGAAGATATAACAACAATGCAAAGGAAAAGATTTGGATTGAAAGATTTACAGTTAACTGAAAAACAAATTGAAGCATATACTTTATTAGAAATTGAGAGCATCCTACTGAAGATGGGCAAATGTTTGAAAGATATTGATGGAATGACACTTCTAGATCCGGCTTTAGTAACCAACCAGGGAAATCGTCTTATTACTGAGGAGCTGGATTATGACAAAGAGGATCTAAAGATACTGAATGAGAATTCATACGCTGTCTTAAATACTTGCCAAAAGACAGCTTATGAAGCAATATTAACATCAGTTGAGAAGGAAGAGGGCCGACTATTTTTTGTAAACGGACATGGTGGAACTGGAAAGCTCAGATCAGAATCAAGAATAGTGCTCCCTGTTGCTATGTCTGGAATAGCAGCTTTGTTATTACCAAATGGAAGAACAGCTCATTCACGATTTCATATACCGTTAGACGTCACCGCAGAGTCCACTTGCGAAATAAAACAAGGAAGCCACCTTGCTGACCTTCTTTTAAAAACATCTTTGATAATTTGGGATGAGGCGCCAATGGGAAATAAATATTGTTTTGAAGCCTTGAACAAGACATTGAGAGATATCCTCCGACTCAGGTATGACAATAGCTCTGACAAACCTTTTGGAGGTCTTACAGTAGTATGTGGTGGTGACTTCCGTCAAATACTTCCAGTAATCTCTAAGGGTACACGAGCTGATATTGTAGACACATCACTTAATTCTTCTTATTTATGACCATTTTTCACCATTTATGAGTTAAAGCAAAATATGCGACTATGCAGTGGAAAAGTCAGCGAGTCCAATGCCTCTAAAATTGCCGCTTTCGACAAATGGTTGTTACAGATTGGAGATGGATCCTTTTATGATGATATAAATAAGGAGCTTATTAAGCTACCATCTGACATATGCATTAATTCATTTGACGATCAAATTGGATCCATTGTAGAGGCAGTTTATCCTTCACTTCTGGAGAAGTACAATGACCCAGAATATCTAAAAGAAAGAGCAATACTAACCCCCAAAAATGAAATGGTTCATGAGTTGAATGAGACAATTATGAAAATGATACCGGGTCAAGGAAGAACATATTTTAGCTCCGACAATGTATGTAAAGCAAGCGTCAGCACTAACAATGGAGATATATTGTACCCAACAGAGTTTTTGAATAGTTTAACATTCCCCGGTATCCCGAATCATGAAATACATTTAAAAGTTGGTGCTCCAGTTATGCTTCTCAGAAATCTAAACCAAAGTGAAGGCCTCTGCAATGGGACAAGATTGATTGTCACGCATCTTGGAAATTGGTCCGTCAGCGCCAACATCATTTCTGGAAAGAACATCGGCTCAAGAGTCACTATTCCAAGAATTATCATGTCTCCAAATGATTCAAGATGACCATTCAAACTAAACAGACGACAGCTCCCTTTAGCGCCATGTTTCGCAATGACGATCAATAAAAGCCAAGGACAGTCTCTCAAACGTGTCGGAGTATATCTACCAAAACAAGTATTCACCCATGGTCAATTATATGTAGCTGTCTCCCCCGTAACAACAAGAGAAGGATTGGCCATACTAAATGTTGATGATGAGACAGAGAACCCACAATACATCAAGAATATTGTTTACAAGGAAGTATTCCAAAATATATTCCCGACAAATGCACCATACAAGGTACTTCTATCTTTGGCTTTTATGACTTTATTGGCTATACAATCGAAGAAATGCTTAATTGTAAAACACGCCAATCACTTTCTGATTTTTGAACACTTTTAGAAATATTCAGAATATATGATTTCTTTTGCAGTGACATAAACTGAGGATGATAGTATGCCTTACCAGTACTAGCCTTTGATTGCGAGAAGAGAATCGAAGCAACCTCAAAATTCAAAAAACTACGGTCTAACATGGCAACTAGAAAAAGGCTATAGATGAAGCAGCAAGACATGGAAAGCACAAACATTACTAAGATAATCATAAGCCTCCAGAAGCACAAAAGGATAAAATTCATGTTAGAGCAGGAAGTGAACACGGCACAGGAAAACAACACCTACCATACAGGAAATGAACAATTATTCCCCATATTCTTTTAAATTATTATCTGTTACAAAAATAAATACTCAATCTTCCCATTGCACAGGTGAGCACAGAGACAATAATAGGAAGACTGAAGCTTCAACAAGAACAACTGCCACATGGCAATAAATAAGGTAAAATTACTTTATTTAGGACGGAGAACAGAAAATATGCATATATATGATATGGAAAATTTGGTCCTTTTATAAATAGGTAACGGCAAAGAGCTTGATGGTCTACAATGGACTATTTGGCATCAATTCAGCCCCAAGTTACTGCCTTCGCAAACATAGACAACGACGAAACGGAAAAGTTCTTGACCACCATCGCTACAGTTGGAAAGAACTTAAGCAGTGACCCGGATAGTATCTTCAAGGCTGCAAACGAACATTCGCACAACACGAGAATATTAGAGTCTTCACCAGCTGCCTTTACTACAGAAATTCCAAAACTTTCGCTTATACCATTCGCTTACACATCCATAGAAAGATTTCACTATACCACATATTACTTATTACTGCTTCAATAAAAATTGTGTTATTTATTGTTGATATAGAATACAAAGCAACAAAAATTCATAGTAAAAACGACTGAATTCATGCGCATTCAAATTATAAATTATCAATAGCATCATACGACCGCATGAGCGCGGTCCAGTTCCCTAGTTCTAACTAATCCGACAAACAGGGCTAAATATTTGGGTTCGTATCTAAGATATCGGATTAAATGTTTAGAGATTCTCATCCATTCCACCCTAGCACACTTGCCACATCATTAATACTATTGATGTAGCCAACTTATGTAAAAAAAAAATTCATGAACAACGAACTCAAAGGGGTAAGAGGGAGTACAAGAGTTTCACCTAATGTCAATTCGTGTTTCATTAGAATTCGAAATAAACGGCTCCTCTCATAAGGAAATACTATAACTCTACTGGTTATCCTAATTTAGTTGGAAATTAGATTAGCATATTTACCACTAGTTCAATGATTATGTGCAGCATGTTAGGTCGGTTATACTATTCTTTTTAACCATATAAAGACGCCCTAACCCCCTTATTCACCTTTTACCTCCAAAGTGCATAATTCCAACATTGACATACAAAACGTTGAAGCGGAGATCACTATACAAAAACTTTCAACATTATCAAGATCCAATATGGCCATGGAAATCACTATAGAGAAAGACGAAGAGGACGAGAATATCTACACAATCACCACACAAGGAGTGAACAATAATAAAAGCACAAGAATAGAGACTTTATGGCATGGAAGGGATTACTATAGATACGACACGCCAGTCAATGATTGGATATCCATGATAAAAAAGCTACAAGAAAGACAAAAATTACCAAAGACTTTAATCATAAGTCTTGTAGCTGATTGTAGTGAACATTATAGGAATAGTAATGAATTATGGAGACGAAACTGGCCAATTCATATGTCAAAAAATCCCTTTGAATTATTACAAATATGTGTTGAGAATCACTGCCTTTTTTATGAAACCGAGGTTCCAAGAGAGCAATATGGTGATAAAAAGTATAGTCCACCAACGTCACTATTGAGATTATTTTCCGATGATAAGACTATAGTTGTCGGTGTAGGGATTGAAGATGTGGCAAAGAAGCTGGAGAGTGATTTTTATTTAAAGATCAGTAAGTTTGTTGATTTGAGAATTATGGCTAGAGAAAAGGGTTATGAGAAAATTAATAAAAATTGCAGTGTGTTGAAGTTGGCTAAAGATAGTTTTGGGTGATGAATGGGATCATGTGAATAAGCCTTCTATTATGGATTGGTGGATGACAGACTCTGAATATTATGATTTTCTTTCAGACGACAAGGTTAAATTTGGATCATTGGAAGCTTTTCTTGCTTATAAAATTGGCACAAAGCTGCTAGGAAAATAATTTATTGACTAGTACTTTTTTTTTATTTGTCTTTTAGTTTATTTTCCGATGTTGGTGTGGACTTGAGGCAGTATGAATATTACTATATGATGTCTGGTTCATCCAGTGTTTCTCTTCAAAGTACTTGAGACTGACAAAAGTATGAACTCTGGAAATATTTCGCAGTCCCTTTTGTAATGATGCATAGTTACTATATAAAAAGTTGTGAACTTTCTTGTTTACAGAATTCTCAGCTAGGCTGTAATGGTAAATTATTTATTGTGGATATAATGGTAAATTAGTAAGGAGAATCGTGATTATCAAGGAGATTTTGAGATACTCATGTAGGTTATATTCAGGGAGTGAATGTTTAGGATAATAATCTTTTGTTTATAGATGTAAAAGAACGTGAAAGATTTCCCCAAAGAAGAGATTACAGAAGAGGTTGCTGTTGAATGTGGACCTTTTTATTTGAAGTTGCTATTTTTGTAACAAGAAATTTATAGGCTGTGCTATTTAGGTAGGCATGTGTTATACCCCCGTGTATACCTTTAAACTTCATTTCAAGTTAATAATTTTCTGCTTCTGTTAGTGCTTCATAGAAAAATTGATATTTGTAGTTTTTACCAACATTACAAAAAATTGCTTCCCCTCAAAAGCAATTTTAAATTTTTGTCAACACCAAACACCAAGTAGGTTGAGAAAAGGCAAAGACTATTAACTTGAAGTCAACAGCTATATTTCCACACAATTGCTTTTCTCTACATTGTAACCTGCAGCAATTGTTACATAAATAACTAAAATTTAAAACCTCAAGATCAAATAATGAACAAAAACAAAACTTGTTCCAGCAACTTGGAACGTGAACTGTAGACAATTGGGGTTTACATAGACAGTCATCTATACTTTCAACTAATGTCAGCAATACTTCTACCGACTTGAATCATTCCTGGATCCAGGGTTGATAGAATCTGAGGCATTGACATGCCACCAGATACAACAATCTCTGAGAAGAAAAAGAAAGTGACAGAAAACACATCAGTGAGAGCTCTTTATGCTAGAATGTTAGGAATTGACTCAAGCTTGTCCAGCAATCTTGGTCAGCAAGAATTGCTATGTGAGAATCAGAGCCTTCCATCAAGATAAAGCATAGCAAAGTAAATTCGTAGTTCATTCAGCAATGTTACAAAGAAAATCTCTTACCAATTCCTTCACGAACTGACAAGTTTGGTCTAATAACATCTTTTACATTCACCAGGAATATATCACCAATGTAAAGATGATTTGTAGGAACATAAACACAGCACAGCTCTTCCGCTCCTGAATAGTTCTGGATCGGGATGGAAAGAAAGTAAATTTCAACTACGATGGGCATGAATTTTTAGATGATAAACAATCTTTTCGCAACTGCATGAATATGTGAGAGTTGCAGCTTCTCTACTATGTAATCACAATATTTTCAAATAGTTTAACAGTTTGTTTTGACAAAAAACCTGATTGCTCATGAGTAGGCAGTCGTTGGGGTACCTGCAGGACAACAGAGGAGGTGATGAACCCAAATGCATATTCACCAATTCGCGGATGCCTTATTATCGCAACCTCCTTGAAAGCTTGTTTCTTCTGATCTGCAGTACAATAGGAAGCAGAATACCCATAATCAATCTCCCACTGAATCCATTTCATTGAAGTAAAGTGAGGAAACTTCATAAAGGACACCTGGAGATATAGCAGAACTGATTTGCTTGGAGGCATTATAAATATGCCGGACAAATGGCATTCTTTTGATGAACCACTCCCCAAGACTCAAAAGAGATGTCCCCAACCATGATGACATAAATACCCCGACCAAGAAAATGAACGTGATTGAAGTCATAAATCCAAGACCTGAACAACATGGTCACGGAGAAGAATGTGTCAACGTTTCAATCTTAAAAAAAGTTGTCCATTAGAAGAGTATCACCAATATGAATTGCTAATAAAATCAAAAGAAAATAACTCCTTTTTTCAGTATAGCTAACTTCAGAGGTTTAGATCTAATCCAAGAAAACTATTCACTAGTTCTCTACAACACTAGGTTGTAGCATAATTATGCATTCCTTGTAAGAGAAACAGAGGGCCTGTCAGTTATGACAACATGCAATGAGTCAAAACAACTAATTCTTTTTCTTTTTTATAAGCAGTCAATACAACTAATTCTGTGTGACGTACTTAAGTTGGTTTCATGGAGAATGAAAAAAATGCTTACCGAAAATATCAATTCCAAGGTGAGCATAGATTGGAGAGAAAAACCCATCCACAAAATGAATAAACCACCACGTTATGTAGAAAGTGACTGCTATTGGAAATAGGATGACACTGCAAAAGAATGGGCGAGTAAGCAAAAACAACAGGACTAAGGAAAAATAGAACATCAATTTTGGTTATGGCTAATTCTGAAGTTACAATTGAAATTTCCTCCTGGCAGTACAATCCATGACAAATTCAGGCGCAGAAGAGAGTCGTGGTGCTCTGAGTTTGGTTGCTTCCTAATCAAGTTTATTCTAAAGCATTATTCCTCAGAATCATATTTTAAGCTCCCAATTGGCCATAATATTTGCAAATATTGGAAAAATATTTGCAAATCGCTGTTTGCATCACAAAATCAAAGAGAGTTTTCCAACTTCAACTTGAAATCTGCAGTATGCTATTTGAATTTGAAAGACTAGCTTGAGGAGTAGTTCATGTGAAAAAAGGGTTTTCGACAAATCTATTAACTTTTCCAAAGTAGAATTCATGTTTAAACACACCTTCGACTTCAACATACTCTATTTCAATTTCAACTTTAAACAGTTGTTCTCCGACTTCAACCAAATATTGTCCAAACAGGGTACAGGCACAAGTGAAAGAGAATTTAAGTGATACTAAACTCAGCTAGAGATGTTAGGATTCATACATTCACAAATCTTATCTCTAATTTGTTTTGGAATTGACCGAAGGTCCTTCAGACCAACTACCCATTTTCATGCAATTACTTCTAACGATTATTGCAACATAGTTTTTTAAAATAAGGATTCAGTAAAATTTATGTCATGTTCCAATTTTAAATCTTTATTTCAAATAGATGAATCCTATTTATATCACAATTTCATATCAGAAACCAGGAAGAAAATATATAACATTAAGCACCCTGATGAATGACCAATCCGGGTTTGGTACACCTCTGCAAGCTTAAGCAGGTGGCAATGAAGCAAACCAGTAAGAAGTTACATAGTGATTCTTTCAACCTCAGGAATTTAACAATGAATAGCTAAATTTGAAATCCATAGAATGGTATACAAAACCCTCTTGTTGAATTTCCCACATGCCAAGCATATGTCTAGATCAGAAGTGGTCGAAGAGAGAACTGTTCTTACCATCCAGTCATGAACTTTTTAGAAGCCCAGCTCCTGAAAACTTTATAGAACGTCTGCAGTAACCAAATAAATAATTTTTTTGTCAAATTTTTTTTTTAGAAATTATAAGCACAAATATCAAAAAGAAATTGCATCCGGAATATTTCCAGTGGTCAGTTCAGATACTAAGTAACTAAGCTTAGGAAATCACAAGTTTAAGCTCTGATGTATGAGTTTCAAATTTCATATCTGGATGGCTGTAATGATGGTGCATCAATTAGACAGAGAGGGTGAGGAAAGAAAATCAATTAGAGGTCAAGAAGAAACCAAAACTTTCACAAAGCAAAGACCAAGAAAAGAGGACATTGCTTCTCATCAGCCAAAAAATTATGTTTCAAAAGCTCAAGCCCCAGAACAAATAATTTTACGTTGATTTGCAGCACTGAGGAAAGAGTAGTTAGTCAACTAGCCAAATACAGTAGACATTATATTTTGACTGGAAAAAGGACCTTTTTCTTTAAGGTTCCATTTTGGTATCTTGGGGAACGTCCGACAAAGTTAGAACTATAGAGAAAAGATTAGCATGGCCTCTAGCAAGGATGACGGGCACAAACCGGGAAATGGTCTATATTCCACTTTGTGTGAGGTAATGTTTTTTTTTTCAACCATTCAATGTTTGGTTGGTGAGTTGGTCATATATATTACCAGCATGTGACAATAGACAGTGAGATGGGGCACAACCTCCGTGCTTTGCTGATATTCATGAGTGCTACACGGTGAAAATGGATTGTGCCTTTAGATTTATTTTTTACCCAGTATAAGGGAAATGAATGTTTTCTTTGATAAAACAAATTCATTGGAAAATGATTTACAGAATGCCAAGAAGAACCAAAATTGCAAAGCATCAATTTAATTTCCAACGTGTGGAAATTACTCATTCATGCAGAGCATGAGAAAGGACAGGATTACAATCTATTACAAACGAATACCAAGATATCAGACAATGCAACATTACAATGCACAAATGTTACATCTGAAACGGACAAAAGCGACCACCAAATTTCTCAAGAAATTCTGAACATGAGAATAGTCTACATATTGAGCATTTTTTACAAATAACCCAGTCTAACCTAAAATCATAAATGATGCATGTACAGTTCTCTTCTCAATCAGTAATAGCAGATGTTGCTAGTACGAAAAAAAGACATCAGTTTATCAACAAAGAAAAAGAGGTTTGAACAAGTATTTACAGATTCTAAGCTTTCAAAAATATACATGCTTTCTAGATAAAAGAAGTCATTACACAAAACCGAGAGGCCATGAAGAATAGTTACTTTTATTATCTGATTCATTTTATACTTATTGCTTTTTTAATATACTAATCCAACTTAATCTTTGACCCAAAAAGGAGTCGAAAAATTGGACCAAGGAATCCTGAAAATGCATGATAATAAATAATAATATGAAACTAAAAAAGAAAAAGGGCAGCCCGGTGCACAAAACATCCCGCATACACGCAGGTTGGGAAGAGCTGCCCCAAGAGGTGTGATGAACGCAAAACATCCCGCATACACGCAGGTTGGGAAGAGCTGCCCCAAGAGGTGTGATGAACGCAGCCTACTCTAATGCAAGCATCAGTGGCTGTTTACACATCAAATAATGATACGAAACTAACATGAAAAATTTAATATATATCTGCACAACCACGTTTGGCTCATTCCACAAAAAAGTCAAAACATTAACAACATCTCTCATTACTAATTATATTGAGTTACTATTAAACTGTTGAAAACGTTCCCCAAACAGTGATCAATAAACAGAAAATGGACACTTGTTGAAGCACTTAAGTCGCACTCTATGATCATTTAAACAAAAAATAAATTTCTTGTAAGATCACAAGTGGCTAAACTTACCAACTAAGAAAGGATAATGATAATAAACAAAGGAAAAAAATAATCAATACAAAACAATATAATTCCCTTTTCCTAAACCTTGCTCTCTTAATAAGTAAACTTGCAGTTAAATATTCAATTCAATTCAAAACTCCAGCTGATCAAAACAAATCAAATCCTAATTCTCCTAAAACTCAGGAAAAAAATAAATAAATTCATGTCTTATGTGTCAATTCATACATAGTATAGCACGGTGCACAAAACATCCAGCAATTAATATAAAATGTAAAATTTTACCTCGCGGCCGGAGTGATGGTGAGAAGAGGAACCGGAAGAGGAAGGCTTGGAGGTGGAGGTATCATCGGCCACCGGAATTAGAAGTTCCCGATCTCTGTTTCCCATTACCCCTCCCCCTCCCCCTACCATCCCCGATTTCTCATCTCCCATTTACCTTTTATTTTTATTTTTTTCAAACAGTAAGTGTCCACATTTCAAACATCTTTCCCTATTTGTATCTATAATTTTTAAATTATTATTATGATAATAACTTTTTTATTTTTATACTACTTTATTGTATGTTTGGTGGTAGTGTAGTGGGACTGGAACGGTGGAGAAATTTATGAAGGTTCTTATCGTATATGCTCTTGCTAGTATCGAATCAATAATGTACATCACGTGCTTCCTCATTTTAAAATATTTAAATTATAATTGATTAATTTATATCATCTCAATTTATTTGGGACTAAGGTGATGTTATTGTCATTTATTGTACCATTCTAGACTATAGTTTATAACTCTTAATAACCGATGATTTATATACTTTCTCTATTCCATAAAAATGACATGTTTAGGATTTCAAGAGTCAAATTCTTTCATTTTGATCGTGAATTTGTACATATAATTTTTAAGTTTTTTGGAACAATATTTATATATTTAGAACCTACATAAAAAGTACCGTAAGTCACAATAATAAATAATTTAAAATATTTTAAAAATATATGAAAATATTACGGTCAAAGAAAAATTTATTTTACTCTCAAAATTCAAATCAAGACAACTTTATGAAACGGAGGGAGTAATAGTGAGTGCAATTATATATTTTCCATGAATAATTGAACATATTGATTGATTTTTACGATAAACAAGGGAATAAGGGATACAAATAAGAGTTGGGTGTAGCCAGTTTGGAATTGTTGTTTAATTGCTGAGTTGTCAGTAACCAATTTATGCCAACTCTAACTCTTGGTTAGCATAGTATGACAATTTGCGATTGGCTTTGGATAATTCATCCTAATCAGTACTCATTATTTTAAAAAATTGACTTGGTCAACTATTTTAATTGGAATTATCGAACATGTTGACTTATCTATAGGGGGCTACCATGTGGAAGTAAGATTTGATTTCTCATACGAACATTAGTATTTGTCAGATGGTGCAACTGTTATGATACTCCTTGCGCTGTCTTTGCTATTGATATCATTTCTTATATAATAGGATGTTTGATTTTGTTATCCTTTACAAATATAATTTTAATTATAGAATTTCTCATAAAAGTTAGTAAAAAATAATATAAGAGATTTAAATAAATAATAGTACATGAAATATTTGCAGAGTAATATTCTTTTCTTCAAATTGTTAGTGGATGTGAGAAATTATTTCCGTGTTTGATTTATTACGAGTTACAATGAAATTTATCTCACAATAATAGAATACATTGATGGACCTGGTCTTAACAATCCTTTATTAACAGCGTGCATGTTATGTTGCCTAGTTGTCGAATTGTATGTTTAATGCAACATGGATCATGCTACATAAGTTAGGTAAAGAAATGAAAGTTCAAACCTAAATATAGAAATGGTTTGTTTACTATGTCATGCTACTTTTGTAAAAGCCAAATTAACAAAATTCTAAAGTTAACTCATATGATCAATGGTTCACTTGTTGAAAATATTTTTAAAAAAAATATTGGACAAGTATAGAAGTCAAACAGTACACTAAATATGCAACTTTTCACGTGTAAGATGTTTTCAAAATTTAGGAAGTTATAGTCAAATTCACCTACATGAAAGAAGTGCATAAATTTTCATTTTAATCTCTTATCATTAATATATGAGTACATTATAAAAGAAACATTTTTAATAAATATAAGATGCACCATAAAGAGACATCTTTAACAATTTATAGTGGTATTCGATTGAGATATTGTTAAGTACTCTAAGTTGATGGAGCGATTCTATCATTAAAACCGTATTCTTACTTATTTTCAAAGAACTGTATCATAAAAGTGAACAACAACTAGAAATGTCAAGTGTGTGATTTTATGAGAAATTTCACTATCTTTTTCTAGGGGCGTTGCACATTAGTAATCGTAATACATTTAGCTTGTAAAGGATATTTTGACCTCAGAACAATGTATGCATAACAAATAAATTATACTCCATTACATGGTGTTATTATTCATAACAAATAAAATCCTTTATTCATTTTTATATTTAGAGAATCCCGATTGATTACGGTACTTATCTTATTTTTCAAAATTTTAAGCATGTCTCCCATAGAGTAATGTGTTTAGTATTCTATTTATTGGGCACCAATATATAGTAGTTTGCAAATCTTCCTAAAGGTTAGTGCCTAACTGAGGAGTTAAGTCGGAAGATTAAATGGGGGGAGTTAAGTCATGCATTACCAATGAATTAAATGGTGAATAATGGTCATCTACATTTACATATACATGAATTTGCAACAATTCTCAGTTTTTAAAACTTTTTCCTCTATCATTAATCTAAGGGAGAATTACACAAATGTACAACCTTAATAGCAACTTTACAAAAAATACCGATACTATTCCATTATACAAAATATACCCTCCCACACCAACTGAGCAGTTATAGGGTCGCCGCCACCGGTGGCAGGTCACCAGAAAATATTTAAAAAAAAATCTATAAAAAACCTTCTAACATACAAAAAAAAATGAAAAATACATACACATACATAATCTAGAAAATACAAAACATACAATTATTTAAACCATAAATACATGACATGCAAAGATATTTTTAAATAAAAATGTAACACACTCATACACCTAAATACACTATATACAAACTATACAAAATACATAACCAAAAAGTTGCCAAACATACACTTGAAAGTACAAAATACACAAACATACAACAACATACAAATAAACACAACTAGATATTCAAAAAAAAACTTTAATGTATTTGTACACCAAAACATACACATACACATAAAAACAAAAATTATATACATGTATATACAAATAAATACACATACAAAATCAAAAAAAAAAAGAAAAAAGAAGTAGATCTGAAAATATATATACAAAATACAAATATATACATAAACATACGCATATATACACATACAAAAGGAAAAAAAGGAAAAAAAAAAAAGAAGAGAAAGAGCGCAGATCAGAAACCACCAAAAACACACATTGGGGCAGCGTGCCACCACAGTGCAGCAGCGCCGCAATGGAGACAGGGATGAGAGCACCAGCGAGGAACGGTAGGAGAGGGGAAGGGGAGGCGGCGGCGGGTGTGGGATGGTAGAGGAGGGAGAGAAGAAGAGATAAAAGAAGAAATTAGGATTTAATATTTGGAAGGGTGAGAAATGATAAAATTGGTATGTGAGGTAATTATGAGAAACTATCATTATGTATTGTAAATGTTGAAAAAATATGTTATTTTTGTAATTAAGCTATTATGATTGTTATGTAGATGTAAATTATACTTAATCTAATACTCAAATATTTATATCCAAGTAATTAAGGTTTTAATAGCGGCTATTATTATACATAGAGTATTAAATAATGAAGACGAAAGAAGGCCATTTCGAAATTCTAATTCCAAAAGCTACAACTTTTCAATTTCCACAATTTTAGAGTTAAATGTTTTTGTGATATTATAGTACTCACACATACTCGAGTCTTTCAAATCACCCGTCTTCTTATTATTATCAACTGCAAAGTAAAGAAAAACCATAATCATTCAAATAGAAGCAAAGATGACAAAAAGGGGAGATACCCAACAGCAGAAGAAGAAGAAATCAGTAACTATCAACCAAGTTTATGAAGGTATCTGTTTCTTTCTGCTCTGTGTGCGCGCGTGCGCGCGCTTTTATATTTCATATGGGGGCTAATGACAATAATAATTCGCAGGGAAGATCATTGTGGACCCGTCATATAATACAGAGCAGGTGATGTGTTTAAATTTCTAAGTACTTAATATTAATTTGAGTTTTTAGATCTTGTGAGGGCAGTTTATCTGAATACGGTCCGAGAGACTTTTGGCCTAGCGGTAAGAGTTCAATATGTGATACACATATCACATGTGAGGTTTGAACCATGCCACCGTATTTAAGTGGGGTAGTGTATTTATAGTACTAATCTAGGAAGGAAGTAAAATGTGAATATGCTAACATCTTCCTTTAAAGTAAGCCACAATTGTCAATGCTAACTTGAGTCGGATATATCATTGGTCAAATGGCATTCACTAGAGTTAGTCACTCCCAAATAGGGGTGGGCATTCGGAATTTCGATTCGGGTTCGGTTTTTATAAATTCGTAATTCCGGTTTTTGGTACCTAAATGTCGATACCAAATACCAAACCAAAATTTATTCGGTTCGGTTCGGAATTATGTAATTCGGTTCGGTTTTTTCGGTACGGTTTCGGTTTTATAATTCGGTTTTTATTTCAATTTTATGTCGTTCTATTAATAGCATTTTTGCAAAACCAAATTTTGTAGTAAGTGGCGAAGTGTCACTGTACCAACTCCTAATATTGTTCAACCTTAATAAGCTTTCAACGTGCTTTTAAGAACCACAACCCACAACATGATAGCAAGAAAAAGAAACAATGTTCAATAATATTATTAACTCTGTCAATAATAGAAATTTATAAGCGTATCAATTTCTGGCATCTACTTGTAATATTTCATTGAAGAGTATGGCAGGCCAAGGTCATAACATTTTAATACAATCTTGCCTTCAAACAAAGTGATTTCTACAATTAGAATTAATTATATCACAAAGTATTTATTCATCTGGTTATAATACAGATAAAGAACTTACAAAAAAAAACGACAACAAGTTGCAACTTAACCTCTTCAATACAGAATAAGGAAGAAAAAAGTGTGAATAAAGTATATTTGCTATTTGGGCTAAGAAAGAATTGGACTTGGGTTTGGTTTTAGTAATTAGAATTGTATTATGTATATATTTTAAATATATACACTATAAAAAATTTAGAATTTCGGTATTTCGGAATTTGACACCTCAAAACCGAATTCCGAACCGAAATACCGAATTTTTACACCGAATAGTGTTCCAATATTACGAAATTCCGAAACCGAAAAACCAAATTAATTTGGTTCGGTTCAGTTTTTCGATTTTCGGAATTTATGCCCACCCCTACTCCCAAATGACTCGTCATTCTTTTACTACTGCTTTTGAAGTCTCTAAGAACTTAATTTGTATCCGGGGTTCATTATTCACCTAACTTTGAACCGTGCCCTACTGGTCGGGGTTCGGTTATTAAAGAAAAAAGCCAACATGGGTAGAAAAAAGGAAAATAATAATAATAATAATAATAATAATGCTTGCTATCACTGTAAATGTTCTCTTAATAGTCAGACAAAGACTCACAACACTGATAAATTGCTGGCAGCATGAGTAGTTTCTATCATAAAAATGTTTCAAGTCATTGCTAGAAAACAATGTGAAATGAGAAATTTATGCCTTTTATTTCAGCTGCTGTTTATGCCTTCACTGAGTTACTTGATAAACTAGACGCCATAACTAGCCAAGCCATCGACCATGCTTGAAATGCTTAAAGTACTTGGCTCGGCTCCTTCTAGGATATAGACTAAAGAAGGTTATCAAAGAAAGAATATGGACTAAAGAAGTATTCCCTTTTATGAATTAATTTTCTATTTCTACACGGACTTGAGATTCTTTTTGTCCTTCAACTAAGTTATAAAGTTATGATTAACAGTAGTACTTACTAAATACACAATCACTTGATTGCTGAAGTAAGTTGTGCAAGTTGTAACTGAAAACCTGTTTTGTTTTCTGATTGTTGAAGCTTTCCTCTTTAATATTTGTTCTTTGTTTATTTGTAATATTCATATTTTTCTAACGTATTCAACCTGTGAACTACTAAAGCATTTCTTTTAATCATATCTAGGCCACGGGAATTCACTTTCAAGAGGAAATACTTATGGAAATCCTCAGCAGGTTACCTGTGCGGCCTCTTCTTCGATTCAAGTGTGTTTCAAGATTTTGGGAAACATTGATATCCCAACCTTTCTTCACGATGAAGCATCTTAATCATGCCAAGAATGACCATAATTCCCAAAAATTTCTTATCATCCAGCGGTGCCTGATAGATGGTGTATTTTCCAGCTATTGTTGTTCTCTATCAGTTGAGGAAGTACGGGAACTTGATTTCCCTTTATACACTAAACCATGGTATTGCGTCATCTATTGTTGTTGCGACGGCTTGGCTCTTATTGAGGTTTCTGATAATTGTGCTGATGAACACCCCACACTTTTTCTATCGAACCCCTCCACAACACAATCAGTGGTACTCCCCTATTCAGAATTTCCATCAAAGGAATATGCCACTATGGGATTGGGTTATGACTCAACTAGTGGTGACTATAAGATCCTTAAGATTTATGAGAACAAAGATGATGGTCACAAAGTACCTGAAATTCTTGCACTGAAAAATGATTCCTGGAGAAAAATTGATAAACATCCTCGTGGCATTTGCAATGTGTTGTCAGGTATGCACTCTTTGGCATTTGTACATGGGGCATTTCATTGGATTGGTACTCCACAGAGTAATATTGGTACTTCACGAAATTATTCTGTGGTTTCATTTAGTATTTCAAACGAGGTGTATGGAGAAATATCGTTGCCAGTATGCTTGACGACCTACGATTTTGGCAATATTGACGTTTCAGTGTTGAAAGGAATGCTTTGTTTTTGTACTACTACTCCCTCCGTCTCAATTTATGTGGCACCATTTCCTTTTTTGTTTGTCCCAAAATAAGTGCCACCTTTCCTTATTTGACAACTATTTAATGCATCATCTCTATTTTACCCTTGTTGGGCCCTACATACTTTTAAAGCTGCCAACAATTTTTTTTTATTACTCAAATCTTCTCTCTCTTACTTTTTCAAGGGTAAAATTGATAATTAACAAGGTCAACCTCTATTTTCTTAAACTCCGTGCCCGGTCAAATGGTGCCACATAAATTGAGACGGAGGGAGTACTATTTTAGGGACAGAGGACAATATTAAGTTATGGGTAATGAAAGAATATGGTGTCAAGAAATCTTGGAGTCCATTGTTTACTGTAGGATATCCCGGGATGGATTCAGCCATACCGAAATATATGTTTCCAGATGGTGAAGTGTTATTCTGGTGCTTACATTGTGGATATAGATGGAATTTTCTTGAGACATCTAGAGGACCATTTGCATTATGGCCTCAAAATGATACCATTCAGAATGGGTTCGCATTTACAGAAAGCTTGATCTCTCCAAAATTACTTATTTAGTATTTGGTTGTAAATGATCAGATGCATTTTTTTTTCAGCTGTCATGTTACAGCCTCTTATCCTCATTAGTTTATCTGTTGCTCACCAGCTTATGGTTTCAAAATATATTTACCAAAACATCCCGAGATGGTGTGTACTTACTTTCCCCAATACAATTGGTAGATGGGAGAATTGTTTGCTGTAATTTTTTCGAACCATCGATATGTGGATTTAGTTATTCTTTGTTTTTCTTGTTATTTCTCACGTGACAAGTGATATGGGAATGATTTATCATCTATGCTTCCTGTTATTATAGTCATGAATGAAGATCATAAGACTCTATTAAGTGGCGTTGAAAAAATTAGTTTCATTGTTACCACCAAGAATTGAAGCTTCTTGTAGTTTATGATATTAGTTGACGAGATTGCTGGAAGTATGTTATTGCTCACTGTATTCCTTACACAGTAAAAAGAATAGTATTCCTTAAATAGAAAGCTTCAAAAATGTTACCAGCTTCTTGATATAAGTTCGGTGATGGAAGTTGTCTTCTTGGTTCTTTCATGTGCAAAATTCGTGCAGCAGGGTCTACTCACCATTGATATAGAATAGAGGTGTAGGATGCTCATGATGAATGATCGATGAAGATTAATTTGATTTAAAATAAGCAGCGGGTGTCAATGGTTCGGTTCCGTCGGTTATTTTAAAAAAATTTGTACCGTACCAATTTTTCGGTTATTCTAGCATGCATAACGAAAACCATCCCAATCATTTCGGTTTCTCTTCAGTTTTGATACGGTTCGGTTAATTTTCGATTTTTTTCTTCAAATATTATCTAAAATTACTACACAAATAAAATTGTGTTTTTGGTATACAAGACAATATTGAAAAATATGTTTCCCTTTCATTACAAACTTATATGTTTCTAATGACTAAACCAAAATATAAGTTTTATCTCACCAATGATATTAGAGACAACAATAATATCACATTCAATTGAATATTTGGTGATTGGTGCCCAAAATGATTCACTACAACTTGCGGTAAGGATTTTGAAATACCAAGTCTCAACATAAAATTATTGGAGAGTGGGTTTAAATGAATTAACAAAAAATAAAATAATTATTTATATTATTTCGATATTAAACTCACGTTCATTTAATTTTTGAAAAAAATATTTGATTACAATATATTGTTCTATACTAGATCAAAGTTCAAACTAAACATAGGTCGGCATGAATCTAAAAAGAGTTTAAACCTTCACCTAAAGTGAACAAAATTCCAAGAACATAAATTGACCATAAAGACTAGCTACACTAAATCTGTTACTTTTGCAAGAGCTAGAGTTAAGAGCATTTGGAATGTGATACTAGAAAAAAGCACTATATATTGAAGCTTGTTAGTTTCAATTTTCAGTAGTAATAGTAGTAGTATTAGCACTATTACAGTAGGTTGGAATGTTAGGCATCACTAATTTCACTCTAAAGAGTAAGGGTGAAAAATTTATGCTTTATTTTTTTTTTAGATTTAAGTATATTATATATAGTTATCCATATAAGTTTCATATATAAAGTATTTTATGCATATAAATGTAGTTGGTTCGGTTCGGTATTTTTTCGGTTACTTTGTATAGAATAAAAAACCTAACCTAATAATCGGTATGGTTATGACTTTGCATAAGAACCTACGATTTTATTATAAAAAATCTAAAATTTGGTTCGGTATGGCTCGGTTCGGTCGGTTATGCCGGTTTTCGAAAAAATCATTGACACCCCTAAAAATAAGTATGATTAAGTAAAGATAGAAATCTCTAAAACCAATGATTTTTTAAGGTAATAACTTTTACCTAACCATTCGGTGGCATATTGGCTCAATTAATTTGGATTCGGTTTATGAGGTAAAGTCGATTCCTACCAAGAAATTTTTATTTTGAAGATTCTAACACGAGACTTCTCATTAAGGGTAAAGAGATTCTAGTTATTCCACCACTATAGTTGTTGAAGCATTAACTTGTTGAAAAATCGGACAACGACAAACAACCAATAGTTACAAATTCTTTAAAAATAAAATTTAAACTAAATTATAGGAAAATTGTTCATGCGGCTGAGAAGCATCAAGCTACGCCCCTTTACCTCAACATTTATAAAAAATCTCTTCCCCCTTAATAAATAATAAAGTAAGCTCCAGAACCGACTCTCTAAGATTTAGTTTAAAGTTCCAACAAATTTTTTGAACTATGATTTCAGAAAATTTCAGTGGTTCAATTCAAAGTCCTAAAAAGTTTCATGGCTTTTGATGGGTAGTTATCTATAAATAAATGAACAAGATAGCGAATACATTGGGAAGTTTTTTAAAAAAATCACATCCTATAAGATTAATTATCATTTGGTACGAAAATAAGTTTACAAATATATACCATAAAAGATTTCCCCCAAGCCTACCTTTAACTTAATCCTAATCAATATCACAATAACAATCTTCTCTAAAAAAATCTCTATTCTCTTTTTAACCTTGTTCAACGTGGAATGAGCTTCCAAAATAACTACAATTTCATGTAAATAAGCTATTTCACAACTTAATTCATTTTATTGATTTTACAGGCAATAGTTATGTGACATAAATAGCTTGTGCACAAATAATATATTAAAGATAGAAAAATAATATACCAAGCATATTATACGTGTAAAAATAGTATATGTGGTATATTACTCCACATATAAATGGTATATTAGGTGATTATCCTATTTATTAAAGGTTAAAGTATTTTATACTATATATACCTTATAATTAAATATTCAATTTTTTCCATATACTAAATATATTCTTTTGACACACATTCTTAACGTGTAGATAACTGTGGAAGAAAATGACTTGGGGTTGAAGATGAGTGGAATCCATATGGGCATATTATGTAATCCCGTGATTTAGTATTAATATAAGTCGTGTTTTAATTAAAAAAAAAAAAGATGAGTGAAAGAGGAGAGCAAAAATAAGTAGAATATGAGTGAAAGAGCAAAATTACCTCTCTCTATTTTTTTTTTTTTTGAACAGATATGGTTCTATAATAGGATCATCGAATTAGAGAATTTTAAGTATGATGTGGAATGATGGTCTTAGTTATAATAAAATCCTAAAAAAATTACCCACATCACGTTTATATCATATCTATATCAATGATGTCATCATTTTAACCAAAAAATTCTAACATATGAATTTAACTTTGCACCCCATATATGTTAAAAATGATAAATTCTATTTTCCATATATTTAGTCAAGGTAGCGAAAGGTTGCAAAAATATTTAGGTGACATAAAAAAAAATCAATCCTTATTCATTTTTACTATTCAAGAATCCCAAATTCCCAATTGAGCTCAAAGTTTTTACTTCATCAGTATATGGCAGTCAAAAATACCTAGTAAAACCTTAAACCCTTCAAACAATGTCGTCAACATTTCAGTTAGATGCACTTGCAGAAATCCTGTCTCGGTTACCCATTGACTCTGTCTTACGTTTCAGGTGCGTTTTAAAATCATGGTCTGCTCTTATTTCAACCCCTGAGTTTGCTAAATTACACTTGAACCACTCACTCAAAACAAATTCTAACCGTTGGTTAATCCTAAGTGAAACTGAGCATTTTGGGTATAAAAGACATAGCTTATACTGTCTTAATATTGATTCACTCAGCTCTTCACTTGTTACACTCAAAGAACTTAATAACCCTTTGAAATCTTGTGATCTTGATACAAAGGTACTTGGTTCTTGTAATGGTTTGTTATTGATATCTAATTATGTTCATGACACTGGTTTATGGAACCCATGTACTGGAGAATTCAAGAAATTGCCATTTGTTGGTCTTGCTAAAGATGATGGTCATATTAGATTTGGTTTTGGATATGATGTTGTTAATGATGATTATAAGGTTGTTAGGATTGCACAGTTTTTTGGGTTGGAAATTCGTGGCGAGAGGGGTCCTTTTTGCTCTCAAGTGAATGTTTATAGTTTGAAATCGAATTCTTGGAAAAAGGTTGAGGATTTTGTTTATTATGTTCGTAGTAAGGAGGAACCGGGTACTTATTTGAATGGTGCATTGCATTGGGTTGTTAGTCCTAGGATGATTGAAGCTGATGATTTTTTGCACAAACAGATTATTGCGTTTGATCTTGCTACTGAGAAGTGTCGGGTTGTACCGGGTCCCCCACATGATGGTGAAGATTTCACTGTGAAGTTGATGGTGTTGGGAGGTTCTCTTTGCGTATTGCACTCCTTCTGGGATGAACTTTTTTATGGTGAATGGGGGAATTTGGATCGTGCTTTGAACCATACTGACATATGGGTAATGAAGGATTATGGAGTTAAGGACTCGTGGACTAAGATTACGTCAATTGAAAGGCAGTACGAGGATGTTGGACGAAGTTTGGTCCCACTTGCATATTCGAAGAGTGGAGAGGAAATTCTTGTGGAGGAAGATCATAAACGCTTCCTATGGACTAGTATTAAGAAGGGCTCCTCAAAGATTATTTATACTGAATTTGGAATGATACGTGGCTTTCTAGATTTCAATAGTTACGTCTATTCGGGAAGCCTGGTTCAGCTCAGTTCCAGTGATGATGACAGTAGTTATCTGAAGAAACAGTCTAGTCAAGATAAAGGAGGACAAAGGAAAACCTTAAAGAATAGGTCAATTATTTAGTTGATTTGTGGTTATGTTGTAGCCCTCTTTCATTTAGCAATTTGCACAGTTATAGATATCAGCATATCTATTGCAGCTAGAGCTTTAGGATCAGTTCTTTCAGTTACAAGGCACTGTTGTTCACATTTAAGTGAAGTAGTTAGATTGGTTTACCTATGCACCTTGTGTTTTGTATACTCTTTTCATTATTTATTAAATGTCTTTTTTTATCCTTTATTTGTCAGACGAGATGATTTCCTTTCAAAGGGGTTCAAGTTGAAGCTTTGAGCTATAACAATATGAAGATTTGGAGGGGCGAGGTATCTTCCGTTTTTCCTCTATAAACAATCACTAGGAATATTTCGTGGTACTAAAGAGCACAGCTTCCATGTAATGTAATTACTTCTTTATGCACTTCTCTTATGAAATTGTTTTGGTCTATTCCCCAATTAGTAGTTGTCTTTGATGGTGTAAGTTACTTTATGTGAATTTCTATTCATGCAGCTTATTAAATTATGATTGGCATGCAACTTGCAGGTCGGAACACGTTTAAATGAGAAATGGATAACGTGAAACTTTGATCTCTTCTTTGTTTTGTTTTTTTAATTAAGGTGAAACCTTGATCATAAGAGGAGCTAACAATTAAGATATGTTACCTACCTGATCAAAAAGAATTTGTATATGTTAAGATAGGTCATCTAATGAAGTTCCTTACACTTCAGACAATCCCAATGCAAATGAAGAGTTCTTTGTTTGATCCATAGAAGGATACTTATTGTAGTTTTCAACACGTGTCTTAGTTGTATCGCCCTGAGTTTATTTATGTTTTATTTGACCTCTGCCCACATAACTGTGTGCGAATCAGCATTAAGAGGCAGTGATGCTAGCCATTTAAGTTTTCCACATAAATCGAATATTGATCATGCTCTAATGAAGTAGAATTTTTAGAATTTCTACATGACTCTTCAATGTGTTTATGCTGTTGCTATTAAACTGATAAGTTGACTAGGTGCAGGAGTAATTGCTTCTTCAGATAGCATGTGCAGAGCATAAAACTAAGAATTTCACTCCATCCTTAATTGGCCGTTGACTCTTCTCTCTCTCTCTTCCGAGGCTTTTTCTACCAAGCACTCTGCTTACAATGTACTGAAGAGATTCCCTTCTTTAGAGGACAAGAACTTAAATGTATGATGACCCGGATTAATTAGAGCCACATGGGGTGGGGGCTGGGGGCTGGGGCTCGTGACAATGAGCCAAGACAAATCTCCTCACATAAATAGTAAAAGATTATCGTGGAGAAGGGGTGAAAAATAGAATTCCGGTATTTCCTTTCCTTTTCATACTTCCTCTCTTTTTGTTCCCGATTCTTCTAGTCTCTCCATACCCTCTTCTCTCCCCTTCTCATCGTAGATTTAAGCTGTGTCAATGGCTTGAGGACTCTCCTTGAATTAGTTTCCATTTTCAATCCCTTTCTTTTCATTTCAGCTTCCATTTGGTTGTAATAGTTCGTTGATGTTTCCATTAATAAGAAAATCAGTTACCTTACTCAAAAAAAAAAAAAAAAAAAAAAAAAAAAAAAAATAAGAAAATCAGAAAATTGACCCAATTATTGTTGGTTAAATTCTAGTTCGTTAATAAAATGATGAGAAACCATTAAATAGTCTCTAACAAAATTGAGTTTTTTAGCACGCATTACCCCTATGACTGAATGGCATTCACATGGATGAATGACATAATCTTGAATAGCTTATTGAAAACATATACCTTACATGATGATTCACCTTGCATTCATTTGAACCTCGAAACAGAATCCCATGCACCCCCCCCCCCCCCCCCCCCAACACACACACACAAAGGAGGAAAAAAAAAAAAGAAAAGGAAAGAGAAAGGCAAAACTAGAATTAGTGCTGAGTATGCTGAGGTCCGTTTTGTGGATGGACTCCTCATTTGTAAAAGTCACAAGCATATCTGTGAGTAATACGGATATATTCTAACAGAGAAACCTGTTCTTCTTGTACTCTCTCTTAAATTAACTAGATAAAGGGTCTTCCCACAATGTATCTCAACATCAAAGAGAATACCCAATTTCTATGTCCTGGTTCCTTCTCCAGATAGGCACAGTATCTGATCGATTAGCTAGCTTTTTTTTAGCTTGTTTTGGTTCATCTGTGTGAAGCTTATATTTTAACACCTTTTGATTGAATAAAGATTTATCATAGTAGTAACTTAAATATATTGTTACGAAGATCTATGATTTTGGGCTGCACCGAATTTTGCTCTTACAAGTTGTTGGGTTGACCGTTTATCCAGGTTATGGTGGTCAATTGTATTATTGTTTATTGCAGTTCTGCCCCAAGCTCTTTGCTCATACTATTTTATTGAGCAATATACTTTCTAGTTTCTCAGCTATAACTTGGTTGGTGCAGTACTCATGGTGCTACCAATTTGTGAATACGGTGTTATAACACGTCACATGTCAGATGTGCTCGTCCACTTCCCATAGGAAAGTCGAAATTGTATAGTTTGGGGGTACATTCAAGTGTATCTAACGCGAATGAGTTTCTTTTTTGGCAGGATTTATGACATTTTGTGCATTCCAGTTCCAAACAGACTGTGATTGGTAGTATCATCAGGGAATTTGAAACAAGAATCTAAGTAGGAAGATGGAGAACAGTTCATTTCTTCTTGACTTAACGTCCACTCACCCTACATCCTCTCCTCTTTTTTTCTTGTAAAGAGTAGAGACTCATCTTTTGGGATCAGCGTATGAAACTAAACACTGGTGTAAATACTTTTATGGAATTTATTGCTGTGTTTTTACTTTTGGGATGCTTATATAGATTTCTAACCTTTGTCGCTACTGAAATTTCTTTCGAGGATAGTTCATTTTAATTGTTGGTCTATGGTAACTGGTATACTAATATCTTATCGTATAATTTGTCACAAGTGGCACATGAATCATTAATGTGATTATTGACATACCTGCTAGTTTTGAATATATATGGAAAGCAATAGTTTGAATTGCTCCTGCCGTAACTAAGATATTGTTTGTGTGTATTTGGATATAAGTTAGTATTCAAGGATGTTGCTATGAGCTTTGCAAATTCCACCACGTAGTCTTTATGCTAGTAATAAAACTTTTCCTATTGTTCCAATATGATATAGTATGAAGCTATGTATAGTAAATTGGAGTTTTACAAAGCGAGTTGTTGACTTACGTACCCCTGTATTTGCTGAGATATATGGGCAGCTTATGATTCCTGAATTATTTACTATGTGTATTAGATGTATGTTTATTTTAAATACAAGTATATCAGCATTTTTCGCACACATATAATAGATATATATGTGATGCTTCATCGGATTTACCTCCAAGTCTGAGAAAATGGCAATGAACTATTTCAAGACCCACTTGAATTGCTTTTCTTTCATTTGTTAGGATTAATCCAACCGTACCAAAATTCATCTGATTAATACATGTGCATACATATTTCTGTCCAACATAAATTTCAAAATATTTCATCTCATCATGAACACACAGATGTTACTCGTCTGTCGAACTAAATTTTGGATTTAAAAAAAAAAGTTTCTTCTTGATCCTGCTTATTAAATTCATCTGTATTCTATGCTTGTTTTTTTTTTTTTTTTTTTTTACTTTGTATGTGATTCACTAATCCACCAGCTTTAATACTAGTAATTAGTAAAACATTGAACTTGGATTTACTGACATATAAGAAATTAAAAAAACAGACTGGGTAATACTCCTATTATGATTAGTAAATACTACGAAGAAAAAAGAGAAAAAAGTTGAGACATGGAATATTACATGTTTCCTTTTCTTAACAATATTGAATATTCTATGTGGATCCCTTATCCATTTGTTTCCTCGTACCCAACATTCTCCCATTTGTGAAACCCTACTAAAATATTACTCCTCCTACTAGACATCCTTAAACCCTACAAACGGCAGTGACCATTTCTTGCATTTTCCAGCCAAAATGTCGGACATTCCACCTGAAGTAATCCCCGATTTACTTTATCCACTTCCAGTGAAGTCTCTGCTAAGATTCAGGTGCGTTTGCAAGTCATGGAAATCTCTCATCGACTCCCCAAATTTCATCAAAGCTCACCTCAAGCGACAACAGGTAGTGAAACCCAACTCAGATATGAAGCTTATTCTCAAAGGTAACTCCCTTTTCTCCATTGATTTCACCTCAGTATGTAACAGAGACCCGACCCCACCACAAGAACTTGACCACCCACTGAAGCCGCCCAATGAGCCAATTGAAGTACTGGATACTTGTCATGGTTTGGTTTTAATATCTAACAATTTTAATGACAATGGTCTGTGGAATCCCTCCACTAAGGTGTTCCGTAAATTGCCGGTTTATGACATTAAACGTCCTGATTCACATTCACAGGGGGGATCAGGTCCTTGGGTGGCCCAAATTTGTGGTGGGTTTGGGTATGATAGTGTTAGTGATGATTATAAGATCGCTAGGATAGCACAATGGTTAAGGAATGGTTCTTTACTTTCGGAGACAAGGGTTTATAGTCTCAAGTCTGGTTTGTGGAAGAAGGTTCAGGATTGTCCGAACTGGTTGGTTTCGGATGAGAATGGTAATGGTATGTTTGCGGGAGGTGTATTGCACTGGATTGCATCTAAGGGACCCTACAACCCATTGTTTCTTTTGGGTCTTAATCTTGGAACTGAGACATTTCAGGAGGTGCCATATCCTGAGAATTTCGGCAAGCCTGTAGATTTGAATGTGGCAGTCTTGGGAGAAAGCCTCTGTTTGCTCAGAGGTCACCTTAATGTCAACACAAATGCGAAGAATTTTGTGTTAGATCGTGTCGATGTATGGGTGATGAAGGAGTATGGCGTGAAAGAGTCTTGGGTGAAATTGTTTTCTGTTGACCAGCTTGATGGTCGTCAACATTTTAGTATTTTGAAGCCAATTGCATACTCACTGACCGGTAGTGATGTGCTCATGCAAATGGACAATAGAAAGTTCCTGTGGTATAATCTTGACAAGAAGTCTCTCAAATATGCTAAGATTGGGGGTGGATTGGACCGTTTTGAGTCCTTTGTCAGTTTGGGAACCCTTGTCCCTTTGTATGGAGGTGGCAGTGAAGAGGATAAGAAGAAAAAGGTAGAACCGGTGATAGAAGATGGAGCTAAAAACATTGAGGAAGGAGATGACCACGTGGTAAAGGAATTCAAGCTGGAAGTCTAAAGCGACTAGGAAGAACTTTAAAATTAGAGTATGGAGGTAAGTGAAATTCCTTGTTTTATCTTTATGTAACCACTTTATTTATTCTTTTCCTTACCGGTAGAGGCTTAGCATGCATTTATTTGATCAAGCTCTATGTCGGTGTCAGTTACTATATTTGCTCTGTGGTTTTTGTAAGTGTGCTGCTGAGTCTTAGATTCTGATTGACATGTATAACAGAAACATGTTTAGGCAAGGATGGCTGGATGGGTGACAAAAAGTACTTGACCATATTAGGAAACGATAATCACACAAGTTATCGGATGAAGTTACTTAAAGTTTACACAGTCCAAATGCAAATGAAGTATTCGACCATATAATTTTCGTTATTTGATCCACAGAATAGAAAGTAGCCGTTATAGCTATCCACACTGAATAAATTAATTACATTGTCTCGGTTTTGTTGCTTTCTTCGTTTTGTCTTCGGAATTTTGTGTTCTCTTCAGCCTTAAGAGAGGTGCTACACTAGTCCTTTCTAAGCTTTTCCATGCTTGATCACATGTCTTGCATGTGTGAGTAAAGTGGAATTTGTAGAACTTGTAATTGACTCCTTGACTTAATCAATATGTTACTGTTAAAACTGATAAAGTGACTAAGGTGCAGGAGATATCATTTCATTACATGGAGTGAACAGAGCATAAATTGCAGAATTTTGTTTCATTTAAGTTGGCTATGGCTTTAATCTTCTCTCTCTCACTCTCTCCCTTTCTCCCGAGGCTTCTCTTACAATAAATCGACTTGTGATGTACAGAAGAGAAAAAGAAGTATTTGGATTCTACATTTATCCTATAATCTTATATCTAGTATAGACCTTTTTTTGGATAATTGTGTAGTGGTAAATCTGATAAGCACTTCTGTAAATAATGTGAATTTATTTTGGAGGTACAAAGATTTGATTTGCGAACTCTCTTACTCAAATCAACTAGCAGATAGATGGTCTTTCCTCAATATATCTAACTTACTCCGTTATCTAGCTCCCTTTCTTCTCCATCAATGGCCTAATTGGCTAATTCTCAAGCTGCCTTGCCTTATTTTAATACAAGAAAAGCTCTGCTGCAACATATTAAATATGACTTAGTTGATTCTGCTGTGACTTCTCTACAGGTTGTGAGGTTGACTAAAGTTATCACTTATCTATGTGATGATGGTTAGTTGTATTGCTCCTTACAGTTTTGCACGATCTCGGTCTTAGTTATTGGCTGACGAAGAGACTCTGGTTTCTCGGTTTTGATGGGTATTTACTTACTTGGGCATTAACATATAGATGAACTCATGGGAATGAAAAGTTGGGGGCATAATGGTCTAGTTTTTTGCCAATTCTCTCCTGTGAATTTGGTGATATGATGTACTGTGTGCTCCAAAAGAAAAACTAAAGTTGTGTAACTGTCTATGCATTCAAGAACGCCTGATAGTTTATTATTTGACAGGATGCTTTTTTGATGGTTTAAGTTTGATATGGTTGATGTTTGCAATCGAGAAGTATGAAACAACAACTGAAGCTGGAAGATGAAGAAGAGCTCATTTCGTATTTTTGACTTTGACATCCGATATGACACATACTCTCTTTCGATGTAAAGATTAGATACTTTTGTTTTGATATCTGTTTTCAGTCTATAACTCTAATGATGACTTGTATGGTAATTACAGATATGTTTTCATTTTTGGATATGCTTATATAAAATTGTTAGCTATGTCATGCATTTGGATATATAAGCATTCCCGGATGGATTAATGGTTCACTTAAGCTGCTGGTCTATCTATCCCAGATATTACAGACCTTCAGTTTCCTTTAACCAAGTACTTATATGCATATGTTATGTTATGTATTCCGTCAACTCCAGTTACCCAATAGAATTGCCTTTTGGCTGTTGGAAACCTCTATTTTAACAAATTGCACAAAGCCCTAAAATAAAGGCAAACATGGATAAGAAAATGACCAAACCTGTTCCTAGAATAAAGGTGAACGTCCAATAGGGATAAGAAAATGACCAAAAGCTGTAACTTCCTTTGCCTCCATAGACTAGTTTTGAGGTGAGGGCCATCTCTAAATCATCGGATGTGATAATGAGGATTGAAATAATGGGGTTAATGCCTCAACAAACAAAAAGAAATAGCCTTGATGAATAAAATCATGTACAATATGTTCCATATACTGCCTTAAACTATCTACTATCTTATTTGTGTTTTATTTTAATCTTTCTTTAACTTATACACAATGTATGTATTTATAAAAATTGTTACCTACTCTTTAGACAATAAAATAACCTTTTGATTATTATTTAAAAAATTTATAAGATCTACAACAATGAATTCTTAATTTCAAGCTTTAAAATAAATCGTGGTACGAAACGTCCCGTGCTTGGAAACGTCTCATTCAACAATTGTGACCTATGAATATGATTTGATGAACATACATTTTGGTCATTGTAGTATTTTGGTGTGGAAAGCAATTATTAGCGATAATAAGAAGTTAATGACATAAATATTACTCGTAATTAGATTCAGAAACGACTTATAGTTTA
Organism: Petunia x hybrida; assembly: GCA_037355625.1. Classification (NCBI taxonomy): domain Eukaryota; kingdom Viridiplantae; phylum Streptophyta; class Magnoliopsida; order Solanales; family Solanaceae; genus Petunia; species Petunia x hybrida. The sequence continues at coordinate 3,886,141 of JBBBVM010000081.1, forward strand.
CTCCTATCCAGAAGACAAGTCATAGTTCTAGAACCGCCTCGATATAATCCCAGATCATCAGTCATTTTGTTGCATGCAAATTAAAGTATGTCAACTTTTCCATTGGATGTAATCGCTGAAATACTCTGTCGACTACCAATTTACTCTGTCTTACGTTTCAGGTGCGTCTTAAAATCTTGGTGTGCTCTTATTGATACTCCTGAATTTGCAAACTTACATTTAAACCATGCACTAAAAACCAACTCTAATCTTGGTGTGATACTAAGAGAAGTTGATTATTATGAATATGGAAAGGGTTGCTTTTACACTATATCTTTTGATTCACTTGACTCACGTGTTGTTGCGCCTAAAGAATTGAACAACCCTTTGAAATCTTGTGGATTTAAGACTAAAATACTTGGTTCATGCAATGGGTTGTTGTTGTTATCTAATACTGTGGATGATATTGCTTTATGGAACCCATCTACTGGAAAATACAACAAGTTACCGGTTTTCAAGATTGGTGGAAATACTGATGATGTTAAATTTGGTTTTGGGTATGATACTCTGAATGATGACTATAAAGTTGTTAGAATCGTGCAATTTTCTGGTTCTGAAAAGGGTTCATTTCGCTCTGATGTTAAGATTTATAGTTTGAGGTCGAATTCGTGGAAAGGGGTTGAGGGGTTTCCGTATTATGTCCGATATCATGATCAACCGGGTACTTATCTCAATGGTGCATTGCATTGGGTTGCTAGTACTGAGATGCCAACTCCTGGGAAATTGTTGGAACTGAAGATTGTTGCTTTTGATCTTGGAACTGAGAAGTGTCGAGTTTTACCACCTCCCGTGTATAATGATACAGGTTTCATTGTAAAGTTGGTCGTACTGGGAGGCTCTCTTTGCACATACCACAGCTACTTTATAGATTCTTATAATGATGGGGGGCGTGCCGTTTTAGTTCTGCACCATGTGGACATATGGGAAATGAAGAAATATGGAGTTAAAGACGCATGGACTAGGATAATGTACCTTCATGAGCCAGATGAGTATATTGGTAATACTGTTGTCCCACTTGCATATTCTAAGAGTCGAGAGGAAGTTCTTGTGGAACAAGATAACAGGCGATTCCTATGGACTAGTGTTAAGGATGACTTCATAAAGACTGTTGATACTGAAATTGGAGCCTTACGTGGCTTTCTACATTTTAATAGTTATGTTTATTTGGGAAGCCTAGTTCAACTCAGTTCCAGTGATGATACAAGTGCTATGAAGAAACAGGATAATCAAGATAAAGGAGGAAAAAGGAAAGCCGTGAAGAAGAGGTTAATCATTTGTTCTGTAGCCTTCTTTCTTTTAGAAATTGCCTCTGTTCCGTATTTGTCAATTGTATTTGTATATCTTTTGCTAGTACATCTCTTGGAATCTATCTTTTATTCACACTTAGGTGAAATAGCACCGAGTCCATACGATTTTCTATGTGGAGATTGTCGACTTTTGAGGAAGATTAACCATACAACTTATAGTTTGTAGTATATGTTTCTTTTCTTTGCTAAATTGCTAAATTATTCTTCACTTGATAGAGGGGATGATTTTCTTTCCACGGGGTTCAAGTTGAAGCTTTGACCAATGAATAAGTTGGAGGTTTTGACGGCCGAGGTACCTTCTATTCCCCTGTATAAACAATCACTCGGATGTTCCTCCAATGTGAGTGGAAAATATATTGGTTGGATTGATTTTGCTTTACTTAAACAATACATCCTTTAATTCCTATTGCTTCTGTATTTTACTTATGAATTTGTTTTGTGTATTTCCAGGCCACTAATTTTGCTGGTCGTGATGATGATGTAAGTTACTATTTGCTCTGTGGTTATCTAAGTGTGCTGCTTAGTCTTTAATTGTGATGACATGTATATATTAAAGATATTTAGGCAATGATGGCTGGAAGGGTATCAAAAGTATCTGATCATAGTAGGAACAAAAAATAATGTAGGTTATCTAATGAAGTTACTTGTACTTTATACAGTCCAAATGCAAATTATGTTTTCGACCATAAATTTTTCTTTGCTTAATCCAGAGAACTGAAATTACCTGTTATAGCTTTCTACACTGAAGTGAAGTAATTTAATTGCCTCAGTTTTGCTGCTTTCTTCATTTTTGTCCTCATAATTTTGTGTTCTCTTCATAAAGATGTGTGATACGCTTGTCCTTCCAAACTTTCCCATGCTGGATCGCCTGAATCAAATGTCTTGCGTTAAGTAAAGTGGAATTTGTAGAACTTGTACTTCACATACCATCCTGAGTTCAGTTGATTCTAGGCAGTTGCAATGTAATGTCTTTAGCCCATTTTGATCATTTTGATATTTCTATTGTTAATTGCTCAAGTCAAAGAGTTAGCTGATGGCCGAAAGATGGAGAGAGCGAGGGTTTGGGGGGGGGAGGGGGAGGAATTTTGGAAGTACTTGTTGAGCATATGCTGTTTTGTGGATAATTATTTAGTGGTAAATCTGACAAGTACTTCTATGAATAATATGAATTTCTTTTGGAGGAACCTGATCATTACAGAAGATCTGATTCTTGAATTCTCTTGCTCAAAATAACTAGCAGATAGATGGTTTTTCCTCAAGTTATCTAGCAGAGATTGCATTTTCCTTAACCAGCTCCCTGTTATTTTTCTTCTCCATCAACGACCTAAATTTCGAGCTGCCTTTTTTTGATTCATCAGTATGGAGTATTTTCAAACCTTTAAGTTGGATATGCATATTTAGATTACTTATTTAGTACAAGGGAATCATATCATTTTAAGTATGACTTAGTTGATTCTGCTGTGCTGTGACTTCTCTGCAAGGTGTAAGGTTGACCGGTATCAATGCCATGATGGTTAATTGTCTTGCTCATTACAGTTTTGAACGTTTTAACACTAGTAAACCTGAGGAATCAATAGACTGGTTTCTCAGTTATGAATTATTTGATGGGTATATCAGGGTATTAAACTTGTAAATGAGTTGATGGGATGGAAAGTTGGTGGTAATACTCTGGTGGTTTACCAATCTTTTCTGTGAATATGGTGAGATAATATGTGACGTGCTCCTCCACTTTCCGAAGAAAAACACAAATTGTATATTTGCAGACACATTCAAGAGTATCTGAAGATGTTTCTTTTTTTGGCAGGACGCGTTTTTGATGGTTCAAGTATGAAATAGATTGTGGTTGATGGATGATGGGGAAGTATGAAACAACGTAGAAGCTGGAAGATGAAGAGAAGATCACATCTTTTTTGAGTTTAACATCCAATACCTTTCGTGCTCTCCTTTGATGTAAACACTAGATACTTATGTTTAGCAGTTTTTAGTGACTTGTATGGAATTTACTGATAAGGTTTCCTTTTTTGGGTATGCATATATACAAATATATTAGCTTTGTCATGGAATTGTAAGCCTGCATGATGGGTTTAGTTGATGGTACTGGTTCATAGGTACATCTTAGTATGCTTCTAACGGTGTTATTTATATGCATAACGTAATTAGCAAATGGAAAACAACATTTCCTTAAAATACACTGATTATGTACTGCTTGTACTTCATATTATGCAGCCTATTAAGTAGTAACAGACATGATTGAATGGTTTTTTGATCAAAATCTGGTGAAATGTGGCAATATTCTTTGGAATGGCTGCCAGACTGTTTGATTGAAACCAAAAGGGGGTTCAGTTGATTGAAAAGTGATTTCAAATTTATTAATGAAAACAGAAACAGGTAGTACCACTTATCAATAGTAGGTCAAGAGGGTCAAACACGGGATTGATTTTTGTTTTTTTGTTTGTTGACCAACATACTGTTCTTCGATTATTTTACAATGTTTTGGTTTGTTAACTTGGCCATATGCCAATGTTGCTTATTATGAGTGTGTTTGCTTGTTTCCCGTGTCCTGGGACTAATCAATGGAAAATGCCTACCAACTCAATTGCAAGACATGATATAATGAATCGAATATGTAGAGAGAACTGCATAAGGAGAGTATAAATAAGAAGGAAATTTTACAGTATATAGACATTTATTAGTGTTATTTAAATAAAATAAACATATTTATTGAAATTTATGGTTTATAGACCTTTACCCCCTCAGTATTCCACTTTTATAGTCATTTTTAAAAAAGACTTTAACTAAATCTAGTCCACGTTTTTAGGCAATATTTTTGATAAACATGCCTCTATTATAGGGAGATAGAGAGGAAATCACCCGAATTAATTCATCCACCACTCCCTCAATAACGTGCTTCCACATCCACACCCCAACATCCATACACACTTCTGAGAAAGAAAACAGATCCAAATTAATCATCTCTCATATCCAAAAAATGTCAACATTCAGCGGAGATGAAACTGCTCCATTTTTCGGGTTCCTCGGGGCGGCTGCTGCTCTAGGTTCTCCTCCGCTGCCAATCTCTTCCAATTTCCTAACCTTTGTTTTATTATAAATGTATCTTTTGACATATACTTTACTGATACACGATGCATATTAATGATATATAATAGATATAGTGTTATCATTGTTAAATATGCATACTAGTTATATCTAGAATATTTTTAGAATACGTACCACATATCTTAGATTGCATCTGCATATTCATCAATAAAGCGTACATTATAGACATATTACTTCAACTAATTAGTTGTATTCATTATGCAGCTTATATGCAAAGAATATGCTGCATATAGACATAAAGTATGCACTTTAGATGCATAACTTCCCCACCACGTATATTGTATATTTTCATATGAAAAAAATAGCTCTCTTAGTATTGTGTATCAGATAATCTATGCATATTTTAATTATATGCTACAAAAATAGAGAAAAAAAATCGAATTCTTTTATCTTGTATGAGAATGGAACGCACAAAAAGGTTATAATGAAATTTTTTTCCTAATTTTTTGGTGATATTGGATATATATATTAGGAAGATAATAGGAAGACTTTTTTTACTTTTTTTAGCGGCTCCTTAATTTTCTCCTTCTTGGGTGGGAGTTGAGGTCCTTAATTTTCTCATTTTCTTAACTACTTTTTAGAAATAGAATCAACTTAGACATATTTATATTGGGTAATTTTTGGCTAGCATATGTGAAGATGTTCTATGGCTATTTGAATGTAGGATCATGGTATATATTTGGTTAGATATGAAATTTTCTACAATAATTTGTAAAATCTCATAATAATAACAACAGTTTTGTGTGATCCACAAGTAGGTTCGGAAAAAAACGAGATGCACCCAGATTTTAGCCCAATAATCGATAAATTTTTAGTAGGAGTAATTTGTAGATGACAATGCACAAAGTCATTAAACAAAAGCTGCATCTCTCATCACCTCCTTAAATTTGCAATTTTTTGTCTTTACAGTTTATTTAATGTTTAAATATAAAAATTGAGATGGCGATACCTGAGAATTACTTATTTGAAGTGAGGCGATCTCAGATCACATGATGTGATAATGAGGATTTAATTGTTGAGGTTAACACGTCACAATATCATTTTTTAAAAAATAAAAAAATTCCTTCACAAATAGGGGCGAGGCCGCCAGGGAGTCCAAGTGTCCATAATTTAGATATTTTTTCAAAAACAGTTCTTAAATAATTTTGTTGTAAAACAAATAGTAAAGTAAGAACAAGACAAAAGTATATGAGAGGAGAAGGAAGAACTTGTATTCTCAAAGTGTTTCAAGTGTGTCTTCCATAGACAAAGTGTCCTCTATTTATAGGACTCCAATACATAGGAAGTTACAAGTCATTCCTAAATGAAGAATTAAGTAGGAGAAAGTGGGGAGGAATTAAGTAGGAGAAAGTGGGGAAGAAAGTGGGGTAGTAAATCATATGTTACAAGTAAATAAATGGAGAGTACTGGAGAGTAGTGGTCATCCACATTTATATTACATACATGTATTTGTAACACTCCCCCTTGGATGACCATTTGGAAGATAATGTGCCTCGTTAAAACCTTACTAGGAAAAACCCGGTGGGAAAAAGCCTAGTGAAGGAAAAAGAGTACATATATCTTATAATACGCATTTAGAGCTGCCTCATTAAAAACCTTACAAGTAAAACCCAAATGGGATAAAAACTTGTTAAGGAAAAAAGAGTACAGCGCGTATTTTACTCCCCCTGATGAAGACACTCCTTGACATCTCGAAGACGACGCATTCCAATCTTGTAAACAAGCTTCTCAAATGTTGAGGTTGGCAATGCCTTGGTAAACAAATCCGCCAGATTATCACTCGACCTTATTTGTTGAACATCTGTTTCACCAATATTCTGAATATCATGAGTGAAAAAGAATTTTGGTGAAATGTGTTTTATTCTGTCTCCTTTAATATATCCTTCTTTCAGTTGCTCAATGCAAGCGCTATTGTCTTCATATAATATTGTTGGAATCTTCTTCAAAGGAAAACCACAAATGTGCTGAATATGTTGAGTCATTAATCTCAACCAAATGCATTCCCGACTTGCTTCATGAATAGCCAATATCTCTGCATGATTTGAAGAAGTAGCAGCAATAGTTTGTTTCACTGAACGCCATGAAATGGCTGTACCTCCACATGTAAACAAATAGCCCGTTTGGGACCGACCTTTATGTGGATCAGATAAATAACCAGCATCGGCATAACCAATCAATTGTGACTTGGATTCATTCGAATAGAACAAACCCTTATCAATAGTGCCTTGGAGGTATCTAAGTATATGCTTAATACCATCCCAATGTCTTCGAGTTGGGGAAGAACTAAACCTTGCCAATAAGCTTACAGCAAAAGCTATGTCTGGCCGAGTATTGTTGGCAAGGTACATCAGTGCACCAACTGCACTAAGGTATGGTACTTCAGCACCAAGAAACTCTTCATCAATGTCACAAGGTCGAAACGGATCTTTATTCACATCAAGTGATCTCACAATCATTGGAGTGCTCAACGGATGTGATTTATCCATGTAAAATCTTTTCAAGACCTTTTCTGTATATGTAGATTGATGCACAAATATTCCTTTAGGCAATTGCTCAATTTGTAGGCCAAGACAAAATTTTGTCTTTCCAAGATCTTTCATCTCAAATTCTTTCTTTAAGCATTCCATTGCCTTTGGGAGTTCTTCAGGAGTCCCAATAATATTCAAATCATCAACATACACAACTATTATGACATATCCAGATCCAGACCTTTTTATAAAAACACAAGGACAAACTGGATTATTTTTGTATCCTTGTTTCAACAGGTATTCGCTAAGGCGATTATACCACATGCGTCCCGATTGTTTCAATCCATACAAGGATTTTTGAAGCTTTATCGAACAAGCTTCTCGAGAGCCTTTAAATGCCTCAGGCATTTTGAACCCTTCGGGGATTTTCATGAAAATTTCGTTGTCCAATGAACCATATAAATAGGCTGTGACAACATCCATTAGATGCATATCAAGTTTTTCTCGTACTGCCAGACTTACGAGATACCTGAAGGTGATTGTATCTACCACGGGAGAATATGTTTTCATATAATCAATGCCAGGTCTTTGCGAAAATCCTTGTGCCACAAGTCGTGCTTTATATCTAACGACTTCATTTTTCTCATTTCGTTTTCGCACAAATACCCACTTATTACCCACTGGCTTTACACCTTCAGGTGTTCGGACAATTGGTCCGAAAACTTCACGTTTTTCAAGTGAAGTCAATTCTGATTGAATTGCATCTTTCCATTTTGGCCAATCATTTCTCTGTCTGCATTCATTGACAGATTTTGGTTCAAGATCCTCATTATGTTGCATCACATCAACAGCAACATTATATGCAAAAGTGTTGTCGACAACAATATCATTTCGGTTCCATATTTTTCCGGTAGAGACATAATTCATTGAGATCTCTTCGATTTTAGTATTTTCAGGTACCTGAGCCTCTCCTGAAGAGGACTTATCAATTGTTATGTCTCTATGCTCTTCTTGAGCAATTACCTCCATATTTTGATCTTTTTGATCAATTGCTCCTTTTCTTTTTCGAGGATTTTTATCTTTGGAACCGGGTGGTCTACCACGCTTCAAGCGTGCCTTAGACTCACTTGCACTTATAGATTGTCCTACCGGGACATCAACTCGAACAGGAGCATTTGCAGCTGGAATGTGGGATTTAGTAATCCTTGGTAGGTCAGTGAATGCATCTGGCAGTTGATTTGCAATATTTTGTAAATACACTATCTTTTGAACTTCTTGTTCACATTGATTTGTACGAGGATCTAAATGAGATAGTGTTAATGCATTCCAGTCAATATCTTTTTCCAGCTGCTTATTCTCTCCCCCTAATGTTGGGAAAACTGATTCGTCAAAATGACAATCAGCAAACCTTGCGGTGAATAAATCTCCCGTCATGGGCTCAAGATATTTAATAATAGACGGAGATTCATACCCAACATATATCCCCAACCTTCTTTGGGGTCCCATCTTTGTGCGTTGTGGTGGAGCAATTGGCACATATACCGCACATCCAAAAATTCTAAGATGGGAAATATTTGGCTCCTGACCAAAAGCCAATTGTAGTGGGGAGAATTTATGATAACTTGTCGGCCTAATCCGAACAAGAGCTGCCGCATGCAAAATAGCATGTCCCCATACTGAAATGGGTAATTTAGTTCTCATAAGCATTGGTCTAGCCATTAATTGGAGGCTTTTGATAAATGATTCTGCTAGACCATTTTGAGTATGAACATGAGCAACTGGATGTTCAACTGTAATCCCAGTTGACATGCAATAATCATTAAATGCTTGAGATGTAAACTCACCAGCATTATCAAGACGAATTGTCTTAATAGCATAATCTGGAAATTGTGCTCTCAATCTTATTATTTGAGCAAGCAACCTCGCAAATGCCATATTGCGGGTTGATAATAAGCACACATGTGACCATCTTGTAGATGCATCTATTAAAACCATAAAATATCTGAATGGTCCACATGGAGGGTGTATGGGCCCACATATATCACCCTGTATACGTTCCAGAAATACAGGGATCCTGATCCCAACTTTAGATGCTCTAGTAATTAGCTTTCCTTGAGAACAGGCCGCACAAGAGAATTCTTTAAATTGAAGAATCTTTTGGTTCTTCAATGTATGCCCATTTGAATTCTCAATTATATTGCGCATCATATTATAACCGGGATGGCCCAACCGGTCATGCCAAATAATAAAATCATTTGATTCAGTAAACCCTTTGTTTACTATGGCATGTGATTCAATTGTACCAATGTTTGTGTAGTACAAACCGGAGGAAAGAGCGGGGAGCTTTTCAAGAACATATTTCTCACCCGACTTTATTGTAGTAATATAAAGATATTCAATCTTTCCATCAGTTTTAGTCTCAATATGATGGCCATTTTGGCGAATATCCTTGAAACTTAACAAGTTTCTTTGAGACTTACTACAATACATGGCTTCATCAATAGCCAAACTTGTTCCTCCAGGTAATAATAAATTGGCTTTGCCATAACCTTCAACCAACTTTGTACTACCACATATTGTACTAACATTGGACTCTTTATTAATCAAATAAGAAAAATATTTCTTATCCTTTAAAATTGTGTGCGTTGTAGCACTATCCAAGAGACATATATCTTTGTTATAGAGCTTGAATCCAACTGAAGACTGGGGAATTTCCATTTTCTTCATAAAAAGATAAAAATTACATAGTAAGAAATACTAAAAATAAAGTACAAGAAAGTACTTTTAAACATTGAAACATAAATAAAGATGACATCTTTTTTCTAACTTTAAAACATAAAATAAAGACAACATTATTCTTTATTACTTTTATTCCCCAGTTACAACATCAGTTCTTCAGTTACGATTCTCAAAGAAGTCTCCAGCTTCTAAATGGGTAATATTTGGGAGGCCTTCAAAAAGATCATCATCTTTTACAGCAAGATACGCCTCCGTCTCATCATGCTTGTCAGCAAGATGTGCCAGATGTGTCTCATTCTCATTATTCTGAAAGGTCAAATGTGCCTCCACATTATTTTCATTTCTTTTGAGCGAAGCTTGATAAAGCTTGACAAGATGTTCAGGCGTACGATAAATTTTCGCCCAATGACCTTTCCCACCACATCGATGACAAATATTATTATTCTTGCCTTTTGAAGGATTAGCTTGAGAACCCTTATTATTCTCATATTTATTTCCACCGTGACGACGAGTATTATTTCGTCCCTTGCCGCGCCCACGACCATGGCCTTTACCACGGTAATTATTTTGCCTTCTTTCAGGCACATTATTTGTTGCTACAACATTCGCCTCAGGGAATGGAGCATGTGCTCCCACATTCACCTTAGGGAACGGAGCAGATCCAGTGGGACGGGCTTCATGATTTTTAATCAACAGGGAATTATGTTGCTCAGCCACCAGAAGGCATGAGATCAACTCAGAATATTTTGTAAATCCCTTTTCACGGTATTGTTGCTGTAACACCATGTTCGATGCATAGAAAGTGGAGAGTGTCTTTTCCAACATCATAGCATCATCAATATTTTCTCCACATAATTTCAGTTGAGAACTGATCCTGAAAACAACATAATTATATTCGGTTACAGTTTTAAAATCTTGTAACCGTAAATGAATCCATTCATCCCGAGCCCTTGGTAGTACCATGGCTTTAAGGTGATCATACCGCTCTTTTAAGTTAGTCCACAATTCGAGTGGATCTTTCACGGTTAAATATTCTGTTTTTAATCCTTCATCAAGATGATGGCGAAGGAAAATCATGGCTTTAGCCTTATCTTGGCTTGATGTCTCATTTTCTTCTTTGATAGTATCACCAAGACCTTTGGCATCCAAATGTATTTCGGCATCAAGCACCCATGACAAATAGTTTTTGCCAGATATGTCAAGTGCCACAAATTCAAGCTTTGATAAATTTGACATAATGAAAACTATCAAAGAAAATAAAATAGATTAGAATTATTATTAATCAAAACAAGAATGTCTTATACACTATTTCTTATTAAATGTAAATATGCTATAGTGCATTATAGGAATATGTATATATATATGTGAAGATAAAAAAATATTAAATAATTCATTGGTCAAGAAAGTTGCTAGCCGTAGTTCATTTGTAACATAAGGAGTTCACTTTTCTTATTTATATATTAATCTATAACAAAATTATACTTAGAGACATGAAGCTGAAAAAGATTAGTAGGAATTATACCTAGGCTTACCGCTGGGAAAGATTGAAACCTGACTTGTAGAATATTAGAGCTCTTCGTGCTGATAACATGTTGTAAAACAAATAGTAAAGTAAGAACAAGACAAAAGTATATGAGAGGAGAAGGAAGAACTTGTATTCTCAAAGTGTTTCAAGTGTGTCTTCCATAGACAAAGTGTCCTCTATTTATAGGACTCCAATACATAGGAAGTTACAAGTCATTCCTAAATGAAGAATTAAGTAGGAGAAAGTGGGGAGGAATTAAGTAGGAGAAAGTGGGGAAGAAAGTGGGGTAGTAAATCATATGTTACAAGTGAATAAATGGAGAGTAGTGGAGAGTAGTGGTCATCCACATTTATATTACATACATGTATTTGTAACAATAAAATCTTTTTTTAGAACTTTTTCAAGTTTTTTTAAAAAGTTAATTTTGTCCACTCACAGAACTTCAACTTTTTTTTTTAGTAAAATTCATGTCCAAACACAACTTTAATTTTCAAATATAATTTTTCTACTCAATTTTGTAAATTCTTTTTCAAAAACGTTTTGGTATCGATGGCCAAAACCCTACTTGGTCTAAATTACATAATATAGTTATATGTAAGCTAGAAGATTATTACTCTTTAGATAATAAAATTAAGAATTAAGTACTCTTTTAAAATTTATAGATTATTGGTAATAAATATAAAATTTCAAGTTTTACTATATTTTGAAGGTAAATTCTATTGTGTATAAGAAAATTATAGTACCAGAACGTGTGGTATTTTGGAAATGTCTCATTCAAAGCTACAACTGTAAGTTATTGACATTTGCGACCTTTGAAGATACTATTCAGGAGTAGTGTTTTGAAGATATATATAATATTTCTAAATTGTGATTTTGATGAATATACATTTTGATCATTGTACATTACTACCTTAATTCAACTTTAAGTGATATTTTAACTTTTAAAAGTAGTCTAAAATGATTGTCACTTTATATAATCAAGATAATATTAATTATAATTTTTCAAGTTACTATTGATACAATAATTTTCTAACGAATTTAACTTTTTCAATTGAGTTAAAAGTAGGGGCGTTCATGGGTCGGTATGGTTTAGATTTTAGCTTGTCAGTAGTGGTATATCAATTATCGGCTTGTAATTATGCAAAATTAATACCGTACCGATAAACTATGGTATCAGTGCTTAACAACTAGATAGTTAACGATTCGGTAACCGACATTATTAATAACAATTATTGAATTAAACAATACTACTAAGCTTTCTCGCATAACACACCTCTACATAGATTACATGGACAAAATGGTGTAAGGAATTGGTTCATAAACAGAGGAATGTGCACGTTATAGATGATGTATGGAGATTTGGGTTGGGTTTTTTACCCCCAATACCCCCCTTTCACCCTACCTACCCATCACCAACCTACCCTATTCACCCCAACCACCCCCTCCTAACAGCCACTCTACAGACGGGCAGAGTATTTTACTGGGGTGACGAAAATGACAGCTACGGTTTTCTCCAGCGCCGGGGATGGCAAGCAGAACCGGTGCCGGCAAGGAAAATCAGAGCACGACATCGGAATGGATATCAGAGTAGGAGACGGGTGTCGGAAATGGTGGCGCTGCTGTCAGAAGTGTTAAGAACCAAATGAACACCCATTAGGCATCTAAACAATAAATAAACATATTTTAATTCATTATTAAGTTTTAAAACTTTTACTAAATTGAATCAACATTTCATAGCCTAATAATGAGATGAGAGGATAAAACCTTAAACGTGTTTACATTTTAGGTGCTGAATGCTGTTGCCTGTTAGGCAACAAATTCCTTTACGGTGGAGTCCTTCAGGCTTAAGGATTATATATCTATCTCTTGGAGAGTCCTTGAGATACTAGTTTATATCCGGTGCATGTCACAAGCATACATCGACATATTTGACTAAATAAAATGGGAAATTCCTCTGTAGCTTTTTACCTATTGAATATTAGATAAATACAATGATATTATTGATTGAACATAGCTTAGCTATTTTTAAAGTATCACAGCGCCATTAAAATTATAGGTCTTGCAATTTTTGTTAATGTTACAATAATATCCTTGGTATATTAGATGATGGTATATTATACTCGATTTACAAATTAGTCCTATCCTCAGTATATCAGATGCTTATTATATACTGTAGTGTTTTTGTCAACATAATCGATGCATACTAATAGCATATTTCATATGCAGTTTTTAGGCTAAATTAAGAGGTGTATTTCATATTAATAAGAAGATTACCTTGATGAATATGCAATGATATTTTAGGTGTATATTTTACACAAATATTAATTAATCAGATGTTTAACATTTGTTTATTATGTTAGTTATTTACTCTCCAAAAAGGAAATACAATGGATGGAATCTCCAATATATTTGCTCATTTGTTACCTATTTTATTGCAGAAGATGTGCTAATTTTTAGGAAGCGAATGTTGTTTACTGTTACAATTTGTATGTTTTACTATTTTTTAGGTTAAAGTTTACCAGATAAACTAAATGATAAATTTACTATTTGGATTAAATTTTGACTAGACTTTGTACAAGTTGCCGCAGTGCACTATACCAGATGGCTAAGATATGTTAATTATCTAAATTTGCTACATTGACGGCCACATTGGAGCAGGGGAGTAGTATTTTTTTTTTTGTGAGTATAGTAAGTGTTAGCGAAAAATGTCATCTTTTCCATTGGACGTGCTTGCTGAAATCCTGTGTCGACTACCAGTAGACAATCTCTTACGTTTAAGGTGCGTTTTAAAATCTTGGTGTGCTCTTATTGATAGCCCTGAGTTTGCAAAATTGCATTTGAATCATTCGCTGAAGACTAACTCTAATCTTGGGTTGATACTAGAAAAATTTGATTATTATGAATATGGAAAGAGTAGTTTCTTCTCTGTATCTTTTGATTCACTTAACTCACGTGTTGTTACTCCTAAAGAATTGCAAAACCCTTTGAGTTGTTGTGAATATATACTTGGTTCTTGCAATGGGTTGTTGTTGATATCTAATTGTGTGGATGACTTTGCTCTATGGAACCCATCCACTGGAAAATACAACAAGTTACCGGTTCTGGAGATTGGTGAAAAGAAAGGTGGAGTTATATTTGGTTTTGGTTATGACACTGTGAATGATGACTATAAAGTTGTTCGAATCGGGCAATTTTCTGGTCCTGAAAAAGGTTCTTTTCGCTCTAATGTTCAGATTTATAGTTTGAGGTCGAATTCGTGGAAAGGGGTTGAGGGGTTTCCATATTTTATCCGATATAATTATCAATTGGGTACTTATCTAAATGGTGCATTGCATTGGCTTGCTAATACTGAGATGCCGACACCTGGGAAATTGTTGGTACCGATGATTGTTGCTTTTGATCTTGGAACTGAGAAGTGTCGAGTTGTACCACGTCCCCCGTATATTGATAGAGGTTTCCTAGTAAAGTTGGTCGTACTGGGAGGCTCTCTCTGCACATACCACGGCTACTTTGCAGATTCTAATAATGATTGGGGGCGTGGCGATACAGCTTTGGACCATGTGGATATATGGGAAATGAAGAAATATGGAGTTAAGGACTCGTGGACTATGGTTACATCGCTTCAAGAGCCAGATAAGTATATCGGTAATAAAGTTGTCCCACTTGCATATTCTAAGAGTCGAGAGGAAGTTCTTGTGGAACAAGAAAGTGGGCAATTCCGATGGACTAGTTTTAAGGGTGACTTGGGACATTTGGTCAAAAGGGACACTCAAGAGTGAAAATAGGTAAAAGGGACAAAGTCTTAATCAATGTAATAAAAGGGACACATCTAATTAATGCTCTTAAACATAACTTTCCTCAACTCCCCTTCACCCCAAAGTTTCATTTCTTACACTTTGGTCCTCACGTATATAAAAAATAAAATTTGCCAAATTAGGGAAATATTTTTCCCTCCGTTTATTCCCTCCTTTCTCTCTCTCTCTCTCTCTCTCCTCTCTTCTCTTCTCCCTCCCGACCTGAAACACCATAGCTGCGCATCTGCTTTCTTCAATCTCCATTCGTTTTCGCTATTATTCTTGCATTCAACCTCTCCCAAACGGAAAATATTGTCAGATCTAAAATCCATTTCGGTTAATTAGAGGTATTATTGACTCTAATTTAATAATTAATTTGGGGAAAATACGCTGCAATTCTTTGAATAACAATTTCTGGTTGGCATTACTTTTAACGCTGGGCATTACTTCAAACTGGAAAGCTTGACAACTCCCATATCTCCTGTAAGTGTAAATCTCCGTCTTGCTAATCTCTACTATTCTAATTTTTGTAAAAATCCTTTTAAACCAGTATGTTGCTGTTTTGAAACATCTTACCGTGACGATCGCAACATTATAAAGATTGTTCTACAAATACTCGTACAACGTAGTCACAATTATGGAACATTGTATTAGATGCTCAGGATAATCCTTTTGATGTTCCTATTGTGCTAGTCAGACTTACGGAACATAATTTTGGTTGCCCGAATAATCTTACAGCATGTTCAGTAAATGCTATTCATAATGTTGGAACATTTTTGTAGATGGTCGGAACTGATGTATCGATGTTTCACATCAGTATGATTGTATTCTTAAACATCCTTGGGCATGTTCGGATCTGTTTTTCGATGTTCCAGTATCCTTTGCTACCTGGACCACATTTGATGAATGTTTATCCTACCTTGCAGATATCGTTAAAGTAATGGGGGACAACATACTACTAGGAGTTGATTTTCTCGGCGAATGGGTTGAGCGTTCGAAATGCTATGCTTGGATTCCTAAGGTGAAAGAGACAAGACCTATCCTTGTGAGTAGGAATATTACATATGATGAACTTGTCGACAAAATCATACGCAGTTGGGGGGTAAGTGATGATCCTAGGGATCTTTGCATTTCATATATGCTGAGTGTTGCCGCAAAGCAAAAGACTGCTCCATCTAAAATTAGGTCTGATGATGATGTTCAGCTTTATATGGCTGATGTAGACCCAGCTGGGGCTAGGCCAACACTAAGGGTTAGTGTGATTCCAAGGCCTGAAGGAATTTCAAGTTCGAATGAACAAGATATGCATGTTGAGATGGATGAAGATGAATTAAAACAAGGTGGAGAGGCAGACGAAGAAGGTGAAGAAGGTGGAGAAGTAGTTGGTAATCCTTCAGAAAGAGCACCATCATTGAGCAGCCGCAACGATTTTTTTGGAAAAGACGGCACAGGTTTTGTAAAGGGTATGACTTTCAAGAACAAGCGAGAATTAGTGGTGAAGTTGAGGCTTGCTGCAGTGAGGAAGCCTTTTTCTTTCAAAGCTGTGAAGAATACAAAAAGGTTGTTTTATACCCGATGTGTTGATGCAAATTGCAAGTGGTGGCTTCGAGCATTGAGGTATCATAGTAGTGATACATTTTATATTACAATCTACAATGGCGAGCACACTTGCGGTGTGCAGCACCTGCAAAGCCACCATAAACATGCCACAGCTGATGTTGTTGGTGAATACATGAAAGATAGGTACATTGAGGGGAAAGGAATAACAGCAAAAGACATCAGGGTTGCATTCAACAGAGAATTGGGATGCAACATTAGTTATTGGAAAAGTTTGAAGGGATGTGAGATTGCAAAGGCAATAGCAAGAGGGACACATGAACACAACTATGAAATTTTAGAGGCATACAGTTATATGGTAAGGTCCCAAAATATTGGAAGCAAGACAGCTTTGAAGCTTGATAGTTGTGGGAGGTTTAAGTATTTTTTTATATCTTACGGATCTTGGATTAGGGGTTTTCTGTATATGAGGAAAGTCCTTGCTATTGATGGGACTCATTTGTCAGGCAAGTACGGCGGTGTGTTGTTGTCTGCCGTTGCCCAGGATGCAGAGAAGCACATATTCCCTGTTGCATTCTGCGTTGTGGACAAAGAATGTGATGCTTCCTATGATTTTTTTTTCGAACAATTGGTTGACATAGCCCAGTACAATGATGAGTTGAGCGTCATTTCAGACAGGCATAAAAGCATAGCAAAATCAGTTGCCAAGTGGTTTCCCCAAGCTCACTACGGAGTTTGCACGAGGCACCTTGCTGAAAATATCCGTACAAAGTTTCAGTTTGGAGACCACCTGGGGTCCTATTACTTGGCAGCAGATGCATATCGTGTGGAGGATTTCAGAACGCACTTTAAGCAAATCGAAGACAACGATCCAAGGGTTGCTAGATATCTTCAAGATGACGTGGGGTTCCATAAATGGAGCAGATGCTTTTTCCCTGGGCACAGGTACACGACTATGAACATTCATACCAAATGTTCTGAACGTTGCGTTGGAATGTTCTATATTTACATGTCAATTAAGCCGAGAACATTCTAATTGACGTTCACAATAGTACAAATGATGTGTATGACGTAATTATTGATGTTCTGATCGCATGCTTAATGTTCGCACTTGGATTAGACGTATTTAGCATTAAGGTCTTTGTTTGTTTGTTACAATTTCAGATTTGCAGTGATGACCTCGAACATTGCTGAGTCCACAAATGCAATGCTGAGGGATGAAAGAGAATATCCTATCGTTGCCCTATTAAATCATATCAATCGTACATTTGGCGAAAAATTCCATTCCTCGAGGTTTCAACCATATGCGTCCCTTCAATTGAAGGAAAAATAAGATTCAACCTGGAGGAAGGGGGTAAGCTCGCAATTAGTCGAAAATGTACGTATGGTTTCACCATCATCAGTCCAGGCCAGGGAGCAGAAGTCGATTTACTCAACAGAACTTGTACGTGCAGAGAGTATCAAATTGACTTAATACCCTGTAAACATGCTATGGCAGCTATCAGAATGCTGCGTCCAGAAGACTATGGAGCGTGCGTCTATGACTTCACTTCTGCATATTACAAGTTAGAGTCATATATGCTTGCCTATGCAGAACCGATCAATGCTGTTCCGCCGGAAGAATTTTGGAATGTTCCTCCTGAGCTGCTTGAGAGACGAATATTGCCTCCTTTCATCGACGTGGGTAAGGGTAGACGAAGGAAAAAGCGGATACCATCAGTTGGTGAAGTATTTTCAAGTAGGAGAAACAAATGTAGCATCTGCAAAAGGTCAGGCCACAAAAAAACTACTTGCCCGAAACGAGTGGATAGTGGACAATCCTCCCAAACTCAAAGTGTTGATTTTTGAATTTTAATCTTGACAATTTTATATATTTTTATATTTGAACGTTTAACTTAATGTTCCGAGCATTTATCAATGGCGTTCCAAATTCCTATCATTTTTGTAGTATATAATTCAAATTGATCATCATACAGATGTTCTAATACTGCAAACGGGATGTTCAGTGTAATGCAATAGTCATGTTGATTGATCAAGCGAAGGGTTGCCTCGTGCAAGCATCCCCCAAAACCTGCATACGAAAAGGCATTAATTAATCCAGATACATCACCTAGAGAGTAGTGAACGTCTTTTCAATGTTCATATCACGCCTTTTGGTGTTTTTTATGTTTTTTATCATCTATAAATACAAACATTTCCTTGTCCCTCCATACACACAATTATCCTCCTACTTGAATTAGCAAAATTTCTTCATAGACAACAGACACAAATGGAAAATAACCAAAACGAAGTTGTCGCTAATGGCCACTATGCCCCAGCCGACGAACCTGACCATAACGAACATTATGGAAACATCGCCTGGGATATTGCCGGTATACAAACTGACATCACTGCAATCAACCATTCTGTGGACCGCTTATCTGCTGATGTATGGAGCATGAGGCAAGTGTTAGTTCAGCGCTGGGAGCGTATTGAAAGAATGCTTTTGGGACTCCTTATCCATCAAGGGATGAATCCGGAGCAGTTTGCTACTCCTCCAAATTCTCCCAATGCTGACAACTAGAACTTTTATATAAGCATTATATCTAGTACTAGTACTTTTGTCTAAGCATTATATCTAGTACTTTTGTCAAGCATTTTGTCAAGTACTTTTGTACATGTATTTTGATTCCTTAAGTATGAATGAAAATTATCAGATTATGTGTTAAGTTGATAATACTTCCACTACGTAAGTGAACGCCTAAACTTCATCAGCAACTTGAAACATTCTAAACCACGTTCCAAGCACCGTATGAAGATGTTTGAAATCGTTATTAATGTAAACATGCTAGCACATATTTTAACAACTCCCATCTAAAATGCATCAGCAAGTTGAAACATGCTAACAAAAGTTCAGAGTACAGTATGAAGATGTTTGAAATAGCAGAAGGAGTTTGGCCTTAAAATCGTTATTAAAACAAACATGCAAAAGCCGCTATTTGTACAACAACAACAATAGTACACAGCACTGTTTTGGGAGATTTGACAAAAAAATCAACAAAAAGCAGAGATTTTCACGAGAATTTCAGTCCAGAACCAGAAAGAAGGGGTAAAAATCCTAGCTTTATCGAAATAGCCAAATAGCAAAACAATAAACCCCGATTCACTTGAAAACATCAATATAGTACAAAATTTACCTTTAGATGTTGCCGGAGAACATTATGTAGATGGCCGGCGACGAAATAGAAGACTCAAGAAGAAGACTCGAGAAGTGTGTAAGAGAAGAAAGGGGCGGGTGTTCGATGTTTGAAATGATTGAATTGATAAGACTGATCAGCCGCATTTTTAATTAAAACTTCACTTTTGGGGTTGTCATAATTGCCATTAAGGCCCCACCTTTTTTTTTGTTCCGATTTCCACGCGCGTCCCATTTTTGTATAAAATCGAGCCCGGGGCTGGTGTACATTTCTTTTTTGAGATATTAGAACGTTCTTCTGAACGTGCCAAACATAATAATCAATTAGTACACGTGTTTAAAATGAAACTCGTTTGCTCAAAATAAAAAGTACCTTTTTCACGTTCAAAACATAATAAATGATGTTTAAACCCTAACCCTAACCCTAACCCTGAACCCCCAAAACATAACCCTAACCCTAACCCCAAACAGCAAAAATTCCTAATATTTAGAGAACATTCATTCTCATGTTCTGAACCTTTTTTGGAACATTCTTGAACGTCGCAAGTCTGTTCTGGATCTTCATACTGATGTTGTTTTTGTACCGTTGAGGATTAGTTGATAAATACTAATATAAGGATCATTTAAAATGCATAAACAATGATTTAGTAGTTTAGTAAGATTCCAAAACATGCTATGTGTAAGTAAACCAAAATATATGTCGTTAATTATACCAAAATGTAATTATTAGGTTGTTTGGATAAGGAGTGTAGGGTTGATTCTAGATCAATTAACAATTTTAAACATTAAGAAGTGTATTATAACGAATTGTAGCATAGATTGGACGTTATATTACTAGATAGACACATTATTAATCTATTTGCTGATCTTGCAATCTATGTGTAGCTCAATTACAGGCATTCTTCGTGTATCTACAACAACTAAGACTTCAAATCATACAAGTATTGATTGTAATACTCAATATTATGTGTATTTAAGGTGACTACATCAATAGTATGTCTATTGGAAGTGTTTACTCATAAAAGTTCTACTAGAGTATACTCATTTATATCTATTGAAAGCGATTACTTAGTTATATCAAATGAAACACTTACTAAGTTATTGAGTATTTCATTAGATGTTGTTCTAACTAATGGATAATCTATATAATGATGACTTAACCTCAAATATAAAGACTTATTAATCTTTTCATGTTATATAGTTTCTTATTACAACCATATTAAAGGTTGGAAAACTACATATTAAATTAGGCACCTACTATGAACTGAACATATAAACCAACGTTCGTAACTTAAATTAGATGTTTTTGCATCAATCTTTGGAAATTTATGTATATTCAAAGAGATTACTCAATATTATGTGTATTTAAGGTGACTACATCAATAGTATGTCTATTGGAAGTGTTTACTCATAAAAGTTCTACTAGAGTATACTCATTTATATCTATTGAAAGCGATTACTTAGTTATATCAAATGAAACACTTACTAAGTTATTGAGTATTTCATTAGATGTTGTTCTAACTAATGGATAATCTATATAATGATGACTTAACCTCAAATATAAAGACTTATTAATCTTTTCATGTTATATAGTTTCTTATTACAACCATATTAAAGGTTGGAACACTACATATTAAATTAGGCACCTACTATGAACTGAACATATAAACCCACGTTCGTAACTTAAATTAGATGTTTTTGCATCAATCTTTGGAATTTTTTTTGGTGTTTGTAGTACTAATACAACGGATACATTTGTTTATAGATATTAGAACAATCTCTTCTACGTGCCGAACATGGTTTTCTAATGCTAAAAAAAGTGGAGCAACCCGTTTTAAATACGTGGAGCGACCTGCTCCACACAACTTACATTAATCCCAACCCGTTCTATTATCTTATAACACGTGGAATAACCCCAACCATTCAATTAATTAGGTCTTTTCCCATTATTGTTATAAGTTATCCCTAGGGACCCCCTTTACCTCGTCTTCTTCTTAACTCAACCATGTCTCATCAAGGATCAACTTGTTCTCACAACTCCTCTCAAAATCGTCGATGTTGGTGTGGCTTACCTGCGATACAATTCACGGCGGGCACACAGTCGAATGCTGGACGAAAATTTTGCAAGTGTCCCCGCAAGGGTAGTAGCAATTGCGGATTTTGGGAATGGTGTGACGAGGAGTATCCCCAGCCTACTACATTGGTTTTAAACAAGTTGAAAATTTCACTTGATGAAGTTTGTGAAGAAAGGGCCAATTTGCTGAAGGAAGTTGACAAATTAGGGGCTTGTAATACTACAAATTTATTGAAGATCAGCAAGTTAGAGGCTAAATTGCAACGGTGGAAGTTGTATTTCTTATTGTCTTGGGCAGCTTTTTTGGGTTTCATTGTAGCTAGGTTTATTTGATACCAGTTGCTGTTTATTTGAACGTTTTAGTTAATGTTTCGAGCATTTATCAATGGCGTTCCAAATTCCCATTATTTTTGTAGTGTATAAATCAAATTTATCATCATACGGATGTTCTAATACTGCAAACGGGATGTTCAGTGTAATGCAAAACAACATTCATAAATATTCAAAACATGCTAGATTGTACTGAAAATTAAAGGACAACAGTTCTAAACACGACATTCAAGTCATATAGAAAATCTTCTTAAATGACTACACTTGAAATAGTTCTTCATTTCACATGCGTTCCGCTGGAGGCCGTGGTGGTGAAGAGTAGTTTTGGGGGTCAATCTCGAGTGCAGCTTGAATACCACGAAGCATACGCTTAATAAGATTGATATCCTCACGGAATTCATCGAACCTAATTCTTAATCGCTCCACTTGATCCTCCACATTTCCTATATATACTGCAAACTGATCAACATCTGAGGTCAGATCTGCGATATCTTCACGGACATGATCGATTTCAGTGAACCTACTAGTACTTGGAACTCCACTATCATGTTCTGGTGCTCTTGGTTGCCTTACTCTGCGAGACATTATTTTTGTTTCGCCTTGTTGTTGTTGTGCAGACATTTAACATTTATAGAAGGCTTGGTGCCTTTTCGGTTGCATATGTGATGATTTAAAGAGGCGCATATTCGCATTGAATGGTTGGGGTTAGTACACGTGTTTTAACTGTGACCAGGGGTTCCTAATCCTTCCCGCGGAAGTCAGAACATCTTCATGGCGATACGAATCATCATATACTCGTTCCATTAGTCTATTGGTTTTTGACGTTTATAATTCAAATTGATCTTCATGTTTGAAAATTATTTATAGCCTTCCAGTAGACTATTACGACTATTGGTATTTTTTAAACTACTCATCATTATACACTTAACGGCTATCCCCTTTAATTCAAATCTGAAGCAAAGCAACGAAGCGTCACTTCAAAAATTTAAAAAAATATATAACGGCTAGTGTTTTGGATAAAACACACTTAAGTCGGTTACCTATTTTTCTCCTATAAATACTCGATCAAACCATTCAAATTCAAAAAACTCTATACCACTACAACCTATAATCTTCAGCCAAAAATAAAAATGGTTCGCCGACCTTCCTCCTCAATAGTTGCTACTGCTGCAAGAACAGGAGCAACAAATACAAGAGCATCCACGTCAAGAGTACCAAAAACGACAAAGGGAGCAACCTTGAAACAAGAAGGAAGAGGTGAAGCCAAGCAAAAAAAAGGAAGAACGGGAAGAGGGTCAGCCAAACAAAACGAAGGAAGAACGGGAAGAAGTGAAGCCAAGCAAAACGAAGGAAAAACGGGAAGAGGGTCAGCCATGCAAAAAGAAGGAAGAAAGGGAAGAGGATCAGCCAAGCAAAAAGAAGAAAAACCGGGAAGAGGATCAGCCAAGCTAATAGGAGGAAGAAAAAGTCGAAACACATCTGCAGAACGACAAGAACGTGCAAATGATATTTTGGAACAACTTCGTGCTGAAGTTTGGGGTTGGAAGTTCAAATTTGAGGAATTCTTCGAATACTACAATAGGGACGTCAAAAAGATGTTGAAAGAAATAAAGAGGATAAAGAACATGCTCCAGATAGCAACCTTGAATCAAGAAAGGACTGCATCGCGTTGAAGTGAAAACGCATATTATTGACCAGGATGTTAATATGACTGTTTATTAAGTAATGTCTTAAATGCTAATATAATTAACATACTTTTGTAAAGCGCTGAATCGCCTGGTTCTTGATTATCAATGTATAAAGTAACTTTAATGTTTAGAACATCTGTTGTTGTTTCCCTATTTACTAGATATTGAACATCAAATAACCATTAAGTTAAAAACTATTTGAACGTACAAAATAATGTTCCGAAAATAACTAATGTTGTTCCTATAGTCTATAATTTTTAATATTTTTAAGTCAATCTTATCATAATACAGAAGTTCTAATAATGTAAACTCGATGTTCAGTGTAATGCAAAACAATAGTCATCATTTGCCATATATACGCATCAAAAATGGGTAATCATCCATATATTACACCTATCAAAAATAAAAACATAATTATCCAAATTTTACAACCCATACTAAGGGACTAATTTGCCATGGAATATGTCCACAGCAAATTTAACTAGACAGTCTTCTATCACATTGTCACAAAGATCTTCCATCGGGGTGTTGGACAGCAAATGTTCGAGGAACATGATGGCATACGCTCCACATGCAGTACCAGTCAAATTCCTTGGAAGGCCTTGGATGCGCTCGTACGGCCACATTTCCATAGATTGGATTTCAGGAGGGAGGTGGTTGAATTTCCCCGACTGCCGGATGTATACTGGGAACATGTACATAATTGGCCCCATTATTGAATCAAAGCGGTCTTCATTGTACACCCCAATGTTGCAGTCGTAGACATCGATCCTTGCCTCCTCTAAATAAAAGACGCATGTAACATAATGCGTGCTTTCAATGTTATACACGGCAAAGAGTCTTTTCACACCATCCCACTTCCTTCCACCCGGATATGGAGACTTACCTCTGGCATAATCAAGGAATGTATCCTCAAACTTATATGCTGCTAGATATTTGTCAAGGCCAACATCAAACCCCCTTGCCTCCTCTTCAGCCGCAGCGTATCGAACGCACATGTTGGTCAAGAATGAAAGATCGAGGATGAGATCAGAGCTATCATAATGCCGGGGGTAAGCCTTATGCCTCACACGCATCAAGGCCAGGTACTCATCCATAAACTGCAGAATAAAACAAATTAGAAGTTGTGAATAAAACTATGCGTCACATACTATTATATGTTTGGACCAGCAAGTCGAATGTTCAACGAACATAGGACCATCAGGTTCCGAACGGAGAAACAAATGTGCGTTCTTCGATAAAAACCAAACACTAACAAAACAATAGAAGTAAAGAGATGCACTTACGCTATCCCACATCCACTCTTTCACGTCCAGGAAGTCCAGAAAATCCAAGTAATTAAACTCGTGACACAGGAAGGCAGTCTTTTGTTCCTTCTTCTCCTCCATGAAAGCGTCAAATTCAGCTTTCTTGTGAATGTCGAGTGCCTTGTACAGTGTCACTGGCAATCTCCCGAGATTTTAGAGCCTGACTTGAGCTCTCTCTCTAAATTTCCAAAAAAACCAAATATAAATGTTTGAAATTTTTTTATAAATTTAATAGAAGAACGTCCCTTTTATGTTCAACGATTCTAATTGGATGTTTTACTAACCTTGCCATTCTGGCAGCAGTCATTTTCTTCTTTCCTTTGTTCTTCTTTGCCTGGAGCATCCTGGACAACAAAATATTCCTCTTTGGTCGCTGTTGCTGCTGCTTCTTCTTTGACGACGACGCTACTAAATTAGCAAGGGACAGCTGGATCGCATCAAGCTTCTGATCCAGTCCCTGTCGCCATTGAAGGCAGTCGTGACACTTGCAACTGCAGACACTAGGCTCCACATTCTCCTGTTCTCTCCTCCTAGAGCTTTCTCCAACTTCGAACAAACCCCTACCACTAAAAAGCCCACCAGTAAAACGACCAGCCCTACCACCAATCTCATCACCAACTTGTGTTTCACATCTGCCAACACCTCCACTAACAAATTCTTCACCAACCTTTCCTTCATCAATTACCTCTCTTGGAGGGGTCCTGGGGCAATTCCTAAAAACTGTCACTCGATCACCACCAACGATCGAGCTGGCCCCCTCCAACATCACAACAAGGTGATCAATTACCTCGTCGGCCCCATCAACAAACGGCTCAATATTCTGAAAAGTTTCATCTTCCCTCTCTGCATCGATAGGGTCAATAAAAGGGTGCACCACCTACATACCATAAAAGAGTGTTCAGAACATCATTATTACTGTTCGACATTTAACACCATTAAAAATGAAACATCATATCTGTCGTGATCGAACATCTGAAAAGATGTTCTTAACATTAACAGCAATGATTATAACGACATTGCAGATGTTCCAACATTTAGAAAATTGTAGGTAAAGTACTTACAGGCTTTGCAACATTCTCAAACAGCCTTAGGGAGTCTCTTTCATTCTTTTCAGTGATCCACCTGTGCATCCTTGGCATGCTCCTCTCCTTGGGAAAATCCCTGGGACGAAGCGAAGGTATTGCTTCAAATACCCAACCCACAAATGCCCAAGGAAACCCATAAAGATTGTAATTTGGCCCGTCCTTGGCCTTGCTAGCTGCACGATCAGCCATGGGCTTCGTCAGGTACTCAATGGTCAGCTCGAAGCTTTTCCGCCCCCAAGGATACTTGGCAAATTCATTAGGAAGGTATGCAAGACAGACCAGTAATTCCTCAATACCAGCTTTTTTGTCCTTGGCGCACAATATTGAGTGAACAAACCAAGCCATGGCAAGCCCAAACTTGTACCGTTCAGGAACTTCCTCATTTTCTATCAAACTCAGCAACCGGGAAGCAGTTACTGCTCTTGCTTTCCCATCCTCCCACGCCGTTGAGATATACTCCCACATCTCCCTGCCCCTCTCTTTGATCGCAGCCTCCCATTGGACACTTGGATAGGCTTGGCATCTCAGCTTTGTCATCAAAGCAAACTCTTGGAGGCCAAAACGAACAGGCACTCCATTGAAATTGAACCAAGCTTCTTTTTCTTTATTGCACAAAACTCTTCTTAGCAGAATATTGTGCACCAACCTGGTTGGAAATGATGGCTCCTCCGGCAAGTCCAAGAAATGGCCAAAGATACTGTTTTTGAACTTGTCATACAAACCACTTGTACGCAGCACAATCCTGAACTCACGCATTCGTCCAATAAGCGACGAGCGGACAGTTATCTTGGATTGAAAATGCTCATGCTCATCCAAGTAAGTCTTCAGCACCATTGGTGGAATGACACTGGTGACGTACTCAGGCTGCACGAACTCAGGCTGCACAATGTTTTGAAATTTGTTAGTTTAAGGAATCACCAGGGTAGTAAGAACATAATATCAGATGCATGAAACATCCCTTGAGATGTTCCAAGAACTACAATAAAATACTTCGAACATAGTTAAGATTGATCTGATCATGCACGCGAGTGTTCTCAAATCACATAAAAAATATTGAACATTCTACTGTAAAGTGACGAACAACTTTATGTATGTTCTCAACTATACCTCTCTAGGTGGCTCTGCAGAATCAGCTCCCACGTCGTCTACGAATTGACGTTCTCCTTCGCATCTCTCACCCTCTTCTTCTTCCCTACCATTCCTACCTCCTTCACCAGCTTGAACATCTACTATCTCTATAACTTCATGTACATCATCTACTTCTTCTACATTTGCAACTCCTTCAAATTCCCCTGCAAGATTATTTACCAACCTTCCCACCTCCTCTTCTTCTTCCACATTTAAAAGGCTCTCTTTTTTGTTTTCATCTTCATCCCAGTCATCATCACCAAACAGCGCTTCTATTTCTTCTGATAGATTACCATCTTCCGGCAGCTGTGGCCCAACATTTACATCATAGTCTAGGGACCCCTCCTCTTCGTCCTCCAATATTAGTCTCCTCTTCATAGGAGGCTGTTTACTAGGAGTAGTAGTCTCCTTCCTCTTAATTCCCCGCTTATAAGCCATTGTAGCTGCAAATCACAAGTACATTCATCAATTAAAGATGTACAAGCATGCAAGTAGAGTCATCATTAAACGTTATCATCCTCTCGCACGGTCGGAGCACTGTCTCAAATGTTTTAGAACTTTAAACATGCATGCACAAACATAAACATGCAAAATCTTGACTATATGTACATTTTTTCAACCTTTAGCATATTTATTTTATAAAACCCTAATTTATTTTAACAAAAACCATCTAAAATGCATCACCAACTTCAAACATCCCATCACACGTTTAGAACACTGTCCCACGACGTTTGACTCTGCGAAGGAGTATGCGTACAACATTTTTTCAACCTTTAGCCTATTTATTTTTAAAAACCCTAATTTATTTTAACAAAAATCATCTAAAATACATCACCAACTTCAAACATCGTATCACACGTTTAGAACACTGTCTCACAATGTTTCAGTCTTCGAAGGAGTATGCTCTTAACATAGTAATATAACATAAACATGCAAAACTTCACTATTTGTACAAGAACATAGCACTATTTGACGAAAAAATCAACAAAAACAAAGATTTTCACAAGAACTTTCTCAGTACTGTAAAAAGGCGTAAAAATCATAGTTTTTTCAAAATAGCAAAATAGCAAAGAAAAAACCCGATTCACTTGAAAAACATCAATATTGTTCAAAATTTACCTTTAGATGTTACCGGAAAAATGTTTATGGTCGGCGACGATGATGTTTAGAGTTACTGTAGAAGAGACGAACTTGAGAACTGTGAAGAGTGTAAGAGAAGATTTTTTGGGGTTCGATGTTTTAAATCATTGCACTCAGTCCGTTCGGTTCGTTTTCCCACCTTTTGATTAAAAGTTTTTGGGATTGCTAATTCAGTCCAAAAGGTTTTTAATCAAGCCCCGCAAGTTTTGTTGTTTCTAATATGGCCCATGGTTTAATGTTAAACGCGCGCGTTATTCGACGCTCCACGCGCGTCCCCTTATATTAATTAAAGACTTGAGAGGGTCTTTTGGCCCATTCTTCTCGGGTGACTTGGTAAAGATTGTTGATACTGATTTTGGCGCGTTACGTGGCTTTCTACAGTTTAAAAGTTATGTCTATTTGGGAAGCCTAGTTCAAGTCAGTTCCGGTGATGACACAAGTGCTATGAAGAAACAGGATAATCAAGATAAAGGAGGCCGGGAAGAAGAGGTTAATCATCTGTTCTGTAGCTTTCTTTCTTTTAGCAATTGCCGCTGTTTTACG
Source organism: Petunia x hybrida (assembly GCA_037355625.1). Lineage (NCBI taxonomy): Eukaryota > Viridiplantae > Streptophyta > Magnoliopsida > Solanales > Solanaceae > Petunia > Petunia x hybrida. Next base: position 3,915,157 of record JBBBVM010000081.1, read on the forward strand.
CATTTGTCTATTGTATTTCTCTGTCTTTCTCTAGTAGTACATCTCTTGGAATCCATCTTTTGTGCACACTTAGCTGAAATAGCACAGAGTCCATACGATTTTCTATGTGGAAATTGTCTACTTTTGAGGAAGATTAACCATACTACTTATAGATTGTACCCCATATGTTTCTTACTCCTACTTTGCTAAATTGCTGTATTTTATTCTTCATTTGATAGAGGGGATGATTTTCTTTCGACGGGGTTCAAGTTGAAGCTTTGACCAATATACCATTCTTGATTCACCTTTCTTTGCTAAATAAGCTTATGACTTATTTGATGGGTATATCAGGGTATTTAACATGTAAATGAGTTGATGGGATGGAAAGTTGGTGGCAATACTCTAGGGCAAAATACATACTTTAGTACCTTAACTTGTCCCGAAAACACAGTTAGTTACACACCTTAACTTTGCGGGCGACCTAAGACCCCCCTTAACAAAATCAGAGTGATATTTATACAAACCTAAAGAATGACATGGCAGAGAGAGAAATTAAAAGCGAGTGAGATACTGATTATTGAGTAAATCCAACACGTGTCAACTTTATATTGGCTATTATATAAGCTAATTAGTCTTAATTATTTGTATCTTTTTTCTTTTTTCTTTTCTTTTTCTTCTTCAACTTAATTCTCTCTCCTTCTCTTTTCTATCTCCACTAGGGGTGGGCACAAAACCGAAATACCGAACCGAACCGAACTAATTCGGTACTTCGGGTTCGGTTTTTCGGTTTTTCGGTTCGGGTTCGGTCTTAGAAAATTTTGAACTTCGGTCTTCGGTTCGGTCTTCGGTTTCGGGCTCCCCGGAACTTCGGGCCCCGAAATTCCGAAAAACCCGAAGTTTTTTTTTTTTTTTTTTTTTTTTTTTTTTTTTTTTTTTTTAAACCATTAACAAAAAACATCCACCATTACATATTACGTATATTTCCTAGATTGATTCGTATAATTTCCCTTTTTTACTTATTGTATTTTAATGTCTAATTAGTGATTAAATGCAACATATATAAAAAATTAAATAATTGAACTAAAAATTCATTAGGAAATGATAAATTAGCTGAACATCCCTTTAGTTTGAATAAATCATTTATGTTAAGTCATCGCGATATGATCTTACGAGTATTCAATCATTTATATTTGGTAATTTTATGTATTTTTGTTAATCTTATTTTTTGACTTTGAACAGGTATGTACTTTGCATTTCCTTTCCCTTTCTTGTTCGGCCTTTTTTTCTTTGGCTATAAACTTTGGTTTAAACCGAAACACCGAAGTACCGAACCGAAGTACCGAACTAAAAAACCGAACCGAACCGAAGTATAAAAATTACGGACTTTTCTACACTTCAAACCGAACCGAAGACCGAAGTAACGGACTCCTACTTCTAAAAACCGAACCGAAGAACCGAATGCCCACCCCTAATCTCCACCACCTAAACACCATTTCCACCACCACCTTCATCCAAATCCAAAAAATTAACAGAAAAAAACAAACTTTTTGGCCTCATAAATTGAATCTTGATCTAGAATATCCTTGTGCAAACTAACTCCTTTAATTTTCAAGTACCCATACATCTTCTCCACTTTCCCCTTTAACCCAACTTTCCTCACAACCACCCCTCCCTCACTACTAGCACCCGCCCACCCTGCTACCACGTCATCATCATCAATGGCTTCTATAAAAGCCTTCTAAATCTTCTCGAAATGTTTAATTTTTTCAATCTTTTCACCTTTCATTAAAATTATTTAAACAAAACTTCATCACGAAATATTCGCCTTCGAATTCGGCTATGGCATTTTCGGTTTTAAGTCCGAGGAGTTAGAACACTCGGGTTATGATTTGAAGAAGCTCGATTCGGGGTGGTGTAGATAATTATGTGGTGTAGATGATTTGAAGATGTTGATGAGGTGTAGGGAGGTGGAGTTGAGTGGAGAAGAAGGAGAAAAAAAAGAAATACTAAATGAATATAAAAAAAAAGGTGTAATATATTGATAAATATCGTAAAAAAAAAAGTGAAAAGGAATTAATATCTTGGTGTACCTGATGTGGCCTAATAGTGGGGCGAGTAAGGAGCACTCTCTGTAGTGCAACTGCTTATATGTGTCTCAAGTGTATGATAATATCACTCTGATTTTATTAAGGGGGGTCTTAGATCGCCCGCAAAGTTAGGATGTGTAACTGTGTTTTCGGGACAAATTAAAGTACTAAAGTATGTATTTTGCCAATACTCTAGTGGCTTACCAAAATTTCCTTTGAATAAGGTGAGTGAGGTAATATGTGACATGTGCTCCTCCACTATAATTGCAGATACATTCAAGAGTACCTGAAGATGTTTCTTTTTTTGGCAGGACGCTTTTTTGATGGTTCAAGTATGAAGTAGAATGTTGTTGATGGATGATGGGGAAGTATGAAACAACATTAAAGCTGGAAGATGAAGAACACATTTTGTTTTTTGAATTTTACACCCAATACCTTTCGTGCTCTCTTTTGATGTAAACGACTAGATACTTATTGTTTGCAGTTTTTTTGGACAACTTGTATGGAATTTACGGATATGGTTTCCTTTTTTGGATATGCTTATATTTGTAAATTTCTTAGCTTTTGTCATGGAATTGTAAGTCTGCATGATGGATTTAGTTGATGGTACTCCATGTTCTGGTACATAGATGTATTATATGCACTGCCTATACATTTTAGGATCCTCTCTGACGAGTAATTATATGCATAATGTAACGTAAAATGCAGTTAGCCAGTGAAAAACACATTTTCTTAAATACACCGAATTTGTACTGCTTGTACTTCATAATTTTTGTTTTATAAGGACCAAAATTACAATTTTGTGATTTCTTTGAGAATTTCTTCTTTCTTTTCTTGGGGGTTGGTTATGCAGCCTATCAAGTAGTAAGAGACATGATCAAATGGTTGTTTGAACAAAATCCGGAGAAATTTGGCAGCAATCTTTGGGGTGGCTGCCGGCTGTTGATTGAAACCAAAAGGGAGTTCAGTAGATTGAAAAGTGATGCTCAAATTTTAGATTTAAAACAGGTACCACTTATCAATAGTAGGTCAAGAAGACCAAACATGTGATTCATTTTCGGTTTTTTGTTTGTTGACCAACATACTGTTTTTCAATTGTTTTGCAGAAGTGAGTCATTTAGAGACTAGAAAGAAGGATCTTTTAGTAAGGTAAGTAGTTCTCTGCAATACAAGTTCCAACTTTTCTTGCTTTGATAGTATTATTTAGTAAGGCTATCACTGAGTCATCCAAATAGCAACTTTGGCGATAAAACGTTTTTAGTAGTTTCCCAGAAAAGTTTCATGATGTTTTGGTTAGTTTACTTGGCTATATGCCAATGTGGTTTATTATGAGTGTGCTTGGTAGTCCACAAATCCTCGCACTCCCCATTAGAAAATGCCTACCAACTCGATCGTAAGACATGATTAATGAATTAAATATGTAGAGAGACACAATTAATGAAATAAATATGTAGAGAGACATGTATCTGGTATGGGAAAAAGTAAACCTGCAATAATCTGTAAAATCTTATTAGGAGTAATTTGTAGTTGTAGATGACAATGCACAAAGTCCTTAAATAAAGGTAAACGTGCAAGTAAGAGTGTTAAAAGAAAAACAACTCAGGATTGTGGTGGGATGGATATGATACCTTCACCCTTAACCAAGTCCAAAAGTCTTGGGTTCGAGCTTTGAGAATGAAAAAAATCATGGTAGGGAGTGCTTCCCCCAGAAATGAGTCTTAGGTGGCACGAATCCGGATTAATCGGGGCTCCGATGAGGATAGCAGACACTAGGTGGAAAAAAAAAGTGTCAAAGAAAAGGACTGAATCTTTCATCACCACCTCCTTCAATTTGCAAAACTTTGTCTTTATAGTATTTCCAATGTTTATTTAATTATAAAATTGGAGATAGCGATACCTGAGAGTTCCTTATTTGAAATGAGGGATTTTGAAAAAAAAAATATTGCTATGTCTTGAAAATACGAAAATATTGACATTTTTATGTTAAAAAAATTGTGAGTTTGTATAGTTTTGTGAATTGCCCTTAAATTATCTTTAATAGCACAGGGTATATTTGTCCCTTTTCCGTGTAACATTTCAAGTAGGGGTATTCACGGTTTGGTTTGGGTGGTTATTGGTTAAAACCATAACCAAACCATTATATTCGGTTTTTAAATTTTTAAAACCAAACCAAATAAAATTCATATCCATCGGTTTGGTTCGGTTAGTCGTTTTTTTTTTTTTTTTTTTTTTTTTTTTTATATAAATCACAATAACTGTTGGATCTATTATTTATTTGTATATATAATTGATCATTGACTAGCTGGAATATTGTTGAATATTGATTACAATATGGGATAGATAAGTGTGCATAAAATTATGGATTCAATGTAAAAAATAGCAGTAGTGTGCCAAATTGCAAATCATACGACAATTTACTACTAAGTGCTAAGGTTTAGTTCACCATTAATTGTTGGACTTGATTCTTCAGACCGCCAAAGGTACGGGTTCTCCAAGACTGTCACGTTTACTCCAGTCCAGACCATATAATTTTGTGGGGAGCTGAGCAATTTTTTTTACGATTTCCATATCCTCGGGCAGCATGCAACTGAACCTCGTCTTACTTCTGGACTGAATTCAAAGGAAATTGGGTTGAATGATGCTCCTTGAGCATCAAGAGTTCCTTATGACAAAGCTCACACAATATCTCATCTAAGTATCTTGCTAGAAAAAAGTAATAAATATCTCATTGAGTATAAAAGAAGATTCGAATCCTGGTCCAGAAACTAGTATGTGTTCTGACAAATGATGTCTCATGAGTAAGCCTAAATCTTGAATGATCTACAAAATCAATGGTCAAGGAATTAGTTCTTATGAGATATTTTTGGGTTGGATAAATGGTTACTAAATGGGTCACAGACTCAACATTATGACACGAGTTTTTTACATAAATAGCAGCCCATATGAAAATATTTACTATTCTTTAGCCCTTGCTTATGGTAGCCACAATATTACACTAAAATAATAATAAAAAATCCTAGTGTTAATAATTATATAATACTATTTTTCTTAAATAAAAGATATATATCAATGCTAAAAAATAAAATATAAATCACCTAAAAAGAAGAATTTGCATAATACTATTTTTTATTTTTTTCTTTTAGTCGTCATATTTAATATTTGCATAAATAAAATACATATCACCTAAAAATAATAATAAAAAATACTAAAATAAATAAATATTGAATATACACCATATTCAAATAGTAATATATTGTATTAAAATAGTAAATATTATTATTTATTTATTAGTTATTTAATATATATTACATACCGTATATTTAATATTTAATCACTTAATATCTTAACATATGTATATAATATTTATTGAATTATTATTTTATATATTAATATTTATTAGATACACAATATATGTATGATCTTTAATATTTATTTTATATATATTTATATTTATCAGATACACCATATATGTATGAAATTTTTATAATTTTATTTAAAAGATACACGATATATTTATGATATTAATATTTTATATATTTTATTAGATATTTATAAAAAAATTGTTATTTTATATATTAATATTTATTAGATACATGATATATGTATGATATTTTAATATTTATTTAATATACGATATATGTATGATATTTGTATTTTATACTCTATTTTATTAGGTATTTACAAAAAATATTAATATTTATTAGATATTAATATAATTTTAATAATATTTATTTTATATACAATATATGTATGATATTTATATTTTTTATTACGTATTGTGTATCTAATATTTAATCACTTAATATTTTAATATATTTTGTATGTAATATTAATTTAATAAGAATTTATATATAAATACTAGTATTTAATTAATATTTATATATTAACATATTGTGTATGTAATATTTATTTAATTACTAAATTTATCAGAAAATTAGATATTATTTAATATTTTAAATTGTGGTTAATCCCTAAATACAAAGGATAAATATTTTTTGTATGGACAATTAATAATATATAAATAAATATTCTTAAGTATTCCTAAAATACTTACATATCTAATATTTTAATATTTTAACATATTATTGTCTATGTACTGTTTATTGTACATAAACAAATAGTAGTAAAGAACCCTACACAAATAGTACATAAACAATATCATGTATTTAATATTTATTTATTAGATGTACAATATTTAATATCATACATATCGTGTATTTGAATAATTATTCTCTTAATGTTTAAAATATTATGTATGTATTGTTTATATATTAATATTTGTTTTATATATACACAGACGGGGATGATTTAAATCGTTAAAAAGTTGATTTTGCAGTAAATATGGTATATAGGCTATTTTAGGAGTCAAAACACAATTAACAAATTCATTATGATCTCTACATAAATACACAATTATTTTTTAAATACATTAACACAATAATATGAATAAGATTATAAATATTAGAAAAATAAGTAAAATATGCTCTATATGTGTGTGTAATACATTGAATCATTATTATGTTATAACTATTAAAAGTAAATTCTTGAAATATTCATTTTGTACATTTAAAATATAAACATAAATAAATATGCAATGGGAAAGGAAATATAAAAAAATTGAATTTGATATTTATAAAAATATTATATGTTCTTACATATCTATATATCTATATATTAAAAGGAGAGTCCTAGCCAATCCTATTTAGCCAATTGTCAAAAATTGATTGGTACACCTATTTTTCTTTAGGACAATGACAAACTAATTTTGGTAAAAAACTGCAGGAAACCAACTGATTTACAACTTCCAAAATTTGAAATTCTAATTGATCTGATTCCCAAAAAAAGGCCCATAACTTTGGTAGTTGGCAAAACATAAAACACGTTCAGCATATCAGATTAGAACGTTTCACATTCTGCAGCAACTCTCCCGATATCCACTGTCAAAACTGCAGCAGTTCTTCCTAAAAACACTCTTATCACTATGTGATTTATAAACCACCCTACTATAAACAAACATAATGGTTTGCAAAAGGAACATAATCAGAAAACAAGAAAATATATCAAAACTCTCAAACCTCTGCTTTCAAAATATGACTTCACGTTTCAATTACATCAACCAAATAAACAACAAATCAATGCAATGGACTCTTAAGGTCCGCGTTACAAGACTGTGGCACGTTTTTGATCGCACAAACCCGGACAATCCGTATTCGATCGACATGATTCTTCAGGACTCGAAGGTATGTATAATTGATCTTTCTTAACTGGAGGAGTATTATGCGTTGTTCAATGTTGTTCTTTAAAGTTACTATGTCATATAGGTGACCTTCTTTGGCATGTAAACTCTGTTACAGACGTTATTTCGCATGTAAAAGGCTTAAAATAGAACTTAGTCTCATCTTCTTTGATTACCATTTGAAGTTATTTTAAGTTTGAATTTAATCGACGACTGAATTTTTAATATTGCTAACAATGGGAGAAGATAATCAACATTATATTTTGATCGAAGTTTCGAAACAATTCAGATTATAGAAAGTAGATAAGCACATTAGAACTTAGTCTCATCTTCTGTTGTTAGTAATAGACTTTATTGCACCAGATTACCATTTGAAGTTATGTTAAGTTTGTATTTAATCGACGACTGAATTTTTAATTTTTCTAACAATGGGAGAAGATAATCAACAGTATATTTTGATCGACGTTTCGAAACAATTCAGATTATAGAAAGTAGATAAGCACATTAGAACTTAGTCTCATCTTCTGTTCTTAGTAATAGGCTGTATTGCACCAGCTTACCGTATCAAGTAACGTTAAGTTGTATTTAATCAATGACTGAATTTTTAATATTGCTAACATCTCATACTGTATTTTATGATTACTTGGCTATTAGATATGATAACATGTTGATCCTACAATCTTACAAAATAATTTTTTGTTCAAAGGGATATCGAATCCAAGCTTCAATAGGAAGGCAGGTTATGGGTATGTTTAAATCCAAAGTAACTGAGCTTGGTCTGTACGTCATGAAGAACTTTTTGGTCGCGCACAATAATGTGAGACTTAAGACCAATAAACACATTTACAAGTTGGGATTTACTCAAAGGACTACTGTTGAAGAATGTAATGATCCGCAGTTTGACCTGAGTATTTTCCAATTTCGCTCTTACAATCAGTTGATTACTGGAGAAGATGTCGACATGAACGAACTTTTTGGTAAGTATACATAAATTCCTGCCTTAACAGTAGCAAATATTTGTTGCATTCCTAATTGTTCCTATTGTCACTTTAAAATCTCGCAGATGTTATTGGGGAAGTAACAAGTTATGGTCAAGTGAAGACTGTTAAGCAAGGTGGAAGCCGGTTGATTGATATTGAGCTACAGGATCATGAGTAAGTTTGCCAAATTTCTTTTAATATTTTCACTCATTCTATATTAAGTTGCGACTTTTTTGCTCAAAGGAATACCAAAATTATTTGTTTTAATATTTTCACTCATTCTATATTAACTTGCGACTTTTTGGCTCAAAGGAACACCAAAATTAAGGCTACTTTTTGGGGAGACGTTGTCGATCAGATGTTGCCTTATTTAGATGCAAGTAGCGAGAAACCACTCATCGTGGTGATGCAATTAATAAAGGCTCACAAATTTCAGGGTATGCCATGAATTACCTCAACCATAAATATATTTTTGATGTTTGATTTCTGTTCATGATTATAAATACCAACAATCTGTAATACTTGCAGATAAATATTCTGTGGAGAATACTTGGAATGCATCGAAATTATGGATCAACACAGATCTTCCTCAAGTCAACATGTTTAGATCGAGGTATGTGAAATAGTGTTTATCAATAATATATTCAATATAAAAAGTTGAAATTTTGAAATTACAGATTGATTGAAATGCGAGGACATTCCTGTATTGAAATTAGTCAAATGTCTTCACAACATAATTCAGCGGCTGATGATGAACGTCTTCTGGAAATTTAAAACTCATTAGCATTGCAGAATTAGTTGACTGCCAGCAAGTAAGTATACTAATTTTGCTGCTTAAGCATCCCAAATAATTTTTTTTTTGTTCGAAACTTAGGTGCTTATACAATTTTTCCATTTTTAGGAAGGTAGCTTTTGGATTTACGCAACCATTATACTATTAGATATTGAAAAGGGTTGGTCGTATTTGGGATGCAAGAAATGCACTAAGAAAGTTGACAAACTGGGGTCTAAATTATATTGCCCTAAGTGTGACCAAACTGATCCTTCCGTTGATCATAGGTTTGATTTACTATGCTTTCATTACACATTTAATATATATTAGATATCTGAATTTTCATTTTAGATCATACATTCATTTCAGGTTTAGAATCCCTGTTAGAGTATTCGATGAATCTGGATTTATTGGCCTATTGCTGTGGGATAGAGAAGCAAAAAAACTAATAGGAAGTCGGCTCATGAAGTAACTGAAGGTTTAATGGAGGTATGTTAAGCACTTACTGCTTAAGTCATATTCATTACACAACCCATACTAATATAACCCAGACTTCTGCTGCTGCTGCTGATTTATCCTATCCATTGGAGCTGGATTACATTCTTGAACGGAAGCTGCTGTTCAAGGTTTTGGTTAAAAACGAGAACATCGCCAAACAGAAAGAAGTCTATAATGTTATGAAGATTTGCGATGATCCAGACCTGATAAAGGAATTCAATTTGCCATCCTCTGAAGAAAAAAAAACTGTAAGTTCGAATTCTTCCAACCATTAATTTATACAGTTTAATGATTCTTAAACTGTAATAATATACTACGCGACTGGAATTACTTCATTTGTCCGACGTCATACAAATGATTTATGACAGCATTTAAAAATAACATCTGATCCGATCATTTTTGCCATTTGAACTGTTATGAAAATATGCTGGAAAAATGTTGATTGGAACTTGCATTTCATCTGTTAGTTTCACAGGGATTGTGTAGATTTAATAGTTGGTGCATACTAATTTCCATAAAGCTTAGTCTGCTTTCCAAATTAACAGCAAGTGCAGATGAAGCACTCTGCAATGAGTCTGCGGACAAATCAGTTTTCCCACTTCAACTATAACCATTTGCGCGCATACTTTCAGCCCTTTACACATACCCTTGTGACTTTTCCCATTGAGATGGACTATCAAGGCATGTTAGAATCTGGTTTTCAATTTGCATATCTCACAAGTCCACTAGGCCAGAACTTGCTTCGAGCAAGTAATCTTTTGAAGTTTAATCTGTACTATATCTGTTGTAGCTAAGAATTCTATGACCTGCATTCCTGTTGTCTTCTTCCCAGTCAGAATTAGTTTTACCTTCAAACCTTTAACCTGCAATTATATAGGACATATTAGTCATAGGCTTAAATGATTAGTTATCCTAGATTTTAGAATAACAAATACTACAGTAGATTAATGTGTCGGCTTTCTGCACTTGCAAAGCAGACTCATTGATGCTATTAGATGTATAATTTCAGAATATTTTGAACCTAAATGAGTTATAATTAAGCTTTAACAAAGCTTTACATGAGGTTGTATACACTAAATATCTTTGGCAATTCTTATGATAATATTTATAAATATCTTTATTTAATAGGATTCGGATATCAACAATGATGGAGCAGCAGTTGGAGATAAGGATTTCACTGTAAGTGCAGCGATATACTATGCCTATACGAATCAAAACTTCATATTTTACATTGTTCACAATTATCAATACTGTCTGTCTGTTGCACTCACGTGACTCGGACAAATTGTGATCGTAAATATTATGATTCGTTTAGTTGGGAAAATCAATAATTTTATGCTATATATTCTAAATACTGATTCAAAAATTATATCTTCTCATTTGTAGGACTCTATGGCTGATACTGATGAGTTATCTCCCACAAAAAAACCTGCTAAGAGAAGTAGACTGGACAATAGATGCTCTATAATAGATGTGGCTGATGATAACAATGTACAACTCTCAAGCAACCGGGTGAGACGAGTAATTAAGAAGGAAAAAAAATAAAAATGCAGTAGAATTTTCAGAATGTTTCATCCATCTTTCAATTAGGTTTCTTCTGTTTCTAATTTCCTGTTTTTTAGAGATACATACTCTTTAATGTACTTTGCACTTTCCTTTAATGTGTTATAAAAGTATGTTTCTATCTATGGAAAATAGTATCTTTTACTAGAAAATGTAGATCATCTATTAGCGAGAACTTAAAGTCCAATCGTTTCACATAATTTAACATTCTGGTGGATAGGAAGGACCTTTCTTTACGGATTACCATTCTGACAATGATTAAACTAACAGTTTGTTGTGATATGACTCTGCCATCTCAAATGAGTCTTCATAATATTCCATACCTTCAATTAATTAAGACTTATGAAAACTTCTGCAATAGAACATTTAAAACATAAAAGCTTAGTCTGCTTTCCAAATTAACAGCAAGTGCAGATGAAGCACTCTGCAATGAGTCTGCGGACAAATCAGTTTTCGCACTTCTAATAATGTCTATTTATGTTGCATATAGTTGCTGGAAATCAGTTTACCTACTTGAACTTTAACAATTTGCGCCCATACTTTCGGCCCTTTACACCTACCCGTTTGACAGCTTCCACTGAGATGGACTATAATGGCATGTTGCAATCTGGTTTTTAATTGGCATATCACCATATACCCGAGTTAATGCAAGTGCAATTATTTTAAGCTCCTAAATGAATATCAAACAACTATGGCTGTTGTCACATCTCTTGGAGCAGCTTATTTGCAGCTCAAGTACTGTTCTTAGTCCCAAAATGCAAATATAAATGCCAAGTTTCAGAGCACATAAAAATTCATAAACAATAGCAGCTATATATGTAGTTCCACTGACTCATTTAGATGCTACAGCTACACAATCTAGACCACCATTTTTAAGAAGCACACTGCATTTTGTGTTACCAATTCCTTGATCATAAGCCAGCTGATCTTTCACAGAATTTACATATAGTTGCTTCTCAAACTTGGAAACAGTCAATGACGAGCAAACATTGAACAACATCGACTGTTGAAAGGTTCCAGTAACATCCGCTTATTGTATTTTTGCATTTCATCTGTTAGTTTTAGATGGATGGTGTAGACTGAATATTTGATGCATACCGTTAACTAATCCTAGCAGTTTTCCCATTTCTAATAGTATCTAATTATTCTGGAAATTAGTTGCTGGAAATCATTATTCCCACTTCGACTGTAAACAGTTGCGCGCATACTTTCAGCCCTTTACATCTAGCCTTTGACTCCTGCCATTGAGATGGACTATTACGGCCTGTAACGATCTGTTTTAAATTGGAATAGCTCACAAGTCCACTGTGCCAGAACTTGCTTCGAGCAAGTAATCTTTGGAAGTGTTTCGTAATTTAATTTAATAAGACTGTTAGTATCTGTTTTCTGTTTTTAAGAAATATTTCTGTTTTAGTTGGCCTTTTGGCAACTTGGGTATACATAATGAGATCTAATCCGAGAAGTTTTTCCTTTATTACTGTTATCTAAATAGACTGGAAAATAGTAGTTGTTGTTTGCAGTTCAAGAGTTGGTTTTACAGGGATGGCATAGTGTCAGTTCTTTGATGCATAGTAACTCCCAGAACATTAGCCTGTTTTGAATTTTGACAAACGAGTGCAGACGAAGTAATCTCTATCAAATCAGCCTCACAGTCAAAGCGGACAGATTTATTCATTTTGCGCTCAACCAAAGGTTAGTGAACTGTAAACTGTGAATCATTTAGACTAATTAGGATTAAACTTAACAAATTTAGAGTCTTAAAAGTCGAATTGCGTACTGGAATATTTTATAGTATGGAATCTTTTTGAAAGAAATTAGGATGTACAAAGAAGTGTGTCGTAATTTAATTTAAGACTGTTACTTTCTGTTTTCTGTTTTAAAGAAATATTTCTATTTTTTTTTTGTTGGCCGATTGGAAACTTAGATATACATAATGAGATCTGATCCGAGCAGTTTTTTCATTAGTACTGTTATCTAAATAGTCTGGAAAATATTTGTTGTGTTTTGCATTTCATAGATTGGTTTTACAGGGATAGCGTACTGTCAATTATTTGATTCAGAGTAACTCACAGAACATTAGTCTGTTTTGAATTTTGACAAACAAATGCAGATAAAGTAATTTCTATCAAATCAGCCACACAGTCGAGCGGACAGATTAATTCATTTTGCGCAGAAAATACAGTTAGTGAAACTTCTCAATATGAGAATCATTTAGCCTGTATAGGATTAACCTCAACAGATTTGGAGTCTTACAAGTAAAATAAATTTATGGACTTACTTTAGTTAGTCCATATATCATTTTAACTTTTAAACATAAATATCTCACTTTCCTATCATCTTCTTTTCTGCAAATTATCCAAATTTCATATGGTTCCCTTTGAGATCACGACTGAGACCTGATCAGCGCCACTTCGAGAATCGAGAGTATGAAATAGCTAATGCGGATAAGCTCAGACTAGAACAATTGCAGAGACAGGTACTCATTCAAGTCTTATATGTTGTGTTGATGAACATTCAGCAATAACTATTACCTATTTGAACAGAGGTATGAATGAGATATCCTTTTGTTACCTTTAACAACAACAGATATTGTAGGGGACTTAGAGTATTTTTACCATAGGTTGCAGGCGCTTCAAAGTGATGGGGAATCAATGAGGCAGGCTATCATTGCTATTCGCACTGATAAACCACAGAAGATTTTGCTTAAATCAATTGCTCAGCTGTTGTGGAGAGAGTTTAATCCAGGAAGGAGGACAACTATGCGGAAACCATCTATACTGTTGTTCCTAATGGATGTAGAACAAGGTATGGTACAACTGTTTTAATGGAGAGAGTTTCTTCTTCTATTTCGATAAACGGCTGTTGCTTAAATCATGTTTGTTTCAATGGCGAGGCTGGGGGTGATGTTTTGTGGTGGTATAAGGGCGTAGATGCAGCAGGGAGACAGTGATAGCGATGGCACTGTAGTTTGGTGTATTGGCTCGGCAACACACCGGGCAGCGGTGAAATTGAGGCTGCGATGGTGGTGACGAGACCGGTGGAGGCTGTTTATTTGTTTTAGTGATTGTGGTGGTGGTAATTTGAAGTAGTTGATGATGTTTGTTTCGATTGCGACTCAAATAAGGGTGGCGTTCGCTTAATGTTCCAGTGGCGGATAATGTTTAAGCTCTTGGCGAAGAGGCAGAAATGTAGCAATGATGGCAGTGGCGGCTCGAATTTGACGCTGTGAGTAGTTGACGACGGGGTTTGTTGTGGAGGTCGTACCAGTGATGATGTCGAAGCAGTGATTTAGCTTTAGGGTAGGCAGTTTGTCTTTGATTAGGTGAGACGATACGATGTCGAGGGAGATAGGCAATGATTGGAGGCAGTTTCAATGATGCTCAAGACTGATCCATGTGCGGAAATGACAGAAACTGAGACAGTGATCACTGGCAAAGCAGAGGCTATGCGAGGCAGCAAGGGTATGACCGAACAATGGCATCGATGGCTCGACAGGTTAGATTAGATCCTAATAATCGTTTTTTTATCCCTCCTGTTAATGAATTTGGTTTAGCTTCAGTTAGTTTTAAAGTTTAGCTTGGAGGACTCATCTGTGTGTGTCTCTTTTGGATCGTGAGACTTAGCGTGTTTGTTTCCAGTATGTTAATATTGAGCCTAGAAACCAGCGATGAAATTAACAACTCAGCTATTCTGCTTTTGTTTCGCACTTAGTTTTCAAGTAAATTTCGATGGGCGATATTCAGTTGTGCAACTCCTAGACAACTGAGACATTCTATTTTTGCTGGCGAGTCGCATATATATACTGAGCCCGAGCAGTTTTTCCATTTGTAATGATATCTAAATATTCTGAAAAATAAATGCTGCTATTTGCATTTAAACAGTTAGTTTTACAGGAATGTGGTAGGTTCAATTCTGTGATTCATACTAATTGCTAGAGCTTAGGCCGCTTTGAGTTTTTAACAGCAACTGCAGATGAAGACTCTCCAATAAGACTGCAGACAAATTGGACACACAATCAAAGCGGACAGATTTGTTCGTTTGGACAGTGGAAGCAAAGGTTAGTGAAGCTTCAAAAACTGTGTTTATTTTAGCATGAGTAATAATTTTTGAAATATTGAATTTAATTTATTAGATTCAATCCAGTTTTAGTAAGTTTATTTTATTTGTTACCCAATCAGTGTATTCTGTTTTTGGAACAAACAGATTTTGGAGATCCTGGTATGTTTATTTAAGTATTATTGTTATATCATCCGCGTATACTGATTTTGGAACAACAGATATTGGAGATCCTGCGATCACAAAATTTTACCATAGGTTGCAGGCGCTTCAAAATGATGGGGAATCGATGAGGCAGGCTATCATTGCTATACGCACTGATAAACCACAGAAGATTTTGCTTAAATCAATTGCTCAGCTGTTGTGGAGAGAGTTTAATCCAGGAAGGAGGACAACTATGCGGAAACCATGTGTACGCGCAAGCTTTTCTTCCATGGAAATATTCAAGGTATAATGTTAGCTGTGATTCTGCAATAATTGTGCCGAGTAAGTTAATTTTCACAAAAATAGTAAGATAATTGGCGGTGCATATGGTCTGTGCCGTACATTTTTTCATTTTAGCAAGGGCAGTATAATTGGCCTTGCCCTATGTAAAACCACTGTCTGAGTAAGGTAATTAGTCTTTGTCCTATGTTATACCATTGTAGCAGATCATTGCTAGAACAGCTAGAGCGACTATTGTATCTTGATACCTTCAGTAGTCTTTAACTCCCATTAGATTAATTTAGGAACAAAACGGAAAAAATAAGCTCATTAAGCTTTGCTGATATTTGGTACTGATATACATCTCAGCTGGATTAGAGTTCTGTATTCAGATTTTCCTACATTTTCCAATGATCAAGAACACTTGAAATCATCTCAGGATTCATTTAACTATATTGAAATGTTTGTCGTTATCAACAACACTGAATTATTGATAACTTAGAGGTGTACTTTCAATCCTTAAAATCCACTTCTAGCCTGTAAATCAATTCTGAAGGTAGAGTCTTATACTGCCTAGAAGTTGCCAATTACTTCAAAGCAGAAGACACAGATAGTATTGATCAGGTAATACACTTTACAATAATATATATTACAATAGTCCCCTAAATTGTCCGCATATTGACACTTTTTGGATAATTAATACTAAAGTACATTGATATTAACTATATCCGATCCACGTCGTAGCTAACAGAAGTCTCTAACATAGTAGTAATGTTTTAGTACTCTAAAATATGAATTGCAAAGCCATTATTTATGTACTATAGTAGTCAGATTATTGATATATGTTATCCAATGGCAGCAGAGTAATCTTAAAAAGCTTGATCCTCTTATAGATGAAATTATTGGATCACATTTTTTCCTGGGATTGCCTGCAACCAGAAAAGACATATTACTCTTAACATTGGTTCTCAAGAGAAGCTGCAAGCCAAGTTGGATCTTCTTATATGTGGTATCGGGTCAATTGGTACTAATAGTTCCTTTTCTTTAGAAATCCATTTTGGTTTTGGGACTGATTTGAATCAATGTTTTTGTGAAGATGAGTAATAGTGACGGGGTTGTCATGTTTGTTTCAATGGCGAGGCTGGGGATGATGTTTTGTGGTGGTATTAGGGCGTAGATGCAGCAGGGAGACAGTGATAGCGATGGCACTGTAGTTTGGTGTATTGGCTCGGCAACACACGGGGCAGCGGTGAAATTGAGGCTGCGATGGTGGTGACGAGACCGGTGGAGGCTGTTTATTTGTTTTAGTGATTGTGGTGGTGGTAATTTGAAGTAGTTGATGATGTTTGTTTCGATTGCGAGTCAAATAAGGGTGGCGTTCGCTTAATGTTCCAGTGGCGGATAATGTTTAAGCTCTTGGCGAGGAAGCAGAAATGTAGAAATGATGGCAGTGGCGGCTCGAATTTGACGCTGTGAGTAGTTGACGACGGGGTTTGTTGTGGAGGTCGTACCAGTGATGATGTCGAAGCAGTGATTTAGCTTTAGGGTAGGCAGTTTGTCTTTGATTAGGTGAGACGATACAATGTCGAGGGAGATAGGCAATGATTGGAGGCAGTTTCAATGATGCTCAAGACTGATCCATGTGCGGAAATGACAGAAACTGAGGCAGTGATCACTGGCAAAGCAGAGGCGAGGCGAGGCAGCAAGGGTATGATCGAACAATGGCATCGATGGCTCGACAGGTTAGATCCTAATAATCGTTTTTTTATCCCTCCTGTTAATGAATTTGGTTTAGCTTCAGTTAGTTTTAAAGTTTAGCTTGGAGGACTCATCTGTGTGTGTCTCTTTCGGATCGTGAGACTTAGCGTGTTTGTTTCCAGTATGTTAATATTGAGCCTAGAAACCAGTGATGAAATTAACAACTCAGCTATTCTGCTTTTGTTTCGCACTTAGTTTTCAAGTAAATTCCGATGGGCGATATTCAGTTGTGCAACTCCTAGACAACTGAGACATCTGTTTTTGCTGGCGAGTCGCATATATATACTGAGCCCGAGCAGTTTTTCCATTCGTAATGATATCTAAATATTCTGAAAAATAAATGTTGCTATTTGCATTTAAACAGTTAGTTTTACAGGAATGGGGTAGGTTCAATTCTGTGATTCATACTAATTGCTAGAGCTTAGGCCGCTTTGAGTTTTTAACAGCAACTGCAGATGAAGACTCTCCAATAAGACTGCAGACAAATTGGACACACAATCAAAGCGGACAGATTTGTTCGTTTGGACAATGGAAGCAAAGGTTAGTGAAGCTTCAAAAACTGTGTCTATTTTAGCATGATTACGATTAACCTAAACACATGTCGATGTCATAGAAGTCCCAGTACCATAAATAGATCTTTGAAATACTATGAGCGTTTTGTCCATCCATCATGCAGCTACATAGAAATTAAAAACTGATGTGTTTATCACTTGAAATACCCCACAAGACCACTCTGTCTGATCTTTCTTCGAGCCTTTACTCTCTAGAAGTTTGACTTGCACACCAGATTCTATTAATCTCAATCTGAATTATATTTATGCTGACACTTTTATTCGGCAGTTCCACAGATGACATATTAATCACACACAAATGAATCTTTCGCATAATTATAGGAAAAAATAAAGCACTGCGCTAGATTAAAGGCTACAGACACAGGTAAGTTTCTAGATAATGCTTTCAACTAATATTTACTTTCAGACTGTTAATTTGTTTGTAACAGTTTATCAATAGAGATGAACTCAAGACAGCTTTGGAAGATCATGGAATATGTGTTCCAACCTGCGTAAGAGAAATAATATCTGAAGTGGACGAATATAATGTGAGTTTCTTGCTATTTGGTACATTTGCGGACTCGACCTTGCTATTCTATGCTAATTCTGAAAGATTTTCAGGAGGGAAAAATTAACTATGAGGAATTCTGTTCAATGATGAGAGGAGGAGCCAAACAACAACTACGAAAGGTACTATAATTTTTAAGAATCAGTGTGTTTTGTGATGAAATGCTATTAACACTACAACATCTACACATTCAAATATTTTGCATCTGCATACTTGACATTTTTCATGGTAGAATATAAGAAAAAGATAACACCACGTGACACTATACTAAATTTAAAGTGGAAAGAGATCAATTGGAGATTTTATGGCAATGTTGAGTGTAATACATTATGTAATGACAAAATTTTATGCGTAGAGTTGTTTTAATTTTCACTTTATTTTTGTTACATTTTCAAGAAGGATAATTTGCATCTCGACTAAATATATGTTTGTATCTATTTTCCACCTATTTTGCTACAATTGCTTTCTATTGATACCATCCGCACATAAAATTCCTAAAAAATTTTATGGCTGCCACTCTTATGCCGAGAACCAGCATTTACCAAAATTATGGAATGAGTTTGTCTTCTTGCCATATTTCTAACAAAATATTGGTTCCAATAACCTGAATAACAATTATTCTGATTATCATAAAAATATCATTGTAGATGAATTATCTATTACATCATCTTGCAGGTCTAACTATAAGTTGGGTTGTGAGCTGTTTATCCAACTAAAAGCAAAATTAATCGCGTGTCGGGCGGTTATTAAACCAAACAGTTTGAAGAGAATTCTTTTTGGGCTTTCTTTGGTTCCACAGAACTCAATTGTGAGCTAACTTAAACAGAAGAATTCATTAACAATCTTATTCAATTTTTATAGTATCTAGCAGCGAAATAGCTATTCCTTTCTCTTTCTTCTTCATGAGACAGTTTTAAATTATTGTTATTTAGTGTTTTGCATTATCATTATTTGTCTAACAATCTGATTGTCAATTTGGCATTATTAAGCCTTTCTTCCTTAGACATGAATTTCTACGAATTATTCATCTTTATTATGCGCTATGGCTTTGCAAATTCAGTCCTCTTCATAAACCTGCACGTTAAAAGAACGAACAAAGTCATAAATCCTCATACATGAAACAACATATAAAATCAACGTCAAATGTATAACAACTACATCTCTGTGCTCCTATTGGAATAACATATGTACTGATACATGACGAAAGTGAGGTGGCTGTAGCAGTATTGAAAATATTTTATCCATCCTGTATGCTCTTTCTCCAGTCTATTAAAAACTAGACTCAATTTATTCAGACGATTAACCGATGTGCAAACATAGTTTTAACATTAAAAAGTGACAAATTTTTTATATTTTAACTTTATATGTCTCAATTGATATAGGCCGCGCAACTGTGCGGGTACTATACTAGTACTACCTAATAGAAGAAAATGTTTTATTAACTAGCAGTATGAAAGAAATAATAAAGAGCTTTTAAAAAAAAGTAATAATAGTCTCCTATAATAACTCATGTCTTTAATTATTAAAATAACATTAAAAAATATGAGATCAGCATTAACTAAACCCTTAAATTAAGGGATAATTTTTTTATTAATTTATACATAGATAAATTAATTTATAAATTACCTAATGGCTAGAGAAAGAAAGGGAGTGAAAAGTGGGGCTAGAAAAAGTAAATAAATACTACTCATATGCTTATTGAGTAATTTTCTCTTATGACTACATTGTAGTTACTAGTTAGGCTTAGGCCAATTTCCATTTGTATTTAGTGTAGTATAATTTATAAACTATCATTCTAATTTGAAAATATATAAAATACTTAAAAATTTATATAAATTATTAATTCATTAATGTATATAATTATAAAAGTTAATATTTATAATTGTCGGTTTGGTTTGGTTAATTCTTCGGTTTTTTTTCCTTAAAACCAAACCAAACCAAATATTTTCGGTTATTGAAAATTCAAAACCATACCAAACCATATACAATAAAGTGTCGGTTATTTTTATCGGTTCGGTTTTGGTTTGGTTCGGTCTTTATCCAAACCGTGAACACCTTTAATTTCAAGTTTTAGAATATTTTAAAGGTAATTCTGTTCTTTAAAAGAAAATTATTATGGTACTAAAACGTGTAGTACTTTTAAATGTCATTCAATGCTACAAGTCTACAAGTAAGTTTAAACATCTCATTTAACCTTTGCGACCTTTAAAAACACTAATCAGAAATAGTATTTTAAAGCATCAATTGTGAATTTGAAGTACAGTGCTCCCTCCAGTCCACTTCAAGTGGCATTTTTAACGTCTAAAGTGATTGTCACTTTAAATAATCAAGAAAAACATTAATTTTTTTTAAGTTACCCTTGAATCTTGATAGCAAGTGTTAGCGAAAAATGTCAAATTTTCCATTGGACGTGCTTGTAGAAATCCTGTGTCGACTACCAGTTGACAATCTTTTACGTTTGAGGTGCGTTTCAAAATCTTAGTGCGCTCTTATTGATAGCCCTGATTTTGCAAAATTGTATTTGAGTCATTCACTGAAAACCAACTCTAGTATTGAGGTGATAATAAAAGAAGTGGATTGTGATGGATATGGAAATGGTTGTTTCTATTCTCTATCTTTTGATTCAGTACTCAACTCACGTCTTGTTATTCCTAAAGAATTGCATAACCCTTTGCTATCTTGTGGTAGAAAGACTGACATTCTTGGTTCATGCAATGGGTTGTTGTTGATATCTAATACTGATGAGGACATTGCTTTATGGAACCCATCTACTGGAAAATACAACAAGTTACCGGTTCTGGAGATTGTTGAAAATACCCTTGATGTTAAATTTGGTTTTGGGTATGATACTATGAATGATGATTATAAAGTTGTTAGAATCGCGCAATATTCTGGTTCTGAAAAGGGTTCGTTTCGCTCTGATGTTAACATTTTTAGTTTGAGAAAGAGTTCGTGGAGAGGGGTTGAGGGGTTTCCGTATTATATCCGATATCATCATCAACCGGGTACTTATCTAAATGGTGCAATGCATTGGGTTGCTAGTACTGAGATGCCGACACCTGGGAAATTGTTGGAACCGAAAATTGTTGCTTTTGATCTTGGAACTGAGAAGTGTCGAGTTGTACCACGTCCCCCGTATATTGATAATGGTTTCCATGTAAAGTTGGTCGTACTGGGAGGCTCTCTCTGCACATACCGCCGCTACTATGTAGATCCTTATTATGATTGGTGGCATGCCGATTTAGCTTTGGACCATGAGGATTTATGGGAAATGAAGAAATATGGAGTTAAGGACTCGTGGACTAGGATTATGTCACTTCATAAGCCAGATAAGAATAAGTATACGGGTAACACTGTGGTCCCACTTGCATATTCTAAGAGTAGAGAGGAAGTTCTTGTGGAACAAGATAATAGGCGATTCGTATGGACTAGTGTTAAGGATGACTTCATAAAGACTGTTGATACTGAAATTGGCGCCTTACGTGGCTTTCTACATTTTAATAGTTATGTCTATTTGGAAAGCCTAGTTCAACTCAGTTCCAGTGATGACACAAGTGCAATGCAGAAACAGGACAATCAAGATGAAGGAGGAAAAAGGAAAGCCGGGAAGAAGAGGTTAATCATTTGTTCTGTAGCTTTCTTTCTTTAAGCAATTGCTGCTGTTTTACGTATAATTGTCTATTGTATTTCTCTGTCTTTTGCTAGTACATCTCTTGGAATCCGTCTTTTGTTGGTGAAATAGCACCGAGTCCATACGATTTTCTATGTGGAAATTGCCTACTTCGGAGGAAGATTAACTTATAGTTTGTATATGTTTCTTTTCTTTGTTAAATTGCTAATTTATTCTTCACTTGATAAAGGGCATGATTTCCTTTCGACGGGGTTCAAGTAGAAGCATTGACCAATGATGCTGAAGGTTTTGATCGCCGAGGTACCTTCTATTCCGCTGTATACACAATCGCTAGGATGTTCCTCCAATATGAATGGAGAATTTATTGGTGGGATTGATTTTGCTTTACTTAAACAATACATCCTTTAATTCCTATTGCTTTTGTATTTACTTATGATATTTTTTTGAGTATTTCTGGGTTACTGTTTTTGCTGGTCGTGATGATGGTGTAAGTTACTATTTGCTCTGTGGTTCTTTTAGTGTGCAGCTTTAATTGTGATTGATATGTATATAAGAGAAACATGTTCAGGCAAATATGGCTGGAAGCGTATCAGAAGTATTTGATCATAGTAGGAACAAAAATAATGTAGGTTATCTAATGAAGTTACTTATACTTTATACAGTCCAATGCAAATGAAGTTTTCGACCATATAATCCACAGAACTGAAGTGAAGTAATTTAATTGCCTCAGTTTTGTTGCTTTCTTCATTTTTGTCCTTATAATTTTGTGTTCTCTTCATTAGACGTGTGATACACTAGTCCTTCCAAACTTTTCCATGATTGATCGCCTGAAAATATCTTGCATCAAGTAAAGTGGAATTTGTAGAACTGTTACTTCACAAACTTTCAGCTGATTCTAGGAAGTTGCAATGTAATGCCTTTAGCTCATTTTGATATTTCAATAGTTAATTGCTCAAGTCAAAGAGTTAGCTGCTCCTACGCATGTATCTGACCAGAAGATGGAGAGATCGGCCGGGGGAGGGGGATGGGAATTTGAAAGTACTTGTTGAGCATATGCTGTTTTGTGGATAATTGTTTAGCGGTAAATCTGACAAGTACTTTTATGATAATATGATTTTTTTTTTTTTTTTGAGGAGCCTGATCTTTACAAAAGATTCGCTTCTTGAATTCTCTTTGCTCAATATAACTAGCAGATAGATGGTCTTTCCTCAAGTTATCTAACCGAGTTTGGATTGTCCGTAACCAGCTCCCTGTTATTTTCTTCTCCATCAACGACCTAATTCCCGAGCCGCCTTGTTTTTTATTCATCAGTATGATGTTCATAATTTCAAACCTTTTAGTTGGATATGAATATACCTTTGTAATTTTCTTATTTTAATACAAAAGAATCATATTAAGTATGACTTAGTTGATTCTGCTGTGCTGGGACTTCTCTGCATGTTGTAAGGTTGACTATGCTCTATCCGTGTCATGATGGTTAATCGTCTTGCTCCTTAAACTTTTGCACGATGCTACTGTCAGTAAACCTGAAGAATTAATATACTCTGCTTTCTCGGTTATGCTTATTTGATGAATATTAGGGTATTTAGCATGTAGATGAAAAGTTATGGGATGGAAAGTCAGTGGCAATACTCTAGTGGTTTACCATAAGTTTTCTTTGTATATTGTGAGATAATATGTGACTTGTGCTGCTCCACTTCTGAAAGAAAGCAGAAATTGTATGATTGCAGGCACATTCAAGAGTACCTGAACATGTCTCTATTTTGGCAGGATGCTCTTTTGATGATTCAAGCATGAACATATTGTAGTTGATGGATGATTGGGAAATATGAAATAACATTGAAGCTGGAAGACGAACAAGAGCACATTTTTTTTCTTACTTTTACATCCAATACCTTTCGTGCAAATGACTAGATACTTATATTTTGCAGTTTTTAGTGACTTGTATGGAATTTACGGATATGGTTCCCTATATTGGATATGCTTGTGTATATAAATTTGTTAGCTTTGACATGGAATTGTAAGTCTGCATGATGGATTGAGTTGATGGTACTTCGTGTGCTGGTCCACAGATGGATTATATACACTGCCTTTACATTTTAGTAACGGAGTAGTTATCTGCATAATATGATGTAAAACGCCAGTTAGCCAATGGAAAACAACAGTTCCTTAAAATACACTGATTATGTACTGCTTGTACTTCATAATTTTTATTTTAAAAGGACCAAAGTTACAACTTTGTGATTCCTTTGAGAATTTCTTCTTTCTTTTCTTGGGGGGTGGGGGTCAGGGGAGGAGAATGTGTGTGTGAAATGGTCATTACATTTGGAGATTTACCTATCAGCATTAGCAAATAGGGTTGGTTGTGCAGCTTATCAAGAGACATGATTGAATGGTTATTTGATCAAAATCTGGAGAAATTTGGCAACAATCTCTGGAATGGCTGCCAGACTGTTTGATTGAAACCAAAAGGCAGTTCAGTTGATAGAAAAATGATGCTCAAATTTATATTTAAAACAGGTACCACTTATCAACAGTGGGTCAAGAAGACCAAACATGTGACTGATTTGTGGTTTTTTGTTTGATGATGTGAGTGATTTTTGGTTTTTTTGTTTGATGAATACCGTTCTTCAATTGTTTTCTTCATTTGCAGAAAATCAATTAGAGACAAGGAAGAAGTTTCTTTTTTTTTTTTTATTGCAATAGAAGTTGCAACATTTTCTAGCTTCGATATGTTTGGTAAGGTGATGAATGAATCTGGAGTTGACCAAATAAAAAATTTCATTTTCCATAAAAGCTCCATTATGGTATGGTTAACCCATATGCCAATGTGGTTTATTAGAGAGTGTGTTTGGGGTCCTGGCCCTTATCATTGGAAAATGTCTAGCAAGTTGAGTTCTCTCTAGACTAGTTGAGGTTGATACGTCCACAATTATCTTTCTGAAACAAATAAAAAAAACACTTTAACAAATTTGGGCATTTTGTTCATCTATGTTTTCTTCTGGGCAGGCTGGTTTCATAAATAGATTTTTCTCTCTGAGCTGAACTCTCAGTTGTTCCTGAGCTAGCTATCTCCTTCCTTGCATAGCTTGTTCAATTTAACTCTCTTTTTTTCAGTGCAAGTTGTGGCATCTAAGGATCACATATATAGAGAGCATGCTAATATGGAATTAAGCATGGAAACAATAAATTCAATCTAATTTTGTTAAGCTAAACCAATTATTAACTTATAAGCGTCCTAATTTAATCAACAAAAATACTCCTGAGAAACGTTTATCAAAGATGTAAAATAAGACAATTGATTTTGGACAGCAAAAAGTAGTCGTTGTGATAATTTGATCTATAGAGAACATACTAACAATAATCTGGAAATTTAGAACTTAATATGAGGAAGTCAGATTAAGTGACCTTATTGTATATGGGAAAAAAGAAACTACTTACATTAGACATAAGTGAATTCCAACTTACTTGGGAAACCTATAAACCTTTTCCTAGCGTACTTAGGATTGAGGTTTCTGAGGAACTTCACATATATAAGTAATGATCAAACCTGCCGTTTACTTACAATCAAACTGAGTCTTGTATTAACCATGGCTTTTAGTGTTGGTGCTGCCTTCTCCTTCAACCAGCGTTTACAGTCCCACCACCCTAACATGTACGCCACCTACCGACAACTTATGCGTTCTTATGTAAACAGAGAGTTGGATGATCAAACTCTTGTTTCAGAATTGGAAACTCTATTCAAATCGCACCATGATTTCTTACATGGCTATCGTATGTTCTTGCCTACTGAAATCCAGAAAACGTTACCTCCGCTACCACCTAGGCAATCTCGAAAGAGAGTGACTACTGTTGAAGCAGACATGAATAAGTTAAGGCACTGCATTGATTTTATCAACAAAATCAAGAAACGTTTTGGTAATGAACGTGGTGTGTATTTGGCATACTTGGATACTATTAAAGAGTTCTCAATGGGTAAACTTCTCCATAAAGAGGTTTATGATACAGTTGCCAAACTCTTTGGTGATGAAAATCAAGATTTGGTGGATGAGTTTGAGTTGATGTTGGGTAAAAGGAAGATTAATAAGAAGAAGGAAGAAGACAAATTCAAAAAAGCAGAGGAAGAGAATGCATCAGCATCACCAAGTAGCACTAGTAGTGACGAAAACAAAAGTAGCACAAGGAAGAAAAGTAGAGAAGATGAACAAAATATTTACAATCGTATGGAAGATCAGATGTTTGAAGCTGACATTCACTTTTCCCGTGTCAAAGCAACTGTGGAATCTGCTACGAAATTGATGAAACTCTTGAGAGATTCACCGCAGCAGCATCAAATCATTAATATTGATGACTATTTCAGTGTTCTGAATCTCTGCTGCATTAGGGATGAATGCAAAGAACAAGGTTTCTCTATTATTGAAAGACTGCGGCAAGATCCTAAACATGTTGTACCCCAGATTTTTTCACGGTTGAAAAACAAACTATTGCTATTGGAAGAGGAAAAATTGGCACGAGAATCATAAGCAGAAACAGAATTCTAATAGACCCCATAAGAGGTGTAAAGGAATGTTAAATTACAGTATAGGGTTGTCTTGCAGTTCGTTTATCTATTAGTGAATGTATGCTATTCTATTATTATGTCAATGGATGAATTGTAGACTGTTTCATGATTTGTAGTTTTTTCTTTTTTCTTAACTCTCATGTACATATCTAATAAGTACTGTAGATGTCATTGCATTTTGGAACCCATCAACAAGAAGTTACCGGTTCTTGGGATTAGTGAAAAGAATGGTGATGTGAAGTTTGGTTTTGGGTAGATACTTTGGATGATGACTATAAAGTTGTTAGAATGAGAGATATAAAGGCAAGTCTTGCCCCCAACCTAAAATCTTGACAGAGTATTTGTGTCCAAATTTTTTTCATTAAACATTAATGTGGACATTTTTTAAAAACATCTGTTAGCGCGGGCAAAAAAGCAAACCATTGCTTATGGTGTCATATTTTTGCAAATTCGCCAACTAATCATAATTGCATGGGTTTTTTACACTATATACCCATAAAATTCAAAGTATTTATATTTCTACCAATTAAAAATTACACTACTCATGAAATTAAAAGTATTCGCCAAATCTACCTATTTATTATTGTATAACTTTGTTATAACTTATGAATGTATACTTTTAAGGTATACTGCATAAATAATACTAGTATACAAGTCTAGATATGAGTGTATACTTTTAAGGTATACTGGAGTAGTATATAAGTCTAGATGTGTAGGACATATAGATAGTTTAGGGCTTGTAAATATGAAACTTATGGATAGAGGCGGGTAAATATTTTGATTTTAATGAGTATTTTCGTAAAACTCCTAATTGTATTTAGCAAGGGCCAGGTTGGAAATAAATAATTAATGTTGCATTGATTTTATAGAGTTACACTTATTTTGGGACCTTTTGAGCTAAATGGACACTTATGGGGTGAAGATAGTACTCCCTCCGTTTATATTTACTTGTCCAAGTTCATCAAAGTCAAATTCTAAATTTACTTGTTCTTTTAGCAATTCAAGATAAAATTGGCTACATTCTTCCTAATTTACCCTTGATATTAAATACCTTGTACTTTTCAAAATTCCTTCCCAATTAAATACCTTGTACTCCTACTTTTTAAGTATAATTAATAAGAGTATATTTGTCAAGTATAAGTTTTGTTATTTTTTCTTGGTGGAAGTGAAAAGCTGAAAGTGGACAAGTAAATATAAACGGAGCGGGTTATTATTTAATACTTTTAAATGTTTATTATTCCTAAAATAAGAAGAAAACATTAATATACTTATATTACATGTATTTTTTTATTTTTTATGATTTTAAAGTTTATGAGATTTCTACTGTAATCTATTTAATGCTCCTATTTATTTAAAAGGTGTAATCTAGAAAAAAGGTGGTATTAAAGTGCTTTGGAAACGCTTCTCATTAATGCCTCAACACCCCAATCATCATTGGTCGTTTTAGTTTCATAGCCTTACTCTGTGTAAAACAATGTCAACTTTTCCGTTGGATGTGCTCGGTGAAATACTCTGTCGACTACCTTTTGACAATCTCTTACGTTTAAGGTGCGTTTTAAAATCTTGGTGTGCTCTTATTGATAGCCCTGAGTTTGCAAAATTGCACTTGAACCATTCACTCAAAACCAACTCTAACCGTTGTGTGTTGCTAAGAGAGAGTGAGCATTTCGGTTATAATAAGTGCTGCTTCTACTGTCTAGATATTGATTCACTCAACTCTCGACTTGTTACACCCAAGGAACTGAGAAACCCTCTGAGTTGTTGTGATTTTGAGACTAACATACTTGGCTCATGCAATGGGCTGTTGTTGATATCTAATACTGCTGATGACATTGCTCTATGGAACCCATCCACTAGAAAATTCAACAAGTTACCAGTTCTAGGGATTAGTCAAAATAATGGTCATGTTAAATTTGGTTTAGGGTATGACACTCTGAATGATGACTATAAGGTTGTTAGAATCATGCAATTTTCTGGCTCTGGAAATGGTTCTTTTCGGTCTGATGTTAAGATTTATAGTTTGAGATCAAATTCGTGGAAAGGGGTCGAGGAGTTTCCGTATTATATCCTATATGGCAATCAACCAGGCACTTATCTAAATGGTGCGTTGCATTGGGTTGCTAGTACTGAGATGGAGACGACACATGGGAACTCCTTGATACCGATAATTGTTGCATTTGATCTAGGAACTGAGAAGTGTCGGGTTGTACCACATCCCCCATATACTAATAAATGTTCTGTTGTAAATTTGGTTGTAATGGGAGGCTCTCTTTGCACATACCTAAGCTACTTTATAGATTCTTGTGATGACTGGGGGAATGTCAATCTTGTTGTGGACCATGTGGACATATGGGAAATGAAGAAATATGGAGTTAAGGGCTCGTGGACTATGGTTACATCACTTCAAGAGCCAGATAAGGATACTTGTAATTCTGTGATCCCACTTGCATATTCCAAGAGTGGAGAGGAAGTTCTTGTTGAACAAGACAATACGCGATTCCTATGGATCAGTATTAAGGAACACTTCGTAAAGATTGTTGATCCTGAAATTGGCTCTTTATATTATAATAGTTATGTTTATTTGGGAAGCCTAGTTCAACTCAGTTCCAGTGATGACAGAAGTGATATGAAGAAACAGGATAATCAATATAAAGGAGGAAAAAGGAAGGCCCTAAAGAAGAGGTTAATCATTCGTGCTGTAGCCTTCTTTTTTAAACAATTGGCACCATTTTCATGGATATCTGTATATAATTGTATATCTTTTCCAAGTAGAGCTTTTTAGGTCCATGGTTTTGTTTACATTTAGGTGAAGTAGAAATTGTATACTTTTCTTTTCATTTCTCTTTCTGTTTTTCTTGCTGCCTCACCCAATTCATACATTTGAGGAGATTGCTATGCAATTTTCCTTTCTTTGCTAAATTCTATTTTGTTCTTGACTTGATAGAGGAGATGATTTCCTTTCAAAGGGATTCAAGTTGAAGCTTTAAGCAAGGAATGAGGTGAAGATTTGGATGGGCGAGGTACCTTCTATTCCCCTCTATAAACAATCACTAGGATGTTCCCTCAATTTGACATGAGAATTTAATGGTGGCATTGTTCTTCTCGGTACTTAACAGAACCCTTCAGTTCCTGGTGTTGCTTCTGCATTTTTCTTATGAAATTGTTTTGGTGTGTTTTCATGGTTACATTTTGTGATGGTCTTGATGATGTTGTAAGTTACTATTTGCTGTGTGGTTCTGTAATCACGTAGGCTATCAATAAACTCTTACAGATTTCATTACTTAAAATCTACAGTCCACAAATGATGTGCTCGACCAGTTAACTTTCTCTGCTTAATCCACAGAACTGAGAGTACCGGTTATGGCTTTCCACGCTGAAGTGTACTAATTAGATTGTGTATCAGTTTTGTATACTTTCTGTGCTTGATCGCATGAATCAAATGTATCTTGCATGTGCAAGTAAAGTGAAATTTGTAGAACTTGTACTTGACTGTTGACTCCTTAACTCATATGCCAGTGTTAAAACTAATAAAGTCACTAAGGTACCAGAGAAAACCGTCTCCCGCTGTTTTCTATTAAAATCACTCGGCTTGTTACGCACAGAAGATAAAGAAGAAAGAAGGAAAAAGTGAAAGTAGTTGTCTATTATACTGTTTTATGGAGAACTGTTTAGAGGTAAATCGTGCCATCACTTGTGTAGATAATATAAATCTCTTTTGGAGGTATAAGTATTTGATTCGTGAAGTCTCCTACTCAAATCAACTAGCAGATAAATGGTGTTTTACCTATGTAGTTTGCTTTCAGCAGTTGTAAAATTTGACTAACGCTATTCATGTCATGATGGTCAATTGTCTTGTTCCTTACAGTTTAGTAGGATGACTCTCTTATTAGTGTTTGGCTGATAGGATGGAAAGTTGGTTGCAAATGCTCTAGTTATTTACCAATTCTTTCCTGTGAAGATGGTGATATGATTTGTGATTGCGCTTCTCCACTTCCAAAAGATCATGTTATTGCACACACATTCAAGAGTAGCTGAATTAATTTTTCGTTTTGTCATGATGCATTTTTTTTTATTGGAAACAGATTGTGGATGATACATGATGGGAAGTATGAAAAGACATTGAAGCTGGAAGATGAAGAACAACACATTTCAATATTTTTTTGACGTCCAGTATCTCTCCTACTCTCTGTTGATGTAAAGACTAAGTACTTATGTTTTGATATATGTTTTTAGGCGATTAAGCAGATGAGACTTGTATCGAGTTTATGGACATGTTTTGAGACTAAGTGATGGATTTAGTGCGATGGTTCACTAATGTTGCTGGTCTATCCATCTTAGCTAGATACTACACTTACATTTGATATCCTTTTTTACTGAAGTAATTATATGCATAATGTTATTTATCCCATCAATCCCTATCGCCAAATAGAAAACAACACTTGTCAAAATTCACAGATTCTATATTAGTAAGACAAATGTAGACAATCAAAAGCATGGAATTCAACAATTCAAATATAAATTAACACCTTTTGAGTTTATACGGGTTAAGAAAAACCAAAGTAAGCAATGACACCCACATTCATTTGTCAGCCTCAAACAACTTTTATTGGTGTCTCACCAAAATACAAATTCCTAAAAAATACACCTATTCTACACATGTAGTACGTAGAAAAGAACAAAAAGGAAAGAAAGTAATAGGACTACTTCATAATTGTATCTCCACTAATCCAAATTCTTGTTTCCTAAAACCCTAAACCCTTTAGCATACCTCATTTCCAGGCAACAATGTCCGACATTCCCCCCGAAATAATCCCTGATATACTTTGTCCACTTCCAGTCAAGTCTCTGCTAAGATTCAGGTGCGTTTGCAAGTCATGGAAATCTCTCATCAACTCCCCAAACTTCATCAAAGCTCACCTCAAGCGACAACAGGTACTGAAACCCAACTCAGATGTCAAGCTTATTCTCCAGGGTGATTCCCTTTTGGCCGTTGATTTCAGCTCAATATGTAGCAGAAGCCCAATCCAACCTCAAGAACTTGACCACCCATTGAAGCTGCCTATTCAAGTAGTGGGTTCTTGCAATGGTTTGCTTTTCATGTCTTACAACTCGTATGACTGTGGTCTTTGGAATCCAACCACTAAGATGTTCCGGGAATTGCCTGATTGTCACATTGAGTCTCCAGAGGGTACGTGTTTTGCCCAATTTTGTGCTGGTTTCGGGTATGATAGCTCTAGTGATGATTATAAGGTGGTTAGAACAGCCCATTGGTTTCTCTTTGATGACAGTCCCTTAATTTCTCAGACGTGGATTTATAGTTTGAAATTGGATTTGTGGAACAAGGTTCAGGGGTGTCCATACCTGTTGAGAGATAAACCCACATGCGTTGGAGATGCATTGCAGTGGATTGCAGGCAGGACAACCCAGAGCCTGTCCATTGACTTACTTGTTCTTGGTTTTGATCTTGGCAGCGAGAGATTTCAGGAGGTGCCATGTCCTGAAAATTTTGGCAAGCCATACAGATTGAATTTGGCAGTCTTGGGAGAATGCCTTTGTTTGCTGTCAGGTCAGGTCAATGTCCATAGCAATGCAAAGAATAGTGTGTTAGATCGTGTTGATATATGGGTGATGAAGAACTACGGAGTGAAAGAGTCTTGGATAAAGTTGTCTTCTGTTGAGCAGCTAGATGGTCGCCAACATTTCAGTAGTTTGAGGCCAATAGCCTATTCAATGACTGGTAGGGAAGTTCTATTGGAAATGGATCATAGAAAGTTGTTGTGGTATAATCTTGACAACAAGTCGCTAAAACCTATTAGGATTAGTGGCGTATCGGACTCTTTTGAATCCTTTGTTAGTTTGGGAACCCTTGTCCCTTTAAATGGAGGTGGCAATAAAAAGGATAGGAAGAAAAATGTAGAATCAGGGATAGAAGATGGAGCTGAAAACATTGAGGAAGGGGATGACTCTGTGACAGACAAATTCAAGGTGGAACTTTAAAGCA
This sequence comes from Petunia x hybrida, assembly GCA_037355625.1. NCBI lineage: Eukaryota > Viridiplantae > Streptophyta > Magnoliopsida > Solanales > Solanaceae > Petunia > Petunia x hybrida. The sequence continues at coordinate 3,947,821 of JBBBVM010000081.1, forward strand.
GCTGGAGAGAAGTTCAAAATTACAGTATGGATGTAAGTGAAATGCATTCTTTAAATCTTATGTTACCTCTTCATCGTTTCTTGTCCTTGGCACTAGAGACTTAGATTGCATTTTATTTGATTAAGCTGTATAGTGTTAATCAAGTTTTCTACTAGCTAGATATGGAAGTTGAAGCACGTTGTAAAGTAAAATGATTGCGGGATTATGATCAAAGTATATTATCGATATGTTACAGGAGTATTTGAATCTAATGCTGCATCACGCTGTCTGACTTCTAAAGTCCGGAAGTAGTCTTATCTTAACTGACTACCTTTTTCTAGTTCTAATCATGCCTTTTCAGTTGTAAAGTCATGCCATATCTTAGTCCAAGATAAATTTGGAAATTATCTAACTGGTACAGTTTCATTGACCTTAGAAGAAAAATGACTGAGTCTATGACACACTGCTTTTCACTATTGCAACTTGGAAATGTAAACTATAGCTCATCCACTCTCTTGTTGTTCTTTCAATTCTTTCTTACTTCTGATATCACTCATAGTCCATCTATCCTATAATCTTGTGCCTAAGTGGACTTTCCATTCAAATAAACATCAAGTCAAAGGCATTTTTAAAATCATTGAATAGTTTTATAAAAATTCTGAATCCTCCACATGATTGAACCCTTCATGTATAATCATTTTTTCTCTTAAATTTGATCCTAAATTTATCTTTGACGTAAGCCACTTTTAGCTTAGAAAGTCTGATCGAAGAACAGAGTTTGGATGAGGGGATAGCCATTGGGTACTTTCGCTACAGTTTTTATCCCTGCATATTCTGTCTTCCATTTTATAGCTTCGCAGTATATGAAGTTATTAACAAGTAAACTTTCCAGATCTTAGGTACATTTTTAATTTCTGAGTCAGTTGCTGACTTCATCTTTTGGGACTATACCTTTCAACTTCTTATGTTCGATGACAATTTTTTGCTTTATTCTTTTGGATGATTTAAAATGAGAAATTATGAAGCTCTATTTTAGAGCAAGACCTGCATTAAGATAGAAGGTCTCTCCTCAAATCTAGCTCCCCGTTCTTTGTCTTCTCCATTACACCTGATTCTTGAGCTGTCTTCATTTTGCGTTATCAGTGTGAAGTTTATATATTCAAAACCTTTTGGTTTGATATAGTTGGTTCTGCAAGTTGTAAGGACTATGCTATCCATTCCATGATGGTTAATTGTGGCATTAATATATAGATGAACTCATGGGAAAGAAAGTTGATGGCAATGCTCTAGTTGTTTACTCATCCTCTTCCCTGTGAATATGGTGATATAATATGAGATTGTGTGCTCCGGAAGAAAAACAGAAATTGCATAATTGTCTCTACACATTCAAGAGTACCTGAATAAAATTGGTTTCTATTCTGGCAGGATGCATTTTCTTATTCAAGTTTAGAACAGATTGTGGTTGATGTATGATCAGGAAGCATGATACAAAAGTGAAGCTGAAAGATGGAGAAGAGCATATTTTGTCTTTTTTGTAACGTCCAATACCCCTCCTACTCTCCTTTGATGCAAAGACTAGAGACTTATGTTTTGTCATCAGTCTGTAGTTGATAAAGCAGATGACGACTTTTATGGAATTTATGGATATGCTTATATAAATCTGTTAGCTTAGTCATGCTTTGTGATTTGCATGATTGATTTAATGAGTAGTTCCATTCAGTTTGCTGGTCAATCTATCCTATATAGATATTATTTTTTGTATTTTGGTAACCTTTTAACGAAGTAATTATATATATGATGTACAATAACCCATCCCCCAATTGCCCTATAGAACTCAGGAGTATTATTTTTGTAGTTTGGTTACCGCTAAGCTTTTCTCTTGTTATTCAACTTCAGCTTTTCCTGAGATATATTATATGTTAACCCTTATAATATATAATCAACAAAAGCCTTTCAATTTGTGAGAATCTAAATTCGGATAGTGAACGTTCGCCGTGAGTTTAGTAAAATTTAATGATAGCCCGTTTGGTGAGCTTAAAAGTGGCTTATAAGCTTATAAGTCCATTAATATATGTTTGGTAACTTAAATATTTTTGGGCTTATAAACCATAAGTGACTTAAAAGCCACTTTTTGAACCTAACTTCTCAAAAAAAAGGGTTTTAAATTACTTTTTGACTTATAAGCCACTTAAAATACAAAAAATTTCACTACGCGTACCCTTTTATGACTGATTATGTTCTTTTGTCCTCACTTATAAATGTTTTAGCAAAATAGCCTCCTACTTAATTTAAATATATGAAAAGCCTCTTTTGCCCCTAACAACAAGAGGATCAATCTTAGGCATATTAAAAGTAGTTTTGCACAGTCCCCTCCTCTTATCTCTCTCTTTTTTCTTCGTTTCCCCTACGAATTAGGGCTTCATATTAGGGTTCTTACTTTGGGTTAGTTTCTCTCTTCTTCTTTTTTAAGTTTTGGGTTTTTCTTTATTGATTTTTATTAATAATCTAATTTTTGCTTCCGTCAATCGTTAAATTTTATTGTTGATCAGTAATATTTGTTTAATGAGTATTGTTTAATATCTTACATGAATTATAATAATTACGTGGTTGATGTAATTTTAGCAAAGTGTTGGTGTTGCACTTTGTGTTTTTTTTTTTGTTGTAGAAACGGTTGCCCACAGGGCAACCATTGACATAACATCCAAGGATAAGTTATGTTGGCTATTGCATATTTTTTTTTTTTTGTTTTGCTGTAGCAATTGTTGCCCACGACATAACATTAAGACATAAGTTCTGCTGTAGGGAAAATGCTGCCTATCAGCTGTGCCTTGACTACTGTTTAGTAATAAGTAGTTCTTTTTTTTTTTTTTTTGGTGATGTTGATATTGCATTTTTTACTGTACATGAAAATTTGTTAGTTTGAGTTCATTATAGTGTGTCATAATGTATGTCATCTGTCCTTTATTTTTAGTTTTCTTTTCATATTCTTTGCATGTCGATTAAGTATATTTTTTATTTTTTGTGCCATAGGAAGGAGATCAATTCTTTAAGTTTGAGTATTGGTTTGATGTCAAGGGTTGTTTGGGTGATGATATGAAGTATACTAGTTTGATTAGTATGTTTCTGTCCGATCGTCAGATGATGATGTGAAAAAATGGTGTTTTTGGAAATTTATGGAGTTGGATAATGTGAATGTTTCTTGGAATTTTGTGCATTGCATGATGATTTCACATAATTTTATTATCATTATTATTTTCTTGTGGTTTTCAGTGTTGTGGTTTATTTTTTCAGGTTACGGGTAGTGAACCTTATGAATTGCAATCTATAGACGACGTGGAAGACTTTATATACCAACTAGTTGTTTTTTAGGGCGTCATTGCTAGGAAATAGGAAAAATATAGATTGGATGATGATTTTGATATGCCATCATTCTATTTATTTCGCGACTCACAAGATGATGTGTCGGATACACCATCTACTAATGTGGAGATTGAGACATTTTGTACGGCAGAAGATTTTGGAAAGAGCTACTGTTTAGATTCTATATAGTTTTGTAATACTACAACAGATTTTTTGACTTTGTTATTTTATTTTACATTTGAATTTGTGTTTTGTTATACTATATTAATATTAGTAATTATATTTTTAAGCGTTATTATGTGTTGCATATTGTTGATTTTAGCTAGACTTTAATCTTGTTGGGGGTGGGGGACTTGTTATTTGTCAAGAGATTTAGGTGAAGTGTTGCCAAAACAATAACTCAAGGATGTTTGTGTTTGAGAAGTTTGTTAGTTGTTGATCTCTATGTGCTGCTTGGGAGGCAACATTCCAAAGTTTTAGTGTGAGATAGTTTGGAGCGTGGTGAAGGTGACATGTTGCCTGAGAGGCTGCATTTTTAAAACTATTTATGTAAGGGGTTTGGTAATATGGTAAGAGCTGGGAAGTGCTGTCTATTGGGCAACATTTTCAGGCTATTCCATTGAAAATTTTGTGACATGGTGTAGGAAAAGTGCTGCCTAGGCAACGGTTTATGATTATTGGGTCTAGGATTAGACATGTTGAAAGGGGTTGGAAGTGCTGGTTGAGAATCAATACTTTACTGCTATTATACGGTAGAAATTGGGACATGTTGTGAAAAAAGCGCTGCCTAGAAAGTATTTCAAGGGTATTAGTGGAGTGGGAGATGTAGGTAGGCAGCAACTTAATGGAATTGGCCAGGGAAATTTAGTTAGGGGGAAGGGAGAGGAGGCCAAGTGATGCCTAGAGAGTAACTCAAGGCAATTGCATGTGAGGATTTGGTAAGGGTTAGTGGGAAACTGTTGTCTATTAGCCAACACTCGCAAGCAAACACAATGATAGAGTGGTTAAGGGAGGAATGAGGCAAAAACATATTGAATTAAAATGCAATAAGACAAAAGCAAATCAATTATTCTTTAAAGTGTGCTTCAAAATATCAAACAAAATACTATATTTAAAAACATAATGATATGAAAAAATAACACTAATTTGGTGAAGCCGATGGAGTAGATTCGTCGATGATATTTTCTCTGTTATCGTCTTTTATACATCTTGTAAGCACCATTTCTCTGATTTTTCCTTCAGACTTGCTACGTCTTTCTTCAAAATAGCACTCCATATTCTATTATAAGCAATAAAGATGCAATTTGTTGCCATCTAAATTCTGCACACAATGAAATGGAACACACGATTTTATAATTTGTTGATATATTAACAAGATCGAAGCAAACATCAATATTGCTTTGTTTAGTGTTGTGCATAGGCGATGGAGGTTGAGTGACAACAATTTGTAAAGAATTTCTACACCATTGATTAAAGTGTTGGTATTTATGTACAACTTGTAGGGAAATTTCCTACGAGTTATCACCATAACTAAAGTGCTATCTATTAGGCATCACGTGTAGAGATTTCTCTACATGTTGTTTTGCACCAGACCACTAAGTGCTGCCCACAATGCAACCCTTACAAGGAAGCACTTCATGCGACCAAAAGTGTTGCCTAACAGGCAACACATGTAGAGTTTCTCTATATGTTATTTTGAACAAGACCTCTTGGCAGCACTTACAAAGGACCACATCATGCGATCAAAAGTGCTGCCCATGTAGAGTTTCTCTACAAGTAATTGTTATACCACAGCTTCAAGTGCTGCCCATAAGGCAACACTTACAAATCACCACTTCATAGATCAGAGCTTAAAAGTGTTGCATGTTAGTGGCAATTTGCAGAGATTATCTACAAGTTATTGCAAGTTAATTTTGTTGCAACTCTATCAGTAAATTTTACACCAAATACAGATTGAAACAAATATAAACTTTTTTTTTTCATTAATTGATAAATCAATACAACGTTTAGTGTTGGATATCTGACAATAGTATGCGATTGGTATCAGTAAAATTCACAGCTCGGTTTAGCTAATTTGTAATTATACAAAGTTTAAAACTTTATAAGAATTTAAATATAATTATGCAGAATTTAATTAAAAAATTAATCAATATGATATTGAAGATACTTACCTTTGAATGTTCTTTTTGCTGAAAATTTGGAGTTGTTTAGGGTTTGAATTTGGTGAAAGTCAGTTAGGGAAGAGATAAACAGAGGGAAGAAAAACACATTTCTTTTTATATTTTATCTAGGGGTAATTTCGTCAAAAAAAATTCATTTAAGTTAGGGAAGACCATTCTTGCTAAACCATTTTTAGGAGGGTCAATAAGGTAAACTATTACATATGGTGTCATAGTTCTGTAATTTATCTTTTAAAATAAGCTATTTATAAGCCCATCCAAACAGGTCTATAATGATAATTTTCGGCATTGTTAGAAACTTAAACAAATTGAAGCTATAAAATTGACGGTCCTTTGAGTTTTTACGAGCTAAGAAAAATAAATGAAAACCAAAGTGATGAGACCTACGTTCACTTATCTACCAAACAACACAACTTTTATTGGTGGTGTCTAGCAAAATAGACACATATCAAACAAATGCAATTATTTCCAAAATCTTGTACCCTAAACCTTAATCCCACCTCATACTTAGTATTACTAATACCACATTTTAGGTATAAAATTTCGTAGTATCTAACACTAAACATGAAATAAATATAATCCGAATTCCTTCCCGGATCATAATCCCAATCCCTCACGCCAAACATCCCCTCAGTGCCCCTGTTACCTCATTTTCCAGGCAACAATGTCCGACATTCCGCCTGAAATAATCCCCGATATACTTTGTCCACAACCAGTGAAGTCTCTGCTAAGATTCAGGTGCGTTTGCAAGTCATGGAAATCCCTCATTGACTCCCCAAATTTCATCAAAGCCCACCTCAAGCTACAACAGGTAGTGAAACCCAACTCAGATGTCAAGCTTATTCTCCAGGGTGACTCCCTTTTTTCCATTGATTTTAGCTCTATATGTAGCAGAAACACAGCCCGACCCCAGAAACTTGACCACCCACTGAAGCACCCCAATGGCCCAAGTAAAACTAAGATAGTGGGTTCTTGCAATGGTTTGCTTTTCATATCTAACGACTCGAATGACACTGGTCTCTTGAATCCATCCACTAACATGTTCCTGAGATTGCCCGTTTGTCCCTTTCAGTTTCCTCGGGGTATTCTTGTGATTCAAAATCGTTTTGGTTTTGGGTATGATGCCTCTACTGATGATTATAAGGTGGTTAATACAATTCAATGGTTGACCTGCAGTGGTGACGGTTCTGTAGTTTCTCAGACGATGATTTATAGTTTGAAGTTAGGTTCATGGAAGAAGGCTCGGGAGGGGTGTCCATACTGGTTGGATTTTATTAGATCCGTGTATGCTGGAGGTGTATTGCATTGGATTCCATCTGAGAAATCCCGGAACTCATTAAATCTTATAGGTTTTAATCTTGCAAGTGAGAGGTTTCAGGAGGTGCCATGTCCTGAGAATTTGGGTAAGCGATCCCTATTGAATTTGGCAGTCTTGGGAGGCTGCCTTTGTTTGCTTACAAATGCAAAGGATTGTGTGTTAAATAATGTTGATATATGGGTGATGAAGGACTATGGAGTGAAAGAGTCTTGGATAAAGTTGTTTTCAGTTGAGCAGCTAAATGGTCACCAACATTTCAGTTATGTGCAGCCTAAAGCATACTCAGTGACTGGTAAGGAAGTTCTTCTAGAAATGGATAATAACAAGTTATGGTGGTACAATCTTGAAAAAAAATCACTCGAACTTGTTAAGATTACTGGTGGGTTGGAATTTTCTGAAGCCAATGTGTGTTTGGGAACCCTTGTCCCCTTATATAGGAAGAAAAACATAGAACCAAATATAAAGATTGGAGCCAAGAGAAGTGATAGAGGAGATGACTTCCTGAAAAAGGGTTTCAAGTTGAAACTTTAAAGCAACTCAGGAGAGATTGGAGGTAAATGAAATGCCCATTTCACTATTAACCCCATTTTTGTTGCTAGCCCTGTAGTCTGCATGCATTCTATTTAATTAAGCTCTGTAATTACATGCAAGTTTTCTGCTAGTTGGATATGGTGCACAACAGTTCTAAAATCCCGATTCACTTTACCCACTCGGATAGGGGTCACAATTTAACAGAGGGGGATGATGCAAATTATGACCAAATGATTTCTTCAATATGTCACAGCAGTTCTTGAGTTAGCGAATCATATCGCGGTCTGCCGTCTGAAGTTTGCAAGTTGAGATTGTCTTATCATAGTTAGCCTCTGTTTCTAGTTGTCTAATCGAGCTTATTTGTTATCAGTTGTGTCATATATTTATGCAAGTAAAGTTTGCAAACATCTAAATGGGGTTCAGTTTCGTGGCCTATGGTTTTAAATTTCTTTTAAAAAATTCTGAAAAGTGATTCTAAATATAGGTTTGAATGTCATTCGCAAGGCAGAGTGAGTAGCTGTTTTGGTTCTTTTTAAGTACATATGATACCATTGCATAATCTTACATCTATTTCCTTTTTTTTTTTTTTTTTTTTTTTGCAGCACATGAAGTTTCTAACAACTGTACATTTTTGAAATTCTTTAAATGATTTTTTTTTTTTTGAAAGGTATGAATAATAGTATGAATAACATATGTAGTAGTTAAAACATATGTAGTAGTTAAAATTCTGAATGCACCAGAATACTGCGGATGACATTTTAGAATGTAGCTTGCATGTATTGTCGGGTCGTGGTGCATGTTTCATTGAACAAGAAGATGAAAGCTTAAAATATAGCTGCATATACTTTATTAAGCTTTGTGATTTTCCTATAGGTGATATTAGTAGCAATCTTAAAAGCAATAACATTTTCTATTGGTTTTTATAAGCATATTACAGTTTCTATTGGTTTTAAAAGCATGGTTAATGTGTTTATTGGTCTCTGATGAATATTTTGTTATTCTTGTTCTGTTGGTAGTGTAAACAACACTTCAGCCACTCCTTTTCCCAATTGTGCCCCACCCCTTCCCATTTATTAGGGAAAAAGAGAGTTGGTGGTTGGTGGATCACTCGAGTATCGTGGTGCTATATCAAAATAATGAAGTCGCTTGACTGTTTCAACAAGATGTTTTGCCTTTGTACATGATATTGGCATAATAGATGGAAGTGTGCCCATTATACAATGAAACATGTTAGATATTCTGGTTCTTCTTCAAAGATAATAGATGCCAATACCAGTAGGCCTTTTCCAACTTTAACTGGGTCTGCACTAATTCCCATTATAAGCAAAAGGATGGCACTGGAAGGGAGTGACAGAAAAAAAGGGTGGGGTGGGGGGGATTGGACTTCCAACTGCAATCAGAAGTGGGTAGAAAATATTGGTGGAGGGGTTGGAGAGGTAGTGATTGCTTGTCATACTGAAGTGGCAGGAGTTGTACCCCTGCAATGAGTGAGGGATGAGCTAATACATGGAAAAAGATAGCACATTCTTGTCAAATTTTCCAACGATAAGATAAGGATAGGGAATGTGAATGGCCTCACTTGAAAGGTTTATATTGGGCACCCACCAATGCAGCCTGCTTTATGCCTCTTCCAATATGGTTCCATTTATGTTTGAACGTCAGCTCTCATCTGTGTCTAATCTTGTCACTTGCTTTATGCGTTAGTTCATGTCTTCAATTTTTGTTCTTCAAATTACATTACAACCTAATGCTATTGATGAAGGCAGGTTACATGTATAATTAAGGCCCCATTCCTGCCTTTCCAATTTCCCAATTAAAACCCCATCTTTTACCGAATAATCAGTTTACATGTTTATACTGATTTATCAACACTGTTTATGAAGAAAGTTTTTTTTTTTCCTGCAGAGGCTGTACTGTTATGCAGTTTAAAAAGGGAGGAAGAACAGAGAAGCTTCTTCATTTTAACTCTGGCTCATGTCTGTGCATACATAGGAATAGTGCAGTATCTCAATGTTACAATTTTGTTTTGCAAGACAAATAGTGATGGTAGTTGGAAATATGTTCATGTAAGTGCTATTCTGCTGGTTCAAACATATGTGTAGACCACCAGGAGTGTGTGTGTGTGTGTTTCAGTACTATTGGGAATTATGGGTGATGAGCAGCCTTTCATGGGAGGTGATTGAATGCTCACTTTTGGTTAATTCCGACTGAAGTCTGATTTAGCGAGAAGCTTGGGGACGATTCTTGCCAATTGTGATTGAACCCCAACATGGTGTCGAATTGACTATGAATTATGATCCATGGAAAACTAGTTTCGGTGACATTACATTTCTTGATATTGAATATGATATGTTTCTTTTACTTGTGATATGTGAAAGACGTGACAAGTCAAATTAGCTAAAAAGAAAGTCATAAAATCTTAATCCTGGTAATGTTGTTACCCATTTGGATTCAAAATTATATAAAACTGCTTGTATTGCAAAGAAATAAGACGAATTTGGTTGACGGTGAAAAAAGTTCAAGTTTTATGTAGAGGGTCAAAGATATATTTGCACAATCTTGTAATATGACATAACATGTTTAAATTTCAGTCTAGTATTTTATGTCAAGAAATAATTGGAATTAAAAATCAAACGACAATTTGAAGCAATCATGAAGGTTTTAACACTGGTTGAGTTTCTATAAAGAGAAATAATAGGAGCGAAAACCAAACCAATGTAAATAATGAGACTCACAATTCACTCGTCATGCAAAGAGTGAACCTCACAGAACTTTTACTAAACCAATGGAAATAACTAATAAGGGTGTTGTATCGAAACTAAAAATTCTCAAAATACAACTATTCTATACATGTATATACTGTATTATTGAAAGAGAAAAGACAGCAAACTAGTCCTACTTCTATCTTTTATTCTCCAGAAAATGGCAAGGCAATGTCAACTTAGAATAATCTGTAGGACAATCAAAAGCTTGAGCAAAATAGACACAATACTATGGCACGTGATCCTAAAACTTCAGTAAAATCTATTCAACAATTCAAATGCAATTATTTCCAAATTCTTGTTTCCTAAAACCCTAAACCCTTTAGCATACCTCATTTCCAGGCAACAATGTCCGACATTCCCCCCGAAATAATCCCTGATATACTTTGTCCACTTCCAGTCAAGTCTCTGCTAAGATTCAGGTGCGTTTGCAACTCATGGAAATCTCTCATCGACTCCCCAAACTTCATCAAAGCCCACCTCACGCGCCAACAGTTAGTGAAACCCAACTCAGATTTCAAGCTTATTCTCCAGGGTGATTCCCTTTTCGCCGTTGATTTCAGCTCAATGTGTAGCACAAGCCCAATCCAACCTCAAGAACTTGACTACCCATTGAAGCTGCCTATTGAGGTAGCGGGTTCTTGCAATGGTTTGCTTTTCATGTCTTACAACTCGTATCACTGTGGTCTTTGGAATCCAACAACTAAGATGTTCCGGGAATTGCCTGATTGTCACATTGAGTCTCCAGAGGGTACGTGTTTTGCCCAATTTTGTGCTGGTTTCGGGTATGATAGCTCTAGTGATGATTATAAGGTGGTTAGAACAGCCCATTGGTTTCTCTTTGATGACAGTCCCTTAATTTCTCAGACGTGGATTTATAGTTTGAAACTGGATTTGTGGAACAGGGTTCAGGGGTGTCCATACTTGTTAAGAGATAAAGCCACATGTGTTGGAGATGCATTGCAGTGGATTGCAGGCAGGACAACCCAGAGCCTGTCCATTGACTTACTTGTTCTTGGTTTTGATCTTGGCAGCGAGAGATTTCAGGAGGTGCCATGTCCTGAGAATTTGGGCAAGCCATACAGATTAAATTTGGCAGTCTTGGGAGAATGCCTTTGTTTGCTTTCAGGTCAGGTCAATGTCCATAGCAATGCAAAGAATAGTGTGTTAGATCGTGTTGATATATGGGTGATGAAAGACTATGGAGTGAAAGAGTCTTGGATAAAGTTGTCTTCTGTTGAGCAGCTAGATGGTCGCCAACATTTCAGTAGTTTGAGGCCAATAGCCTACTCAATGACTGGTAGGGAAGTTCTATTGGAAATGGATCATAGAAAGTTGTTGTGGTATAATCTTGACAACAAGTCGCTAAAACCTATTAGGATTAGTGGCGTATCGGACTCTTTTGAATCCTTTGTTAGTTTGGGAACCCTTGTCCCGTTAAATGGAGGTGGCAATAAAAAGGATAGGAAGAAAAATGTAGAATCAGGGATAGAAGATGGAGCTGAAAACATTGAGGAAGGGGATGACTCTGTGAGAGACAAATTCAAGGTGGAACTTTAAAGCAGTGGAGAGAAGTTCAAAATTACAGTATGGACGTAAGTGAAATGCATTCTTTAAATCTTATGCTACCTCTTTATCGTTTCTTGTGTTTTGGCAATAGAGACTTAAAATGCATTTTATTTGATTTGGCTTTATAGTGTCAATCAAGTTTTCTGCTAGCTAGATATGGAAGTTGAAGCACGTTGTAAAGTAAAATGTTTGCAGAATTATGATCAAAGTATCTTATCGATATGTTACAGGAGTATTTGAATCTAATGCTGCATCACGCTGTCTGACTTCTAAAGTCCGGAAATAGTCTTATCTTAACTGACTACCTTTTTCTAGTCTAATCATGCCTTTTCAGTTGTAAAGTCATGCCATATATTAGTCCAAGATAAATTTGGAAATAATCTAACTGCTACAGTTTCATTGACCTTAGAAGGAAAATGACTGTGTCTATGACACACTGCACTATAGCTCATCCACTATCTTGTTGTTCTTTTAATTATTTCTTACTTCTTAGATCACTCATAGTCCATCTATCCTATGATCTTGTGCCTAAGTGGACTTTGTTGGAACTTCTATGGTGAATAAGAGAACAGAAGAAGGAAAAAGAATAGAATCAGAAAATGAAAGAATAAGAGAAGGACAGACGGAAGTGCAAAGTTCCCAAGTCTCCTCAGATGAAATCGAGAAGACAAGGTCGATGATTCCTAGAAGGACAGTGGACCGGTCATGTTGACTGTTTGACTACTCTGTGGGCTTGAAGAATGGACTTCCACAACGTGGGCCATTTGGGCTCAAGTTTTCAGCATCATAGTCAATTTTATATTGACCCAATTGGCCCAGAAGTTTTGCACATTCAGACGAATACTTGTAAATAATTTCTGTATAGCACAAGAAAGTTTATTCTTTGTATTAGCAATAGCATTGTAAAGGAATCTTTCTAGATAGTTCTAGAATTGATGATTAGGCATTCTTGAGTAGCAAGAAATAGATGAGTAAGCAAGTTTGTTATAGTTGGTTAGAGGGCTAGCTAGGTAAATTCATAGTTTTTGATCATTGTATAAATAGGTGTACAGATTTTGATTAAATACACATTGAAAAACTTTCACAAATACTCTCATTTCAACATGGTATCAGAGCTTTAATACTCTGTTCAGCTAGAATTTCGTCTTCTTCATTTATCCAGTTTCAATGGCTTTGCCACCAACTAATGTTGAATCACAGTACTCTGTCACTTCTGTCACTGCTGCTGAATCTTCAGCCAAAGCAGATGTCATTGATTCCAATCACCCTTTCTTCATTCACTCATCAGACTACCCTGGTATGACCCTTGTCAACTCTTCATTCGATGGAAGAGGATATGGTGGCTGGAGGAGATCTGTTCTAATAGCCCTTTCAGCTAAGAATAAGCTGGGCTTCATTGATGGTACCTGCACAGCACCAGCACCAGATTCAGATCAATTCAAAGCATGGAACAGATGCAATGATATGGTACTTGCCTGGTTACTCAATTCTCTCTCTAAGGACATAGCTGATAGTGTTATTTACTCTAAAACTGCAAAGGATCTGTGGACAGATCTGGAGGTGAGGTTTGGCCAATCTAATGGAGCCAAACTCTATCACCTTCAGAAAGAGCTTAATGACTTAACCCAAGGATCTCATAGTGTGTCAACCTATTTTACCAAAATCAAAAAGCTCTGGGATGAGCTTGATGCTCTAAACACTCATGTTAACTGTACTTGTGCTTGTGATTGTGGTGGAAAGGCAAAACTCACAAAATCCATTCAGGATGAAAGACTAATCCAGTTCCTTATGGGACTGAATGATTCTTATGGTGCAGTAAAAACTAATGTTCTAATGATTTCACCCTTACCCAGTGTTAATCAAGCATACTCAATCATTATCCAAGATGAAAAACAGAGGGAAGTATATGTGAACACTCAATACCCTGGTGATTCTAGTTCTTTCTTAGTGACAAACCAGGCTCCTTACATCAAGAAAACTGGCAACACTGATTTCAAATCTAAAGGGACTCCTGAAAATAGAAACAATACTCTAATCTGCTCATATTGCAAGAAATCAGGCCACTCTGTTGACAAGTGCTACAGAATCATTGGGTTTCCCCCCAATTTCAAGTTTACCAAATCCAGGAGAGGACCAGTGACTCACAGCAATGCTGCACATACAGGAACAGAGAACAACTCTGTTGCTCCTTGTTCAGAAACTGGGACTGCACCTCAGATCAACTTGAGCAGGGAACAGATGAACCAGCTTGCTCAAATGATCATCCAGGCACAAGCTGTACCATCTGAGTCTACAGTCAATGCAGCTATATCTGCTGGTATAACATCAGATTCCTCTAATTGCATCTCATGTTTTACTCATCTAAGTTTTAATTCATGGATATTGGACTCAGGAGCTTCTGAGCACATGACTTTTGATCAGACTGTGTTATCCAATTTTAGGGAATTATCTAAACCTGTCACTGTCAATCTGCCCAATTCATATAAAATCACTGTGACCCATGTTGGGAATGTATCTATTCTACCTGATCTCACAATAGAAAATGTACTCTTTGTCCCAAGTTTCAAGTTCAACTTAATTTCTATTCAAAAATTATGCTCACAGCTTCATTGTACTCTAACATTCACCTCTTCAAATTGTGTTTTGCAGGCCCCTTCAATGAAGAGGCCTCTGGTTCTTGGTAGGGTTAAGGATGGACTATTCCTATTGCAGTCACCAGATTCAAGCTCTATTTACAATCATTTTCCTGCTTTACCTAAAGATGTCTCTATTCCAGTTATAAATCCAGTAGTTCTTTCAGTTTGTAATCAGAATAGTGAAGTATCTAGCAATCTTAAGTCTGCTTCTGTTTATTCTTCCAAAGTTAAGAGTTTAACCCCTGATGTAGCCTTATGGCATGCTAGATTGGGTCATTTACCTTTTAAAGCAATGAAACATGTTTCCTTATCTTCCAAGTTTTCTGATTCTAATTTTCCATGTTCCATTTGCCCTCTTGCAAGACAATCTAAGTTACCCTTTCTTTCTAGCTCTATTACTAGTTCACATATCTTTGAATTAATTCACATAGATACATGGGGGCCCTACAAGGACACTACTTATAATGGTTATAGACATTTCTTAACTATAGTAGATGACTATAGTAGAGGAACTTGGACTTTTTTGATCTCAGCCAAGAGCAATGCCTTCTCAGTTCTCAAGAACTTCCTCTTAATGGTTGAAAGGCAATTTGGAACCAAAGTCAAGAAGATTAGATCAGACAATGCCCTTGAATTGGGCTCAAGTGCAATCTGTGCTGAATTCCTGGCTTCACAAGGGATTCAACATCAAACCACCTGTCCCTATACTCCCCAACAGAATGGGGTGGTTGAAAGGAAACATAGGCATCTTTTGGAAACATGCAGGGCTTTATTGTTTCAATCTAAAGTTCCAATTCAGTATTGGGGAGAATGTTTGTTGACTGCCACTTTCCTTATCAACAGGTTTCCCTCAAGAATTCTCAATAACAAGTCACCCTATGAGATTCTATTTGGGAAACCTCCTGACTATTCCTTTCTAAAATGTTTTGGGTGCTTGTGTTATGCCTCTACACTATCTGTTCACAGGAGCAAACTACAACCAAGGGCCATCCCTTGTATATTTCTGGGATATCCCTTTGGCAAGAAGGGGTACAAGGTGCTTAACATGGACACTAAGCAGATTTTTGTTTCCAGAAATGTTGTGTTTTCTGAAACCATTTACCCTTTTGCTACAGATCATACTCCTACTTCTCCCTTGTTCCCCATCCCTGCCACTACCACTGATTCATCCTCTCACTATACTCCACTACATTTCACCACTCAGCCACCTGTTACTTCAACTCCTCATCCTTCTCCTCCTTCTTCTCCTTCTTCCTCCCCCATATCCCACTCTCCTCCTCTACCTTCAGTCTCCCCTTCTCCCTTACTCAGGAGATCCACTAGGCCTCACATTCCTCCTATTCACCTACAAGACTATGTCTGTGCATCTGTTTATGTCACTGATTTGGACAGGGCTTGTTTCCTCACTCCACCTCATCCTTCAGCCTATTCTTTCAATGCTCTCTCCCATTCCAACCAACATCTTCTTACCTCTATTTCTACCATCACTGAGCCTGTTAGCTACTCTCAAGCTTGTTCCCATCCTGGTTGGGTGGAAGCCATGAATAAGGAATTTCAGGCCCTTGTTTCAAACCAGACTTGGGAGTTTGTAGACTTGCCACCAGGGAGAAGAGCCTTGCCTTGTAAGTGGGTTTACAAGGTCAAGCACAAATCTGATGGCTCAGTTGAGAGACTCAAGGCCAGGTTGGTAGTAAGAGGTGACATTCAAAGGGAAGGCATAGATTTCACTGAAACCTTTTCCCCTGTTGTCAAGATGACAACCATCAGGTGTCTTTTGGCAGTAGCCATCAAGAAAGGTTGGGCAATTTCACAACTAGATGTGAACAATGCCTTCCTACATGGGGACTTACAAGAGGAAGTTTATATGAAAGTTCCTGCTGGTTTTACCTCTCCTATTTCTACTCAGGTCTGCAGACTGAGAAAGTCCCTATATGGCCTCAAACAGGCTTCCCGGCAGTGGTATGCTAAACTCACTGCAGCCCTGACCTTCAAAGGTTTCTCATCTTCTCTAAATGACTATTCCTTATTTTTTAAAAGGACAGGATCTTCTATCACCATTGTGGCAGTCTATGTTGATGATATCTTGCTAACAGGGGATGATCCAGAGGAAATTTCTAACCTGAAATCTTTCCTAGACACAGAATTCCAAATTAACGACCTTGGTGCATTACATTATTTTTTGGGACTGGAAATCCTACGGGAGTCACATGGATTTATCATTTGTCAACGAAAATATACTCTTGAACTACTACAGGAGTTTAGTTGTGATCACTTACCTTCTGTTTCTTCTCCACTGGATCCCTCCACCAAATTGAGTGCCACATCTGGTCCACTTCTCTCTGATCCTTTTGTCTATCGGAGGCTATTGGGCAAGCTTAACTACTTGACCAACACTCGCCCTGATCTCTCCTTTGCCGTTCAACACTTGAGTCAATATATGGGGACTCCTCGTCTTCCCCATTATCAAGCTGCTCTGCGGATTCTTCGTTATCTTCGCACAGATCCAGCACAGGGTCTCTTCTTTTCTTCATCTCCTGACTTCAATTTGGTCGCTTATTGCGATGCCGACTGGGCTTCGTGTGTTGATTCGCGTCGCTCAGTCAGTGGCTTCTTCATCAGTCTTGGGGGATCGCCTATTTCCTGGAAATCGAAAAAACAACTATCAGTTTCCCTATCATCCGCTGAAGCGGAATACAGATCTATGAGGAGGGTCGTTGCTGAACTTACTTGGTTATCGCGTGTTCTTGTTGATCTTTCCATCACTCCGACGCTTCCCATTCCTGTTCTCTCTGATAGCCAATCGGCGATTCACATCGCCAAAAACCCCGTCTTTCATGAACGGACAAAACACGTAGAACTTGATTGCCATTTTGTCCGGCAACAATTTCTCTCTGGTTTGATTTCCTTATCATACGTTCCTTCTTCCTCTCAACTTGCCGATCTTTTCACCAAACCCTTATCAGGACCTTCACATCACAGTATCCTTGGCAAGTTGGGGGTTGGTTCCCTCCCCTCCAACTTGAGGGGGGGTGTTGGAACTTCTATGGTGAATAAGAGAACAGAAGAAGGAAAAAGAATAGAATCAGAAAATGAAAGAATAAGAGAAGGACAGACGGAAGTGCAAAGTTCCCAAGTCTCCTCAGATGAAATCGAGAAGACAAGGTCGATGATTCCTAGAAGGACAGTGGACCGGTCATGTTGACTGTTTGACTACTCTGTGGGCTTGAAGAATGGACTTCCACAACGTGGGCCATTTGGGCTCAAGTTTTCAGCATCATAGTCAATTTTATATTGACCCAATTGGCCCAGAAGTTTTGCACATTCAGACGAATACTTGTAAATAATTTCTGTATAGCACAAGAAAGTTTATTCTTTGTATTAGCAATAGCATTGTAAAGGAATCTTTCTAGATAGTTCTAGAATTGATGATTAGGCATTCTTGAGTAGCAAGAAATAGATGAGTAAGCAAGTTTGTTATAGTTGGTTAGAGGGCTAGCTAGGTAAATTCATAGTTTTTGATCATTGTATAAATAGGTGTACAGATTTTGATTAAATACACATTGAAAAACTTTCACAAATACTCTCATTTCAACAGACTTTCCATTCAAATAAACATCAAGTCAAAGACATTTTTAAAATCATTGAATAGTTTTATAAAAATTCTGAATCCTCCACATGATTGAACCCTTCATGTATAATCATTTTTTCTCTTAAATTTGATCCTAAATTTATCTTTGACGTGAGCCACTTTTAGCTTAGAAAGTCTGATCGGGGAAGAGAGTTTGGATGAGGGGATAGCCGTTGGGACTTCCGCTACAGTTTTTATCCCTGCATATTCTGTCTTCCATTTTATAGCTTGGCAGTATATGAACTATGAAGTTATAAACAAGTAAACTTTCCAGATCTAATAGGTACATTTTTAATTGCTGAGTCAGTTGCTGATTTCATCTTTTGGGACTATACCTTTCAACTTCTTATGTTCGATGACAATTTTTTGCTTTACTCTTTTGGATGATTTAAAATGAGAAATTATGAAGCTCTATTTTAGAGCAAGACCTGCATTAAGATAGAAGGTCTCTCCTCAAATCTAGCTCCCCGTTCTTTTTCTTCTCCATTACACCTGATTCTTGAGCTGTCTTCATTTTGCGTTATCAGTGTGAAGTTTATATATTCAAAACCTTTTGGTTTGATATAGTTGGTTCTGCAAGTTGTAAGGACTATGCTATCCATTCCGTGATGGTTAATTGTGGTACTTATTAGGGCACTAATGTATAGATGAACTCATGGGAAAGAAAAGTTGATGGCAAAGCTCTAGTCGTTTACTAATCCTCTTCCCTGTGAATATGGTGATATAATATGTGATTGTGTGCTCCGGAAGAAAACAGAAATTGTATAATTGTCTCTACACATTCAAGAGTACCTGAATTAGTTTCTATTTTGGCAGGATGCATTTTCTTACTCAAGTTTAGAACAGATTGTGGTTGATGTATGATCAGGAAGCATGATACAAAAGTGAAGCTGGAAGATGGAGAAGAGCACATTTTGTCTTTTTGTAACGTCCAATACCCCTCCTACTCTCCTTTGATGCAAAGAGTGGAGACTTATGTTTTGGCATCAGTCTTTAGTTGATAAAGCAGATGACTGTTTTTATGGAATTTACGGATATGCTTATATAAATCTGTTAGCTTAGTCATGCTTGTAAGCCTGCGTGAATGATTTAATGAGTGGTTCCATTCAGTTTACTGGCCATTCTATCCTAGCTAGGTACTAATTTTTGTATGTTGGTAACTGAAGTAACTATCTATATACTGTACAATAACCCGTCCCCCAATTGCCCTATAGAACGCAGGAACAAAAGTTTTATTTCAGGTGAGACACGGACAAGAAAAGTTGTGTGAGGCTAACTATTTGCTGGACAAGCAAATTTGTGGGTCGCACCAACTACTTTGCTTTTCGCACCAACTTATCTCCTGTAAAATTTCTCAGAGAAGTAGCTTTTCTCTTGTTATTCAGCTTCAGCTTTTCCTGAGATATATAATATGTGCATCTCAGAGCAAATACTCAAAAGTTGACCCTTGTAATATATAATCTGTGCATCTACAAAAGCCTTTCAAATTTGTGAAGATTCAAAATGCAGATAGTGAACGTTCGCCCTGATTTGAAATGCTACCCAATGGGACTAAAGTTTAGTAAAGCTATTTGGTCACAAAGATGTAAAAATATATAGACACATAATAGTGGTCCAGTAAAACCTTATCCAACATTTCAAACAAACAAGTATTTCCAAATTCCTGTCTCCTAAAACCCTAAACCCTTAGCATACTTCAGTTACCTCATTTTCCAGGCAACAATGTCCGACATTCCCCCTGAATTAATCACCGATATACTTTATCCGCTGCCAGTGAAGTCTCTGCTAAGATTCAGGTGCGTTTGCAAGTCATGGAAATCCCTCATTGACAGCCCAAATTTCATCAAAGCCCACCCCAAGCGACAACAGTTAGTGAAACCCAATTCAGATATGAAGCTTATTCTCAAGGGTGATTCCCTTTTTTCCATTGATTTTAGCTCAATATGTAGCAAATACTCAATGCAACTACAAGAACTTGAACACCCACTGAACCACCTCGATGGCCCAACACGGATAGTTGGTTCTTGCGATGGATTGCTTTTGTTAGGTAACAGTCTGAATGACAATGGTCTATGGAATCCATCCACTAAGATGTGGCGGAGATTGCCAACTTATTGCATTGAGCCTCCACAGGGTATTGGTATGACTCAGTATCATGTTGGTGTTGGGTATGATGCCTCTAGTGATGATTACAAGGTAGTTAGAATAGATCAATGGTTTATCTGCGGTAAACAACACTTAGGTTCCGCGATAATGATTTATAGTTTGAAGTTTGGTTCATGGAAGGAGGTTGAGAAGGGTTGTCCATGCTGGTTGGAAGATGGAGCTGCGTTTGTTGGAGGTGTACTGCACTGGATTCCTTTCTGGGCTCCGACTATGGGACCCCTGAGCTCGTTTTGTCTTATAGGTTTTAATCTTGAACGTGAGAGGTTTGAGAGGGTGCCAAGTCCTGAGAATTTGGGTAAGCGGTTCCGATTGAATTTGAGAGTCTTGGAAAAGTGCCTTTGTTTGCTTACATGTCACCTCTCTGTCCATTCAAATGCAGAGGATGATGTGTTAGATTGTGTTGATGTATGGGTGATGAAGGACTATGGAGTGAAAGAGTCTTGGATAAAGTTGTTTTCAGTTGAGCAGCTAAATGGTGGCCAACATTTCAGTTATGTGAAGCCAAAAGCATACTCAGTGACTGGTAAGGAAGTTCTTCTGGAAATGGATAATAGCAAGTTATGGTGGTACAATCTTGAAAAGAAATCACTCGAACTTGTAAAGATCACTGGTGGGTTGGAATTTTCTGAAGCCAATGTCTGTTTGGGAACCCTTGTCCCATTATATAGGAAGAAAAACATAGAACCAAATGTAAAGACGAGAGCCAAGAGCAGCGATAAAGAAGATGACTTCCTGAAAAAGGGTTTCAAGTTAAAACTTTAAAGCAACTCGAGAGAGTTTGGAGGTAAATGTAATGCCCATTTCACTATTATACCCATTTTTGTTGCTAGTCCTGTAGTCTGCATGCTTTCTATTTAATCAAGTTCTGTAGTTACATTCATGTTTTTTACTAGATAGATATGGTGCACAACAGTTCTAATATCCCAATTCTTTTTTACCCACTCAGATAGGGGAACAGCATCACGCATTTTAACGGAAGGGGAATTACAAATTATGATCAAATGATTACTTTGATATGTCACAGCTATGTTTGAGTTGGTGCACCATGTCATACTCTGACTTTAAAAGCTTGGAAGCTGAGATTACCTTATCATACTTCGCATCTGTTTGTTGTTGTCTAATCAGGGCTTATTGGTTATATCCCGTGCAATATATTTGTGCAAGTTAAAAATTGTAACATTTTAATGGCTCCGTATTCTTGGCCTTAGAACGAAATGGTTTTCAATTTCTAGAAAAATCTGAAACATGTGATCCTAAATGTAGGTTTGAGCTAAGCCAATCTTACCTTTGAAAGTCATTCCCGTGACAAAGCGAGTAGTTGTTTGGTTCTTTTTAAGCATAAATGATACCATTGCATAATCTTACTTCTTTTTTGTTGTTATGCAGCATATGAAGTCTTAAACAACTGCACATTTTTTAATTTCTTTATATGAATTTTTGATTGATCAATACGAATAAGTTGCAGAATTCATTTTTTTGGGACTATAATTGTCAATTTTCAAGGAAATAAAAGACATGGTTAAAATGATGAATGCACCAGAAATATGGTTGATGGATTTTTTGAATATAGCTTGCATATATTTTAAATTTGAACTGGTAAAGAGGTAAGTTCTATTAAAGATAAAGCTCTAGCACTAAGTTGGTGCCAGGGAAATTACAAAGTTTGAAACCTTTCTGAAAACAAAAACAAGAAGAGAAGGTTCCACCTATACAAGATCTTATTCCTGTAGTGAATCTATAAAGTCAAGCCTACTACTTTCATTATTAACATCCTGAAGATTGCACCAAAACTCCAAAAGCCATAAGCATGAGTATTTCAATCTTTGTACAGCATCTATTTTCCCTTCGAAGCGCCTAGCATTTCTTCCTTTCCAGATCACCCAACACACGCATGCTGGAACTGTATTACATATTCTCCTCACTGATTTACACATGCTCCCAGCTCTCCAGAATATTACTAGCTCCTTTACTGTGAAAGGCATAACAAACGAGACTCTTAAAATGTTAAAGAACAGCAACCAGATCTCTCTTGCAATTGGGCAGTGTAGGAAAATGTGGCTGCTACTTTCCCCCTCCCTATTGCACATGTAACATCTGCTACAAACTGACATCCCTCTCCTCTGTAGGTTGTTTTGTGTTAGAGAAGCATTATGTGTAGCTATCCACAAATATCAACTAACCTTGTAAGGGGCTTTGGACTTCCATATCATCTTTCCACGGCCAGCTTGATGAGTTATCACCATCACTATTAAGAAATCTGTAGCAACGATTCACAGAGAACACTTAATCTTTCTGCCTAGTCTATATGCGTGCATCTGGAACCACTTCATTCAAAACCACCGTCCTTAGATCTTTCAACAGTAAAGCCATTCTAGGGATTCCCCATTCAAAACAATTTCTAGGAAAGACTGGACACCAACTACTTCCATTCCAGTAATCCGAACCCAAACTAGCAGGATTTGAAGTGAAATTGTAGAGGTCCAGCAACAGCCATAAGGTTCATGCCCTATCCAAGCGTCTTGCCTAAACCTTGTGTGTCTTCCATTACCTACCTTGGTCTTTGTGTTAACAACAAAAGAGGACCATAGGCCAGAAATATGCTTCCATGGACACAAGCCATGTGAAGAATTAACGGGGCCAGTGAACCAAGGATAATGTGCTCCATATTTATAGCTTGCATATATTATGAAGTCTTGGTGCATGTTTCTGCTAATAAGAAGATGCAAGCTTAAAATATAGCTGCATATATTTTACTAAGCTTTTGTGATTCTCTCATCGGTGATATTATTAGCAATGCTAAAAGCAACAACAAAATAAGAGGGTACTCTGCAATATTCAGCCAAAGTAGAGCTAATCCTAATTTTAATTGTTTGACAGTTGAAGAAAATGATAAAATTGATGACATGATAGTTGATCGGTGGGCAAGTTCTTATAAGTAATTATAGTTTGTATTGGTTTTGAAAGCATAATTAATATATTTGTTGGTCTCTGATATGAATACTTGTCATTCCTTTTCTGTTGGAAGTGTAAACAACACTTTGAGCACTCCTTGTCTCCTTTTGCCAGTCGTGCTCCACCTCTTCCCATTTATTAGGGTAAAATGACAGCAATAGCGCAGTAGTAGTAGTTATTGTTGTTTGTTGATGTACCTGTTTATACTTATCTCTTTACACTGTTGATGAAGAAAATATTTGTCCTTGCAGGACTGCTGTTAAGTTAAAGAAGGGAGGAAGAATAGAGAAGCTTATTCATTATTGTTCTTGTTTGGGCTTCTCTCTAGAGATATAAATAGTGCAATATTTGAACTTCTATTACTATTCTGCAAAATAATAGTCATTGTGGTTGTAAGTTGCTATTTTGCTATCTGGTGCAGACCTGTGTGTAAACAACTAGATGAAGAGCAAGTACTATTAACTACTACGTAGTAAGTTATCTGAGTCCACCTGCTTATTTGGCTGCTGGAAACTTGAGGTTGTGTATGACCAATATTTTGCCTTCTGGTTTTAGTGTCGCGGGTTCATGATTCTTTTGAGAAATTTGGTATTTTTATAGTTGGAGATCAGGGTTTATATGCAGAGGCATAATTGAATGGTTTCTTTCAGTTCAAGTCAAATTTATCGGGAAGCTTTTGGATGGTTGCCTTGAGACTAGCTAGTTTGACTAAATGATGAGACTTCTATTCTGCCAGTAAAATTGTCTGATTTCTGAAGTGTTGGTTAGCTAACTTGGCCTTTGTATTTAGCAACGCATGAGAGCTAACAAGCTCGTCTCAAGGGTCACACACTAAACTAATGAATACATCACATGTGTCTTCTATATATAACATTACATCCATACTAGTTCTCGACACGTGCGCTGCACGTGAATATCATACTCATTGTTAATTATAGAATAGTATTCACAAATAATGTATTTCATCTGAAGACATATCATTAAAAGAAAAGTAAATGAAAGAAAATTGACAGCAAAAACCTTCAACTAATAGCACCAACTATCATATAACCAAAGAAATCAACATAAAAAAGCATCTTACTCACTGCACCAGAACTATCATACAATGCATTATAATACATGAGATACAAACAACTATTCATATAGTGAAGAAGCTACAAAAGGGGCGAAGATTAAAGTTCCTACTGAAGTTACACATGCTATCTTTTACTTTTATAAGGAGTACTTTTCACTCTTGCATTTTTATTTTTGGGAAGTGATATTACATATGATTTTGAGCAGATGAAAAAAAATGCATAAAATTGTATAACTATAATACTTAAAAGTTATTGGAAAAACTATTGAACCATTAATTTTTGTTAAGTCATATTTCATATCAACACTTTGATCATGTGATATTTATAAAAAAATCCATTCAATTTGTATATGCCTAGATATAGTTAACATCTCCAGCAAAAAGCATTTTAAATATAAGGTTTAAGTACATAATTCTTGGGTTGAAACTACATATTAACTTTTCATAATTTAAAATAAAGTTTACATACTTACAACTACATTTAAAAGGTATAACTCTAATACAAACTTTTTTGGGAATACCTATAGTCAAAAAAAAAAAAATTACTTGGCTAAAAAATATTAAGTTAGGAACTTTATTACTACAATTTGTTTGGATTACGTCGTGCGGACTAAAAGTTATGAATGAAAGCCTTTAGGCTGCAATAAACTAATATATGAATAAACTATAAAAGTGTAATGTGATAATAAGAACAAAAGACTAAGAACTTAAAACATAAATTATCCATAAATAAAAAAACATATTGTTTTTCTTTCCACTGAAAAAAAAAAGACTTGATCACCATTGAACATATCAACACCATAAGTAAGTCTTATCATATGCGAAGAGTAGATGTCGTTGAAAAATTTTCGTGAGAAAATCCATTTTGATAAACTGACGATTTAGAATATAGCGAATAAAGAGCATTGTCATGACACGAATTCAACCAATTCATGTACCAGAATTGATAGAACATCATCAGTGGCTACTTCAACCAAGAGGACAAAAAAAAAATGTCTAACAAAGGAAAATAGAAATAGCAAAAACATAAAAATTGCGTAGGTGACAGAGAACGAACCTTGTGGAGAAATAGACATTGGGACACTTATTTTTAAAAAAGAATGAAACTAAATGTTGGCATCTCTTGGCCAAGAGCACTAAATGACATGAAGAAGCACATGTTGGAAAGACAAGTTATTTTGTTGGGGCTGCTGCCCAAGCGTTGTGTTTTTAACCTTTTTATCTTTTTAAGTAGATTTTGCTATGTAGGGTATTTTTTAATTTGTGAAGGTTAATTTGGTAATATAACTTTTGCTCTTTTGAGTACATGCTTTTATAGTAACTAGTGTCCCGGCACGTGCGTTGCACGTGGGTACTGAGTCATGCACTATACAATTTGTGTAAAATAGTTTCAATTTTATTGAAGCAAGGCGTTAATTACCAAATTAAAATTACGAAAAATACCTGTTAGGCTGTAGCATAGGGCAATTAAATCAATGTTATAAAAAACCATATCATATCAGCGCACAGAAGTGTTAAACTTTGAAGGATCAGTCGCACTTGGATTTCCAAATCAACAGGTAAGAAATGACTGGAATTAACTCAGCTATAGTACTGCTTCACTGTCACAGGGCAAATGGGTTCACATGATGTTTTTACTCCTCTCATCTTCCAATTGAGGTTTACGTTAATTGTGATAAAATACTGTCACCTTAGTCAGGAAGCAAGCATTTAAAGCAACAATAAGATGGTTATAAACAATTGATAGAACTAAATAAAGTATATGTAGAGCATCCTAGCGTACATGTTTAGATAGAGTATAACAATTCTCTCGCCACATGCGTTGCACGTGTTTATAAATTGTGGTATCTAGTTGTAAAGTAATGTCAACGGTATTTAAACAAAGCTATTAGTAATGATACTACATTGAAGAAGAAAGTATAAAATTTCTGTTAATAATAATGTAGATGATTAAATGAACTTTGAAATTGTAAAACTTTTCAATAGCCATATCCTCCGAGCCTCTAGTCTTGTGCTTTGTACATTACTAACTGTGACTACTTTTTCTTAAGAGGATTACCTTGCTAAACCACAATAACATAAAATTATGAATGAAGTGACTGTGGCTACTTTCTTATTCAACCAAGGAAAGCATTCAATCTTAAAATACAACTAATTTTCCAGTTCAGAAAATGACTTTAGAACAAAGAATTGTGGCACCCCCGAGAATTTAGCGCACTTGAGAATTAAGGCCTTCCACAATAACAAACATATTGCATATTTCGCGACATAAGGGACACTGGTTCCTTCTAAACAATCTAACCAACCAAGAAGAATTATGTAGGAGCATAACAATGCGTAATCAAATAAATGAAACATATGGTTGCTAAAATAGGCTATTTAACCGGTACCTCAATATTTTAATTGAAATTGTATGATTCTGTCGGTGCAAAATTCTTGATTATTGAACTACGGACGAACATAACTAACATGACCTTGTACACCAATCAAAACGATCTTGAAAGGTAATTCGCTCAGGATAAAGGGTCATGTTCTTCACGATATTAATGTTTTTATGGTAGTCGCATGTAACCACAAAGATGCAACTATATATCTTGCAAATCCATAAGTAGTAATCCGAGATTTGTCATCATACGAAATTCAGAAAACGAAGTTGCCACTTTTCCTCCGACTATTAGGTCTTTGGCAACGTGTTTTCTATTATGAGTTAATACTGATGAAGAGAGTTGTTTGTCACTATTAGGTTGGTCAAAGCAGAGGTTTGAAGCAAAGTTGGTTGTTTAAAATTAACTGGTTGCTTTAATACCTAGTGTAAAGCATCTAGTCAGTGATAAATTAAAGTTGTATCATTTCAGCTAATGTGAAGGATTACATCCCTTCAACTAATCTACCGTCTTTTAGTTTTGGCAAAGTAGGCTCATGTTTTAAGTTTGGTAATTTTTAAGTTTCTGAGGGGCAACTTAATAAAATGACTTTTGATCTTTTGGAGGACATGCTTTTATAATAATATGATATGATGATATGATAAACCAAAATTTAGGTGCAAAATTATAATACCCCCCTCCCCCTCTTCTCTATTGAAAATGCTTATGATTAATCCAGGAAATTAGTTGATTCATTATCTACTTTTGAAACACTTAGGGGTCGTTCGGTTTCCGCATAAGGGGGTATTAACCCTGCACAAAATTCTGCGCTAATTAGCGCGGTGTTCGATTGGTTTTCTGTGAAATTTTAATACCCGTATGAATTAGTACAACGTTTGGTTGCGTTTTTGTATATTCCGTATTATTAATACCCGCATTATTAATGCGGGAATTTATGTATTATTTTATGCGGAGTAGAATGTGGTATTAATAATGTGGGTATTAATAATGCATGTATTAAAATTTAAAATGATAAAAGTAACCCTCATAATAATAAAGATATTTTAAATTTTATTTAAGGAGTAAATAAATATTTAAATAATAATATTATTTGTTAATTTGTAATATATCAGTGATTCAACAAATAATCCCTGCGTTATAATATATGCATGACTAATACCCATATTACTAAACCCCGCACTAACTAATACCTGCATTATTAATACCTACATTATTAATACTCGCGTTAATAATTAATACCCGCATTAAATAAGTGAGTAACCAAACGACCCATTAGTGGTTTCATGTACTAATCTTCAAGATTTTGAGAATTTTGAACTGCTATTGATTTTAATTTCATCAATTTATGGTACAATATGAGACTTCAAATTAATCGGAAGGACGCATTCTTAGATCATAAATCTAGTTGAATTTATCATGAGAGAGAGAAAGTGTAGTAAATCGGAGCTAATCTTTTAAAAGAGGTAAGTTTAGAGAGAATAAAAACCAGGTTACCTAGAAATAGCTTTTGCACAAGGCTCCAAAATAGCTATTCTTTCAAAACTTTAAAAATGCTAGTTATTCATTGTTTAGCACCCTAAAAAGTGAGTATCCAGCCTAAATCTTACACTAAATGGTTACCTTTAAATATGTAAGGCTGGCGCAAGTGGGTACTGCAGATTAATATTGTATACTTCGAATATATGTCAGAATGGATTTCCATTTAATTTCTCGTTGCTTTGAAATTTATTTTTTATCGCGGTTTGAAGTTTGAACCTTGCAATCGCGGAGGCTGACCAGGCTGCTCGCCTTTAAAGCTTTTCACACAGAGAATTACAAGAATAACTAGATGAGAAGCACGCTGAGAATAATATGCAATTTCGAAACTTTATCATTGAAAAAGTGACAAGCTAATAGCCTTTTGGGCAATCTACTAAAACAGGAGCACCTATGCCCAAACAAAAAGTGTGCAACTCATTCTACATCATCCATATCAACTAACAAACACTCGAGCAAAGACTTGCTGCAATCTTTTCCCTCATTGATAACAAATTCCACAGGTGCACGAGTCTCTACAGCTAATCGCATGGAACCATGATGCATTTGGACTTTTGCACCATAAAGAAGTAGAATGGTACCTGGCTCCAGTAAGTCAACTACACGATAAAACCAAAACTTTCAGCTGCACAAGCAAATAGGAATATGTTATTAGCAACCAATTTGGCAAGAACATGGTTTGTTGTTCCTTGACAGTGCAGAGCTAGATGGAGTAATCTATGACTAAGAATGCATCATAGCTAACGAACATTTATGTCATGGTTACGTAGAGAAATTAAAGGAGAAGATTGACATTACCTTGATCATTGCGAGCAGTGAATTTGATAGTTCCAGTTTCATCTCCAACGAGGCTCTCAGCTACACGTTTGATTCGCGGGTATGGCGGTTGGAATTCGTGAATTCGTCTTGGGTCTCGTCAACCACCACATCAGTAGTTAGGACCTTGACAATTATATTCTTGCCGTCTGTCCCTGGCTCCAACTGATTCACTTTGACAAATGCTAAAAGGAGACAGTGTAACTTGTTACAGAGATGCATAGTTTCCATAAATTTGTACTGGAGAATATGCATAATTCTCATATGTATCAAAAAGCATTCACAGCTATACACTCAAAATCCGGCACCTAAAATCCGGGCATACCTAATTGTAGTCTGCTGGTCTTCTTTTATGGGAGGGAAGGGAGTTGCATGAGCTTTTAAAAAAAAAAAACATTTGATCATGTTGGTGTTGGGGTCGGATTACAAGGACCTTAGTTATTCCACTAAGGACCTATACACTCCCACCAGTGTAGGTTCCAAATAATTTTGTCCACCAAAGCTTAGCCAAATTGAATAAATCACCTAACTTTTGTCTGTACTTAACTGGAATCAGAACCTGGTCTTTAACAAATAAAAGCTAACATCACACTATTGGTCTATGTTGTCTCGTATACGAGTTAGAAATTCTACATTTTGGGTTTTAAGATGAGAACGACAGTACCATTATTATACTGTGAAATGATCCTATGAACCAGAGAGAGAAGACTTAATAAGAATGAGAGCACAACACTCCCTTTACCTGTAGTATCCCATTGATAAATAGAATAATACGGCCAATAAAAATTCATTTATAAAGAGGGCAATCAAATTATCAGTAATACAGTACTTTATGCATGGTTAGAATCTTTAACTTGTTTTTTGTTCCCTCCCGTTCCAAAATCATAATCAAAGGGAAACCAACTCAGTTAAATATGTAGATCATGTTGATCTATTCTTCTTAACGATAGGTTGAAATTGTATGATAGCAGTAGATTTTTGGCAGTACATAAAACAAAAATAGGTTCTCATTCATAATCACAGGTAGAGGAAAGGGAAGAGCCTTCACTGGAACCATCGTCATTTTGAGCAAAAAAAAAAAAAAAAAAAAAAAAAAAAAAGAGTATAATCAATAGTGCTCTTTGAACAAATAATCAAATTTCCCCAAGTATTACGCAAAGCTTAACATAGTTTCTTGTTGTACTGCCAGAAACTTGACTCTATTATACAAGATCTGTTTGGGTGTTCCTCTTAATCTTATATGGCAACTAAAGGGCCATTCAAAGCCTATAATTACGTGTTTGGTTGACCTTAATGAATCACACAGCAAGGTGTCTGTTAGTTAACTTAAACCCTTCAAAGCAAGGTGACTTGAACCTACAAGCAGAAGGAGAATATAGAATTGCAGCATAAATAGATAAGAGTATATGTTGTGAGCATCTCTCCCACATTGATAAAAAAGAGAGATGCTAATGGGTTTATAGACTAAATGGGCTCTCCCACCTACTAGACTAGTCTTTTGAGATAAAGCATCTGCCACCTTGTTGGTTTTGCAAAGTTTCTGACTATAAAAAGCAATAGGGTGCCCATTTTGAGATAAGACAGCCCCTATACCAAGCCCTGAAGCATCTGCCTCTAGCTGGAATGGTTGCGTAAAATCAGGCAAGGCTAAGACCGGGGCACAACTCAATTTAGTTTTCAAAGCGTCAAAAGCTTCTTGAGCAGCAGGGTTCCATAAAAATGGTTCCTTTTTTAGCAAATCAGTCAGTGGGCTTGCAATATTAGCATAATTCTTGATAAAGCGTCGGTAATATCCAGCCAGTCCTAAGAAGCTACGGACTGCTTTAACGCTAGAAGGTGTTGGCCATTGTTGAATAGAATGGATCTTTGAAGGATCAACGGCTAATCCTTGGTTAGAAATCACATGTCCAAGGTAATCAATTCGAGACTGCCCAAACAGGCATTTCGACCTCTTTGCTACCAACTGATGGGAGCGAAGCAACTGCAATATAATAGCCAAATGCTCCATATGCAAGTCCCACGTACGACTATAGACAAGGATATCGTCGAAGAAAACCAATACAAAGCGACGCAAATAAGGCCGAAAAACTGAATTCATAGTAGCCTGAAAAGTCGAGGGGGCATTCGAGAGACCGAATGGCATTACCAAAAACTCGTAATGTCCCTCGTGAGTACGAAAGGCTGTTTTAGCTACATCTTCAGCTTGGACTCTAATCTGGTGATAACCGGATAGCAGATCCAATTTAGAGAAAAAGTGAGCCCCATGTAACTCATCAAAGAGCTCATCGATTGTTGGAATTGGAAATCTGTCCCGGACAGTAATGGCATTAAGGGCGCGATAATCAACACAAAAACGCCAAGTGCCATCTTTTTTGCGAACTAAAAGAACAGGTGAAGAAAAGGGACTGGTACTTGGACGGATAACACCTTCATGGAGCATATCAGACACCAATTGTTCCATTATTTGTTTTTGAAAGTAAGGATACCTGTAAGGCTTTACATTCACGGGCGCCGCACCTGGGGATAAATGAATTGAATGATCTTGAGCACGTTGTGGAGGCAGCCCTTGTGGCTTGTTAAACACATCTGAAAAAGAGTCCAAAAGGGTGCAGAGCTCCGGTGGTTGAGGAGGAGGACCAGGACTCTCCTCACTAATGAGGAACAAGCAAAAATAAGACGAAACAGCTTCAGTTTCAGTCAAACGGCGCAAAGTCTGCAACTGAACTGGGTGAGCATCAATCGGTGGTTCTCCAATCCATTTGAATTTAGTACCCTGAATATTAAATTCAAAAACGCGTGTTGAGTAGTCACTGAGAATTGGACCCAAGGTACTTAGCCAAGCAACACCAAGAACAATATCAGCACCGTGCATAGGTAACACGTGCAAATCCACCTCAAGGTCGCACCCCTGAATGGTGAGTGGTACCTTTGGGGCGACACCCCCGGAGCGTAATCGTTGGCCACTGCCAACTACAACCGAAAATGAAGCAGAAGACTCAATGTCCAGATTCAAAAACTTAGCTTTCCTATCTTGTATAAAATTATGTGTGCTTCCTCCATCAACAAGGATTTGGACTGATGAGCCGCGGACGTGGCCAATAAATCGAAGAGTTGTAGTAGAATGTCCTCCAGATAAGGCATGATAGGAAATGGCTGAGTGATTTTGAACCTCCAAACACTGTAATTCTTCAGCGAGAAAATTATCCGGAGAGAAATTTTCTGGTAAATCAATCGGAGTTTCAGACGAGTCTTCAAGGAGAAGGAGTTGGGGTAGAGCTTTGCACTTATGGTTAGAAGAGTAAGGTTCATCACAATTATAACAGAGGCCCTTTTCCTTGCGGCTTTGAAATTCTGAAGAAGACAATCGACGGAAGGGAATTTTGGATGAGTTTGTGGTGTTGGGAATTGAAATTTTTGGGTTGGGGGAAAGATATTGAATCGGCTTAGTGAATGGGTAGGGGGAATTAATTGATGGGTTAGGAAGAAGGGGTTGGGTTCGGGCGAAAGCGGGTCGGGTAGGTTTATTGGCCAGATCCAGTTTCTCCTCATACATGTGAGCCAAACGAATGGCCTCATCCAATGTACTGGGCTCACGCACAGCTACTTCATCATGAATTTCCTTACGTAGCCCTGAAATAAAACATTCCAACAGAAATACATTGGGCAACCAGACTGTATCATTTGAGATGCTCTCAAATCGAGCCCTATAGTCCGCAACTGTGGAAGTTTGTTGAAGCTTGGAGAGACGACTTTCCGGTGAACGTAAGGATTTATCCCTGAATCGAATTCGTACCTTGTCAGCGAAATATGGCCAGTCACTAAGTTGTTTATTACGGAATAACCAACGATACCATTCAAGAGCTTCTCCTTCCAAAGAGAACGATGCCAACACAATTGATGATTCGGACCAATGGAATAGAACTCGAAGTATCGCTCCGCTTGGAATAACCAGGATTCTGGATTTTGACCATTAAAGCGCCCAAGTTCGACTGATGCTGGTTTATGACGGATGGTGACCGGAGCAGCCACAGATTTCCCTGAGGACAGACAAACATCAGTGGGACGCGGCGGGGCTGGTGGTGCTGCAGTGTTCTTATCAGCCATAGAAGCCATAAATTGATGGACTAGTTCAGTTAAAGCATCCATACGAGAATTTAGCTTAGAATATTCCGATGAGGAACTCGAATCTTCATTCACACCCTTTTGTTTGTACTCATCCATGGAGCTCGATGCAATGAAAGCACCAAATGGAGTGAACTAGTTTTCTATTGATCTTAGCTAGTAAAATAGGATAGATTTCATTAACTGGAATGGGAAATAATACAAAACAAATGCAGGAACTAAAAGGGATACTATGATAAAGGGAAGGGGGGTGAGAGGAACAGAGAAAGGGGATGAGAAATACAGACTATTCAATCAACTTCATGCCTGCCTAGCTAATGGTTTACTGCTCCTATTTGTAACTAACTCTGAATATCCTTGGTCCCCACATTACTTCTTGCTCCACAAGTATCCATCTAACAACCTGTTGGGCCTTTTGTCTCTTAAGCCACGTCTAAGTTCCTTCAGCCCAACATCTATTTCCTTCTCATTCTCTTGGGCTTTACTCTGCTGAACAACTTGGCTGGATTCCTTCACATTACCTGTCTGGTTCATTACAGTATAAGACACTAGAGGATACCTGTATTTTTTATCTTTGCCTCCTTCAGTTTTTTCCCCATTAAACAAATAGCTTCTTTTAGTGTAGCTTCTCTACCTTCCTTGAAATTCCATAGCTGATGAGTCATGGTTCTTCCCTTTGTATTATACTCTTTGATTTCTGTCAAGGCTGTAGCAACAGCTAAATATACTTCATTTCCCCACTCTTCTCTCAGCTGCTGGAGCTCCTTGTCCTCTTTGTCTATTATTTCCTGAAGCACAAATAGTGTTTAAGGAGGCTTGATTTCCAATAGATAGTTCAGTTAGAATTCCAGGGAAGGAGAAAAATGAGGAGAATGAATTTCTACTGATAACTTGATTTTGGTTAATAAGATTTTTGAAAATAGAGAAAACAGTTTGGACATAATCATTTAGTTGTGCTGTTTCACTCGTTTATTATGGCCAAAATAGTTACTTGACTGAAAGAATTACTTGATTTCCAAGAAGTGTCCTGACATACTAAGACATCAAAGTTTATCATTTTGGTTGGACAAGAACAACAAATTAGAATTTAGAAATATCCCTTTAATGAATGAAATATCTCTTTAACAAATAACATCTAAACGGGTAAAAGGAAAGAAGAAAGGATTCAGATACATACTGCTTGAACTTCCTCATTTGAGGTGACAGTCTTGAATGGATGCCATTTGGGGTCTTCCACAGCTGTCTGCCAAATAGAACACAAATTTATTGCTTTTTCCTCGGCAACTTGACGTGAGAATTTCTGGTTGCACACAGTGTGAAAAGGAGAACTATCAATAACACCAATTTTCTTTACACCAATATCCATGTCACTAATGCACAGGTCAGAAAGAACCTGGAAAAGAATGAAATCATCTGAATCATTATCTCATAATTTCAGAGTGGAAAGATGCAATCCGTGTGTGTGAAGAAGTAATATCCAACAAAGCTACACAAGCTAGTATAGCATTTCACTATAGTCACCAACAGAACCATATTAGATAGATAGGCCCATTGACTTTTAACACTATCATACTTATAGCGGTGAAAGTTCTGTACATATTTTTCTTGCTACACATTTCCTAGTCGTGACACTCACGTAGTTGAATCTTTAAACCACTTTCCATCTATAGTGATCAATACATCACAGAAGTAGATATTTCTACCTCAATGGTCTGCACAGTATAAACAAAAGAATCCAATAGACGAGAAAAAGGGGAAACCTTACTGTCAGGAATTAACAAATGCTGGTGAGGCAACATGCCAATAAACAGGTTTTGCAATGGTTAGTACTTATAGATCCACACCCTTTCAAATATCTGTACTGTTTTACTCGATATATCTAATGTGTGCTAGACTGGAAAGAAGTACACCTGCTACATAGTGTTGGGATACTTATTTGTACAAGGTTAAAACAGGTAAGTATTCCAAATATATACTACTATCACATAAAGATGTAAGAATTTCATACAGACTGCTAATAAACTTCAAATATTTAAAACACTATGTACATATTTTAGGTGTCACCTTAGTAATGCATAACCGTTAGAATCAACAGCCACGATAATTTTTCCAACCGCGAAAGAGAAAGATAGAGGATGAACATAAATCCTAGGAAATGGATTTCCTCAAAGTTGGGAAATTTCCAGTGTAAAAATAAATAATAAATAAAATAAAAGGAGTAACCTACGTTCTTCTTCGAATAGTAAATTAGTTGCTGGCAAAATTGCAGAAATATGTCAGATAAACAGACATTAAAGTTTGCAACATACTAAAGAAATCGGGTCATATAGAATTTACTTGTGCATATTTTCATACATCAGAAACAAATACTAAACCAAGTTTCAGTTAAAAACAAAATTAGACGGTTCTTGGGAAATGAATGAGGTGTGTCCTTCTTCATGCATCAGGAACAATACTAAACCAAGTTTCAATTTCAAATGACTAATAAATGTCCAAACATCATGCCTTGATCATCTCGTTTTGAGCTTCTACAAGCTCGGCAGTCTCGTTTTCTTTGCCCTTAAGCTGCTTAGCTAAAGTTTCCCAATAGTCTCTTTCCTCAGTGAGCTTTTGCACAGTTGTTGTCAACTCTTTCAGCTTTTCCATAGATTCTTTATCTTCATCTTGGATCTGCTTTAAAGCTCTAATAGCTAGGTTATACACTCTAACTTCTTTACTTTCCAGCTCCTTCTCAAGCATAGCTATCTTACTTGTTGCGGCTTCCTTCTCTTTTTCACGCTCAGCTTTTGTATGCCTTTTAAAATCTTGAAACTTGGTTCTTAGCTCCTTCTGCTTTTGAAGCTGAGTATTCTTATACTTTCCAAATATCTCTTCCTTAGTTTGTAGTTCCTTCTCAAGCAAAGCTACCTTACTGGTTGCATCTTCTTTCTCCTTCTCAAGCTCCTTTATCGTCCTTGATCCAGCCTGTTTCTCCTCCTCAAAGGCAGCTATCTTAAATAATGCAGCTTTGTTTTTCATCTCAAGCTCATCTATCTTACTTGATGCAGCTAGTTTCCCCTTCTCAAGCACATCTATCCTATTAAAGGCAGCTTCTCCTTCCCTCTCAAGCTGAGTTATCTTACTCAATGCAGCTTCCTTCTCCTTCTTAAGCACAGGTATCTTACTTGAAGCATCTTGTTTCTCCTCCTCAAGCACTGCTATCATACTACTTGCATTTATTCTATCCCACTCAAGCTGAGCTATCTTTCTTGATGCAGTTTCTCCTTCCCTCTCAAGCTGAGTTATCTTTCTTGATGCAGCTTGTTTCTCTTTCTCAAGCACAGATATCTTGCTCAATGCAGCTTCCCCTTCCCACTCAAGCTGAGTTATCTTTCTTGAAGCAGTTTGTTTCTTCTCAAGCACTGCTATCTTTCTAAATGCAGCATCTGCTTCCCTCTCAAGCTGGGTTATCTTGCTTAATGCAGCTTTTAGTTCCCTCTCAAGCTGAGGTATCTTATTTGATTCAGCTATCTTATTCAACGTATCTTGTTTCTCCTTCTCAAGCATTGCTATCTTCCTTACTGCAGCGTCTGCTTCCCTCTCAAGCTGCGTTATCTTTCTCAATGCAGCTTCTACTTCCCTCTCAAGCTGAGTTATCTTTCTTGATGAAATTTGTTTCTCCTTCTCAAGCTCAGCCATATTACTCGATGCCGATTCCCTCCCCTTCTGTAAATCAAAAACTCAAAATCATCAAAAATCTGAATCACATAAAAATGACAACATAACTAATATTGATATCACGTGATCTAAGATGAACAACATTTACACACCTCAAGCCCTTCATTTTTTATTCCAGTGCTGTTAATCACGTCTAAACCATGAGTACGGGCACGATTAAGGAAATCAAGAAAACTCTGTACGACATAGAAAAAAATTCAAAGTAAGATACTTAGCAGAATGAGCTTAACTTATCAACCAAAACGTCAAGTATTATTAGAACTATGGTTAGCTGGAAGCTTACAGGAATTAAATAACTAAAGGAATATTTAAAATCAACGAAGCCTAAAGAAGAATAATAGTACTATATACACCCATATATCCCTATTTATTTCATACTTTCTCCATCCAATTTGTCCAAAAGCAGCATATTTCTCTTTGAATTCTTACTTTTTAAACTATATACAGTTTCAACATACTTGTTTATCACGGTGGCGTCCAACTTGTGCGCACCCAACTATTCCACCAAGTATATTGCTACCTTCCACCAGCATAGGTACCCTGAGTAGCTCTGCCCATCAATTTTCAACTACACATTCAACTGTTACTTTAATAATTTTCTCGTTTATTACTACTGCAATATACGAGTAAAATACTTAAATGGTCACTCAACTTTGAGAAATGAGTGATCAAAGTCACTTTGCTTTCATTTGTACTAATAAAGTCACTCAACTTAAGGTAATTTTCATCAAAAGTCATTGTCGCCGAATTTTGCATAATCACCTCACCGGAAATTTGACGTGGCATTTTAATTTTTATTTATATACATGTGGGTCCCACTTTATTTTCCATGTAGAATTTTTCTAATGAGTTGATCTATTTCTATACCACGAGAAGTGATATAATTCTTTAAATGTTGATTTACTTTTGTAAATTTCATTTAATTTACTTTTATTTTAAATGTTTCTTTTTATATTTTAAAGAATTTTGTAAACTTTATATTTTAAAGAACATTTGACTTTTGTAAACTTATTGCCATAACCAAAACTGAATGACTAATTAAACTCTGTAGTTGATTAAAGGAATACAATGTGTAAATCAAGAGAACACAAATAAGTGGTCACTAAAGACAATAATCCAGTAAAATTTACATGTATGATGGTCCTTAATGTCTCAATTTTAACTGTGCAGTGAGCCTAAGCCCGAAGCTAACAGAAATTGTGAAGGAAAAATTTAGCCTTGGGGCGAAAATTCTTTAAGTAGGAGGGCTGGAGAGAACGTTCAAGCAGAACTTTAGTGTTAGAGATGATGAAAACCTATTGAATGTTTCTCAATGCTATTTATCAACTACAGCCGATCCAATGGCAGGCAATAAGTTTACAAAAATCAAATATTCTTAAAATATAATGTCTAAAGAAGTACTTTAAAATATAAAGTTTTAAAAAGTTCTTTAAAATATAAGAAGAAATATTTAAAATATGAAGTTTACAAAAGTAAATCAACATTTAAAGAATAATATCACTTCTTGTCCTATAGAAATAAATCAACTCATTAGAAAATTTCTACATGAAAAATAAAGTG
The DNA here is from genome assembly GCA_037355625.1 of Petunia x hybrida. Lineage (NCBI taxonomy): Eukaryota > Viridiplantae > Streptophyta > Magnoliopsida > Solanales > Solanaceae > Petunia > Petunia x hybrida. Next base: position 3,986,112 of record JBBBVM010000081.1, read on the forward strand.
GGACCCACATGTATATAAATAAAAATTAAAATGCCACGTCAGATTTCCGGTGAGGTGATTATGCAAAATTCGGCGACAATGACTTTTGATGAAAATTACCTTAAGTTGAGTTAATTAGTACAAATAAAAGCAAAGTGACTTTGATCACTCATTTCTCAAAGTTGAGTGACCATTTAAATATTTTACTCTGCAATATACAAGTCGCATTAAAATCTTGAACTCTATTTCCATTCAAAGACCATCATATGTAATGGGACAAAGGGAATAACATCTATTATCAGGTGCGGATGCACACTTGTAGGTGCTGTTTCGGCGGAATGTAGTAGCTTTAACTTAAACCATTTATGTGTGTTAAGAAATCTAATAAGTATGTACAATACTAGATTTCAAACCTAGTAACTCAAATTGTCAGCGGATTCAGTAGCATTCTTAATCCAAAATTCAAATCTTGAATCGCATGTTCTATTATATCAAAAGATGGAGGACTTTGGTTTATTGATACAAGTGCACCAAATAATGTCCCACACAAGCCTTTGAAATTTAAGCGAAGAAAGGTAAAAGAACGGACCTATTATTCATTGAAGTCAGAACTCAATACTTACATGGGTGTTTGAACTTTCAGACATTGTCAGTCAGCAAAACTTATAACCTGAAATTGCAAATAGTGTATATGATTTTCTCTTTCAGTTTTCACAAACAAAACGTAAGCAACAAGAAACAGAGTGTTTTAATTTGTTGAGTCACAAGTTTGAGTTAAATATGAGTCTCGAAATTTTAAGCAGATAGCCAAAACATATTGTCTGATGTGGCCAAAACACGCAAAAACATTTAATTAAACAACATGCATGGCCTGAAACATGTATTTATAAAACATAAATATACTTTTAGCAAATAATCGTAGGAAGATATATTCTACATCAAACCATAATATAAAATTGAGCTAAACACTTAAAATGTAACAAAAGCTTAAAACACTTATGTATCTGTCCCTACACATGCAATCTTAGAAGCTATAATATATATATATTTTTTTCTAAAGAAACATTCAATGTACACAATAGAATTGTATACTTTGTAAATTTTAGGCTTTAAAGCTAGGATATAAGCTTTCAAAAAATTTATGAGCAACTTGAAGTGGCATAGCTATTAGTAGTAGTGATTATAAAGCATAGGGCAAAATAACCTGAATTAATAAGATCTTCAGGTTATAGTATGAGTTAGCATGTCTAACCACTTTTCTGTTATTGAATGAAATGATGCAAACAACCTGTACAAAATTTGTAACTATACATACAAGTCAATTTTATACTGACACCAAAGAAATTCAAGAATTATGATTTTTGTAAGACACTAAACTCTAAGTCATGATTTCTACAACATAAAAAAGAAGCAACATCCTAATTAAATTACCACTGAGATTATGATTCCTACGCACAGAAGACATCAAATTACATGTTGACAGAAAATAGACATGCTGATAAACACAAATACACAGAATATGTTTTTATATATAAACGTACTTGGTACTTATAAAACTACAAGAACATCTATTCAATTTAATGAGACTTGAACATCTATGCAATTTGTAAGCTACAAACTTGAAAACTACAAGAATACCTGTTACTATATAACTTCAAGAACATGTAATATTATATAACTTCAACAACAATATATCTAAAGCTTAGAAAATTTACCTCAAACCACAAGCAAAAGTCTACCTCCGACTAGAAGTTCACAAAAAGAATAATAAATACTGGCTCTTCTAATATCAATCGACTTCTTTAATAGAGATTTCCCACGTGTTCTCTTATTCTTCCTTGCACTGTGACTTTTCCCGCAAGCTTGGGATATAAACGGACAAACTCTTCGTTAGGGATAGTAATTAATTAAGGAGTTTCCCACTTATTTTTCCTTTTTACTTTTTATAGTAAGCGCGAATTAATTGAAGCTTTAGCAATAATTATTTGTCCCAAATTAGTTGACACTTTAGGATTTCAAGACAAAAATTATTAGTCTTTTCCAAATATACCCTTAATAATTAAAAGAAGGGACACTTACAAAAATACCCACAAAACCTAAAATAATTACTGCCACTACCCACTACTTTCAAATATTACATGACCTACCCATTAAATTATTTAACCGCTCTACCCATCCAGACTTGTATACCATAGTTTATGCAGTATACCATAAAGGTATACACATATAAGGTACAACAAAGGTATACAGTAATAGATGGCCCTCCAGACTTTTATACCATAATTTATGCAGTATACCTTAAAGGTATACACATATAAGGTACAACAAAGGTATACAGTAATAGATGGGTAAGTTGGGTAAATATTTTGAAATTTATAGGTAGTGTAATTTTTAATGGGTATGTAAATACTTTAAATTTCATGGGTATAGAGCGTAAAAACCCCTTAAAAGAATTCTCAACAAAATTTAATAGTCAAACATTAAATATGGGTAATATAATAAAATACACACTCTATTTAATGATTTTCTAAATGAGCGTGAAAAAGCTAAAGGCGACAACTAATTTGGGACGGAGGGAGTATTTATATATGAGGGTTTTTTTACAAAAGTATACAAACTAACAATTTTCTTTACACAAAAATGTCAACACTATTCCATTTTCAAAACATAGTAATACTTTTTTTTCAAAACATAGCAAACACATAAAAGAGTAGACAAAATCCTAAAATTCACTCCCTACACTCACTTGCCAACAGTCCAGCCGCCCCCCTCCCCCGTCTGCCCTTTTGTATAGTTCTGTATGTTCTCTGTATAAACTTTGTGTGCTTGATGTATTTCCATTATATATACCGACATACAACAAACATACAAAGCCTATACATTTGCCATACAAAATCCACACAACCAACAACCACCAAGAAAAAACCCTAGCCGCCGCAGATCCGCCCCACCAAAAAACTTAAGAAAAGAAAGAAAATCAAAGCAGAGCATCCAAGGTGTGGATTCCGGGAAATAAGTGTATATATTTTGTATGTATGTTGTATATCCACTGTATATACATGACATACAACACACATACAAAGCCTATAGACTTGTCATACAGTCCGCAAACACCAAACATACACCACAACCACCGTGGTTCCGCCTTATCCCACCGAAAAATTCAAAAACAAAAAAAAATAAATTGAACGAAGTAGTTGCTCCACCGGACCAGCCACCAAATCCACAAACATAAAACATACACCAGCGTCGCCGCTGGAAAACACCGGATCTGCTCTATTGTAGCAGATCCGGCACTGCCGGACTCAGGCAGTGGAAAAACACAATAGCAGTCGACAGGGAGCAGCGGAGCAACGACAAAAACACAAATGTCGCCAGCAACAGTGGCCGGCGAAGACAGGGATGGGGAGGGGAAGTGGCGTTGAGCAGGGGTAGCTGACGGGAAACAGTGGGGTGTGGGTTTGGAGAGAAGGGAGAGAAAAGGAACCTAAGGTTTCTTGTGACATGTTTGGTAGCATTTTTAAAAATATTGCTACGTGTAAAGTGACAAAATGTTGCTACTCCCTCCGTCCCACTTTGTTTGTCGTAGTTCGGATTTCGAGAGTCAAACGAGTTTATCTTTGACCGTAATTTTTATATATATCTTTTACATATTTTGAGTTGTAATTTATTGTGACTTATAGTACTTTTCATGTAGTTTTCAAATATGTAAATTTTATTTAAAAAAAGTTAAAGATATTATATCATAATCTACGGTCAAATTTAAAAAGTTTGACTCTCGAAATCCGAACTACGACAAACAAAATGGGACAGAGGGAGTATGTTTTTTAAGAAAGTGCCCTACAATGACATATAGGGCAATTTTTCCTATATATGAAGTGTAGTAAAAATTTAGTTGGCAGCCTAATTTATCTTTTTCATTTAGATTTTAGCCAATAAAGTTTTTTTTTGTGCAAAAATAGCCTATGTTGAGTCTGTGTTTTGCCGCCCATTAACAAGCACTTCTCTGGCTGAATCGTCTAGTGGTTTCACCCACAACATCACTCTTCTTCAATGCATCTGATGATGTATGTATACGCCTTAATTGTGTCCCCTTTGTCCCCCCAATGATACAATTCAAGGAAGAGGAAGTTAAGAAACAGCTGAAGGAATGACGTGACAGTAATTAGGAGAGTTAGTTATAAAATTAGTTACAAGTTAGTTAAGAGAATCTTTATACTAGTTGATTGTTAGATAAGAAATATGGTTAGAATCCAATCTATAAATATATTGTAATATGTAGTCATAACATTAATTCAATATACAACTAGTTAAAAATTCTTTCCAATCCCTAATTCTGTAGCTAATCATCTCGGCTCTAGCCCTGACTTAGCTTCCCCTTCCTTGAATTCCCTCGTGTATTCCTTGATTGTAAATTGTATTTCCATTAATGTTGCATTAATTGGTATCAGAGCCAGCAATATTCGGCTTGATTATCATGGTAAAGGCTGACAAAACGCAAGAGAAATCAATTGAAACCGTAGAAAATAAGCTGTCAGAAATTCAAGAACAGTTACAACAATTGATGTCAGATATGGCTGCTATGGCAGCTAAGACTACACAAACTAATAAGGAAATATTAGAACTTAAAAGAAGCAATCGGTATGGCACCAGAATTACCTAGAGGAAAGAACCCAATTGGAGATGAACTTTCTGATGAAGATGTGCATGGTTCTAGATCTAACTGGCACCACAAGAAGGGTAAAGATTCTCATATCCTTTCTAATAATTCCAGTTATCTTAGTCGACTTTCCAAAGTATGGTTCAGATTTAAGAACCTAGTTGTATAAGGAGGAATATTTTTTTGCAATAGATAATATCCCATTGAATGAAAGGGTTAAGATTGCTTCTGTTCACTTTGATGGTGATGCTATCGCATGACATGCATAGGTCTTTCCTTAAAGCTAGGGGAAATTCTGTAAAACCTTCTCGGACTGAATATATTATGACCTTGAATGAAAGATTTGGGGGTGAGTTTGATGACCCAATGCAAGAATTGATGAACTTAAAACAAACATGCATTGTACCTGAATTTCAAGCAAAATTTGATAGGCTTTTAACTAGGGTTAATCTGGATATGGAGAATACTGGTAGTTGTTTTATTAGGGGTTCGAAACTATCCATTAACTATTCCCTCCAACTGGAAAGATCTCGCACACTAATGCAGGCTTATAAGATGGCAAGAATCTATGAGAAGGTATTCCTGGAGCAGGAGAAAGAAAGATCAGTTAAACCTTCATTTTTCAGACCAAATGCACCTCATACAAACCTTAAACTGGCCTATTGCCAACCCTTAAGGCACAGTTGGAGAACACCTTTGCAAAACCTAATAAAGTTGCTATTAGAAACTCTCAAAATTTTCTTTATTCTACTTCTAATTGCGATCATTATGGACCTTAACACTCAGGTTTGAGTAGAGTGGTGATGTTTGAATGTTTTAGTATTGAGATTTGAGGTTGCAATGCCGAACATCAAATCTTCAAGTTGGAAAGTTGTTATGCCCAACTTCAAAACTGAAGGTTTGTCAATCAAAACAATTTCCACGAAAGATTGAACACCAACTACTTCAACTCCAGTAATCCGAAACCAAACTAGCAGGAGTTGAAATGAAATTGTAGAGGTCCTGGAACAGCGACATAAGCGGTGCATGCCCTATCCAAGCGTCATGCCAAAACCTTGTGTGCCTTCGATTACCTACCTTGATCTCTCTATTGACAACAAAAGATGACTATGGGCCAGAAAGATGCTTTCATAGACCCAAGCCATGTGAAGAATTAACTGTTGGGAAGCGTGATAGGCTAGTGGAAAGGGAAAATATTTAAATGATAAAAATAATAAAATTCACAAGACAAGATAAGACACAAGATTTACATGGTTCGGCAATTTTTGCTACGTCCACAGCCACACAGAGAATATTTTATTTCACTGAGAGAAAGAAGAAAATTTGAGGGATGATTTACAAATGAAATATCGTTGCCTATTTATAGGCAAATTTCACAATGTGAATCTGCCAACTTTTCTCTGCATATTCGGCACCTCAAATTTCAAATTGTAGGCGCCAGACTTTCACTGTTCACTCTGCAGGCTTTCATTTTCTTCTTTTTCACATTTTATCTTTTTCTTCTTTCTTTCTTTGACTTTTCTTTCTTTTACTTCTTGCATTTTCCTTCACATGGGCTTGTTTCCTTCACAAACCATAGCATACATCAAGCTTCCTACTGATGAAGCATATGGTACCTTCGACATGTATCTCATTTCTTCATCTGTCTTTGGTAATTGCTCCTTAGACAGATTGAGGTGGCTTCCTAGTGGAGTGCTTCTAGTCTTTGCATCATGAAGACTGAACCTGCTAAGTACCTTCTGTATGTACTTTTCTTGAGATAGTTTAAGGTTCCTTCAGACCTATCTCTGCTAATCCTCATCCCAAGCATTTGCTTAGCTGGTCCTAAGTCCTTCATTTCAAACTCCTCCGCCAACTGTTGCTTAACTATGTTGATCTCATCCATGCTAGATCCTGCAATTAGCATGTTATCAACGTATAAGAGTAAAATGATATAGGATTCATCCAGATTTTTTATATAGCAACAATGATCCATTTGACATCTTTTGAACCCATTGTGATGTATGAATCCATCAAATTTCTTGTACCACTGTCTAGGAGCATGTTTTAGACCATACAAACTTTTCTTCAACCTGAACACAAGATTTTCTTTACCAGGGACTTGAAACCTTCAGGTTGCTTCATGTAGATGTCTTCCTCAAGGTCACCATGTAAGATAGCAGTTTTGACATCTAGCTGTTCCAAATGCAAATTCTCTGCAGCTACGATACTGAGCACCACCTGATAGTAGTTAATTTGACTACAGGAGAGAAGATCTCGGTGTAGTCAATTCCTTCTTTCTGCTGAAAGCCTTTTACTACTAATCGTGCTTTGTATCTCTTATTACCATCATGCTCTTCTTTGACCCTGTACACCCACTTGTTCTGCAATGCCTTCTTTCCTTTTGGTAACTCTGTGAGTGTCCATGTTTCATTCTTATGAAGAGAATTCATCTCTTCTTTCATGACCAACTTCCACTTGTCAGAGTTATTCACCTAATTGCTTCATTGAAATGCTCTGGTTCTCCTGCATCAGTTAAAAGTAAGTAATGGAGGGATAGAGAAAGCCTATCAGGAGCTTTAAAAACTCTTTTAGATATCCTTAATATAGGCTCCGGAGTAAATGATCCTGAATTTGATTCAAGTTCTGGCTCCAAATCAAATTCTGATTCTAATTCCATCTCCGGTTCTGGTTCAGATTCTGTTCTCGATCCAGCTTCTGGTTCTTCATCTCTAATTTCAGAATCACCTTCGTTCTCTCCAGCCACTTCATTCTCTAAGATTCCTTCCAACGCAGCTGTTTCAGTTGTAGGTCTCCTGCTGTTAGCCGATTCTACTCAAAGCCTATCCTTGTACATCACATTTTCATTGAAAGTGATGTCCCTGTGTCTAATGATTTTTCTATTCTGGTCATCCTAAAATCTATAACCAAAATTATTATCACCATAGCCAATAAAGAAATATTTTTTGGCTTTAGGATCAAGCTTATCTCTATCATTGGAGTTTACATGTACATAAGCAACACAACCAAAGATTCTCAGATGTGAGATATTTACCTCTTTTTCTGTCCATACCTCCTCAGGAATTTTGAAGTTCAGCTGTACTGAATGTCCCCTATTTAATAGGTAAGTTGCCGTGTGAACAACTTCTGCCCAAAAGCATTTTGGCAAGCCTGAATGTATTCTCATACTTCTTGCTCGTTCATTCATGGTTCTGTTCATCCCCTCCGCTACTCCATTTTGTTCTGGTGTTCCAGAAACTGTCTTGATCATTCTGATCCCATTCTCAAAGCAAAATGCTTTGAACTCTTGACTATCATACTCTCCTCCATTGTCTGACCTCAGACATTTTAGCTTTAGCCCCGTCTGATTTTCAACTTCAGCTTTCCACCTTTTAAAGGTAACAAATACGTCAGATTTATTTTTCAAAAAATAAACCCATACCTTTCTTGTGGAATCGTCAATGAAGGTGACATAATAGCGCGAGCTTCCAAGAGAATTTCTAGGAGCTGGTCCCCACACATCAGTGTGCACTAGTTCCAACTTTTCCTTCTTTGGTATCCTTCCTGCCTTTGAGAAACTAACTTTTTTTTGTTTCCCATAGACACAATCTTCGCACAAACCGAGTTCAACATTTGAGGTTTGGCAACTTTTCCTTGGATGCTAACAGTTTCATTCCCTTCTCACTCATGTGCCCGAGCCTTCGGTGCCACATTGCTGAGTTGCGATCACTATCAACAGCTGCTACAATATCCCTCTGTACTGCAGTTGCATATAGTGTTCCTTTCTTGGAGCCTCGTGCTATAACCAAATTTCCTTTGGTTATCTTCCATGATCCGTTACCGAATACTGTTGTATATCCTTCACTGTTAATTTGACCCAGATATCAGGTTCTTCTTGAGACCCGGAACATGTCTCACATTTTGCACTTTCAACAGCATCCCTTGTGCAGTCTTTATATGAACTTCACCTTTCCCCCACAATATCTAAATGTTCATCATCTGCGAGATAAACCTTGCCGAATTTTCCAGCAACATAATTATACGATAATTCTTTGCATGGGGTAGAGTGAAAAGATACACCCGACTCCAGAATTCAAGATTCAACTGGACTGTCTACGCAACAAATTAGCGCATCACCAACTTATTCAGCACTAACATTTGCTGAACCATCATCCTTTTGATGATCTTTCTTCTCGCAATTCCAATAATTAATGTCTTTGCGATTTTTGGATTGACCCTTTCTCCTCGACTTTGATTTGCCACGTCCTTGACTTTGTCCTCTCTGGCTGCTTCTCCCCTGCTTTCGGTGTTTAAAGCAAATCTTGGGGAATCACTAGATTCTCTCCGGTGAATATCTTCACTTAGAATCAAGTCCCGAATATCATCCAATTTGAGCTTGGAATTTCTCGATAAACTGCTGCCTGCAGTTACAGTTGCATTCCAACTCTCCGGTAAGGATGATAGTAAAATCAACGCCTTGACTTCGTCATCAAATGTGATAGTGACAGAACTCAACTGAGTTAAAATTGTATTAAACTCATTGATATGTTCCATGACAGATGTACCTTCTGCCATTTTTAAGTTGAACAAGCGGCGCATCAAATATACTTTGTTTGAAGCCGATGGCTTCTCATACATATTTGATAGCGCTGTCATCAAGCCTGAGGTGGTCGTTTTATTAATAATATTGAAAGCCACATTCCGTGTCAGCGTCAGCCTAATCACACCAAGAGCTTGGCGATCTAATAGATCCCAATCTGCCTTGGCCGTACTCTCTGGTTTTACCCTGGTCAGAGGTAAATATAATTTTTTCTGGTACCGATAGTCCTCTATCTGCATTTTTCAGAAACCAAAATCTTTGCCATTGAATTTGTCAATCTTAACTTTCCCTTCATCCATAGCCATAATTTTCACAAAAAGATATTTATGTGAATAGTGACTGTGAATTGTCATTATGAATAGTACTATACCAACACAGTCTTCTCTACCAGAAATACATTGTCCGTGCTCTGATACCAGTTGTTGGGAAGCGTGCTAGGCTAGTGGAAAGGGAAAATATTTAAATGATAAAAATAATAAAATTCACAAGACAAGACAAGACACAAGATTCACGTGGTTCGGCAATTTTTGCCTACGTCCACAGCCACACAGAGAATATTTTATTTCACTGAGAGAGAGAAGAAAATTTGAGGTATGATTTACAAATGAAAGATCGTTGCCTATTTATAGGCAAATTTCACAATGTGAATATGCCAACTTTTCTCTGCATATTCGGCACCGCAAATTTCAAATTGTAGGCGCCAGACTTTTACTGTTTACTCTGCAGGCTTTCATTTTCATCTTTTTCTTCTTTCTTTTTTTTGACTTTTCTTTCTTTTACTTCTTGCTTTTTCCTTCACATGGGCTTGTTTCCCATCATTAACAGGGCCAGTGAACCAAGGATATTGTGCTTCATATTTTTAGCTTGATATATTATGAAGTGTTGATGCATGTTTCCTTGAATAAGAATATGAAAGCTTAATATAGCTGCATATATTTTATTAAGCCTTTGTGATTCTCTCGTAGGTGATATTATTAGCAATGCTAAAAGCAACAACAAATTAAGTGGGTGCACTCCGATATTCAACCAAAGTTTAATCTACGAAGAAAAAAAGCAAGAAAAACACTAACACGGAATATTCCATTTTGCCTTTTGTCAACAACATAGAATATTCTTAGTGGATCCCTTATCCATCTGTTTCCTCGTACCCCAACATTCTTCCATTTGTGAAACCCAAATAAACATTTCCAATTTCTTTGTCCGCTTCCAGTGAAGTCTCTGCTAAGATTCAGGTGCGTTTGCAAGTCATGGAAATCTCTCATAGACTCCCCAAATTTCATCAAAGCGACAACAGGTAGTAAAACCCAACTCAGATGTCAAGCTTATTCTCAAGGGTGATTCGCTTTTTTCCATTGATTTTAGCTCAGTATGTAGCAGAAACGCAACCCAACCTCAAGAACTTGATCACCCACTGAAGCCGCCCAATGAGCCAATTGAAGTACTGGGTTCTTGCAAATTCAGTGGGCGTACGCAGAATTTTTTATAAGCGGTGTCACTTCCAAATAGAGACATTGATGAATTTTTGAAAATCCGCATTTAACTTTTCGAAATCAAGGATTTTTTTGTTAGCCTTCTATTCCTATTGTATACTTGTATATTTTACGTAGATAGGTTTCGAATCGACGAATATTGAGAAAACAGATAAGCACATAACCACTACACCATTAACACTTCTTGTTTCAAGTAGTGTCACCTTTTATATTTGTACCAACATATTGTAGATTTTCATATATTTATATGTATACTTGGTAAAAAAATTAGACGAAGCAGTGTCCCGTGACACCCCTCCCTCTAGGTAGTTTCGCCCCTGCTTGCAATGGTTTGCTTTTTATGTCTAACGACTCTGGTGGCAATTGTATTTGGAATCCAACCACTAAGATGTTCCGGAATCTTCTGGGTTTTGACTTTGAGCCTCCACAGGGTACATGTTTGGTCAGTTTTTGTGCTGGTTTCGAGTATGATAGCGCTAATGACGATTATAAGGTGGTTAGAACAGCCCAATGGTTGCTATTTGATGAACCGTTAGTTTCTCAGACAATGATTTATAGTTTGAAATTGGATTTGTGGAACATGGCTCAGGGCTGTCCGTACCTGTTGAAAGAAAAGCCACATTCGTTGGAGGTGTACTGCACTGGATTGCAGCTAAGGAAACCCAGAGCCAGTCAATTGACTCAATTGTTATTGGTTTTAATCTTGGCAGCGAGAGATTTCAGGAGGTGCCATATCCTGAGAATTTGGGCAAGCCATACAGATTGAATTTGGCAGTCTTGGGAGAATGCGTTTGTTTGCTTTCAGGTCAGGTCAATGTCCATAGCAATGCAAAGAATATTGTGTTAGATCGTGTTGATATATGGGTGATGAAGGACTACGGAGTGAAAGAGTCTTGGATAAAGTTGTCTTCTGTTGAGCAGCTAGATGGTCGCCAACATTTCAGTAGTTTGAGGCCAATAACCTATTCAATGACTGGCAGGAAAGTTCTCTAGGAAATGGATCACAGAAAGTTGTTGTAGTGTAATCTTGACAAGAAGTCACTAAAACCTATTAGGATTAGTGGCATATCGGACTCTTTTGAATCCTTTGTTAGTTTGGGAACCCTTGTCCCTTTAAATGAAGGTGGCAATAATAAGGATAGGAAGAAAAATGTAGAAGCAGGGATAGAAGATGGAACTGAAAACATTGAGGAAGGAGATGACTCCGTGATAGAGAAATTCAATTTGGAACTTTAAAGCAACTGGAGAGAAGTTTAACATTACAATATGGCGGTAAGTGAAATCCCTTTTTTTTTTTCTTTTTTTTTTTTTACCTCTTTACTGTTTCTTGTCCTTAACAATAAAGACTTAGAATGCATTTTATTTGTCGAACTCTATAGTGTCAATCAAGTTTTCTACTAGCTGGATATGGAAGTTGAAACACATTATAAAGTAAAATGTTTGGGGGTAATTATGATCAAAGGATCTTGTTGATATGTTGACTACTTTTTTCTAGTTCTAGTCACGCCTTTTCAGTTATAAAACCTTGCCATATCTTTGTACAAGATAAATTTGGGAATTATCTAACTTGTTTAGTTTCATTGACATTTAGAAGAAAAATGATTCAGTCTAAGACATACTGCATTTCATTGACAAATTGTAACCTCTATATTGGTAAGACAATTGTAGACAATGAAAAAATGAACATACGTGAGTGGAACATGATAAAGTTGCAGTAAACCTTTTCCAACAATTCAATTAGTTTCCAAATTCAAGAATCCTAAAACCCTAAACCCTTCATTTACTTCATTTTCCAGGCAACAATGTCCGACGTTCCGCCTGAAGTAATTTCTTGTAAAAAATTCTGAAACGTGATCCTGAATATATGTTTGAGCTAAGCCAATCTTATCTTTGAAAGTCATTCCCAAGGCAGAGTGAGTAGTTGTCTTGGTTCTTTTAAGTACATATGATACCATTGCATAATATTACATCTATTTTATTGTTTTGCAGCATATGAAGTCTCTTACCAGATGACATTTTAGAATATATCTTGCATGTATTGTGGGGTCTTGGACCTCTTGGTGCATTTCCTTGAGCAAGAAGGTGAAAGCTTAAAATATAGCTGCATATATTTTATTGAAATTTGTGATTCTCCCATAGGTGATATTAGTGGTAATGTTAAAAGCAATAACATATTAATAGTGTGCACTGCGATATTCAGCAAAAGTACTGCTGATCCTACTTCACTTGTTTGTCAATTGACGAAAATGATTCAAACTGATGACATGGTAGTTGGTTGGTAGGCGGGTTTTCAAAGTATATTACAGTTTCTTGGTTCTCAAAGCATGGTTAATGTATTTATTGGTCTCTCTGATTGAATACTTTGTTATTCTTGTTCCGCCGGTAGTGTAAACAACACTTCAACCACTCCTTTTCCCAAATCGTGCTCCACCTCTTCCCATTTGTTGGGGGGTAAAATGACAGCACCGGCATAGTTTTAATAGTAGTAGTAGTTGTTGTACTTGGTTATACTTATCTCTTTACACTGTTGATCATGAAAATATTTGTCCATGCAGGACTGCTGTTAAAGTAAAAGGAGGGAGGAAGAATAGAGAAGCCTCTTTGTTCTTGTTCTGGCTTTCTCTATAGATATAAATAGTGTAGTATCTAAACTTTTATTACCTATTCTGCAAAACAAATAGTAATTGTGGTTGGGAACTTTTCCTTCCATGTTAGTTGCAATATTGCTATCCTGTGTAGACCTGTGTTTAAACAACTAGATGAAGTGCGGGTACTATTAACTACAGTCTACATTGCAAGTTATCTGAATCCACCTGCTTTTTTTGAAGAGTAAGCTTTTTTGCTGCTGGAACATCGGGTTGCATATGACCAATATTTTGCTGTCTGGTTTTAGTGTCGCGAGTTCATTATTCTTTTGAGAAATTTGGTTTTAATACAGTTTGAGATTAGGGTTGATATGGTGCATTTCAGGAGAGACATAATTGAATGGTTTCTTTCAGTTCAAGTCAAGTTTATCTGGAACCTTTTTAGCTGAACCATATTTTGACTAAATGATGATGCTCACGTCTGTATAACTTGACTGTAGGCTGGTTCCTTTAGTGTTGATTAGCTTTTTTTTTTTTAAATTGATTGGCTTACTTGGTCTTTGTATATAGAATGAATGAGAGCAAGCTGGCAAGTCTCAGGGGAAAAAATTATCCACATCCATGGTTAAGTAATGTGTATTCTAACCTCAACTTATCAGGATAAATTTATTATATGGATATATTTTTGCCATCTGAAAGTCGAAACTTGCAGTTTGTACTTTTGAAATGGTCTTAAATGTATGTGTCCGGGAAAGGACTCCTAAACAATTTGTAGATGTTACCAGTCGAAATGTCGACAAGCTACAAGCTAATATCATCTGACACTCACTGGTTTGCCATACCTTGCTCTCTATAATTGCTATTTCATATCACCCAAAATGAAGTCCCACTTTTGTTACCAATGGTGTCCCATTGAAAGAAAAGAAAGTCAGAAGTCCAGACTTATGTGGGACAATAAGGTAAAATGCATGTTTGAAGTATTCATAGGTGGTGATGATTTAATCCCAAATGCTGAAACACGTAGCAAGAAGCAAAGGGCATCCGTTCCTAGCCCTGCGAAGTGCGAAAGACCTGACAAGTCAAAGAACCTTAGTCCTCGACTCCTCCTAATGTGGAACAACATAACCAAATGCATTCTAGTCGATGGTTTACTAATTGCCAAAGAGAAGCGATAAAAATGCAAGAATACCTATTTTGGCAGCATGAATGATGTTTTAAGCATTTTTGTTGTGGTTCATGTTCGAGATACATTGCTCTTTGAAGTGGAAAGATAGAGAGAGTAGCAGAATTCTTCACTTTCTTAAGTAGAGATTTGTTTTCATAAGTTTGAATCCATTGGGAAAAATTTAAAAAAAAAAAAAAAAAACTTGAATATAAGATGCATAATACTTCTGTAGAACTAATCCCCATTCCCTGCTGAATTCCATACAAAATAATACCTGAAAATGCGACATAAAAAATTGCAAATGAAATCCATAAAATAAGAGTAGTGAATTTTCTATTATTTTCTTTGTAAAGGTAAAAGCTCAACTAATTGTATTAGGAGTATCTATACCAGAAAATGGTAAGACAAAGAAAATTGGTAGGACGACAATTAAAAGCTTAAGCAAAATAGAGAGTACATGTTAAAACACAATTCAAATAGACATTTCCAAATTGGAGTGAGTCCTAAAACCCTAAACCCTTCACCTGTTACCTCATTTTCCAGGCAACAATGTCCGACATTCCCCCCGAAATAATCCCTGATATACTTTGTCCACTTCCAGTCAAGTCTCTGCTAAGGTTCAGGTGCGTTTGCAACTCATGGAAATCCAGGGGCGGATCTAAGTGGGGTGGATGGGGTGCCACGGCACCCGCAAGCTTTGGTCGAAACTCTGTATATATAGGTGTATATATAGAAGAAATGATACAAATATTAAAACTGGCACCCGTTGTCACAAAGGGTGCCCTGGTGCCAGTGGCAAAGGCTCTGAAGTGCTGCCTCATTAACTGCGGATCGATCCCCTGCAGCGTCACTTTTAAAATGTTTTATGGACTTTAGCCTGTACCAACTCTAAATTCAGAGCAGCAACGCCTAAAGTTCCAAAACATGACTTTTCTTTTTAATTATAACAATTTTGATTGATTTTTTATCTTTTATTAATTGTTGACCTTCTTTTGGCTCTTAAACCTACAAATCTTATCTCTCAAATTGAAAAACCCTTGCTTCATCCAAAAACTTCACTTCCAACCCTTCGTTCACCTTCTCCTCTACTTCAATCTCCAATTCGCAAACAATTTTAAATTTCTTTCTTGACTCTTGTTAATTTCCTAGCTTTATTTGGTTACTTTCTTCTTTATTTTTGTTCTTTCTTCAAATATCTAGCCCTGTTTCAATTATTTTGCTTGAAAACTTTTGTTTGATATTATCAATAATGAATAAACAACAAAAAAAATTAATCTTTTCCAAGAGAATCTAAGCTTATGATTTATCAGTTGATCTATTTTGCTTGTTTACTGTCGATTATATGAACTGAAAAGACGAATAACCCGAACCGAAGTCTAAAGTTTATCAAATTGATCAAACTTTGCTCTATTTGGACAGTATAATAGTGACATGTCTAGTTCAAATCAACGTGGCACCCGGTACCTCCGTATCCTGGATCCGCCCCTGTGGAAATCTCTCATCGACTCCCCAAACTTCATCAAAGCCCACCTCATGCGACAACAGTTAGTGAAACCCAACTCAGATTTCAAGCTTATTCTCCAGGGTGATTCCCTTTTCTCCATTGATTTTAGCTCAATCAGTGGCAGCAACTCAGCACAACCTCAACAACTTGACCACCCACTGAAGCACCCGAATGGCCCAAGTACAACTCAGATAGTGGCTTCTTGCAATGGTTTGCTTTTCTTACGTAAGATTGTTTCCTATTCTAACGTCCTCGATGACATTGGTCTGTTGAATCCATCCACTAACATGTTCCTGAGATTGCCTGTTTGTCCCTTTGAGCGTCCTCGGGGTATTGCTGTGATTCAATATCGTGTAGGTTTCGGGTACGATGCCTCTAATGATGATTATAAGGTGGTTGAACCAATTCAATGGTTGAACCGCAGTGGTGACGGTTCCATAGTTTCTCAGGCAATGATTTATAGTTTGAAGTTGGGTTCGTGGAAGAAGGCTCCGGAGGGGTGTCCATACTGGTTGGACGGTAATTACCCCGTGTTTGCTGGAGGTGTATTGCATTGGATTCAAGCTAAGAGATCCCAGATCCCGTTAAATTTTATAGGTTTCGATCTTGCAAGTGAGAGGTTTCAGGAGGTGCCATGTCCTGAGATTTTGGGTGAGCAATTCCTATTGGAGTTGGCAGTCTTGGGAGAGTGCCTTTGTTTGTTTACAAATCACCTCTCTGCCTATACGGATGCAAATGATTTTGTGGTAGATAGTGTTGATATATGGGTGATGAAGGACTACGGAGTGAAAGAGTCTTGGGTGAAGTTGTTTTCAGTTGAGCAGCTAGATGGTAGCCAACATTTCAGTTATGTGAAGCCAACAACATATTCAGTGACTGGTAAGGAAATTCTTCTCGAAATGGATAGCAAGTTTTGGTGGTACAATCCTGAAATAAAATCTCTCAAACCTGTTGAGTTTAGTGGTGGATTGAAATTTTCTCATTCCCATATCTGTTTGGGAACCCTTGTCCCCTTATATAATGGTCGTAATGGATGTGTTAGTAAGAAAAACGTAGAACCAAATGAAGTGACCGGAGGCAAGAACATTCGTATAGGAGATGACTTCCTGGAAAAGGGTTTCAAGTTGAAACTTTAAAGCAACTTAAGTGAGATTGGAGGTAAGTGTAATGCTCATTTCATTTTTATACCCCTTTTTTGTTGCTAGTCCTGTAGTCCATGGCAATTACATGCATTCTATTTAATCAAGCTCTGTGATAACATATAAGTTTTCTACTTGTTGGATATGGTGCACAAGAGTTCTAAGTTCCGATTCTCTTTACCCACTCGGATAGGTTAACAACATCATATTTAACAGAGGAGGATGTACAAATGATGAGGAAATGATTTGTTCGATATGCCACAGCTATAATTGAGTTAATGGTTCAAGTTATCGTCTGACTTCAAAAGTTTGGAAGCTGAAATTGCCATATCATACTTCCCATCTGTTTGTATTTGTCTAATCAGGCCTTATTTTGGTTATAAACCGTGCCATTTATTTGTGCAAGTTAAAATTGTAAACATTTAAATGCTTCAGTATCAGTGGCTTTAAAAGGAAATGGTTCTTAATTTCTAGAAAAAAATGTGATCCTAAATGTAGGTTTGAGCTAAGCCAATCTTACCTTTGAAAGTCATTCCCAAGACAGAGTGAGTAGCTGTTTAATTCTTTAAAAGCACAAATGATACCATTGCATAATCTTATTGCTATGTTATTGTTTTGCAGCATATGAAGTCTTAAACAACTTTACATTTTCTAATTTCTTTATTGAATTTTAATTAGTACGAATAAGTTGCAGACTTCGTCTTTTTAGGACTACTAGTTACTCGACACGTGCGTTGCACGTGGATATCATGTTGTTTATTATAATATAGCATCCACAAATGATGTGTGTAACAAATGACATATCATCAAAACAAGGGTTACATCTTAATTTGAACATGTACATGTACCTTAATAGTTTATATGATACATACATGCTCGAAAATGAGTCAAGAACCAACATATGATTTAATATATTAGAAGTACTAAGCTAGATCACACACATATAAACTATTTAGCTTTTTAAATTATTGGTAGTATCTAGTCATCTTCTCAAAGGTGCATGGATCAAAAGATTTAGATCTTTCCTCCCAAGTTACGGCTAGATCATTCCCTCTGTGTTACAGAAAATTTATTCAATTCATTGCAAATGCGCCAATAGCCTTATTTCTATAATTGTCTAGTAATTAATAGATTAACTGCTAGCAGTAGGGGTGTCAACGGTTCGGTTCGGTCGGTTATTTTAAAAAATTTGTACCGTACCAATTTTTCGGTTATTTTAATATGTGTAGAAAAAATTTGAATTTTTGAAACCATCCCAGTCATCTCGGTTTCGGTACGGTTCGGTTAATTTTTTGATTTTTTTTACGTAAGCTAAAACTACCTACAAACAAAGATGTATTTTTGTAAACAAATCAACAGCAATGAAAAAAATGTCTCACTTTCTTTACAAAACTCATATGCTCGGGTGAACGAACCAAAACACTAATTCCATTTTAACTAAGTGACTTATATTACAAACCGATAATGATATCATATTCCAGTTGAATATTTGATGAGGGCTGGCTAAAAAGAATTCATAAGCAATATGGGGATGTGAAGCGTTTAAAATGTAAAATTTCAAAACTACATTTTTAAAGAGTGAGTATGAATGCATAAAATAAAATAAGACAACACTAAACATCGAGATCATTTTGATTGTCAAATTCAAGCTCTTCGTTTCTTCAAATAGATATTTGACTATCATCTACTGTTCTACACTAAATTATATTTAAAACTGAGATTATTTCATATATATCTATAAAGGGATTAAAGCTTTATCAAAGTGAACAAACTTTACAAAACCAACCGAAATAATTACCTGCGAAAACCTTATTAAATAAATCGATCACTTCATGGAAACTGTATTTAAAGGAGATTGGAATCGAGAATTGCTGAATATACCTCACTTCTGAAGCACAGTAGATTCAACTTTGAATAGTAGTATTTGTATTGCTACAGTAGGTTGGACATTGGGGTTACTACTTCCACCCTAAGGCTCAAGCTCAAAGGTAAAATATTTTATGCATTTTTATTTTAAAGCCTACCTAGAAACATATAGATATATTTATACATACAGATCTAATGTATAAAATATATTATATGCATATAATTCTATTCGGTTCGATTTAATTTTTTAAAATAAAAAACCTAACCTAATTATTCGGTGCGGCTGCCTACAACTTTAACTTGAAATCTACAGTTTTGAGAAAAAAATCTCAAAATCGGTTCGGTACGATTTGGTTCGGTTGGTTATGATCGGTTTGAGAATAACCATTGACACCCCTAGCTAGCGGCATTCATTTAAACAAATGGATGATATGTACTACAATAAAAATAAATAAAATAACTTCAAAAATAAGAAATATAATCGTAGTATACCCAGACTTTTAACACAAAATTTTGATGCTTGCAAAGATATCAATGACAAATTAAAAGAACCATCAATAATCTTGCATATAGTCATCCCAATGATGGAACTCTATATCATAAAATAACATAGAGGCAGTATATTATTCTGCTTTAGTTCGTCTGATGTTTTCCACTTTGTTCCATCAGTAGCACAGTTTAAGCGACAAATATTAGGCATCTACATTTTTCACTTTCAATATTTCATTAGCACAACACTTAGGATGAGTGATTTCATCTTTTCGAACATCGTTATATATTAAAACTTACATCGACTATGAAAAAATCACATTTCGTACAACTAAAGATTTTAAAATTCTACATTGAGATATAAAAGGACAATTTTCATCAAGCTTCAGATTTCAAATTCCTTCACCATAATTATATTACTCACTAAGCATAGTAAGTAGCAATAGTTGGTGTTGACAATATATGCTTTCCTCGACAAAATCCATTGAATACTAATCACTTAACCAATATATGAAATTCAACCAAATAAGAATCGTGAATATTATTAGAAGAGTTGACAGTGAAAAAGAATTGATAAAGGAAAAAAAAAAACTTAAAAGTCAAAACCTAAAAGCGGAGGAGTATAATTAGAAGACGAACCCGAAGCTGTTAACTAAGAAGATCAAACAGTGAGGAGAATTTCAATAGTGGCAATCGATTTTGATAAAAATGAAACTTAGTGGTCAAGTGCCTAACTCTTGAGTCTTGATCAATTGTCGCAACTACTGTTACTATATACTCGAAGGAGCACGTTCCTGTTGGTAAGCGTTGCCTCCTTTAATTAAGGTTGTTTCTAAGCGCTCGAAATTTATTTATATTTAATTATTATTATTAGCTTGATTCTTTTTCAATAATTAGACTATTTAGGATATATGTAGGTTATTTAGATGATTTAAAAGGGTATTTTGGTAATATGACTTTTCAACTTTTTGAGTACATGCTTTTATAGTAATATGATAATTGTCAATTTTCAGGAAAAAAATAGTTGAAATGATGAATGCACCGGAATACGGTGGATCAAATTTTAGAATATTGCTTGTATATAGTGAGATGTCTTGGATTCTTGGTGCACGTTTCCTTGAATAAGAATATGAAAGCTTAAAATATAGCTGCATCATATATTGTATTACTGTATTAGATATTATTATCGATATCCAATATCCTCATGCTGCATGTTTCCTTGCCTACATTCCATCCCATAATGTCCTCATTCTCATTGAAGTTGGTAAAACCTTCAAGTATCTTGAGGAAATCTGCAATTCTGGTGAGTTCCCAATCATTAAGAGATCTTCTAAGAGTAAAATTCCAGCCATGGTCATCTCTGATCTTCCTCAGTTTAGCTTCAGGCTTTGTAGTGAGATTAGCCCATGACCTATCCAGTTGTCACTCCAATATGCAATCTTTCTCCCATCCCATGTCTGAATCTGATGTTGGTTGCAAATTCATCACCCCATGTTTCTATTGGTTTTCGAGGCATGGTTAATATATTTGTTGGTCTCTGATAAGAGTACTTGTCATTCTTGCTCCGCTGGAAGTGTAAACAACACTTTGAGCACTTCTTTTGCCAGTCGTGCTCCACCTCTTCCCATTTGTTAGGGAAAAATGACAGCACTGACGTGGTAGTAGTTATTGTTGATGTTATACCTGTTTATACTTCTCTCTTTACACTGTTAATCATGAAAATATTTGTTTTTACAGGACTGCTGTTAAAATTTAAGAAGGGGAGGAAGAATAGAGAAGCTTATTCTTTCTTATTCTGGCTTCCTCTATAGATATAATAGTGCAGTATTTGAACTTTTATAACTTATTTTGCAAAAAATAGTGCTTGTGCTTATCGTTTCATGTAAGGTGCTATTTTGCTACCTGGTGTAGACCTATGTATAAACAAGCAGATGAAGAGTCGGTACTATTGACTACGTAGTAAATTATCTGTATCCACCTGCTTATTTGATAGAGTAAGCTTTTTAGCTGCTGGAGTCCAGATGACCAATGTTTTTGCCTTCAGGTTTTAGTGTCACGGGGTTCATGAGAAATTTGGTTTTATTACTGTTGGAGATCAGGATTGATATGCAGCGTTTTAAGAGGCATAATTGAATGATTTCATACTTGAAATATACATAGGTGGTCATGTCTTAATCTCAAAAGCTGAAACACGAAGCAAGAAGAACAGGCCATTCTTTCTCGCCCTGCCACTGCGAAAGACATCATAAAATCTTAGTCATCCTAATGTGGAACCACGTAACCAAATGCACTCTAGTCTATGGTTACCAATTGTGTTTGTGATTTTGAATATGGTGATATAATATGTTATATTGTGTTATAAAATATTAAGTAGACTTCTAACTTATTTAGTAACTGAGTCTATTGAATGAAAGTGATATTATTTAAAAAAAAAAAAAAAAGGTTACGCGATAAATTAAGCTAATTGAGTCAAACCGAGTCAAACTTTCAATGAGACCGAGCCGAGCTTCGAGCCGGCTCAACTCTATGCCCACACCTAGCGATAAAGATTCAAGAGTACCTATTTTTTGGAGGATATAAGTTTTAAGCATTTTTAATGGTTCAAGTTCGAAATACATTAGTCTTCGTATCCACGAGCATTTTTAATGGTTCAAGTTGCTCAATTGCTCACTTTCTCTCCTCCGTTCCTCCAAATAATTCTTAACTTTTACATGTACAATCTAATGCACTTTTTATCGTAAAGCTTCTCGGGGATCATAACGCAACAATTTTAATAAAGTGACCATTAGTGCATTTTTTTTTAATTGCAGAAGTTTGATGACGTTTTTACGCTAATTAACATACTAAATCACTTAATTACAGAAAATACTGATACTTTTAAATAATTAACCTATATAACAGCATTTTTCACATTTTATAATATATATAAAATTTTCATTTCCTTCCCCTCTCTCTATCCAAAATCCTGATTTCTCCCTCTCTCTTCTCCTCCACCCACTCACCCTCCCACCGTCACCCCCTCCCCCGTGCCTCTGCTCCATCGTCAATGTCGCTGCACCGCCGAACATCTACTGATCTGCTACTCTGCTGCTCCATTTTGCTTTGATTTGCTCCAATCTACCACCATTTTTGTTGTGGTTTTGTCGATGCGTGGTGGTGGCTGATGCTGCACTGTGGTAGTTGTTGTTGAGTGCCTACTCCGGCTACCCTTGCCGGAGCTTCGATCTGCTTCTTCTCCTTCTTTTTTTGTTTGTTTGTTTAGATACGTGTATACTTTTGTATGCTCGTGTATTTATATGTTTGGGGTGGTTGTTGGTGGTTGTTTGAAGATGGAAGCAAGTGTATGTTTGGTTTCGCGCAGGTGTATTATATATGTATGTATATGAATCTCTTTTACAAGTGCAGAGTGTATGTATGTGTATATCATTGTATGAATGTGTATTTCTGAGTATATATTGTATATTTTCGTATGTTTTATGTGTGTGTATGTAAGTCCAAGCTTGGCTCACATAAATTTGTATGTATAATTCATAGATCTGTGAGTGTTTAGTGTATGTATAACATATTTTTTGTGTGTATGTATATTTTGTTTAAATGTATTTAGCAACGGTTATTTTTTTTTTTAAAAAACAATGTATATATGTGTATTTAGTGTTTTCCATCTTTTAGATAAAAAAAATAAAAAAAAAAATCCGATGGGTGGCCGACGGCAGTGACTAGGCGCCGCCGCCGCCTGGGGTGGTAGCAGTAGGAGGGGGCAGTAGGAAGAAGGAGGACTAAGCCCTAATTTATTAGTTTTGTTGGTTTTGTATATAATGTGTAAAAATATGTTGGTATTTTTTGTAAAATGAAATAATGTTGTTATTTTTTGTAATTTTGGTGTTAGGATTGTATATATTTGTAATTAACCCAAGTTTGATTCATTGCAAAAGCACAAATGAATATAAGATGCATAATTCTCCTGCAAAACTAATTCCCTTCTAAGTCATTTCATGCTGATTTCCAAATAAAATAAATACCAGAAACTGCGGCATAATAACAACCAAATGTAGTGTATAACAGAGTGGTGTATAACTAATTTCATTTTTCAGTTACAACACCGCCAAAATATCTTCTTCTCATTTCACGAAATTGCAATAGCTTCATCTTGTATCACTTTGAAAATTCCTTCTAGAAATTCTCACGACTGGTTTCTTTCATTGGGCTTACAATGTCACACATTCCGCAAGAATTAATATACGATATACTCTCACGACTGCCAGTGAATCCATTGTTAAGGTTCAGGTGCGTTTCTGATTCATGGAGAGACCTTATCGACAGTCGAAGCTTCATTAGAGCCCACATAATGAAACAGATATTCAAACCAAACTCAGATGCCAAGCTTATTCTCAAGACTGATCGTACATTTTTATCCACTGATTACAATTCACTCACTTACTCAATTCAACTACAACAACTTGACCACTCTCCACTCAATCAGCTCCGTGGCCAAACTGAGGTAATGGGTTCTTGCAATGGTTTGGTTTCCATATTGAATGACAATTTTGACGACGATGAGTCTTTTATAGACGATGAGTATGGTATATGGAATCCATCAACTAGGATGTTCAAGAAATTACCGCCTTGCCCTCAGGGACAACATCCAGATGAGTACCATATTCGTAGTGGTTTCGGTTATGATATGATTAGGGATGATTATAAGGTGGTTAAAATATGCCAATGGTACTACCGTGATGATCAAGACCGACTTTCTTTAACTTCTGAGACAATGGTTTACAGTTTGAAGTCGGATTTGTGGAAGAAGGTTGTTCCGGATTGTCCGTATTGGTTAGATAATGAGGACAGTGGCAGGCTTTCTGGAGGTGCATTGTACTGGATTGCAGTTGATTTTCATTCTCGCAGACCGTTATTTCTTTTAGGTCTTAATCTTGGAAGTGAGCAATTCGATGAGCTGCCATTTCCGAATTATAGCAAGGCATCCCAGGCTATGAGTTTGACTGTGTTGGGAGGAGATCTTTGTTTGCTTTTGGGTTACCATTATAAGTACGGTAGTCTGATTCATCATGTTGACTATGTCGATATATGGGGGATGAAGGACTATGGAATCAAAAAGTGTTGGATGAAATTCTTTTCAGTTGAACAGTTTAATGGTCCTCACTATTTCGATTTTCTGAACCCAATAGCATATCTAAAGAGTGCCAACGAAGTACTTATTGAAATAGATCATGAAAGGTTGATGTTGTATAATCTTGAACAGAGATCACTCAGACCTGTTGTTGAATTAGACTATTTTGAATCCTTTGTCTGTGTGGGAACCCTTGTCCGCGTATATAGTGACAGCAACAGAAAGGCAAAGAAGAGAAAAATAGAACCAGATGAGGAAAATGGAGGAGAAGACATTGAGAAAGGAGATGCTGCCGTGATATAAATGTCAAATTGGAACGTTGCAACTAGAGAGAAGTTTATAATTCAAGAATGCAGGTAACTGAAATTCATTTTCTTTATTACCTGCACGACTGCACTCTTTGGTTGCTTGTCCTTGGCTTATTACACATTATTTGATCAATCTTTATAAGTACATGCAATTTTTGGCCAAGATGGATATGTGGAAACATAGTATAGTTTATAATTGGCTCTCTTTTCCCAGTGGGATTGTGATTGACATTATATTTTACTATTGTAATTTGTTATCGAATGATTTTCTTAATAGGCTATAGGAGGATTAGTGCTGTATATCACAGTGTGACTTCTAAAGTTTGACGGTTGAGATTGTTTTATCTTTGTTGAGGTCTGTTTCTAGTTATCCAGTCAGGCTTCAATATAAAAATTGTGCCACATCTCTGTCCAAGTAGATCTGTAAGTAATTAAAATGGTTCAGCTTCATTCGCTTTAGTAGCAGAATTACTCAGTCTGTTCCAGATTGCATTTCAAAATTATTGGGATGTCTAAGCTTTCTTTTGCTTCCAAGCATTTTTTTTTATCTGTGCAATCGGTATTCCTTTTGAAGATATTTCATGCCATGACAGCTGAATTTCATTTTTTAAGTGCCAAGATATGAAAGCCTTCACGGACTTTCGTTGTACTGCATTACGCATAAATGGGGCATGATTTCGAAGCTTGAATTTTTTGACAAATTTACTTATCTTAGATTCTTAAATATCAAGTGTGGAACTGAAAAGTTCATCTTGAAGCATGGTATTGGTCTATTATAATAATAATAGTTATTATTATTCTTGATGCATTTGAAGCGGAAACAACAGTTCAAGTTTTCCTCCCTTTGTTAATAATGCTCCACCATTCTCCAATTTGTTGGGAACATAGCAGCACCAGCATAGTTTTGTTACTCTCCAATTTCTTTTGCAAGCTGATTCCCAGACTAAAAAATACTAGTATAAGCCAAGCCAAAGTTCATGTCACCACTGCTTTAAGCTCATTGCCTCTCCAATTTATCGAATTCCTGCAAACCCAATCACCGTGCTCCCTTTATGAAGTACCCTCATTCCTGCAATAGCTGCTTTCAATACATCTACCATTTAGGCTTTAGCTCCTGTTGTGTGGTAGATTCTGTTACCGCTGACCTGTGCTTTAATCGAAACTCTAAAATATGATACGCTTTATGCATGTGAATAGTTTTCGAAGAGCTTTATTAATGTTAAATATAATTGCTAGTACAACTGTGAAGTGCAGATATTCGAAAGAATGTGAATGGAAAACTTAGTTCAAAGAAAATATGAAGGATAAAAGCTAAAAAGTAGGATTCTGGCAGGATATAAAAGGCCATTATTAACCATGGCAATATTCAAAATAGCAATAACACATGGGTAATTTTCATGGTTTAAGCTAATGCAAGATCAATGTGGTTATGGTTTAATCTTCAAGATTATAAATATATGAGCGATAAAGAGAGTTGGTGGTTGGTGGATGATTTGAGTATCGTGGTGCTATGTCAAAATAGTAAAGTCGCTTGACTGTTTCAACAAGATGTTTTGCCTTTGCACATGATATTGGCATAAGATGGAAGTTTGCCCGCTATACAGTGGTACATGTAAGATATTCTGGTTCTTCTTCAAAGATAATAGATGATAATACCAGTAGGCCTTTTCCAACTTTAACTGGGTCTGCTCTAATTCCCATTATAAGCAAAAGGATGGCACTGGTAGGGAGTGACAGGAAAGGGGGGTGGGGGAACGGACTCCAACTGCAACCGGAAGTGGGTAGAAAATATCGGTGGAGGGGTTGGAGAGGCAGTGATTACTTGTCATACTGAAGAGAGGAGTTGTAGACCCTGCAATGAGTGAGGGTTGAGCTCATACATGGAAAAAGATGATAGCACATTCTTGTCAATTTTTCCAACGATAAGATGAGCATAGGGAATGTGAAGAGCCTAACTTGAAAGGTTTATATTGGGCACCCACCAATGCAGCCTGCTTTATGCCTCTTCCAATATGGTTCTGTTTATGTTTGAGCGTCAGCTCTCATCTGTGTCTAATGTTGTTACTTGCTTTATGCCTCTTCCAATATGGTTACGTTTATGTTACTTGCTGTATAGTTCATGTCTTCAATTTTTGTTCTTCAAATTACATTACAACCTAATGCTATTGATGAAGGCAGGTTACATGTATAATTAAGGCCCCATTCCTGCCTTTCCAAATTCCCAATTAAAAACCCCATCTCTTACAGAATAATCAGTTTACATGTTTATACTGATTAATCAACACTGTTCATGAAGATTTTTTTTTTTTCTGCAGAGGCTATACTGTTGTGCAGTTTAAAAAAGGAGGAAGAACAGAGAAGCTTCTTCATTTTAACTCTGGCTCATGTCTGTATATACGTAGGAATAGTGCAGTATCTCAATGTTACAATTTTTGTTTTGCAAGACAAATGGTGATGGCAGTTGGAAATATGTTCATGTAAGTGCTACTCTGCTGGGAGAATTGTGGCACTATTAACTAGTAGCCAAGTAGGTATCTAAATATTCACCTACTATATGATAAAGCAGTCCGCTGGAAACTTCAGGATACATCTAACCAATATTGCCTTCTGATTTGTGTGTCCTGATTTGTGTTTGCGTGTGTTTCAGTACTATTCGGAATTAGGGGCAGCCTTTCATGGGGAAGGGATTAATGCTCACTTTTGGTTAATTCCGGCTGAAGTCTGATTTAGCGAGAAGCTTTGGGATGATGGTTGCCAATTGTGATTGAACCCAACATGGTGTCGAATTGACTATGATCCATGGAATTTCGATGGAAAACTAGATTCGGTGACATTACATTTCTTGATATTGAATATGAGATGTCAGATTAGCAAAAAATAAAGTCATAAAATCACAGTCTTCGTAATGTTGTCACCCTTGTGGATTCAAAATTATATAAAACTGCATGTATTGGTGCCGTCTTTATGACTTTTTTAAAAAAAGTGTTTCCAATAGGTTAAAGATCCACCGATAGCCACGACAAAATGCACAAACTCGCACTCAACTTTTTAGACTATGCGAAAAAAGGCTGATAAAACGCAAGAGAAATCAATTGAAGCCGTAGAAAATAAGCTGTCAGAAATTCAAGAACACTACAACAATTGATGGCAGATATGGCTGCTATGGCAGCTAAGACTACACAAACTGATAAGGAAATGTTAGAACTTAAAAGAAGCAATGGGTATGGCACCGGAATTACCTAGAGGAAAGAACCCAACTGGAGATGAACTTTCTGATGAAGATGTGCATGGTTCTGTATCTAATTGGCATCACAAGAAGGGTAAAGATTCTCATATCCATTCTAATAATTCCAGTTATCTTAGTCAACTTTCCAAAGTAGAATTCCCATGTTTTTTGGTTCAGATTTAAGAACCTGGTTGTATAAGGTGGAACATTTTCTTGCAATAGATAATATCCCATTGAATGAAAGGGTTAAGATATATTACAGTTTCTTGGTTCTCAAAGCATGGTTAATGTATTTATTGGTCTCTGATTGAATACTTTGTTATTCTTGTTCCGCCGGTAGTGTAAACAACACTTCAACCACTCCTTTTCCCAAATCGTGCTCCACCTCTTCCCATTTGTTGGGGGGTATAATGACAGCACCGGCATAGTTTTAATAGTAGTAGTAGTTGCTGTACCTGGTTATACTTATCTCTTTACACTGTTGCTCATGAAAATATTTGTCCATGCAGGACTGCTGTTAAAGTAAAAGGAGGGAGGAAGAATAGAGAAGCCTCTTTTTGTTGTTCTATAGATATAAGTAATGTGTTTTCTAACCAATAGAGAAAGCCACAACAACAAAAGTCTCTAAATATATTCAAATTTAAAAGTATGACAATCTGTATAAGTAATGTGTATTCCAACCTCAACTTATCAGGATAAATTTATTATATGGATATATTTTTGCCATATGAAAGTCGAAACTTACGGTTTGTACTTTTGAAATGGTGTTAAATGTATGTGTCCTTGAGAGTAGTGCAATTCTTCACTTTCTAAGTAGAGATTTGTTTTCATAAGCTTCTTTTTTCGGAAGTTTGACTCCATTGAAAAAAGAAAAAGAGAATATAAGATGCATAATTCTTCATTAGAACTAATCCCCATCTAAGTTATTCCCTGCTGCTGTACAAAATAATACCGGAAAATGCGACATAGTAATAAAATTGCAAATGAAATCTATAAAATAAGAGTAGTGAATTTTATATTATTTTCTTTGTCAAGGTAAAAGCTCAACTAATTGTATTAGGAGTATGTATCTTTTAAATTCTCCGTAAAATGGTAAGACAAAAGTCAATTTAGAATAATTGGTGGGACAATTAAAATCTTAAGCAAAATAGAGAGTACATGTTGAACCTTATCCAACAATTCAAATAAGCATTTCCAAATTGGAGTGAGTCCTAAAACCCTAAACCCTTCACCTGTTACCTCATTTTCCAGGCAACAATGTCCGACATTCCGCCTGAATTAATCACCGATATACTTTGTCCACTTCCAGTGAAGTCTCTGTTAAGATTCAGGTGCGTTTGCAAGTCATGGAAATCCCTCATCGACTCCCCAAATTTCATCAAAGCTCACCTCAAAAGCCAGTCACTAAAACCCAACTCAGATATGAAGCTTATTCTCAAGGGTGATTCCCTTTTTTCTATTGATTTTAGCTCAATATGTAGCGGAAACTCAATCCAACCACAACAACTTCACCACCCATTGAAGCACTACAAAGGCCCAACTACAACTCAGATAGTGGCTTCTTGCAATGGTTTGCTTTTCTTACGTAACGACCCGGATGACACTGGTCTGCTGAATCCATCCACTAAGATGTTCCTGAGATTGCCTGTTTGTCCCTTTGAGTTTCCACGGGGTATTGCTGTGATTCAATTTCGCGTTGGTTTTGGGTATGATGCCTCTACTGATGATTATAAGGTGGTTAATACAAAGCAATGGTTGCCCCGCAGTGGTGATGGTATCATTGTTTCTGAGACTATGATCTATAGTTTAAAGTTGGGTTCATGGAAGAAGGCTCAGGAGGGGTGTCCATACTGGTTGGAAGATATTAGACCCGTGTCTGCTCGAGGTGTATTGCATTGGATTCCATCTAAGATATCCCAGGGCTCGTTAAATCTTGTAGGTTTTAATCTTGCAAGTGAGAGGTTTCAGGAGGTGCCATGTCCTGAGAATTTGGGTGAGCGATTCCTATTGAATTTGGCAGTCTTGGGAGAGTGCTTTTGTTTGTACACAAATCACCTCTCTGCCTATACGGATGCAAATGATTTTGTGGTAGACAGTGTTGATATATGGGTGATGAAGGACTATGGAGTGAAAGAGTCTTGGATAAAGTTGTTTTCAGTTGAGCAGCTAGATGGTCGCCAACATTTCAGTTGTGTGAGGCCAAAAGCATATTCAGTGTGTGGTAAGGAAGTTCTTCTGGAAATGAATAGCAAGTTTTGGTGGTACAATCCAGAAACGAAATCTCTCGAACCTGTTGAGTTTAGTGGTGGATTGAAATTTTCTGATTCCCATGTCTGTTTGGGAACCCTTGTCCCCTTATATAAAGGCAGTAATGAATGTGTTAGGAAGAAAAACATAGGACCAAATGAAGAGACCGGAGCTAAGAGCAGGGATAAAGGAGATGACTTCCTGAAAAAGGGTTTCAAGTTGAAACTTTAAAGCAACTTAAGAGAGATTGGAGGTAAGTGTAATGCCCATTTCATTTTATACCCCTTTTTTGTTGCTAGTTCGTGGCAATAGCATGCATTCGATTTAATCAAGCGGTGTAGTTACATTCAAGTTTTCTATTAGTTGGATACGGTACACAAGAGTTTTGAAACCCCGATTCTCTTTACCCGCTCGGATAGGGGAACATCACCACATAATTTAACAGAGGGGGGTGTATAAATTATGATCAAATGATTTCTTCGATATATCGCAGCTGTTCTTGAGTTAGGGCATCATATCGCAGTCTGCCGTCTAATAGTTTAGATTGTCTTATCATAGCTTGCATCTGTTTCTAGTTGTCTAATCAGGCTTATTTGTTATGAGTTGTGCCATATATTTGTGCAAGTTAAATTTGTAAACATCTAAATAGTTCAGTTTCGTTAGCCTTAGAAGGAAATGGTTTTAAATTTCTTTAAAATTATGAAAAGTGATCCTAAATATAGGTTTGAAAGTCATTCCGAGCCAGATTGAGTGGCTGCTTTCATTCTTTTTAAGTACATATAATACCATTGCATAATCTTACATCTATTTTTGTTTTTTGCAGCATATGAAGTTTCTATCAACTGTGCATTTTTGAATTTCTTTATATGTATTTTTAATTTATTAATAGTATGAATAAGTTGCTGACTTCATCTTTTGGGGACCAGAATTGTCAATTTTCTGGAAAAAACATAGTAGTTAAAATGCTGAATGCACCAGAATATCGTGGATGGCATTTTAGAATGTAGTTTGCATGTATTGTTGGGTCTTGGTTCATGTTTCCTTGAACAAGAAGATTAAAGCTTAAAATATAGCTGCATATACTTTATTAAGTTTTGTGATTCTCCCATAGGTGATATTAGTAGCAACGTTAAAAGCAACAACATATCGTGTGCACTGCTGCGATATTCAGCAAAACTACTGCTGATCCTAATTTCACTTGTTTGTCAATTGAAGAATATGATTTAAACTGATGACATGATAGGTTGGTTGATACTTTGTTATTCTTTTTCTGTTGGTAGTGTAAACAACACTTCAACCACTCCTTTTCCCAATTGTGCTCCACCCCCTCCCATTTATTTGGGTAAAATGACAGCACTGACCTAGTATTAATTGTACTAGTAGTAGATGTTGTTGTTGTACCTGGTTATACTTATCTCTTTACACTGTTGCTCATAAAAATATTTGTCCATGCAGGACTGCTGTTAAAGTAACAGAAGGGAGGAAAATAGAGAAGCATCTTCGTTCTTGTTCTGGCTTCCTCTATAGATATAAATAGTGTAGTATTTGAACTTTTACTACTGATTCTGCAAAACAAATAGTAATTGTGGTTGGGAACTTATCCTTCCATGTTAGTTGCAATTTTGCTATTGGTGTATACCTGTGTGAAAACAACCAGATGAAGTGGGGGTACTATTAACTACATTGTAAGTTATCCACCTGCTTTTTATGAAGACTAAACTTTTTGGCTGCTGGAACTTCAGATTGCGTATGACAAATATTTTGCTGTCTGGTTTTAGTGTCACGAGTTCATGATTGTTTTGAGAAATTTGTTTTTATTACAGTTTGAGATTAGGGCTGATATGCAGCATCTCAGGAGAGGCATAATTGAATGGTTTCTTTCAGTTCAAATCAAATTTATCTGGAACCTTTTGGATGGTTGACAATATTTTGACTAAATGATGATGCTCACGTCTGTAAAACTTGGACTGTAGTCTGGTTCCATTAGCGTTGATTCTGTATATAGCAATGAATGAGAGCAAGCTAGCAAGTCTCAGCTTCAGGGGGAAAACTTATCCACATCCATCGTTAATTAATATGTATTCTAACCTTACTTTGAAATGGTCTGGTTTGCCATGCTCTCTATAATTGCTACTACCTCCATTCCAAAATGGTTGTCATAGTTTCCTTATTAGTCCGTTCTAAAAAGAATGACACAAAGAAACATTTTTTGAGTTGAAACTACTACTTTACCCTTAATGAAATGCTTTATAGCCACATATTTATGAACGGAGGGAGTATTTCATACCACCCAAAATGAACTCCCACTTTTGTTACAGAAGAATGGTGTCCCATTGAAAGTCAGAAAGTCTCGACATATGTGGCTGGAACAATAAGGTAATGGATCAAAATACGGCGCTCGTTCTAGCCCTGCGACGTGAGAAAGACCTGACAAGTGAAAGAACCTTAGTCCTCAACTCCTCCTAATATGGAACTACATAACCAAATGCATTCCAGTCGATGGTTTACCAATTGCCCTCCACTTTCCTAATACCTATTTTGGCAGCATGAATGATGTCTTATGCATTTTTGATACATTGGTCTTTCAAGTGGAAACATAGAGAGTAACGCAATTCTTTACTTTCTCTTTTGACCTCCCCTGTAAAGAGTAGAGATTTATTTTTAACGTTAGCTTTACTTGATAATTCTGATCCAGACTTTTATATGTAAAACATCCTGATATATATTGACAAAGTTTTGTGGGGATTATAACACAACAGTTTTAAAACAGTGACCAATTATTAAATTGCATAATGAAATGACAAACGTAGTACTAGTTATAAAATAGGAGTAGTGAATTATATTTTATTTTCTTAGTCAAGGTAAAATAAGCATTTTCATTTTGTGGTTTCCTAAAACTCTAAACCCTTTAGCATACCCCATTTTCCAGGCAACAATGTCTGACATTCCCCCTGAAATAATCGACGATATACTTTGTCCACTTCCAGTGAAGTCTCTGTTAAGGTTCAGGTGCGTCTGCAAGTCATGGAAATCCTTCATCAACAGCTCAAACTTCATCAATGCCCACCTCAAGCGCCAACAGGTACTGAAACCCAACTCAGATTTCAAGCTTATTTTCCATGGTGATTCCCTTTATTCCATTGATTTTAGCTCAATCAACTCACCACAACCACAACCACAACAACTTGACCACCCACTGAAGCACCCCAATCGCCCAACTCAGATTGTGGCTTCTTGCAATGGTTTGCTATTCTTACGTAACAACCCACGTAACAACCCCAATGACGTTGGTCTCTTCAATCCATCCACTAACATGTTTCTCAGATTGCCAATTTGTCCCTTTGTGTTTCCACGGAATATTGCTGTGATTCAATGTTGTCTTGGTTTTGGGTATGATGCCTCTACTGATGATTATAAGGTGGTTGATACAAAACAATGGTTGAACCGCAGTGGTGACGGTATCATACGTTCTTGGACTATGATTTATAGTTTGAAGTTAGGTT
Organism: Petunia x hybrida; assembly: GCA_037355625.1. Classification (NCBI taxonomy): domain Eukaryota; kingdom Viridiplantae; phylum Streptophyta; class Magnoliopsida; order Solanales; family Solanaceae; genus Petunia; species Petunia x hybrida. Next base: position 4,019,977 of record JBBBVM010000081.1, read on the forward strand.
CATGGAAGAAGGCTCAGGAGGGGTGTCGATACTGGTTGGAAAATATTAGACCCGTGTCTGCTGGAGGTGTATTGCATTGGCTTCAAGCGAACACACCTCCAACCCCGTTAAGTCTTGTAGGTTTTAATCTTGCAACTGACAAGTTTCAGGAGGTCCCATGTCCTGAGATTTTTGGTGAGCGATTCCTATTGATTTCGGGAGTCTTGGGAGACTGCCTTTGTTTGTTTGCAAGTCACTTCTCTGCCTATACGGATGTAAATGATTATGTGTTACGTAGTGTTGATATATGGGTGATGAAGGACTACGGAGTGAAAGAGTCTTGGATGAAGTTGTTTTCAGTTGCACAGCCAAATGGTGGCCAGTGTTTCAGTTATCTGAAGCCAATAACATACTCAGTCACTGGTAAGGAAGTTCTTCTCGAAATGGATTGCAAGTTATGGTGGTACAATCTTGAAAAGAAATCACTCGAACCTGTTAAGTTTAGTGGTGAAGTGAGAAATTTTGATTCGCATGTCTGTTTGGGAACTCTTGTCCCCTTATATAAAGGCGGTAATGGATGGGTTAGGAAGAAAAAAATAGAACCAAAGTCCGGAGGCAAGAACATTCGTAAAGGAGATGATTTCCTGAAAAAGTGTTTCAAATTGTAACTTTAAAGCAACTTAAGAGAGATTGGAGGTAAGCGTAATGCCCATTTCATTTTTATACCCCTTTTTTTGTTGCTAGTCTTGTAGTCCATGGCAATAGCATGCATTCTATTTAATTAAGCTCTGTAATAACATATAAGTTTTCTACTAGTTGGATGTGGTGCACAAGAGTTCTAAGTTCTGATTCTCTTTACCCACTCGGATAAGGGAACAACATCATATTTAACAGTGGAGGACATACAAATTATGATGAAATGATTTCTTGACTTGCAACAGTTATCCTTGAGTTAGTGCATCATGTCATCGTCTGACTTCAAAAGTTTGGAAGCTGAAATTGCCTTATCATACTTTGCATCTGTTTGTTGTTGTCTATATCAGGGCTTACTGGTTATAACCTGTGCCATATATTTGTGCAAGTTAAAATTGTGAACTTTTAAATGGTTCAGTTCTGTTGGCCTTAGAAGGAAATGGTTTGCAGTTTCTAGAAAAAATCTGAAATGTGATCCTAAATGTATGTTTGAGCTAAGCCAATCTTACATATTAAGGTCTTTCCCGAGACAGAGCGAGTAGCTGTTTGGTTCTTTTTAAGTAGAAATGATACCATTTCACAATCTCACTTCTATTTTATTGTTTTGCAGCGTATGAAGTCTCTAACAACTGCACATTTTTTACTTTCTTTATATGATTTTTTAATCAATGAATAGAAAGAATAAGTTGCAGACTTCATCTTTTTGAGACTATAATTGTCTAGGGAAAAAAAACATAGTTAAATGATGAATGCACCAGAATCGATGGATGAAATTTTAGAACATAGCTTGCATGTAGTGTGAAGTCTTGGACTCTTGGTGCATGTTTCCTTGAAGAAGAAGATGAAAGCTTAAAAAATAGCTGCATATCGTATTAAGCTTTTGTGATTCAGTCTTAGATGATATTATTAGCAATGCTAGAAGCATTAAGAGGGTGCACTGCGACATTCACCCAAAGTACAGCTGATCATAATTTCACCTGTTTGTCAATTGAAGAAAATGATTAAATTGATGACATGGTGGTTGATTGATAGGCAAGATCTTATAAGGGTAAAATGATTAAACCATGACAATACTTTGAGCACTTCTTTTGCCAGTCGTGCTTTCCACCTCTTCCCATTTGGGCAAAATGACAGCACCAGCGTAGTAGTAGTTATTGTCCCTATTTATGCTCATCTCTTTACACTGTTGATAATGAAAATATTTGTCCTTGCAGGATGCTGTTAAAGTCTAAGAAGGGAGGAAGAATGGAGAAGCTTCGTCATTCTTGTTCTGGATTCCTCTATAGATATAAATAATGCAGTATTTGAACTTTTATTACTTATTCTGCAAAACAATAGTAATATGGTTGTAGACTTATCGTTTCATTAAAGTTGCTATTTTGCTATCTGGTGTAGACCTGTGTGAAACCAGATGAAGAGCGGATACTATTAACTACGTAGTACATTATCTGATCCCACCTGCTTGTTTGATAGAGTAAAGCTTTTTAGCTGCTGGAGTTCAGATTGCGGATGACCAATATTTTGCCTTCTTATTTTAGTGTCATGGGTCCATGATTCTTTTGAGAAAATTTGGTTTTTGTATTAAAGTTGGAGATCAGGGTTGATATGCAGTGGTTGAAGATGCATAATTGAATGGTTTCATGCTTGAAACATACATATGTAGTCATGATTTAATCTCAAATGCTGAAACACGAAGCTAGGAGCAAAGGGCATTCTTTCTTGCCCTGTGACATGCGAAAGACATGACTGGTCATAAAATCTTAGTCCTCCTAATGTGGAACCACATAACAAATGCCCTCTAGTCGATGGTTTTACTAATTCCATGGTGATATAATATGTTGTACTTGTCTTGGCTTTCCAAAGCAAAAGAGAAGTATATAATTGCGATAAACATTCAAGAGGACCTATTTTAGTAGGATGAATAATGTTTTTAGGCATTTTTGATGGTTCAAGTTTGAAATACATTGGTCTGTGATCCACATGTTTGAAGCAGCATTGAAGTGGGAAGATGGCGAATAGCGTAATCGGTCTCCGTCACTTTTTCTCCGTTCCTCCAAGCAGAGATTTGTTTTTAATTCTGATCCAAGCTTTTAAATGCACAATTTAATGTACTAATACCGTAATGTTTCGCGGGGATCATAACACAACAGTTCTAATAAAGTTACAATATATTTTCTTTAAATTGCACAAGTATGATTATTGCAAAAGCAAATGAATATAATGACAACCAAATACAGTTATATAACAGAGTAGTGTGACGTGTGAACTAATTCCATTTTCAGTTACAACCGCCTCAATATCTTCTTCTCTTTTCACGAAATTGCAATAGCTTCATCCAAAATCCTACTGGTTTCTTTGATTGGGCTAACAATGTCACACATTCCGCCAGAGTTAATACACGATATACTCTCACGATTGCCTGTGAAACCACTGTTAAGGTTCAGGTGCGTTTCTGAATCATGGAATTCCCTTATCCACAGCCCAACCTTCATGGAAGCCCACTTCAAGCGACAGATGTTAAAAGTTATTATCATGGGTCACAACTTTCCCTTTAATTCAAATTCACCCACCAAGTCTCTCTCCATTGCTTTCAATTCAGTCAGCTCAGTCCAACTAGAAGAACTTGACCCCCCAATGAAGCCCGGTGGCGTAACTCAGGTACTTGGTTCTTGCCATGGTTCGCTTCTGATTTGTAATAAAAGATGGGAGAACAATGAAATTTCTATGGATGGGGACTTTGGTTTATGGAACCCATCAACTAGGATGTTTAGGAAATTACCTGTTTGCCACAGTAACCCTCCGCAAGGACCACCTGCAATTTTGGCCCAAATTCATGGTGGTTTTGGGCATGATAGCATTGGTCTTGATTATAAAGTGGTTAAACTATCCCAATGGTGCTACAGCGATGATCAAGATCAACTTTCTTTAACTTCTGAGACAATGGTTTATAGTTTGAAGTCGGATTTATGGAGGAAAGTTGTTCCGGATTGTCCATACTGGTTGTTTAAAGAGGAAAATGGCATGTTTGCTGGAGGTGCATTCTATTGGCTTGCATCTGAGGGACGTCCTCCCTATCCAGGCGATTTGTTGTTTCTTATACGTTTTGATCTTGGAAGTGAGAGATTCGATCTGCTGCCTTTTCCAGATAAGTTGAATGATCCAATGCAGTTGAATTTGGCTCTGTTGGGGGACGGATGCCTTTGTTTGCTTTGTAGTTATGAAGATGATGAAGCTGATATTATGGATTATCTTAGTCATGTCGACATATGGGGGACGAGGGACTGTGGACAGCATTGGGTAAAAATGTTTTCAGTTAAACAGCTGAATGGTCCTCAACATTTCAATTTTGTGAAGCCAATAGCATATATTCATAGTGCCGCAGAAGTACTTCTGGAAGTAGATTATAAAAAGTTCATGTGGTATAGTCTTACAAAGAAATCACTCAGACCTGTTAAAATTACTGTTGGATTGGACTATTTCAAATCCTTTGTCTGTTTGGAAACTCTTTTCCCTTTGTATTTGTATGGCGGCAGCAATGAAAACGCAACGGAGAAGAAGATATAGCCAGATGAAGAAAAGGTAGCCAAAACATTGAGAACTTAGTGATAAGAAGCAACTAGAGTGAAGTCGATGATACAAGGATGGAGGTAACTGCATCCTTTTCTAATTTTCTGGATTTCTTCGTTGCTTTTCCTTGGCAATTGAGACTTAGTATGCATCTTTTACAATCAATCTTTAAAATTGCATGCAATATAACAAGCTGGATATGCAGCACAAGAGTATAGCTATGAGATCTTGAACTATTTCCCCACTGTGATTGCTGAACGACATTATGTAATGATTTCATTGATAGGCTTCATGAGAATCAGTGATGCATATCACAGTGTGACTTCTAAAGTCTGGGAGTTTGAGATTCTTTTATCTTTGTTGAGGTTGTTTCATGTTATCTAGTCAAATGTCTGTATAAATTTTGTGCCTCATCTCTACCCAAAGTAAATCTGTTAATTGTCTAAATGGTTCAGTTTTGTTGGTCATAGTAGAAAAATGACTGAGTCTGTTCCACTCTGCATTTCAAAATTAACGAGGGATGTCTAAACTATGACTCATGGACTCTCTCCCTGTTCTCTATTACTTCATATTAATGGTACTAACTCCATCTATTCCGAACTCCTTTTCATGTCCAAGTTGACTTTTCAAATATACAACTGTGAAAAGGGCTTTCGAAAATTATGAACCCTCTATGGTCTGATCAACTACACAGCTATATGAATCTTCTTTATCCGTTCTGCTTTTATTCAAGTCTACTTCATATTATGACGATTCGTCATAATTATACTATTTTTACCTTGTCCTTTAACTTACCGCCACCCTCCTTTATCAGGACTGAGATATCCTTTAGTAGATCTGACATAGGTAGTTTTTCAGGTTTTAAACTAAATTCAAGATCAACGTGGTTATGGGAGACCTATAAACTCTAGGCTTGGGAAATTGTTAAATTTTTAGGTTATAAATGAGAGATAAACAGAGTTGGTGGTTGACATATTATTTGAGTATTGTGGTGCTATAGGAAAATATTGAAATTAGTGGACTACTGCAAAAGTTGTTTTTCCTTCGCACATAATATAGGGATAATCTGATGGAAATTTTGTCCACTCCATGGTGGATTCTGGTTCTTTTTCAAAGTTAACAGATGCCAATACTAGTAGGCCTTTTTCAACTTTAACTGGTTCCGCACTAATTCCCATTATAAGCAAAAGGCTAGCTTCAGAGGGAACTGAGAGGGGAAAAGGGGTAGAAGATAATGGTGAAGGGGTCGGAGGGGCATGTCTGAGTTTGCATCTAGAACTAGAGGTGGTGGAGAGCAGTGATTGTCTGTCATACTGAAGAGAGAGAAGTCGTACCCCCTGCAATGAGCGATGGTGAGCTAGTACATGGGAAAAGATGAAACGGCATTATTTCAATTTACCCAATGTAAGATGAGGAGAATGGATGTGCTCCAATGCTCTGCTTTGCCCTTCTGATATGGTTCTTTTAATGTTTGAGCTTCAGCTCTCATATGTGTTCAATGTTGTTACTTGCTTTGCACGTTAGCTCGTCTTCAATGTTTTTTCCACATTACATATTAGTATAACCTAATGCTATTAATGAAGGTAGGTTATCTATAACTAAGGTTCCATTCCTCCCCCTCCACTCTAACCAACTTCCCAATTAAAACTCCCTCTTCAACAGACCTTGAGTCTACATGTTTATACTGATATTGACACTGCTCATCATGGATTTTTTTTTTTTATTTCCTTGCAGGTGGAGTACTAATAGAGAAGCTTCTTCATTTTCAATCTAGCTCTTGTCTGTACATACATAGTGATAGTGGAGTATCTCAATATTCAATTTTGTTTTGCAAGACTCAAGTAAATAGGGGTGATAAGTAGCCTTTCATGGGAGATGATTGAATGCTCCCTTTTGATTAATTTCAAGTAAAAGTCAGATTTAGTGAGAAGCTTGATAGAGTCATAACGAGAAGTTGAATTAAATATGGCGTGTCAAATTTTGATGGAAAATTAGTGTTTAAACAGGTACCACTTACAAAGTTTAAAAGTTTTTATCTAGAGGAGATAGTCCAAGAATTATTTGTACGATATTGTAATATGACATAATCTATGAAAAGTACATTGATCTACCTGATCGTATTTTACATTGTCAAACGTATATAGTTTAATTTTATAGTAAATCCAAAAGGTTAATAAAGGGTCCCCGTCCAAATTATGCAAGAGTACTGATTTCATAGTTAAACCATTTTTGTTAGACATGATGTGGAGGTCAAGAATCTAGGAGAAAACAACAAAAATGTCAGGAGTATACGTGCCAATGTTAAAACTTTATTGAAGAGTTGGCTTGTTGGGAAGGTGTTAATCCCGGAATCAACAAGTTTTCTCCATCCATTGTTGCGGTACATGCAGCATTGAAGAGTTGGCTTGTTTATGATATGCCCGCGAGCTATTTTGTCTCTCATTTCCTTTTCCAGGTTTGCGCCAATCTAATGGATATCCAACCACTTCGAAGCAATACTCTTGGCGATGATTTGTTTTCCCACAGCGTGTACAAGGTGGAAATTGGTTGCGCCTTCTATTGTCCTCTCCTTTCATCTGCAAATCAGCTTTTCTGGCAATGTTGGGGGTCGATTTGCTGCAATTGAGCGTTTTCTCTTCTTGTGCAGCAATAACATAGACCCTTCTAATATTCGGTAAAGGATCGATGCTCAATATTTGAGATCACACTGTAGTATATGCCGCATCAAGTCCCATCAGAAAGTCAAAAACTCTCTCTTCTTCTAGCATAATCTGCATTTTCTTCATTGCACCACAAGTACAACCACAGCTACATATTGGCATGGGATTCATTCCCTGCAATTCTCCCCAAACACTCTTCAACTTGCCATAGTATGACGTAACTGAAGCCTTCTCTTGCTGCAAAAGAGATATGGTACGGTTCAGCTCATAAACTCTTGGAGCAATTCCTTGAGTAAATCTTTCTTCTAAATCTTTCCACACTTCTCTTGTTGTTTCAGCATGTGTAGCATTCCCTTGAAGTTCCTTTGCAAGTGCATTTGTGAGCTACGCAAGGACCACAGCGTTGCACTGGATCCATGCCTGAAAATCGGAAGAGGCATCATCTGGTTTTTCAATCATTCCGTTCAAAAAAAAAAAAAAAAATCATTCCATTCACAAAACCTGCTTTGTTTTTGGAATGGAGAGTGTTCATGAAACTACTGTCTCCAAGTGAATTAATTGTCTCCATTTTCACTTAGAGGGTGTGTCACAAAAATTAGGCCAGGGTAATCTGATGATGAAGGCAATAAGGAGATGAAGTATCAATTGTGGTTTTGCCGATTTCCTTTCCATTCCCAGCCATATCAAGAAACAAAATCAAAGGTTTCAGAAATCTTGTTCTGATACCATGTAAATTTGGAGAAGAAAGGTAATAAACACAGAAGAACTCTTCTTGTATTTCGCAGCAGTAGCATACAGTTTATATACAAGTGAATCACCTAATATTGCTCCTAAATGTAAACTATTACAATAAATTAAAAGTTGTCAATAATCCCTATAATTATGATGATTATGATTGAGTTTAGACTTGTTTGTAAACATCTAGATGAAGTGTGGTACTATTAACTACTAGTATAGTTATCTGAATCTTCACCTACTCTTTGATACAGTAAGCTGCTGGAAACTTCAGGTTATGTATGATGAATATTTTGTCTTCTGATATGGGAGAGACATGAATATTGCTTTTCGATGGTTGATGGAAGCTCTTGGAGGGCCTAGTCTCCTGTCATTTAACGACTTCACTACAAACAGTCTAATTGGTATCCCTAACTTTCACATGCAGTATCCACAACCCCTCAAGTTATATTTCTCGACTTCACATGACAAGATACAAGTCATAAATCACAAAATTGGCATGTCATGCCAAGGCCAAAATACATTGAAAATAAAATTTTGAGTGACAAGGCAACCATGAAAATGCCGTGCAAAAACTAGTCAGAAAAATGAAGTTTTGGGAGAAAAAATTAACTGACAATGACTTGGGAAAAATAAAACAAAGTACCAAAAGATTATATCATCTCAAATGCCATCACGATTTCTATAACACATGAATTTTGCTGCTAATCGGAGTTACTAAAACCCCAGGATTGGTAATGCAAATTGTCAGTTTGTTACAAATTGAGCTGCCCAGTTAAGCATTTGCAAAACCCTCTTAACTGGTTCTTTTAATTGGGCTAATTAACAATGTCACACATTCCCCCACAAGTCATGAATTCCAAATAAATACCAGAAACTGTGACATATACAATTAACAACCAAATACAGTTATATAACAGAGTAGTGTGAAGTGTGAACTAATTTCATTTTCAGTTACAACCGCCTCAATATCTTCTTCTCTTTTCACGAAATTGCAATTCCCAAAACCCTACTGATTTCACAATGGTGCACATTCCTCCTGAAATACTATACGATATACTCTCACGATTGCCAGTGAAACCACTGTTAAGGTTCAGGTGCGTTTCTGAATCATGGAATTCCCTTATCCACAGCCCAACCTTCATTCAAGCCCACTTCAACCCACACACCTCAAAACTTATTGTCATGGGTCACAACTTTCCCTTTAATTCAAATTCAAATTCAAATTCACCCTCAAGGTCTCTCTCCATTGATTTCAGTTCACTCAGCTCAATCCAACTAGAAGAACTTGACCACCCACTGAAGATGCAACACCCCAACGGCGTAACTCAGGTACTTGGTTCTTGCCATGGTTTGGTTCTGATTTGTAATAAAAGATGGGAGAACAATTGCATTTCTATGGACGGGGACTATGCTTTATGGAACCCAACAACTAGGATGTTTAGGAAATTACCTGTTTGCCATAGTAACCCTCCGCAAGGACTGCATCCATATGCGGCCCAAATTAATAGTGGTTTTGGGCATGATAGGATTGGTCTTGATTATAAGTTGGTAAAAATATCCCAAAGGTGCTACCTCGATGATCAAGATCAATTTTCTTTAGCTTCTGAGACAATGGTTTATAGTTTGAAGTTGGATTTATGGAGGAAAGTTGTTCAGGATTGTCCATACTGGTTGTTTAAAGAGGAAAATGGCATGTTTGCTGAAGGTGCATTGTATTGGCTTGCATGTATGGGACATCCTCCCTTTCCAGGCGATTTGTTGTTACTTATACGTTTTGATCTTGGAAATGAGAGATTCGATTCGCTGCCTTTACCAGATGAGTTGGATGGTCCAATGCAGTTGAATTTGGCTGTGCTTGTGGACGGAGGGCTTTGTTTGCTTGGTAGTTACAAAGATGACGGAGCTGATGAGATGGATTATCTTAGTCATGTCGACATATGGGGGACGAAGGACTGTCGACAGAATTGGGTGAAATTGTTTTCAGTTAAACAGTTAGATGGTCCTCAACATTTCGATTTTGTGAAGCCAATAGCATATGTACAAAGTACCGGAGAAGTACTTCTGGAAATAGATCATAAAAAGTTCATGTGGTATAGTCTTATAAAGAAATCTCTCAGACCTGTTAAAATTAATGTTGGATTGGACTATTTCAAATCCTTTGTCTGTTTGGAAACTCTTGTCCCTTTATATGGTGGCAGCAATGAAAACGCAAAGAAGAAGAAGATAGAGCCAGATGAAGAAAAGGTAGCCATATGAAGTCGGTGATTCAAGGATGGAGGTAACTGCATTCTTTTTTTAACTTTTTTCATTTCTTCGTTGCAAGTGAGACTTAGTATGCATTTTATACAATCAATCTTTAAAATTGCATACAATTTTTGTATTAAGCTGGATATGCGGCACAAGAGTGTAGCTGAATGACATTGTGTAATGATTTCATTGATAGCCTTCAGGAGAATCAATGCTGCATATCACAGTGTGACTTCTAAAGTTTGGGAGTTTGAGATTTTTTTATCTTTGTTGAGGTTGTTTCATGTTATCTAGTCAAATATCAGTATAAAAGTTGTGCCTCATCTCTACCCAGACTATCTGTAAATTGTCTAAATAGTTCAGTATCCTTGGTCCTAGTAGAAATTAACGAGATGTCTAAACTATGACTCATTGACTCTCTCTCTCTCTCTGTTCTCTATTACTCCTACTTCATGTTAATGGTACTAACTCCATCGATTCAAATTCCTTTTTCATGTCCAAGATGACTTTTCAAATATACAATTGTGAAAAGCATTTTTGTAAAATTACCTTGTTCAAGAAAATTATGAACCCTCTATAGTCTGATCAACTACACAGCTGTATGAATCTTCTTTATCCGTTCTGCTTTTATTCAAGTCCACTTCATATTATGACGATTCGTCATAATTATACTATTTTTGCATTTGTCCTTTAACTTACCGCCACCCTCCTTTATCAGGACTGAGATATCCTTCAGTAGATCTGACATAGGTAGTTTTTCAGGTTTTAAACTAAATTCAAGATCAACGTGGTTATGGGAGACCTATAAACTCTAGGCTTGGGAAATTGTTAAATTTTTAGGTTATAAATGAGAGATAAACAGAGTTGGTGGTTGACATATTATTTGAGTATTGTGGTGCTATAGGAAAATATTGAAATTAGTGGACTAATTGTGGTGAAATTAGTGGTTGACAAAGTTGTTTTTCCTTTGCACATAATATAGGGATAATCTGATGGAAATTTTGTCCACTCCATGGTGGATTCTGGTTCTTTTTCAAAGTTAACAGATGCCAATACTAGTAGGCCTTTTTCAACTTTAACTGGTTCCGCACTAATTCCCATTATAAGCAAAAGGCTAGCTTCAGAGGGAACTGAGAGGGGAAAAGGGGCAGAAGATATTGGTGAAGGGGTCGGAGGGGCATGGCTGAGTTTGCATCTAGAACTAGAGGTGGTGGAGAGCAGTGATTGTCTGTCATACAGAAGAGAGAGAAGTCGTACCCCCTGCAATGAGCGATGGTGAGCTAGTACATGGGAAAAGATGAAACAGCATTATTTCAATTTACCCAACGTAAGATGAGGAGAATGGATGTGCTCCAATGCTCTGCTTTGCCCTTCTGATATGGTTCTTTTAATGTTTGAGCTTCAGCTCTCATGTGTTCAATGTTGTTACTTGCTTTGCACGTTAGCTCGTCTTCAATGTTTTTTCCACATTACATATTAGTATAACCTAATGCTATTAATGAAGGTAGGTTATCTATAACTAAGGTTCCATTCCTCCCCCTCCACTCTAACCAACTTCCCAATTAAAACTCCCTCTTCAACAGACCTTGAGTCTACATGTTTATACTGATATTGACACTGCTCATCATGGATTTTTTTTTTTTATTTCCTTGCAGGTGGAGTACTAATAGAGAAGCTTCTTCATTTTCAATCTAGCTCTTGTCTGTACATACATAGTGATAGTGGAGTATCTCAATATTCAATTTTGTTTTGCAAGACAAATGGTGATAGCAGTTGAAAACTTATCTGTTTATGTAAGTGCTAGTCCGCCATCTGGTTTAGACGTGTGTAAACCTCCAGACGAATTGTGACACTATTAACTAGTAGGTATCTGAATCTTCACCTTCCATTTGATATAGTAGTCTGCTGGAAACTTCAAGTTACATATGCCCAATATTTGCCTTCTGATTTTTGTCTCCTGAGTTTTGAGAACCTCTTTTTGTTCATTACTGTTGGACATTAGGGGTGATGAGCAGCCTTTCGTGGAGATGATTGAAAGCTCCTTTTCGATTAAAGTCAAATTTAGCAAGAAGATTGGGAATGGTTGCCAATTGTGATTGAACCCAACATGGAGTTGAGTTAAATATGATGCATCGAACTTTTGAAAACTACTAGTAATACTTAAGCAGTTACAACTTACAAAGCTGAGGTCAGAAAGACGATATACTTGATTGTTTTCTGGTTTTGATGTTGACTAAAATAGGTATTCTTCGGTTGCTATTTCATAAGATGCAAGAGGATAAATTATACTAACTAATGCACCCCCTAAAGAGGATAAATTTCAAAAGATATAGAATACACATGCAAAATATAAGGAATAATGATAAAACTTCTATTACATAAAATAATTCATGCCTGACAGGTACCCTACTGAAATCTATAAATTTATTCCCTTATACTACACAAATGTCGCCCAATAGACCCAATAAAAACATGGGATAATTCGGGCAACACATGCATAACTAGGTGCTAAAATGTTTATACACTATATATTACATATGGATTATGGATAGACAAACTTAGATCTTAATTGACTATGATTCTGCCAGGAAGCAGAACTCGTGGTTTATGCACTTCTTGGAAACAAGCCTCACACCCTGAATCTCCAGTAAAGGTCTCATAAGTTTCTCTTTCTTCAGCTGGAAGATTCAAATCTAGGCATGCATTTGATGCCCTGTGGGCTCGTTTTGCCATCTCCAAGTTTCCACATTGCTGATCTGCATTTTCACTATGGGTCTCGTTTGTACATACATAATCAAAGTGATGTATCTGAATCGTCAAATTTTTTTGCAAGACAAATTGTGATAGCAGTTGGAAACTTATCCGTTTATGCAAGTGCTATTCTACCATATAGTTTAGACTTGTTTGTAAACCTCCAGATGAGGTGAGGTACTATTAACTAGTAGGTATCCGAATCTTCACCTACTCTTTGATACAGCAATCTGCTGGAAACTTCAGGTTACATATGATGAATATTTTGCCTTCTCCTTTTTGTATCTGACTGAATGTTACCAAAATGCAATTTGCTCAGCTATTAAAGGGCAGATTTGTTCAGCATTACTCACCTCTCCTAATTGATTTCCATGTAGGATCCATACAAATATCCAATGTTGTTGTAAATTGTAACTCTTATAAGGCATGTCATTTATTAAAAAAGGATAGTCCGGTGCACAAAGTATCCTGTATTCATGCAGGGTCTGGGGATGGGCCGTATTTCAAAGGGGTGTGATGTACGCAGTCTTTTCTGATGCAAACATCAATAGCTGTTTCCACAGCTTAAACCCGTTAGGTCACACGAATACAATTCTACCCGATAAATTTGGAATTCAGAAATTGACGTTGACCCATTTAACACGTGAGTTCACCAAATAAATTAAAGAAGCTTCCATGGATAATTTTATACACCTCTTAATTACACCACCTCGGCTCCTCCCACGTCCTTTTCAGCTTTGAAAGATCAAAAGCCTCTTTCATAATTTTAACGGCTACTGGTTTAGAGTTTAGAGTGCACTTTATTTTTTTCTTTTGGCGTGAAACATAAAACTCTTTAAATCTATTTAACAATCTATCTTACTTCATTTTCCTTTGGTTTTGGGGGAAAAGATTTAATTTGATAATAGCAGTTAGGTTTCAACACCCATTCAATTGTTTAATTTTACATATTTTGAAATAAGTGGTTTACTCAAATCTCATTTTTATAATTGCAGGGAACTGAAGAACAAATGCTGATGCCTGACGTACTTAATTCCCTCTTAAGCACCAATTAACACATTTGCAAAACCCTAACTGAATATTTTGATTGGGCTAACAATGTCACACATTCCTCCTGAATTACTATCCGATATCCTCTCACGATTGCCAGTGAAACCACTGTTAAGGTTCAGGTGCGTTTCTCAATCATGGAATTCCCTTATCCACAGCCCAACCTTTATTCAAGCCCACTTCAAGCGACAGATGTTAAAACTTATTATCACTACTCACAGATTTTCCGTTTATTCAAATTCAAATTCACCCACAAGGTCTTTCTCCATTGATTTCAATTCACTCAGCTGTGGTAACTCAATCCAACTAGAAGAACTTGAACCCCCCCTGAAGCAACAGCCCAGCGACGTAACTAAGATACTTGGTTCTTGCCATGATTTGGTTCTGATTTCTAATAACAGATGGGAGAACAATTGCATTTCTATGGACGGGGACTATGCTTTATGGAACCCAACAACTAGGGCGTTTAAGAAATTACCTATTTGCCATAGTAACCCTCCACAGGGACCGCCTGCCAAGGATGCCCAAATTCGTGCTGGTTTCGGGCATGATATGATTGCTCATGATTATAAGGCGGTTAAAATATCCCAATGGTTCCATTACGATGATAATCAATCTACCTTAGTTTCTGAGACAATGGTTTATAGTTTGAAGTCAGATTTATGGAGGAAAGTTGTCCAGGATTTTCCATGCTGGTTGGTTAAAGAGGAAACTGGCATGTTTGCTGGAGGTGCATTGTATTGGTTTGCATGCGAGGGACGTCCTCCCTATCCAGGCGATTTTTTGTTTCTTGTACGTTTCGATCTTGGAAGTGAGAGATTTGACCCGCTGCCTTTTCCAGATAAGTTGAATGATCCAGTGCAGTTGAATTTGGCTGTGTTGGGGGACGGATGCCTTTCTTTGCTTTGTAGTTACGAAGATGGTGAAGCTGCTGAGATGGATTATATTAGTCATGTCGACATATGGGGGACGAAGGACTGTGGACAGCATTGGGTGAAATTGTTTTCAGTTAAACAGTTAAATGGTCCTCAACATTTCAATTTTGTGAAGCCAATAGCATGTCTACAAAGTACCAGAGAAGTACTTCTGGAAATAGATCATAAAAAGTTCATGTGGTATAGTCTTATTAAGAAATCACTCAGACCTGTTAAAATTAATGTTGGATTGGACTATTTCAAATCCTTTGTCTGTTTGGAAACTCTTGTTCCTTTATATAGTGGCGGCAATGAAAAGGCAAAGAAGAAGAAGATAGAGCCAAATGAAGAAAGCATAGCCAAAAAATTTGAGAAAAGAGACGAGTTCCAGTTGGAACATCAAAAGCAACTAGAGTGAAGTTTAAGGTTCGGATGGAGGTAACTGCATCCCATTTTCATTTTTATCTGCTTTTCTTCATTGTTTATCCTTGGCAATTGCGACTTAATAGTATGCATTTTATACCGTCAATCTTTACAATTGCATACAATTTTTTTATCAAGCTGGATATGCGGCACAAAAGTGTAGCTCTAAAATCTTGGACTATTTTCCCACTTGTGATAGCTGAACGACATTGTGTAATGATTTCATTGATAGCCTTCAGGAGAATCCGTGCTGAATATCACAGTGTGACTTCTAAAGTTTGGGAGTTTAAATTTTTTTTTAATCTTTGTTGAGGTTGTTTCATGTTATCTAGTCAAATGTCAGTATAAAAGTTGTGCCTCATTGCTACCCAGAGTATATCCGTAAATTGTCTAAATGGTTCAGTACTTCAGTATTCTTGGTCTTAGTAGAAAAATGACTCAATCTGTTCCACACTGCATTTCAAAATTATCGAGAGATGTCTAAACTATGACTCATTGACTCTCTCTGTTTGTTCTCTATTACTTCATGTTAATGGTACTAACTCCATCTATTCAAATTCTTTTTCATGTCCAAGATGACTTTTCAAATATACAATTGTGAAAAGCGTTTTCGTAAAAACTACCTTGTTCAAGAAAACTATGAACCCTCTATGGTCTGATCAACTACACAGTTATATGAATCTTCTTTATCCGTTCTGCTTTTATTCAAGTCTACTTCATATTATGACGATTCGTCATAATTATACTATTTTTACCTTGTCCTTTAACTTACCGCCACCCTCCTTTATCAGGACTGAGATATCCTTTAGTAGATCTGACATAGGTAGTTTTTCAGGTTTTAAACAAAATTCAAGATCAACGTGGTTATGGGAGACCTATAAATTAGGCTTGGGAAATTGTTAAATATTTAGGTTATAAATGAGAGTAAACAGGTGTAAGTTTTTTGGTTGTTAATGGTAATTTTTACAGTTTTTACCAAAAGAAAAAAGAAAAAAAAAAAAAGAGAGAGATAAACAGAGTTGGTGGTTGACATATCATTCGAGTATTATGGTGCTATAGGAAAATATTGGAATTAGTGGACTACTGCAAAAGTTGTTTTTCCTTTTCACATAATATAGGGATAGTCTGATGGAAATTTTGTCCACTCCATGGTGGATTCTGGTTCTTCAAAGTTTAACAGATTCCAAAACTAGTAGACCTTTTTCAACTTTAACTGGTTCCTCACTAGTTCCCATTATAAGCAAAAGGCTAGCTTTGGAAGGAAGTGACACTGTGACAGGGAAAAGGGAGAGAATGGGACCTCCAATTGCATCCGCAAGTGGGTAGAAGATATTGGTGAAGGGGTCTGAGGGGCGTGGCTGAGTTTGCATCAGGAACTACTGGTGGTGGAGAGCAGTGATTGTCTCTATCATACTGGAGAGAGAAGTTGCACCCCCTTCAATGAGTGAGGGGTGAGCTAATATATGGGAAAAGATGATACGGCATTATTTAACTATAAGATGAGGAAAATGGATGTGAATAGCATCACTTGAAAGTTTTATACTGGGCACCCCCCAAGGCCTGCTTGCTACATCTTCCAATATGGCTCCTTCAATATTTGAGCTTCCGCTCTCGTATGTGTCTAATGTTGTTACTTGCTTTATGCATTAGCTCATGTCTTCAATTTTGTTCTTCAGATTACATTAAAACCTAATGCTATTGATGAAGGTTGGTTTCATGTATAATTAAGGCCTCATTCCTCCTAGTCCACCCTAACCCACTTCCCAATTAAAGGTCTCATTTTCTACAGAATATTGAGTTTACATTTTTATAGTGATCTAGTGACACTGTTCATCAAGAACTGTTTTTTTTTTTCCTTGCAGGATGGATTCTTGTTCAGTTTAAATAGGGAGGAAGACTAGAGGAGCTTCTGCATTTCCACTCTGGCTCTTGTCCGTACATGCATAGTGACAGTGCAGTATCTGAATTTTCAATTTTGTTTTTGCAAGACAAATGGTGATAGCAACTGGAAAATTATGCATTAATGTCAACTGCTATTGTGCCATCTGGTTTAGTCATGTGGCACTATTAACTAGTACTAGTAGGTATTTGAATCTTCACCTGCTATCCGATATAGTAGTCTGCTGGAAACATCAGGTTACATATTACCAACATTTTGCCTTCTGAATTTTGTTTCCTGAGTTTGTGATTCTTTTGAGAGATCCTCTTTCATTACTATTGGAAATAGGGGTGATAAGTAGCCTTTCATGGGAGATGATTGAATGCTCCCTTTTGATTAATTTCAAGTAAAAGTCAGATTTAGTGAGAAGCTTGATAGAGTCATAACGAGAAGTTGAATTAAATATGGCGTGTCAAATTTTGATGGAAAATTAGTGTTTAAACAGGTACCACTTACAAAGTTTAAAAGTTTTTATCAGAGGAGATAGTCCAAGAATTATTTGTACGATATTGTAATATGACATAATCTATGAAAAGTACATTGATCTACCTGATCGTATTTTACATTGTCAAACGTATATAGTTTAATTTTATAGTAAATCCAAAAGGTTAATAAAGGGTCCCGTCCAAATTATGCAAGAGTACTGATTTCATAGTTAAACCATTTTTGTTAGACATGATGCGGATGGGTTCAAGAATCTAGGAGAAAACAACAAAAATGTCAGGAGTATACGTGCCAATGTTAAAACTTTATTGAACCCGAGAAATTTGATGTTGCCATATTTGCGGATGGGTTACCTCCTGAAGCTTCTGGTCCATTCAACAAAGCCATCAACTGTCGTTGTTGGGAAGGTGTTAATCCCGGAATCAACAAGTTTTCTCCATCCATTGTTGCGGTGCATGCAGCATTGAAGAGTTGGCTTGTTTATGATATGCCCGCGAGCTATTTTGTCTCTCATTTCCTTTTCCAGGTTTGCGCCAATCTAATGGATATCCAACCACTTCGAAGCAATACTCTTGGCGATGATTTGTTTTCCCACAGCGTGTACAAGGTGGAAATTGGTTGCGCCTTCTATTGTCCTCTCCTTTCATCTGCAAATCAGCTTTTCTGGCAATGTTGGGGGTCGATTTGCTGCAATTGAGCGTTTTCTCTTCTTGTGCAGCAATAACATAGACCCTTCTAATATTCGGTAAAGGATCGATGCTCAATATTTGAGATCACACTGTAGTATATGCCGCATCAAGTCCCATCAGAAAGTCAAAAACTCTCTTCTTCTAGCATAATCTGCATTTTCTTCATTGCACCACAAGTACAACCACAGCTACATATTGGCATGGGATTCATTCCCTGCAATTCTCCCCAAACACTCTTCAACTTGCCATAGTATGACGTAACTGAAGCCTTCTCTTGCTGCAAAAGAGATATGGTACGGTTCAGCTCATAAACTCTTGGAGCAATTCCTTGAGTAAATCTTTCTTCTAAATCTTTCCACACTTCTCTTGTTGTTTCAGCATGTGTAGCATTCCCTTGAAGTTCCTTTGCAAGTGCATTTGTGAGCTACGCAAGGACCACAGCGTTGCACTGGATCCATGCCTGAAAATCGGAAGAGGCATCATCTGGTTTTTCAATCATTCCATTCAAAAAAAAAAAAAAAAAATCATTCCATTCACAAAACCTGCTTTGTTTTTGGAATGGAGAGCGTTCATGAAACTACTGTCTCCAAGTGAATTAATTGTCTCCATTTTCACTTAGAGGGTGTGTCACAAAAATTAGGCCAGGGTAATCTGATGATGAAGGTAATAAGGAGATGAAGTATCAATTGTGGTTTTGCCGATTTCCTTTCCATTCCCAGCCATATCAAGAAACAAAATCAAAGGTTTCAGAAATCTTGTTCTGATACCATGTAAATTTGGAGAAGAAAGGTAATAAACACAGAAGAACTCTTCTTGTATTTCGCAGCAGTAGCATAGAGTTTATATACAAGTGAATCACCTAATATTGCTCCTAAATGTAAGCTATTACAATAAATTAAAAGTTGTCAATAATCCCTATAATTATGATGATTATGATTGAGTTTAGACTTGTTTGTAAACATCTAGATGAAGTGTGGTACTATTAACTACTAGTATAGTTATCTGAATCTTCACCTACTCTTTGATACAGTAAGCTGCTGGAAACTTCAGGTTATGTATGATGAATATTTTGTCTTCTGATATGGGAGAGACATGAATATTGCTTTTCGATGGTTGATGGAAGCTCTTGGAGGGCCTAGTCTCCTGTCATTTAACGACTTCACTACAAACAGTCTAATTGGTATCCCTAACTTTCACATGCAGTATCCACAACCCCTCAAGTTATATTTCTCGACTTCACATGACAAGATACAAGTCATAAATCACAAAATTGGCATGTCATGCCAAGGCCAAAATACATTGAAAATATAATTTTGAGTGACAAGGAAACCATGAAAATGCCGTGCAAAAACTAGTCAGAAAAATGAAGTTTTGGAAGCAAAAATTAACTGACAATGACTTGGGAAAAATAAAACAAAGTGCAATACAAATTGGTAATACAAATTGTCAGTTTGTTACAAATTCAGCTGCCCAGTTAAGCATTTGCAAAACCCTCTTTACTGGTTGTTTTCATTGGGCTAATTAACAATGTCAACACATTCCCCCACAAGTCATGAATTCCAAATAAATGCCAGAAACTGTGACATTATACAATTAACAACCAAATACAGTTATATAACAGAGTAGTGTGAAGTGTGAACTAATTTCATTTTCAGTTACAACCGCCTCAATATCTTCTTCTCTTTTCACGAAATTGCAATAGCTTCTTTAACAATGGTGCACATTCCTCCTGAAATACTATACGATATACTCTCACGATTGCCAGTGAAACCACTGTTAAGGTTCAGGTGCGTTTCTGAATCATGGAATTCCCTTATCCACAGCCCAACCTTCATGGAAGCCCACTTCAAGCGACAGATGTTAAAACTTATTATCATGGGTCACAACTTTCCCTTTAATTCAAATTCACCCACCAAGTCTCTCTCCATTGCTTTCAATTCACTCAGCTCAGTCCAACTACAAGAACTTGACCCCCCAATGAAGCCCGGTGGCGTAACTCAGGTACTTGGTTCTTGCCATGGTTCGCTTCTGATTTGTAATAAAAGATGGGAGAACAATGAAATTTCTATGGATGGGGACTTTGGTTTATGGAACCCATCAACTAGGATGTTTAGGAAATTACCTGTTTGCCACAGTAACCCTCCGCAAGGACCACCTGCAATTTTGGCCCAAATTCATGGTGGTTTTGGGCATGATAGCATTGGTCTTGATTATAAAGTGGTTAAACTATCCCAATGGTGCTACAGCGATGATCAAGATCAACTTTCTTTAACTTCTGAGACAATGGTTTATAGTTTGAAGTCGAATTTATGGAGGAAAGTTGTTCCGGATTGTCCATACTGGTTGTTTAAAGAGGAAAATGGCATGTTTGCTGGAGGTGCATTCTATTGGCTTGCATCTGAGGGACGTCCTCCCTATCCAGGCGATTTGTTGTTTCTTATACGTTTTGATCTTGGAAGTGAGAGATTCGATCCGCTGCCTTTTCCAGATAAGTTGAATGATCCAATGCAGTTGAATTTGGCTCTGTTGGGGGACGGATGCCTTTGTTTGCTTTGTAGTTATGAAGATGATGAAGCTGATATTATGGATTATCTTAGTCATGTCGACATATGGGGGACGAGGGACTGTGGACAGCATTGGGTAAAAATGTTTTCAGTTAAACAGCTGAATGGTCCTCAGCATTTCAATTTTGTGAAGCCAATAGCATATATTCATAGTGCCGCAGAAGTACTTCTGGAAGTAGATTATAAAAAGTTCATGTGGTATAGTCTTACAAAGAAATCACTCAGACCTGTTAAAATTACTGTTGGATTGGACTATTTCAAATCCTTTGTCTGTTTGGAAACTCTTTTCCCTTTGTATTTGTATGGCGGCAGCAATGAAAACGCAACGGAGAAGAAGATATAGCCAGATGAAGAAAAGGTAGCCAAAACATTGAGAACTTAGTGATAAGAAGCAACTAGAGTGAAGTCGATGATACAAGGATGGAGGTAACTGCATCCTTTTCTAATTTTCTGGATTTCTTCGTTGCTTTTCCTTGGCAATTGAGACTTAGTATGCATCTTTTACAATCAATCTTTAAAATTGCATGCAATATAACAAGCTGGATATGCAGCACAAGAGTATAGCTATGAGATCTTGAACTATTTCCCCACTGTGATTGCTGAACGACATTATGTAATGATTTCATTGATAGGCTTCATGAGAATCAGTGATGCATATCACAGTGTGACTTCTAAAGTCTGGGAGTTTGAGATTCTTTTATCTTTGTTGAGGTTGTTTCATGTTATCTAGTCAAATGTCTGTATAAATTTTGTGCCTCATCTCTACCCAAAGTAAATCTGTTAATTGTCTAAATGGTTCAGTTTTGTTGGTCATAGTAGAAAAATGACTGAGTCTGTTCCACTCTGCATTTCAAAATTAACGAGGGATGTCTAAACTATGACTCATGGACTCTCTCCCTGTTCTCTATTACTTCATATTAATGGTACTAACTCCATCTATTCCGAACTCCTTTTCATGTCCAAGTTGACTTTTCAAATATACAACTGTGAAAAGAGCTTTCGAAAATTATGAACCCTCTATGGTCTGATCAACTACACAGCTATATGAATCTTCTTTATCCGTTCTGCTTTTATTCAAGTCTACTTCATATTATGAGGATTCGTCATAATTATACTATTTTTACCTTGTCCTTTAACTTACCGCCACCCTCCTTTATCAGGACTGAGATATCCTTTAGTAGATCTGACATAGGTAGTTTTTCAGGTTTTAAACTAAATTCAAGATCAACGTGGTTATGGGAGACCTATAAACTCTAGACTTGGGAAATTGTTAATTTTTAGGTTAGAAATGAGAGATAAAAAGAGTTGGTGGTTGACATATCATTTTAATATTCTGGTGCTACAGGAAAATATTGGAGTTATTGGACTACTGCAAAATATGTTTTGCCTTCGCACATAATATAGGGAGAATCTGATGGAAATTTTACCCACCCCACGGTTGGATTCTGTTTCTTCTTCTAAGTTAACAGATGCCAGTACTTGTAGGCCTTTTTCAACTTAAACTGGTTTCGCACTCATTCCCAGTATAAGCAAAAGGCTAGCTTTAGAGGGAAGTGACAGGGGAGAAGGGGTAGAAGATATTGGTGAAAGGGTCGGAGAGGCATGGCTGAGTTTGCATCAGGAACTAGAGGTGGTGGAGAGCAGTGATTGTCTGTCATACTGAAGAAAGAGAAATTGTACCCCTGCAATGAGTGAGGGTGAGCTAGTACATGGAAAAAGATGATACGGCATTATTTTCAATTTATCCAACGTAAGATGAGGAGAATGGATGTGCTCCAATGCTCTGCTCTGCCTCTTCCAATATGATTCTTTTAATGTTTGAGCTTCAGCTCTCATATGTGTTGATTTAGGCGTTAGCTCGTGTCTTCAATTTTGTTACTTCACATTACATCTTACAACCTAATGCTATTGATGAAGGCAGGTTTCAGGTATAACTAAGGCACCATTCCTCCCCCTCCATCCTTAACCAACTTCCCAATTAATACTCCATCTTCAACAGATATTTACATGTTTATACTGATATTGACACCGTTCCTCATGGATTTTTTTAATTTCCTTGCAGGTGGAGTGGTGTTGTTTAATTAGAGAGGAAGAAAAGAGAAGCTTCTTCATTTTCACTCTAGCTCTTGTCTTTACATATATAGTGATAGTGCAGTATCTCAATATTCAATTTTGTTTTGCAAGACAAATGGTGATAGCAGTTGAAAACTTATCTGTTCATGTAAGTGCTAGTCGGCCATCTGGTTTAGACATGTGTGTGAGCCACCAGACGAATGTTGAAACTATTAAGTAGTACGTATCTGAATCTTCACATTCTATTTGATATAGTTGTCTGCAGGAAACTTCCAAGTTACATATGCCCAATATTTGCATTCTGATTTTTGTGTCCTGAGTTTTGAGAACCTCTTTTTTTTAGTGTGTATGCGTGTGTTTCATTACTATTGGAAATTAGGGGTGATGAGCAGCCTTTCGTGGGATATGATTGAAAGCTCTTTTTCGATTAATTTTGATTAAAGCCTGATTGTTTAGAATGGTTGCCAATTGTGAATGAACCCAACATGAGGTTGATTTAAATATCGAAAGCATAGGTCAGAAAGACCATATACTTGATTGTTTTCTGGTTCTTGAATCTTGATGGTTGACTCTATTCTTCAGTTGCTATTTGATGGTTGTTGAAGGTTTTAGCCAATTTCAGTGGATTTTGCAGTGCCAAGTGTCCAGTCATTGTAATTTTTAAGCATGTGGATCAACTTCTAATTTGTATTCTGGACTTGCACTAGCAGTGCTATCCACATTCCTCGCGATAGAAGAGGAGTCTTGCGGTCGGTGACATTACATTTCTTGACTTTAAATATGAGATGTGACATGTGATAGACATGACAAGTCAAATTTAAAAAATAGAGGTCATAAAATCTTAGTCCTCCTAATGTTGTCACCATGTGGAATCAAAATCATTTAACAAAACTCTGCATGTATTGCTAAAGAAATATGGACGAATTTAGGTGATGATCTCTCTTAGACTCTGCGAAAAAGGAAAACAGGGAAAGAGTTTTAAGTCTTGGGCAGAGACTGGGTTCAAGAAATATTTGCCCCATCATGTAATATGACATACATGTTAAAACTACATTGATCTACCTGATATACATATAGTTTGTAAATCCAAAAGGTACTTAAAAAAAAAAAATTGCAGTGGCAACGTATGAAAATGTCTTGGACATAATGCTCAATAAAGAAAGTTTAGGTGCAAAGGACCGCAAGTCCGCAATACACCGACAATAACTGGTCGGCTGAAAACTAACACTCCGTTTGGATGGTTGTTACCGATCGTTTCATAATGTGTTGTATGTATGGTACTGTATCATATTGTGTTGTACAATGTTTGGATAGACTGTATTGTTTACCGTGGTTTAATAATTGAAAATAAGGTAAAAGATAAAATGGAATGGGTAAGATAAAATAAGTAACGACGCACTCCCACCAAATCGATCGTTCCATGAAGTGACAGTTTTCATGGTTACATAACCATGAATTTAACGATATCATATGATGTTAATTAGAGGAACAATTAAAACAAGCATCGTACTCATGATAACAATACAATAGCATACCATGAATTACAACCATCCAAACAAGCTGTAAAGATATTGGGAAATAAACTGCTATAGCTAATTTGGACAGTGGGAATGGGTTCTTATTCTCCTCGTGAGTGGTTGTGACGCGAATTAGTTGACTTTCATATCATGTAAAAAACTAATCTTAAACCCAACTTAACTTTAAAATTAGCTCAGAAATTTTATAAGATCATATAATGAGACAATAGCTCATTCTTAAATCTAATAAGTTGGGTGCTTAACTTATAGATAATAGTGTGGAGTCCTTTCATTCAGAAATTTAACTATGTTACACATCATGTAGAGGTCAAGAGTCTAGAAGAAAACAACAAAAATGTTAGGATTATACGTGCCAATGTGAAACTTCAAAGAAGCCCTCTGGATGTTTCTCATACGAGTTGAACTGTTCACTAAAAGGCTTCGGAGATTGTTCCCCATACGATTTGAAAAGGTTGAAAAAGAAAGTTCAACCGAAACTATAAACTCTAAAAGACATGGAAATTTCTAGTCCTATATTATTGATTTCCAAATCAAGAATTCTTCCACCTTTAGTTTCCTTGTCTTCACCACCCTCCTTTTAGTACCTATAGAATAAAAACTATCAATTGAAGGAAATGCTAGAAGGTAAAGCCAAGATAAAGGAAACAGACATGGCAATGAAGATGCAGATGCATGCTATGGCTTCTGCCTCTGAAGCTCTTGATCTTTATGATGTCTATGACTATACCTCCATAGCTGCTCATATCAAGAAGGTATTTTACAATTTTATATGTATATACTATATGCAGTGTTACTAGTTCTCTTGGATTCAATCTTGATATTGTGTATTTGATCTCAGGAATTTGATAAGCTATATGGGAGTGGATGGCAATGTGTGGTGGGCTCAAATTTTGGTTGTTTCTTCACTCACTCCAAGGGAACTTTTACTTATTTTTCTTTGGAGTCCCTTAATTTTCTCATCTTCAAGGGAGCAACTAGCTGAATTTCTCTTTGTAGATCTGCTTATCTGTAGAAGGATTATTTGTCAAGTATTGTATCATTTCATGTTAGTGCTTTTGAGCTTCTTTAGCATGAGGTCCATCTTGGCTATAACTATGTTTACAAGAATCAACTGCAAAAGCATACAATGAAGATGAATGGACATCCCTGAAGCACCCGGATTGAATGCAAACTTTTGCTGATATACAGAAATTGAAGTAGTAAACTGAAGAAACTCCGCCTCTGCATAAAGATCGTGGTGCACATGCTGCTTCTCGTCGTTTAACAATCTCTACAAAGTGATCAGGCTTTGAAATTGCAATCAAACAACTTATATCTAGATCAACTACATCTGAATTACTATATCAGCAAGAAATGTACAACCAAGATGAACTAAGCATCAACACGTAAAAAGAGCTAGTCAACTTTATGTTATGCTGAAACCCGGATTCTTAAAGGCCTTTCAACTTCTGTAGGAACAATATTCTTATTTACATAAATTATGTAAGCCAAGCACCTAAATCACCAACCTGAATATGTACAAGTGCTATTGCCTAAACTCAGTCAACAAATCATCAATAACTCCAGTTAAAAGATACTTCTCAATGTCAGTCACCACTTGTTCAACTTCATTGCTAGTGAATCCCATTCTCCAACCGAGATCCCATGCATTGCTCACCACTCCCTTGTACCATAGATCTCTTTCTAGCAGTGCATAAAGAGTATCTACTGTGAGGGTCTTGCCAGCTACCTTATTGCAGTTTCGCATAACTTCAACCCCGTCACAAGTTTCAGCAGCGTTATTGTAGTTTCTCAACACTTCAATCCCATCACAAATTTCATTTAACAACTTATCAAAGGATACAGAGATTTTTGGGATCCTAATGGCCTTCCATGATAATGGATCAACTGCCAGTGCACCTTGAGACCTTTTGCTTTCTAACAATTCATTTGCACAATCAAGTAAGAGAGTGCTATCAGCGATTTCATGATCTACACTAGTTGTCTGCCATACAGTAGGTTCCCATGCATCTGTTTCAAAAAGTTCCTCGGCCTGACAGAGGAATGATTCACTGCTCAACAATAAGTACCTTATGGTAACTCTGGAATTGAAGTTTTCCTTCTCAGTGAAGTCTAGATTGATGTTACAGTTAGTGTGCTCCATTAGTTTGATTTCACTGACACAATGGATTGATGGCACGTTAGATTCACAAGGGAACATTTCACCATTTGAAATATTATCTGCAATAGAAGAAGTATCATATTTTAATAGAATATTTCCACAATGCCAACAGGTAGAATCTCCTTGGATCAATCACTAGTCATTTGCAGTTTCTATTTCCTCTAAGAAATAAGGAATTTTGAAGCTTGTGACTAGGAAATAGCTACTTCTATGTTAGCGGCTTTTCAGATTTTCATCTATTTATCACATGGTTCTAGATTGGATCGAAGATGAAAGAGGCATACGTGCACGTAGCACCCAGTGGCTACTGTTAAACAAGCTTTGCCTTAAGGAAGTATAATCATATTATAACATTTTGTGTCTAGCTTCAAAAGGTTGAAGTGCATTAGACCACTTCAATTGCTGTTTGCACATTTCTTAACAAGAGTCCCACTAGCAGAATATTACCTCTCTTTACAAAATCTGGAACCAGAACTCAAAGACAATAATCAAAAATTCAAAATACAAAATGTCAAATGTGTTACTAGAAAACAACTTCTTTTAATGCTATTCCCTGGAAATGGTTACGTGGCGAGCCTATATATGATGAATACTTGCAAAAATGTGTCTAAAATCACCAGAAGAGATGCAAATATGACATTTGATAGCATGAAACTGGCAACATTATGGAATATGAAATAAGTGCCTTACCAGTGACAAGATTCTCACAGATATCAACCACTTCCTCTAACTGAAGCTCCTCTGAGATCTTGGTTAAGGTTATATCAGTGTCTTCCTCCACTGCGTGCACCACCATTTCTATTTTTTCATCCTTGTGTTCCGTGTTGTCAACCTGTATCAATACATTCCATTAGTCTGGGCCAATACCAAAAAACCTTTCCCAAATTAATTTCCACAGAAGGACCAATATTTACAGGATATGGTCACCTAATTCTGTGAAATAAGTAGTAACAAGTGCGATGAGAAACATAGCTTCCAGACGAAAGGTAAAGACTTGAAAATAACTATGCACTCACCATAGCAAAGGGGGAACTCTTGACGAACTTGTCAGTTTTCACATTCTTCTTCCTCTTACTGGAGTTATGAGATGTAGTGCTTGTGATGCGCTTCAAAATAGGGTCTGACATAGTACTTTTTGCTTGTGCGACTGGTGCCTTTCTCTCGGGTTTTTTCACTTTCATTGTACTCATCTTGCTTTGATCCTGTAATTTAGCAGAGTCATTGAGATTGGCATTTTTAATTTCTTTAACTTTTCTCGTTGGAGGAGCTACTCGTTGAATCCTTTCCACTCTTTTTTCAACTGCTTCTTTTTTTGGTTGCCGGGTCTTGCCAGGAGAAGAAGCTCTACTCTTTGAATCAGGCTGTTTTTCCTGAATCAGAAGTTCACGAGTCTTTGTTGCAGGTGCTTCACCACGATCCTTGCGTTCTTTTTCTTTGCTGAATCTAGTATTTTGATCTTTTACTGTCTGCGATTTCCTGTATGTGGTGAAATTCATTGATCCCTTCTGATCTTCAGGTGAACATTTTTCTTTTACATCCCATTTTCCAATTGTGTTTATAGTGTCTGATGGCTTTTCTTCATGGATACAGGGAGGAAACCTTTCAGCATGCAAGTCCGGACCATACAAAGGCTTCATGATCACAATGGGCGGAAAATCATCAACAAACTTCTGTAAGAAACCTGAAACACTAGATTGATGAGTTCCATGATTCGATTTATCCTTAGTCTTACTTCTTAGAAGCCCTTGTAAATGCATGGTTTCAATTATTTCATCTAATGTTCGTTTTGTATCCACCTTTTGAGCACTGCAAGGCGGCTTCTTTGCCTTTGGCAAATCTATTTCAAATATAGGTCTCCTCTGCTTGACAACCCTGTCACTCTCCAAGTGTTTCTGGATAGTTGGGTGCTGAGGCTTCCTAGGAATCTCTTCAAGACCCATTAGTCTGGCTATTAAATTTGACCCTTCGGGCTTCTTCTGTAGAACCTTTGAGGGAGAATAATCAAAAGAGGTAACCTCTTGGGATTGAACAATGGAGGACTGACTCGAGCTAGTTGATGGGATATCAGATGACACAATCATTTTTCTTCTACCAACACAAGCCTTTTCAAAGGAAGAGTCACTCGAGCTAGTGAAGCTGGTAAAGGGGAGATCTGGAGATAATTCCACCTTCCTTCTATCAAAGCGAGACTTTTCTGAAGCACGACTTGGTGGCAGCAGATTTTGTCTAGCAAAGCTGTCTGTTATCACATCTCTGAGCTCATCAAAACAATCTCTGGCCCCATCAACAGAAAATCTTGGTTTTTGGAACTCAAGCTTGTTAAACCTGTGATCTGAAATCCTTTCAGATTTGGTCCTTTCAATGCCTAATCCATCAAATTCAGCTTTCATAGGCTTATCTTTCTGCTTTTTCTTCAACTTCGTCATATGTTGTGAAGCTTCTTGCAGCTGTCCTAGCACCACTAACGACTCTTGTAAATCAAGAGCTCCTTTCAACAAATCTTTCGCTATATCTTTGGAATGCCTTTCAAAGGACATACCTTTAGACCATGAGTCAATCACTTGGTTCAGTTTCTGAGCTTCTCTGGACACTTCCATTAGCTGTAAAGAAGATGAGGAATATTCTCTCCCTTCTTCCTTGTCTGATGAAGAAGACACACTCAAATGATTGCTTGTTCTTTGTTTTACAACCTTCTTTTCCATCTTTGGATGGTCAATCCTAGATTTTCTAATTGTCTTACATTCAACAACACCTTTTGGGTCATCACATGTGACAAAGGATCTGTATACAGCTGATCTCAGGCCGTCTTGAGGCATATTCTAAATAACAAAATTTTCACCTAGAACAAGTCAGCTACCGACTTAAAATCTTGAAAAAGATGATTTACTAGTAGTATTTGCCAAATGCACTCACATAAACTAGTACTATATCTTCAACCAAGCTTTTCAAAGGGTGATGTAGACAGACACAAGTCTTTCTTAGCTTGAAGTCACTGAAAGCAGAAGAAAATATAAAGAATTAGGAGCCGTCTATAATTAGACAAATATCAAATGTTCCAATCCCGAATTAATATCATATCCTCTTGAAATATTCAAATTATAGACATTGTCCTAATAGTGAAGTATTAACTGATGAAAAACAAAAAAAGCAACAAATGGTGAAAAGTAAAAGGCAATGGATCTGAACAAGAATGCTTCACATTTCAATGACAAACTACAAGACTCCATTTTTATCCAAATGTAATAAGTACATATCAAGTACCTGAATTGTTGCCTTATTTGGTAAAACCAAAATATCCCTTTTGATCAAAAGCTGATTCTCTCACATTTGGACCAAAGTGCTATAAACAAAGAACCCCAAATGAAAATCCTGAGCTAAGACAAATGATGAAATTATTCTCAGGTAGACATATTCAAGACAACCCATGAACACATTAACTACTCCTCTTTAATATTCACCTACATTAACCTCTTATCTTTAGTTAAATAAACTATAAAAAAGATAAACAGATCCCACATACTAAGATTAGCTGGTGAATCTTGACTTTCTTTTAGTCCACACCTCAATACTAAAATGCCAATTACTTTATTTTCAAGAACTTAGACTATTGGAGGAAATTTTCACTTGTTTATTTCTTTTCTTTAAATTAAAAATTCAATTAAAAAAAAACAAGGAAAGAGAAAGATTTTAATGTGAATTGTGGGTGGTGGTTGAGAAAAGATGGTGTATGCATGTGAGTAGCAGTGTGTTAAAGCTAATTAGAGCTTTGACAAGAAGTGAAGGCATTGGATCAAATTCAAAGTCACAGACTTTGGAAAGAGACACTTGCACTTATGCTACGTATTACAAAGCTCTGTGCAGTTGCATACAAAAAGAAACTACCATGTAAATACCCGTGATTTAATTTAATATATGTATAGTCTAACTGTTTGCTTGTACTTGGAACATTATTCTGTGCTAGGAGGAACTGTTTTTGAGGAGGATTATCTTGGTTCTCTGCCCCATAATCATTTTTTAATCCTAGTCTTTAGGCCATAATCCAATTAAATATTGTCATTTTTAACTGTTATGGTTTGATGCTTAATTTGCTATAAACAACCGGTGCGAGTAAATTTTTATTATTAATAATAGGAGTTATAGTCTAATGATTGTAACTACAGGTTACAATGAAATTGCTTCTCTTCTTGACTTACAGTTACGTAGGTGGTCGGTGACACTTAGCATGTATGATTGTGAGCTACAAAGATCTAAGCATTTATATTCAATTCTATTAATAATTTTATTGTCATGTTCCTCTGTACTTTTTGTTCAATTCCCACCGATATGTAAGAGCCAGATTAAATGTCTTGGTTGGTAAACCAAAGTGTTAATGCATTAATTTTGTAGCTATAAAACATCTGAACAATCTTCTGTTTATAAGAGAAAAAATATATATAAAAAGGTTGGCCCAACATTAATGTAGTGAAATCATGAAGAGCATGATGTAAAATCACTTCAATGACGAGAACTTTCTGTTTAATTTAGTACAAATAGTAAAAAGTACAGAAAAATATCTACGAACTGCTTGTTTTACCCTGATGAGAAAAGATATTTACACCTTATTTGACTTCTCGCAATAATTGAAATTCAACAATCATGAAGAAAGTGCACTAGTAGCATAAATATATAATTTCAAATATAAAAAGAAGATAGAGAATGAGAACTATGTTGATTATGATCTTATTAGTGTGCTCCCAAAGGCTGAGCTTGGAGGCGTTGCTACAAGCAGAGGCGGATATAGCTTTATAGTAATGGGTTCATTTGACCAGGTGATCCCGACACAAAGCGTAAATATAAATCTAAATATTACTAAAATTTAGACCATTATGCGACCTGAGCCACAATTTTATTAGTCTAATGAGCACAATGATAAAAAACATAAATATTGAACCCATCAAGTTTAAATCTTGGATATCACTCGCTCAATTAAGCTATAAGCTAGGAGCCTTGTTACGTAAAAAGCAGAGCTTTAAAGAGTACAATTAGGTAGAGAATCAGATGATCTGATATTGATGGGCGGCTCTCCTTTTATACCGCTGGGTCTGATGGCTAGTTAATATGGCTGAAAGCCGCCGGGGTGTAGCTGATGAGTCGTAGCCTGTAGGAAAGGCATGCTTGCTGGTGAGGCATCCCTGGAATATGACAAAAATTAAGCACTAGGTTTACTTACATTTCATTCTTCATAGGATGACCAGACATGGTTTGAATGAACATACGAAGGAGTCCAGGCCGCAAAGAAAGATACTATAGGAACAATTCAAAAGTCAAAAGCCCATTCTAACTCGACAAGAAACATTCTTGCCAGCCAAAATTTACTGTCTCACCATACATACAATTATTATTTTGAACTTGATATTTGAATTTATGTACCATGTGTCTTCTTTAATGTAAGGAACCACCCTGTGGTGGCCAAGCAATAAATATTTATATCAAGAAAGAACCAAGATGAAATGTACCAACATCGCTTTCATAAAGACGTAGGAAATCAGACATAACAACAATGGAAATTCCTTCTACTTCAATGACTTAAAAGCAGAACCACATTTGCCCCAATTTTAATGTCTGACAAATTTTAATCACAAGATGAGAATGGCAATAACTACATCGTCAGTTCTTATCGGTGGTATTTAACTCACTTCTTGCATAAAGGGGATATAATATATAAGGAATAAATAATTCTGCCTACATTGTTAGGGATAACAAAAGAAGTTCAAAACTACATTCAAAGATAATCAAATTCGACACTCCACAAGAATACTTGTACTCACTGAAACTAAGAGTACTGCAAAGTAATAAATCCCCCTTACCTTTTCTTTTTTAAAATGGAACAGAATACTGATGCATATTGCAATATCACAGCTATGAAGCTTAATCTTGTGTCAACCAAATCAAGGAAATGGGTGTTAACTCTGAAGCTTTTCCGCTTACTGTACCGTTCCCCCTATTCCCATATTTAATAGGAAAGGATTAATGATATGAAACGATGCCGCTTTGAAGCTTAACTCTTGTATTAGACCACAAGTTTAATCTTCTTTCTTTCTTAAACTATGTGTCAAGCACATAAATGAAATGAATAGATTTGAAAAAGGATAAATGCCCCTTAGTTCTCTTACTTCATGCTTATCGACACAGCATGAATATTCTTCAGTTGAGGAATTTGACCTTGCAAAATATTTACTAATCCTCCTTCCTCATAAGCGTCCTAAAATCTCGGTATTATGATCTTTTAGTTATCTATTGGCTACTGGCTACTACACACAGCTATCCAGAAGACATTTAGTGCTGATTTTTCTTTCTTCTATGACTAGATACACAAAGTACGAAGAAGTCATGCATAACTCTAAAGGACCATCCCTGAGCATGTAATCATAAGCCATACCAGAAACAAGTCTGCTGAAGAATCAGCTTTCAACTCCTGAAGCGGCAAGTTTTACTTTCATCTCCTAACATATCATGGGGCATTTACAAGCTTTGCACGTCGAGTTTCACGATCAACTTCTACTCGAAGCCCAAGTCCACCAAGTTCTGGAACATCCACAGTTCCTTGAAGCTCCAAATCAGCAATAGCCCCTTGATTTTCTGCATTCCCTTCCAATAGGTTTCGCACACACCAGATTCCCCACTCCCTTAAGAAAGGATTATCTTCATCTATAATACACTGTTGTAGCAGTAACAGGATTCCATTTTTATCTCTAATCTCATCTTGGACGTGTCTTCTCCTATAAGCGCAATTTCCAAGGATGGCAACTATATCACTCCGAAAACCTTGGTACGGACAACACTTTAATGAAGAAGATATTGTTCCATCCTTGATCTGATCCTGCTTCATTGCTTTCCTAATTGTTGTTGGAGGTTCAAGATCTCGAAGCAAGTCCAAAAGAAATCCAATAAGGCCAGAGGACACTAGTACGTCCACGACATCCTTTGAACTTTCCTCCTTAGAGCTTGTCAGGTGACCACAAGCGCAAATATCTCTCATGATGGTGAGGGAGTATCCTACAACATCAATAGGAGCAGACCCCGTCGGAAGACCACTTTTCCCTCTTATTGAAAAGTCAATGACCACAGCAGCACTCATTAATATCCCAAATATACTTGAAGCAAAATCATGAGAAACAACAATATGCTCTATTTGCTCATTCAAGATTTCTGAAAGGATACTCAACAGATAAGGCTGCTCAATAACAAATTGGTCAGCTACATGTGTAATGGCACCATTATTCTCAATGGAAGGATATGAATGTAACTTGAAGAAAATTGATGAAATGTAGGAGCCTTCAATGCAAATTTTTGAGAGAAGAAACTTTAACCAATCTTCTTTGAGACCAACTGCAAGAGTATGAAACCATAAGCTTACCATAACTATCAAATAAAAAAGTTTTGAATATATCAGATTCACTGGATTTTACCTGCTGATGCAGTATGTAAAATTTCTGCCAGAATGGGTAACCCTTGCTCTGAACATAACTCTGTTAGCAGTCCAGCAGTACCTTCACAGCAAGTGTAAATAACCATACACAGAGGATCAGATACTTCTCTGCTTCTAACTCCAGCAATCTTCAAGAACCTATGAGGAAACAATTGGCACCACACATCACGCTGATGTTCTCCCCCAGCCACTGAGTAGTTTCCCAGAAGCTGCATCCCTGCTCGGATAATAGCATAATCAGGAGCAGGAGTAAGTCCTGCAGCTGTAATAACATCCATGACTATTTCAACACCTCTCTGTTCAAGAAACTCATTCTGATTTTTGATCTCTCCAGCACATAGGTTTCTTAGTACCCTAAGAGACAATAAAAGGAGATGACGGTAAGACGAAGATGACAGAGACCGGCAGAGATGAAGGATAGTGGTGACAACATTTTTGGATGACAGATTAAGCCGCCCATCAGCCTCTTTGGCAAGTTCTATCAGCTTGACCAGTGCTTTCTCTAAAGAAGATGCCTCGGCAACACTTCCAGGTACAGCAAGCTCTGGTACAATTTTATCATCCATCACCTAACAGGGAATGCAGAAAAATGATGAATGAAAACAGTCACATTGCTAAAACAACTTTCTTAATTGCCTTCTGGAGGACTGTGACAATACGAACCACATTTAATTAGTTAACTCCGCAACCCCCCCCCCCCCCCCCCCCGGCAAACCCCACCCATTAAAAAAATATATCATTTCATGTCTAAGAAAGAAATAAGACTACAAAAGCTACACATGTTGTATAACAGAATCAGCTAGATGCCCGCAGACACAAATAAAGAGATTATCCTCAAATAGGCAAGCCATTGGAATATAAAATGAAAAGCAATGAAGTGTAGCTATTTCTTCTTCCAGAAGTAAACAAATTCAATAAAAATGCTATGAGAGTTAGCGGTAATATAAGGCAGCTCATTATAAGGGTATTCCAGAATGTATGGGTGGAAGCACAAT
Organism: Petunia x hybrida; assembly: GCA_037355625.1. NCBI lineage: Eukaryota > Viridiplantae > Streptophyta > Magnoliopsida > Solanales > Solanaceae > Petunia > Petunia x hybrida. Next base: position 4,054,870 of record JBBBVM010000081.1, read on the forward strand.
CAAAACAATGTTAAAATGTGCTAGAGGATTGAACTTTGACGATTCAGTGCTTCAGGACAAACACCTCCTTTAAGTACAAAGGAAAAATCTCCTGAGAAACTGGATGGAAAGGTAGACGCAAAAGTCTATACTTCATTCAAGGAAACCAAACACAAAGCCACCATGTGTGTCACATTAACAGTGAACTAACGAGACTGTTGCACTGGCATACTAAAACATCATATAGGCGTATATGTTAAAAAAAAATTTCGCTCCCTTAATACTCACTTGTCCCATCTACAATTTGAACGGTATAATCCTAGAAAAGTATATTATAGGTTAAAGGATATCTATGTATCAACTTCATGAACACAACAGCACTACTTCAATTCTGTGAAATTCAGTAAATTGCCATGTGCCCGTTTCCCGGGATACATAACATATGTTAGGCTACCCAAAGCCCTATCAAACAATTCTCTGCAATAACTTCATTCTTGATTCCTGGGTGGTTCATCAACTAAAAAAATTTCATCTTATTTAGAATCAAAAAATGGATCTTTTTTCGTTTCATGGATATTCTCATATTCAATTCAATTGAAAATAACCAAACCCAAGTTATTAATAACTCAATTTGACTCAAACCATTAGAAACTATATATATAATCATGTAATTTGAAAAAAAAAAATACCTTCAGATATGAATGAATAGTTGTGGCAACGGATAGGGACACCCCGTGGAATTATTCGAGGTGGGAGTAAATTGACCCGGATAGCACCGTTGTCAAAAAAACAGATAGGGAAATGCCTCTTTGGTCTTGAATATTCGCCAATGCTTTAAAGCTTCCCTCTTTTTCTACTTCTCGTATTTACCAATTACTAGTATAAGATTATGACTTACGAGCTTCTTCTACTGATTTGTAAGGGCTTTGTACTAGTAGTCTAAAGACACTGTCGGCTGTTAATGAATTACACTCCCTCTGTACCAATATAAGATGGTTTTTTTTTTTCTGAAAGTAAAAGGAATTTTTGTTTGACCATATAATTATTTCATATATTTTATAAATATTTTAAATTGTAAATTAATCATTTGTAGTATTTTTTACGTAGTTTTTAAATTTCAAATAATTTAGGGGTCGTTCGGTTACTTAGTTAAGGGTTTAATACCCGCGCAAAACTCCGTGCTAATTTAGCACAACGTTCGGTTGGTTTTCTGTGAAATTTTAATACCCGCATAAAATTAGTGCAACGTTTGGTTGCGTTTTTGTATATTCCGCATTATTAATACCCGCATTAATAATGCGGGGAATCTATGTATTATTTTATGCGGGGTAGAAGGTGGTATTAATAATGTGGGTATTAATAATGCAGGTATTAAAATTTAAAATGACAAAATTAACCCTCATAATAATAAAGATATTTTAAAATTTTATTCAAGGAGTAAATAAATATTTTAAATAATAATATTGTTCGTTAATTTGTAATATATCAGTGATTTAACAAATAATCCCTATGTTATAATATATGCATGACTAATACCCACATTATTAAACCCCACATAACTAATACCCGCATTATCAATACCCACATTATTAGTACACACATTATTAATACCTACATTACTAATACCCACATTAATAGTTAATACCCGCGTAAAATACTCCTGCAACCGAACGACCCCTTAGTGATTTTATATTCAAATTGCTTCAGACTAAAGAAGTTTGAATCTCGAAATTAGAAAACCTTAGCACAAATTGGGAGTAGCTTTTATCACTAATTCTTGATATGTAAATTATGACAAAATTGAAAGTACAAAGAAAAAGCATATTACCAAATGTACCTTTGGATCTTTGAAAAAATAATTTTTCTAACTCAATTTATTCTAAGCTCTCAAACTAAGTTGTCAATAGTAATTTGAAAACCGATCAAATCAAACCGTACTGAAATGACTAGTTGATTTTCTAGTACTGTTTAATTTAACCTGCAGCTCTTGAACTTCCTGTTGAAGGTAAACACATTCTAATTCACATACATCAAATTTGCGATCACAATTTTCTTTTTCTTTCTTAAGTTTAGCTAACTCTAGTAGGACAGATTTCATTTCATCTAAGGCAGCAATTAAGTCATCTTGAAGAATATTACAATTTTCACAATTATAGTTACTTACCATGCTTGACTCTTCCTCAGCCATGAAACATAGATTTGCTTCTTCGTCGTTGTCTGAATTATCCACATCGCTTCATGCAGACAAGGACTTTTTGTAGTTGCCTCTTGGTTGCTTCTTTTTGGCCCAGTTGCAATTTGCTGCAATATGATCATGCTTTCCACATTCATAGCAGCGACCATCATTCTTATCTTGCTCGTTGTTTGGAGAGTTGAATCTCACTTTTCCTCTTTGTCTGTTTCTTCTCAACAGATTTGAGAAGTTTTTAAACATGAGAGCCCATTCTTCTACAATCTCATCATTTTCACTCATGGAATCAACAACAGCAGCATTGAAGGCAACTTCTTTTTTCTTTTCAACAGTTTGAGTGTTTCTCTAAAGATGAGTTTTCTCAAAAGCAATAAGGTCTCCTCGAAGTTCATCATAGGAGAGGGTGTTTAGATCTCCTCCTTCAATGTTAATGACTTTGGGTTGCCATGTTGACACCCAATTTTGTCCCAAAAAATTTAATTAATGTCGAATTATTGTAACAAGGTCAATTTTTGAAAATCAAAAGCGAATTGAGTAATTTATTTTTTAAAAAAAGGGCCAAAATTGCAATGCATAACCTAAAATTCACCCTACCCACGCAAACACATATATACGTTCATATATACACACTACCTACATCAGTTCCCATTTCCCTTAACCCATTCCCAATATCCGACCCGATAACCCGCGAAATCCCTAACCCTTACCCGATTCCATTCCCTCCAAAATCGATCCGAATCAGCCAAGAATCCGTACCATGGTCCCCCCTCCCCGAAACGACCTCGGTCAGTCGTTTCGAAAGCTAGGACTCCGATTGGCGTGTCGATAATTTTAAAATATTCGTAAGGTCCATTAGGACCTGTCTGTAAAATTTGAGCTAAATCAGACCTCGTTTGGTAGGCATCGGAAGAATGTTTTAGTTTTTATTGTCGATAAATATTAAAAAGTGATTTTGAGCTCGGTTTTGGCGAATGAGCTCCGATTCGAAATTCGAAAGCGCCGTTAGGTTCGTATGATTATTTGTGACTTTTCTGATTTTTCAAAAGTGAATTTCGATGTTGTTCGGCTAGTTTCCGCTAAAATGCCGAAAGTTAAATAATTTGACCTTTTTCCTTTAAATTCGTATCTTGAGTTTCGGGAGTCCGATTTGAGATCCGTCTTCGCGAGTATGTTACATATATTTTGTATAGCTTATTTGAAAAGTTTGGGATCATTTCGACTTCTCTAGGATTCTATTTTAATTTTAATCGTCGTAGCAAATTTATTATAAAAAATAAATTAAATGATCAGTCGGTGGCTAAGGGATTAAATAGCAAAGCAGCAACATTAGATACAAACAGAAACATTACAACAAAACACAGAGAACGGAAAAATTAGAAAAGAGAGAGGAAAAAAGGGAAAAAGGAGTGGAAAAATAGTGGAATTTCTACCCCAAATCTTCAGGTAATGATGTTAACTCATTATCTTAGGTTATTACGTGTGTTTGAATATATTTTTACGGTAAAAATAGGGATATTAGACATCGCCCTAATGACGTAAATTGATAGTTTAAAGGGTCAATTGGACCCCAATTATGGAAATGATTATATATTCGTACTCAGTGAGTTATGGACAACATATAAATATAATTTATTTAGGGTTTGGTTATGGGACTTTGAACCCTGTACATAGGACTGGCCTGTGTATTGCATATGCGAATAGGGTATCGGGTTCCTAACTGGATTGCATTAAAACATAAGGAATGAAGCCTTTAGCTTTATTTGATATAATTTTTCTGCTTATTGAATAGAAAGAGATCGTTTGGCAGTTAATCCAAAGGAAAAAGCAGTGGTTGAGTAATAGGACTAGCTTCGGAATATGGTAAGTGATTATATCCATTTCTTTGGAGGCACCTGGCCTCGTGGATTTTCTGCCACATGTTTCTTACGTGCGTAGCTGCCGATAGGCGTACTCATTACATCTTAGCCTTGAATTTACGTTGTATATTATATGTTATGTCCTGTTGCTGGTATTGCATTGAGTATCTGAGCATTGTACTCTGGCTATCATTACTGCATATACTTCCCGGTAATCGATGAGAGTCCCGAGCCGGTGAAGGGTCATTACTGCATATACTTCCCGGTAGTCGATGAGAGTCCCGCGCCGGTGAAAGATCATTATTGTATGTATCTCCTGGTAGACGATGAGAGTCCCGCGCCGGAGATAGGTTTCGGGCACATGTGACCCCATTGCATTATGATACATCACTGCATATCTTTATATGCATTTTTTTTAGCTGTATAGATTTATTGCACTAATTATCTGTGAATGATTTATCTGGTTGACTGCTATGGCTTCTGATTCCCTAACTAGCGTATCTATTTTTCGAGGTTGCTAGTTTGTCCTCACTTATCGAGTCCTTATGACTCACCCCCTATTTGTTCTTGTGTTTTCTTTTCGTTCGGCAGATTCTGCTCCAGGACTCAGCCAGTCGCGCCGTGATTGAGGAGTAGTACGTTCTCAGCTGTCTATGGTGAGCCATCCTGTTCATTGCGGCCACCAACTTCAGATATTACAGTTTTCCTTACTTTTGCTTCCTTCGGAAGGTGTGTATATCTTTTGGCCTTCTTAGATGTCTGATCTGGAAACCTTTAAAACTGTGTTTTCTGGGTAGTTAGTTGTATTGTTCAGACAGCTTGTATATTTGTCTATCCTTGGGAGTTATCTTATGTTGTTAAAGTTTGGTTCATTTTCATTCAAGGTAAATCTTCACAATTTATATCGATTCAGTCAATAGGGTTCGCCTGACAGGTTTAGGGGAGGTGGTCGGGTGCCTGCACGGCCTAACCGAGAATTCGGATCGTGTCAACCCCCCCCCCCCCCCCACACACATTTTCCCTCTCTCACCAGTACAACGAATAAGTAATCTGGTCCGTCTATTTGAAATTTCGATCAACCCGAGCCTTCGGATCATTTCTGTGAAGATAAGGACGAGAATGGTGTAATTTTTACCCTTCTCACCCTTATCTCACAAGAAATAGATCAAAAAGGAGAAGGGTATTTCTCATTTTGGAACAAGAGGTAAGAAACCCTTTTTTTTTAGTATAAATGGAAAATGTTTCAGTTTTTCTAGGGGTTCTAGGTTTTGATAACACAAAAACAGCAGCATACATATTATACACAAAAGTTTTCTCAGTTTTTGCTTAGTTGATCGCGTTACTGTTTCTGTCATTTCTTGCTTTATGTTATCGCTTCATTATTCGAGTCATCGAGCTTGTTCGAGTCGTCGACCTTAGTCGAGTCGCGTATCACTTCGGATCCTAGCTCCTTTTCACTGCTCCGCAAAAGGTAATAACTTTTTTCTTCTATTCTTAGTGTTGGTTTCTGATTTCTGGACAACGATTATGTTGGTAGTTTAATGTTGCTTTCATATTCGAGCTTGTCCTGTCCATTTTGAGTATATAGAAATAAACGTATGATTAATCAATTTGATCATTTGTGTGAACCTGAAACTGTTTCGAAATTTTAAGTTGTTAATAAGTTATAACAAAGTTGTTTCGGCTAAAGATCCTAAATTTATGTGATCTTGAAGATTTTTAACTTAAAACTAAATGTTGATAGTTTATAAAATGATAGCATAGGCTTAGAGTTTTCTGATAGAGTTTGCTTTTGTGCAGGGTTTGAATATAAGGTATTTGTCATATCTTCTTGAAATCTGGTTTGTCAAGTGAAATTATTAACTCTTTGCTAAAAGTGTAAATGAACTGAAAGCCCTGTTTGCTGCATTGTTTTCAAGAAAATGAAATGCTGGATGGATAGTTTAAAAAAGGAATTTAAAGGTTGTTTCTGTATTCTTTTAGAATTAGATGTTTAATTTTAAGCATGTCAATATCCCTGTTGGTTAGATGTTTGTTTAGCCTACTGGGTTGGTGTCCTTTTTAGCTTTGTCCCTTCTTCTTTTTTTCCAATTTCGTATTTGATTGCTTGAATCTTTTGAGATTTGCTTTTTCACCGAGATTTAGATGCTCTTCTAGGCTTGAATCAGCGTTTCTTCTCATTGCTTCGCCTAATTGTGAGTTAGTGTTCTAAATAGCATTCCTAGTCCTATCTAGTGAAGCATAGCAGTAGGATTAGTTTTTCCTTTGTCAGTTTCTATTTTATGGTCTTTCCTCTGTCATAATTCAAGTGATCTGAAATGAGTTTCTTCAAGTTTTGTGAGGTTCAGTATCAGCCCTATTATTTCCTAGTTTCAGTTTGTTTTGAGCAGCCTATGTTTGATTTATATCCTGGTAGACTGTTAGGGGGTCTTTGGGTTTACAGTTGGTCTCTAGTTCAATGAGGGAGTCTGGGATGGCTTGGAGGTATTTGTTGGAGGTTCTGGACAGTGATTGGAAGAAGTCCAGGCCCCTATGTGATGCTGCAGGTTCAGGGAGTTCCACATAAGTTTCTAGGAGGCTAGAGGAGAGTGAGAGTGTGTCTGTAGGGATGAATTCAAGCGTGTGAGTGTGTTCAGTTGGTGTGAAGAGTGCTCAGCTCAGTGTGTGTATGCTGCAGGTAGGTTTAGAGGGCTGTTTTATTGATTTTTCATGGAGCTTAAGGTTATTTTAGTGGTGTAAAGGATCTTGGTAGGCTGCTTTTCCTCTTGTCCAGAATAGTGTGTTGTTTTGATTAAATTTGAAGGCTCAAGTTGAGAATTATCCTGGCCCTTATTCATGTCGATCCAGATCAGTTTTTTTGAGGTATGTGCTTGTTATGTAATTCTAGTTTTTCCCTGGGATCAACTTCCTTTTCATGTCTTGGTTTCCAAGTAGTTGTGAGCTGCTTTGTCAATTTCTGTTGGTTGCATCCTGTTTGCTTGATGGCTTATTCTCTGTAAAGGAGTAAGTACCAGGTCGTCTTGTTCTTATTCAATTCTGGAAGTGTGGTGCAGGGATGTTTCATAGTTATTTAGTGAGTATTAGGAGCAGTTCATGTCTTTGTCAAAGCGCAATAATAATTGATTCAATATTCATGTAGCTATGGTGCATAATATATTTCAGTGTTTCTTGCTGTTCTTAAGGTTCAAATTTCACCTAAATAATAGAAGTATTTTCTGCTAAGCCTAGTAAAAGGTTCATAATAGTTTGCTCTAAATCCTATCAAGATCATAATTATGGTGTCTGTCAAGAGTAACATGAAGTTAATTTCTCTCAAAAATCTTGATTTAGCTTGGATGTTGGTTTGTCAATCTTTATTTAGCCAAGTCATAAAGGTCATAATATTAGTTTATAGATGATTTAACTTCAAAATCATAAGTTGTCTGAAGCTTCTCTTTGGTAAAATAGCTTTGTTTGATGGCTAAAGATAAATTTTAATGGTTGTACGTCGAATTTTTGTTAAGATTTATGTCTAAATTATTACTCAAGTTGTTTTTGTTCGATGAGGCGTCATGTCTGACGTGATGTGCATTTCTCCAAGTTTAGTTTTTTTTTGTGTATTAGTTCACGTAGGTTCTGTCCATTCTTTTATAAAACAGAAGTCATTTTTTTTCTTAAGCCTTGCCTAACTTGTTAACTTGAAAATCTCTTTAGTATTCAACCTGGAAATTGGTCGCAATCTGATCTATGTCTAGAAATTTTCCATCCCAGTAGGTATAGAAACCTTGATGTAAGTATAGTAGTTAGTCATTAAACTTCCCTCATGTTGTACTTTTGCATAATTGATAGTATTATGAAGTGATTCCTTGAGGGCTTGAGAGGAGCTAGATCCCTGGTCAGGAAAGAATGTCATTGAGCAGTTTAGATCCCTGGTCAATTGAGACACAGACAACAGGTTATACTTGAAGTCTGGAATATGCAGAACATTGGTCATTTCTTGATCTTTAAAAATATTGGATGATCCTATGTGAGCAATATATACCACTGTGCCTGTAGGGAGGTGAACCTTACCCCCTGCTAAGTTTGACTTTACCTCAACTTTATTCAGTAGAGAGGAATTAGCTACCATATGATTAGTAGCCCCTGTATCAATTACCCATCTGTTGGGACCTACAGATGACATAAGAGATGTGATACCTGCAGCTGCTGAATTGGAACTGGCATTGTCACTTGTTCCCTGACTCAGCATGTGCAGTATCTGCTGAACTTGTTCTTGTGTGAAGAAGGCAGGTCCTGCACTAGCTTTTCCGTTTTCAACCTGCATTGGCACTGTACTGGGTTCATCATTAGTGGCGGTGACATAGTTGGAACTCCCTATGTTAGGACTCCAAGTTCTTCCAGTTGAGGCACTCTTCCCAGAATTCTGATAGCTAGTCCTTCCATAGTCTTTCTTTCTCTGTTTGAAGTCCTCAGGGTATCCATGTAACCTCCAACAGCCGTCTCTAGTGTGTCCCTTCATCTCACAGTGATCACACCACATGTTTGTGTTCCTCTTTTGTTTCTGATTGTTCTGACTGTACCTTCATTTAGTCATTAGTGATGTTGAATCAGTTCCATCTGCAAACACATATACACTGGAGATGGACATTTGACTTTCTCTCTCAATGATCATAGAGTAAGCCTTATTGACTGAGGGCAATGGTATCATCATGAGGATCTGGCTCCTGGCCTGTTCATAGGACTCATTCAATCCCATGAGGAACTGCATCAGCTTCAGGAGCTGGAGGTGCTCAATGAATCCCCTTGATTTGTCACAATCACAGCCAGGGGGTAGTACTAGACACTCAAATTCATCCCATAGCAACCTCAATTTAGAGAAGTACACAGCAATGGGGCTAGTTCCTTGACTAACAGCTGCAATTTCTCTATGTAGGTGAAAAATCCTAGATCCATTTACTTTATCAAATCTCTCTTTTAGATCAGTCCAAACAACACTAGCATTAGTAGCATAAACCACTCCACTTAGGAGATTCTTTGACACTGAGTTCATGAGCCATAAGAGTACAATTGCATTGCATCTATCCCACTGATTTGCTAAATCAACAGAATAATCCTCTTTCTTACAGGTTCCATAAATAAATCCTATTTTATTTCTTCCTATGATGCCTATACGCATAGCTCTACTCCAGACAGAGTAATTTTCAGATCTAGTAAGTTGAATAGAGATTAGAGATGTACCAGAGGTGTCAGAAGGTTGAAGGTACAATGGATGATTGTGCCCTAGGTTATCGACTGTAGTAGCCACTGCATTTGATCGATTTTGCTGATTTGCTCCCCATGATGAGCCTGGTGGAAGAGTCGCCATTGATGAGCTTTACAAAGCTTTGTGATGAAGTGTTTGAGGCAGGATCATGTAGATTATAAGCTGTTAGGCTCTGATACCATGTTAGAAACTACTCCTAGTCTGCCATTAGAGCTTCACTGAAGCTTCACAGACGATGAAGGAGATGGAGGTTTCTAGTCTAGCGCAGAACAATGAATCTTAGAGAAAGGAATTCTGTAACTGAAACTGAATTGATTCAATGTATTTGCTTGATGCCTAAGCTATTACATATACATTCTTAGCTAAGATATTTCCAGCTAGGATACACTAACTTCCACTACTCCACTCTTACTACTTTAACTAATTATAGTTAAACCAACTCACTGTCCACGTCACCACAGCTGCCACATCAGCATCAGCTTGATTCTTCCAACACAAAGGGAGGGTTTTATAATGATCTAGATTATTGTTGTTGATCATATACTAAGATTGTTAACTAATTAGATAGGAGTTGATCAAATAAATATGACTATGTCCTTGGATGTTCCCTTTGCAGTAGAGGGTATGTGAAGTGTTGACTAGAGTATTGTGTTGAGAGACCATTTTCACCCGTGTGGTGTGAGAGTTATAACTATGAGGAGCCAATGTCTCAACAGATAGTTAGTTGTCCATTGTATGCTTTCCCGGGCTTTATGCTAAAGGTGAAAATTCAACCACATTCTTCCTGAACAAACCAAGAACTACATATTATTCTTTCACTTGTTTACACAAACCCTTTCATCAAATTCAGGAAAATAAGAAACCCTTCACTTATTTTCCACCATCATAGGCTTCTCATTTTAGACCCAAAAATCAAAAAGACAGGAGGGGTTTTCTTCATTTTCCGTTTCTCACAATTTGAGGAGCAAGGACATATACAATAGGTCTATTTTCATGTATTTCATGAACACTGCAACGTTTTTTTTTTTGCAAACAAAGTTGGGTTGTACAACTAGTTATAATAGTTAAGGAAATAGGCGAAGCTACGTGATCCAAAGGGGTTCAATTGAATGTCATTCGTCGAACATTGTACAATAGGGAACAAACAAATTTTCGCATTATTCATAAATTGATTGAATCCCCTTGATATCAGGATAGCAAAGGTGGTTCACAAATTGATTAAGGTAGGTGTAGATTCTTGCATATTTTTTTAAAAAAAATCCCCAGGTTAGGATTCTTGGCTCCGCCAATTGGTCTTAGTGAATTGCCAAAAAGATGGTAAACGAAGAAAACAAGATTCAGAAGTCGAGGTCTTTCAATTTTAGAAAGATATTTGAGATTCCTAGTAGATTGGCACATAGCATTGGAGGGGACAGTGGTAGTGATGACGAACCGGACATGGATGACGACATTGACAATGTCCAATTCATCAGCCAAGGAGGAGGAATACCACCTGCACCTTTGCAAAATCAACAGATGGATACTGAACCTGTTTCAAGCTTGACTAAGCCAGGAAATCCCCAAAAAGACAAAGAACCTTCAGGTTCTTTAGACTTGCTTTTTCATTTTATATAGAGAATATTTTATGTCTTTAAATGTGTAGATAAAACAACACGAGGCGTTAAATATTGATGCAAATGCTTCTTGTTATGGATTCAGACATGGACATGATGAAAGAAAGGTTTGCAAAGTTGCTTTTAGGGGAGGATATGTCAGGAGGAGGAAAAGGTGTTTCATCAGCTCTGGCTTTATCAAATGCCATTACCAATCTAGCTGGTAATGCAATTCTTCAAACCATTTTGATTATGTTATTTCCTTGAATTATCAAGTTCTAAAAGATGGAGAAACAAAAAAACTTCTAATCTTGCTATGTTGTCTCTCTGTGTGTAACATGTTATAGCTTCTGTTTTCGGGGAACAATGGAAATTGGAGCCTATGTCTCAAAAGAGAAAAGATAGGTGGAGAAAAGAAGTCGACTGGCTTTTATCTGTCACTGATTACATTGTTGAGTTTGTCGCTGCTCAACAAAAATCAAAAGATGGAACAAACATGGAGGTCCTATTTCAGTCTTGTCCTCCCCCCACACCCCTTTCATTTTTGCTCCAAGATTCAAAGTAGAAACAGTAAAGGATAAGAAATATAATCTCTGTTTTGACAGATAATGGTTACTCAACAAAGAAAAGATCTGGTCATGAACATCCCTGCTCTAAAGAAGCTTGATGCAATGCTCATTGTGAGAACCCTGCAGTGCCCTCTAGTTATGACATTACTTAAATATACTATTTTGCATGAAGTGTATCAACCTTAATACCTAGATAAATGAATGACAATCTACAGGACTGCTTAGATAACTTCAAAGATGCAAAAGAATTTTCGTATGTCTCGAGAGATGCTGAAGAATCTGAAAAAGGAGTCCAGAGGAATGATAAATGGTGGCTACCTACAATCAAGGTTCCACCCGAGGGCCTCTCAGATGCATCCAGAAGATGGCTACAATATCAGAAGGATTGTGTGAACCAAGTACTCAAAGCATCCATGGCGATCAACGCCCAAACACTAGCAGAAATGGAAGTCCCTGAAAACTACATCGACTCTCTTCCCAAGGTGAGAAGCACACATTCATTGAAGAAACATTTTGAAGGAAAGTTTAGGTTTCAACATACTGATTCTTTCTAAGATTTCCTGGTTCTGCTCTACTGCTAGAATGGTAGATCAAGTCTTGGTGATTCAATCTACAAGAACATCACAGTTGAATTCTTTGATCCTGAACAATTCCTTTCAACCATGGACATGTCATCAGAACACAAAGTCCTTGACCTTAAGAACAGAATTGAAGCATCTATTGTGATTTGGAAGAGGAAGATGCACCAAAAAGATGCAAAATCTTCTTGGGTTCCGGCTGTGAGTTTGGAGAAGAGGGAGCTTTTTGAAGAGAGAGCAGAAACTATCTTACTCCTCCTAAAACACAGATTTCCTGGAATCCCTCAATCTTCCCTTGAGATCAGTAAAATCCAATATAACAGAGTAAGAATTAGCTTGCTGGCTCTATATACAAACTTAGACTGATACTGATTGAACAAATTATGAACTGTTCACTTTCTGACTGCAGGATGTGGGACATGCTGTCCTGGAGAGCTATTCAAGGGTACTAGAAAGCCTAGCCAACACAGTTATGTCGCGTATTGAGGATGTCCTATATGCGGATTCTGTCACACAAGATCCATCACTCGCAATTGCAAAATGGAACCCTTCAGCTGATTCCTCACCTCAGCAACCACTAAGTGGTATGTCAACCCCCAGGGGAGAATCAGAGATGTTAAGTTCTGCAGCAGAAACACCTACCTCAATGACTTTATCTGACTTTATGGGGTGGAGTATGGAGCAAGGAGAGGGAGATGCAAGTAAAAATCACTCGACGGGTAATCCAGATGCTTTTTGCCAGAGATGATAATGAAAATTCCATGCAACAAATAGTAGCGTAAACCCCCAGAAGCTTTCTTACGTTGAAGAGCTTTGAAAGTGGCCTAAGAAGTCCCAACTGCTGGGCATGTACAGAGTTAGACAAGAAAAACAAAGAAAAAACATGAAAGAGATCAAAGTCTAACCATACGAAGAAAAAGAAATCCTATGTGACTTCCCTGATTATGCAAGACTGCAACTGCTCTTTTTCCAAAGCGAATAGGCAAATCTCAAGATGTTATCCATTTTTGGTTCAGTTTTAGATAAGCTTTCCTTCTCTAGATGTTATCCATTTTTGGTTAATTTCTAGATGTGTTTTTCTATTCTATAGCAATCTTGGATTTTAGCTTTTAGAGAGTGTTCCTGACGAAGTACTCAATGTCCATCTTGAAGCATATGCTCTCATTGTTTAAGTCAAAACTTCGATGCTATCCCTCACAAGATGACTCGTTCCTTTGAGCAACCTAAATAGGGCCTTTTCTTTTCTTTTCTTTTCTTTTCTTTGCCAAGATCATGTCAATATTTGTTGATATGCGATACAGCAAAAACTATATATTGGTGTGTAATATTAATATTTCATCGATGATACTCAAAATGTTAGACATAACCAATATGCTCAAGAAAAATAAGAATCCATAACATCCAGCCTGCATTTTTATCTCATTAATCTGAGAGAAAGTAACTTGCATTGTCATCAAATCCCTTTATAATGGGATTTTCCAAAACTGACATCCAAATATTATGTCTATCTAGTAACACAAGTCTTATTTAAGATCGAAGGATAAGGAAGCATCAAGGAAAAACAGACTTAATCTCTTAATAAACCAGCTCTTAAATGCAACTGATCTTAGGCCGCCTTGGTAACAGCAGCATGTATGGCATCAGCAAGATGAGGAACTGTCCGAGAACTAAGCCCTGCCATGCTAATTCTCCTGAAGATGAGAAGGAGAAATGTCATAAGAGATGACGATCCTCTTAACCAAAATCCTAACTTCAAAAAATAAATGCTCCAACTCATGCCAGAATAGTAAATATGCCATACATTGAAAATATATCCTTCTGAGAATTATGAAATAATATAAGAGAAAAGAAGAAGAGGAGCTGGACTTTCTTATGCTTCTGCTCCCAACTAAGACTCGGTCTGAAATTGCCATATCAAAGAATCTATCCGAAATAATCAATGATAAGGAAGTCTAAGTACCAGTTATTTAAGTATATGCTGACACATAATTGATCGGAAGTAACAAACTAAACAACAAAATAGATATCTACAGTCAGATGTCCTTACCCATCAGATGTCATGTAAATGTGATACTCTCCAGTCATGAATGAGACTTGCTCAGCGTTTAATCCTGTAAAAGTAAACATTCCAATTTGCTTGATGATATGACTCCAATCACCTGGTGTACCTGAAGATTAAAAATTCAAATTAGTACTGAATGGAACAATCAGGCCAAAAGATTGAGTTGCCTTCACCACGTATTATCAAGAAAACTTTCTTGTAGCATAGCAGTCACACCAAGCAGACAGACACCGTATGCTTGCCTAGAATTAGATAGAACAAATAGAGGAGCAGATACCTCGAGCTCGCAAGGCATCAAAGAGTTGCTGGCGCATGCTAATAATCCGGTCGGCCATTGCTTTCAGCTCAACTGTCCATTCATCATACATTTGCCTATCATCAAGAGATATGTAACCTCGTAAATTTATAGAACTATCTAGTAACAGAAAACAGAATCCTGTAATAGTTGCACAAACCTGTCCTTGAGTATGGTAGCAACAATAGATGCACCATGAATTGGTGGATTAGAGTACATTGGCCTGATAACTAGCTTTAGCTGGCTTTCAACTCTGCTTGCAACATCTGTATCTTTGCACACCTATAACACAATATTGCATAGTGCTAGTCAACTTTCAGTATCTGTTAGCTACAACTCAAAGAGAACACAGTTTTTCAAAATATACAATCCGGTGGAAAGAGAGCACAGGTCAAATTCCACTCTGCTCTCTCAGTTTCTTTTCCAATTTCAATCTAAGTGGATGTGGTCTTCTAAAAGTTGGCTGAAAGCACACATCACTGATATCTCTAGAGACATTGGTCATTGTACAAGCAGCAGACATCAGCTTTTTAGGTAATATAATATAATTATCATAGAAAAACAGTTGTCTTTTAGGCATACATAGTATGATAAAACAAAGAGTAGTTCTTCAGCCTCAATAAAAAATGAAGATAATTACAAGTGAGAAAGGACTTACAATGCTAAGGGCACCAACACGCTCCCCATACAGTCCCATATTTTTGGCATAACTCTGAGCTGCAATACATTCACCACCATCAGCCACAAACATACGAACAGATTGTGCGTCTGCATCCAGGTTGCCACTGGCAAAACCCTGCAATATCAAGAAAAATATTCATCACAGTAGGGTCAGTTAAGCAGACCATTAATACATAGTTTGAGGCTTCAAATTATTTTATCAGAATTTTTAACAGAGTATCCATTGAATCTCAAAGTCCTTTCATAAGCATTACCTGGTAGGCACTGTCAAAGAAAGGTAACAAACTTTTGGACCTCATCAATTGCCTGATTTTCTCCCACTGGTCAATTGTTGGATCAACGCCAGTTGGGTTATGAGCACATGCATGTAGAAGAACTATTGCTCCAGTGGGTGCAGCAGCAAGATCATCCAATAGTCCTGCAGGGATCATAATTAGATTCACCTTAAAAGTATATGCAACACCAGAGGCAGGAGAAGCCATAGATAATGTATGGTTACGTCTTTACCAAAAGAATACAAAATAAATAAATAAAATCCGATGCTAGCTACACAAAAAATATAGATTTTTCCAAGCACGACAAACAGTAAGTTCAGTTGTGCATTAAAAGATAACTCCGTTCGTATTTACGACTATAGAACCTAAGAACATTTGTAACAACAGTACCTTGAAAATCCAGGCCTTTTGTTGCTGGGTCATAGTAACGATAATACTTTACTGAAAGCCCAGCTAATGTGAAAACCTTCGGATGGTTTCCCCATGTTGGCTGTGGTATATATATTGTATGCTGGCAACAAGACAGATGGTAGAATCTTCAGTCTGGTATCAATTTGATTCATACATATGAAAGGAAAGAGTGCAAGGAGTACTTACTTCATGATAATGCCTAGCCAGAAACTCAGCCCCAACCCTCAAAGAACCTGTACCAGACAAGCACTGAACAGTAGTCAACCTGTTCTCTTGAATGGCAGGGCTGTATCATCAACAAAACAAATACATAAGAAATCTTTTAAACTCCATTTAAACATAAGTAAATCTGCTGATATCAAAAAGGCAATTACACATAACAAGGAATAAACTTATAGAAGGCATGATATCTTGATATCACATTCACCATGCACAGCTAATCAGTACAACGAAGAGAAGAGAAATTTAACTCTTGAACAATTTTCTTCTGATGCCTCCATCATACTAAGATGAAATACAGAAGAACAGGAATAACAGGTATTTAGTTTATAGAGATAAAGAATTCTCTTTTAGCAAACAAACTCTCATTCAGATATCAAGCCAGATGCAGGAAGAATGTTGAAGGTTAAGCAGATTTTTCTTTCCTGATAAGTGGTTCAGCAAGATTGGTCTAAATGGAGCGAATGGCTAGTGAGCATTCATATAGCCAACCTAACTAGCTTGGTATTGAGGCATAGCAGTATTTGTTGTTGTTGATGAGTGGCTCAACTGCCTTACATTATCAAGACCTAGATACTTCTGTCCACACCAGTGCTAATAAAGGATAGATGCAGAACATGTATAGAGGGAAGGGTGACACAGTGTTCAAGATACTTCCCACTATAAAAAGGCGATAAAAACATTAACTTGCAGATGAAAGATATACAAGCAGATAGATTGAATCTCTTGTCCTAGAAAACTCTCATTTGAAGTATCACATGCACTTTTTTTCAACTTAAACAATTATTAAGAGAAACCACAGCATAAAATCTCCAAACCTGTCGGCACCAAAGATGAGCTTGGCACTCAGTTTGTTAAAATCCGCTAGCCCAGTAATTGAGAGATATTCCTTCACCCGAGACCTGCATTATAGTGGCCTTAAATACCAATCTTGGAGTCAAGAGATATCTCTAAGGAAAATCCATAATAAAGTTTCTAATTTAGCAACTCACGTGTCATTGACAAGCATTTGTTCGGCTCGTCTCACCACATTAAGAACAAGGGGCTTTCCTTCCTGCCATAATTGGCATCCGAATATGCGTTAGCAGATTTATGAATGAGTTTTCAAACTTTACACTAACATTTTACCTTAAGATTATAAAAAAACCAACCAATAACAAAAATGTGTACTTCAACTCGTCCAAAAGTTTGAATCTTTAGCAGCATAAATTGGTTCAGTTCATTATAAGAGGAAGTGCATTCATTTATGTTCTACTGCATTCTATTCTTGAGAGGGATCATTTGAAGGAGAACTTACCAAAGATTCAAAAACTAATGGAAAAAAAAAATCATTTTTCTTGAACAAATAAATTTAAAAGGAAATTTCCAGACCTCAGTTCGATATGCACCAACTCCAAGATTCAATTTCACTGGGCTGGTATCTTTGTTATAAGCAACTGTGACCTGTTATATTAAAGCAACACAACAGGAAGGAAACAAAAAAACACCAATATCAAACACTTTCAGAAGGACAAATTAACTTCTTAATTAGCAACTTAGAGAATCAATAAATACCCAGATCACATACATTTAAATTAAAGAAAAGGACATAGCCCGTGAAAAATTAACACAGACAAAGAACCATCTCATGATCCATGTATCCAACCGGATTTATCTTGATCTCCAAGATATCATTTTTGAAATTTTTATAAACCAAATCATTTTTTAGCCGAGGGTCTTTCGGAAACAGCCTCTCTAGCTCTCACAAAGTAGAGGTAAGGTCGTCCTTTAGACCCCACTTGTGGGATCACTGGATATGTTGTTATTGTTGTTGTATTAACTAAATTATGTGATCATTAGTATCAGTTCATCCTAACTAACAAAAGAATAATAAAAAAGGCAAGTAGCTTAATTAAATCCAGTAATATATGTACAAAAGCTTGTTGAAGGAGCAATAAAAAATGCAAAATAGGAAGAAGAGTAAAAAGGGGTACCCCTAAGATGGGATCTTCAGGTGCACGAACAACATGGGCAAAAACTGAATTTGATGAATCTGCCATTGCTACAAGAAAAACTTCAAATGGTGTAATAAAAAAGTGATCTTGAGTGAGGAATTTATGGACTAGTGTAAGTGAATATATTTATGTGTAAGTGAATATATTCTTTGGGGCTGCGTGGAACTCGCCACCTGTAACTGTGGGCGGTTCAAATCAGGGACTGCCCCTACTGCTTACTTTTCTTTCTTGCTCTCCAATACAACTTTCTAAATACTTTTTCAGGAAAAGTTAATGCAAATATATTGACATCTAAATGTACTTTTATGTAAATATGATTGTTGTGAATTGTACTAGAAAAGTATTACAGTACTTTAATATTAGTGCATATATTTACGTATGACAAATATTCTTTTACTTACTAAAGTCCAGTCAAATGATATGGTGGGGAAGAAGTTTTTTTTTAGGCGAGCATATATGTTTTCTTTAAAAAAATGCTTTGAAAATTGAAAGTCAAGTGTGCAGTGCTGACGCCACGAACTGCAGCCGCATGGACAGTTAAAGAACGTGGCCAGTTCTCATCTGTGCTCCGCTTTTGTATTTTAAAAAAAAATTAAGTAGGTACTCCGTCATTACACTTTTCGCTTTTTAAAAGTCAATTTAATTAAGTTTTAAAAATAAATTGAATTAAATTAACTCAATATTTTAATATTAAAATTTACATATTTGACAACAACTTGTAACGTATGTTAAGTTGCAACTTTTCTCATATCATTTTGGTGAAAAAATACGTCTTGAAATATCGATCAAAGTTCATGCAGTTTGAATCTCGAAAAACGAAAAGTGTCACATAAACTGCGACATAGGAAGTACTATATACAAGCAAACTAACATTATAAACTCTATTAGTGACATTAAGCCCGTGTGAGCACGCCCGAGTTCGTATGGTATATTTATTATTTTTCTACTATTTTGCTACATTCTTTGATTTCGTTACATATTTATTTTAAAATTTCATGTTAATTATGAATTATTTGTATAATGCTTTTACCAGTCTCATATTACTTAAAAGGTAGTAAAAATGTCTTTTTTTTTTCGAGAGTTTGAACTCCTTCCATTAAAAAATAAGGACCTAGCTCCCCTCCTATAATCATACTATTCTAAAAGAGCCAATCTACTAAGTAAAAAGTGAAAGACTTTTTTGCCCTTCAAGTACACATTATCTCTCTAATATTTTTATACAAAATTATAATTCTGTTATACATTTTAATAATATAATTTAGTCAAATATAATAAAAAATTATAATTAATGTGTGATACACGCTTAAGTCTTTTCAAATACTCTTTATTTGAATATTACTTAATTAATTAGTTTCTTGGAAGTTGGAAACGTTTGCTACCTTCTTTATTCTAAACAAAATACATTGAATGTTTTGTTAGGGAATATTCTAGATGGGAATACTAATAGTATATGTTTGATAGATAAATCTTTTCTTCGACTTAATGTATAAATTTGTATGGACTACACTCTCAACAAATAATTTCATCCGCTATGCATGTATGTGATCTACATACATGTATAAATCTTTTCAAGTACGGTTGATATTATATTCTTTAAATTGTGCTGAATTTATAACAATCATTTATGTTAATGTAAATCTTGGAGCAAATGAAAAGACTACTATTCAATACAATTTTATATTCCCCAATGATATTCTATACTTCTTTGACTCCTCCTCCACGCTATTATATATTTGGTTTAATTTAGAGAGCACAATGCTTTTGTCTATTCTGTGGATGTTCTTTTACTTTTTCATCATTTTTTCTTCTTACTTATCTAATAATCCATGTTGATTATTTGATGTTTAAAAGTTACAATAAAATAAACTTCTAGAGAATTTTGTTTCCCCAGCTTATGAAATGACTATTTTTTCTTATTTTCAGGAAAAATAAATTGACATCGTGCTTCTGTATAGAGTTGAACAGAACTCTACTTGGATTTGTGCCAATACAAATGAGGCAGGCATCATTTCATTCTAACAAAAAGTTCATTTTGTTGCGATACTTATGAATACTTTTTTCTGAATAAGTTCTTTTTTATTGTATAACGGATAATGTCAGGAGGCTTCTTCAATTACATTTAATTTTCTTATGACTTTTGGTATAAAATTGGTCTCTTATCATTATAGATGTATCATGTGTTGTCATAAATTATACTTCATTCAAGCGGCAAGATTTAGTACGAGAATTAAAGTACTTAATTTTTTGTGTTAATTCAAACATAGGTTTTACAAATATTCTAACTCTATGAAATATATGGATGGAGAGACTCACAATAAGTTAATGTGAATCATATAAGGTATAACATTCTTTCATTATTATTATTATTTATTTTTTAATTCTTCAATAACTTTTTACGGTTATGTTTGCTTTATTACAGTTGATATTTTATTTTAAATATTTCTCTGTAGATTTTTTACTATAATTTTTGTTAGAAAAAAAATTGTTCTCATTAATGTGGATTATACGCGTGAAGCGCGTTTCGAGAACTAGTACTCATGATATGCAGTGACCTACTAATTGAGTTAAATAATTATTTGTTGCCTTTTATATTAGTTATTACAACCATCTATTACGTGACAAGATAGTAATTTGTTATTATAAATGAAACCTAAGAAAGCTTACTTGTTAGGTGATTAATAACCTATTTGGCATTGCTTCTCCAAAGCCAAAAATATTTTTTTTTTCAACAAAAGTACTTTTTTTAGAATTTTGAGGTGTTTGGCAACTAAAAAGAAATATTTTTAGCTAAAAGCAGAAGCAGTTTTTCTGCTGTTGGGGAGAAGCTACAAATATCTGCTTCTTCCAAAAAACAGAAGCAGTTTATTAATTTTTTCAAGACAGAAATATCCTTACCAAGAATTCATATTTACCATATTATTCCTTATAAATTAACCATATTTCTCTCAAAATACAATTATATTTTTCTTTTTCCTATTTTTTCCTACTACGCACTTTTACAAATCTTCTTCCTCCAGGAATAATTTTTATTTCTAGGTATTACTATCAACCGTATATACGATGTCCTACTCTTTAAATCATCTTTTAAAAGTAAGTGATTACTAGAAATTCCTAATTCTGTTATCACTTTGATTTAACTATATTTTATGTTGTTCAATAACTTAAATTATATCTTTTACGTTATGTTTTATATTTAACTAAATAAATTTTCTAATTAAAATCTTTTATAACAAATATTCAAAATTATTTTTTTATTTTTATTAATCCATATGTAAAATGAACTTGGATGTCCTTTTCGTAATTTGACACTGAAAAGTACTTTTCGTAACGATTAACCAAACACAAATTATTTATCAAAAGTACTTCTCCAATGAGTTGTCCAAACACAAACTGCTTATTATCCAAAAGTACTTATGCCAAAAGTACTTTTCAAAATAAGTAATTTTTGGCAGCAATCCCAAACAGGCTATAAGTCAATCAAGAATATACACCATTAATACAACCAAGGCAAATACTTATTTACTTGTGTAATGATATTTGTAATTTGATATTCGTTAAACATATACCATTTCAAATATCTTGTGACAAGACAGCATGAAAAGAACAGACAAATTCCAAATTCCTTGAGTATTTTGTGTTGAATTCTAACTACTTGTTGCACCTGCTAGACATATTGAAGCAAAAATAAATAAATAAAAATACAGCTAGGAACTATGATTAAAATTTTGCACCATCAAGAACGTGTAAACTACCCTTAATGGAGGCAAAAATTGTACAAAGTGCTGTTATCATCAGAACCAAGACAAAACTTTCCTTCCCATTTCTTTTCCTGCCAAGTCCCCGGGAACTCCTATCTAATTAATCTAGATGGCAATTCTGTTGAAGTACTATGTGGTATACCTAACAACTAGGGAGTTGTCTACCCCATACACACAAAAACTCTTCAACAGCTCAAGCTATAAAAGCTAATCCTGCTAAGTTGCACTATCTTTTGTGTCAAAAATGTCCCAAGCCCACACTACAGATATCATATTTGGAAATCGACTGTGCAACTCCCTAGCTCCTCTGCAGCCTCCAGCTCCGGAAGAATTGAACGATGATCTGCAGATACTGATGGTTGTAATATATTTTTAAGACTTCTGTATATCTCTTCAGGTGCCTCCTTGTTGCAATCCTTGCTGCCATGCGTTTTTCCTATCACCTTAACCTGATTTTCCCTTTTCGTGTTCGACTTTGCATCTACCTTATGGCGAGGTGAGTGCGATTCAGGAGGGAATTTATGAGTGGGATCACCAACAGTTTTGGCTGCATAACATAACAGCATTTTGAATAATCATGTTGCATAATTTAAAGTGCTTAGGAACTAGGTACGCAATATTATACATTGCTACTGAAAGAATGAAATGGCATATAATTTCTCTATAAACGCCTAAAAAGGTCAAGTAGAACGACAATTAAATGCATTGACATGTTAACAATTTGGGCTGGTGTGATTGAGATGTTAACGTCAAACATTCAGAAGCAGACTATCTTCTTGGTGAAAGGTGTGCATGAGACATCAGTTAATAAGTAAATCAGATTCCAGACTCGGAGAAGGGAAGATTGGAAAATACAGCGTGTCTGCAGTTTTTGAGTTCAGAATCACAGTCATTCAATAAGGCTATGTACAGTGTCATCTTTTAATGCTGGTAAGACTGGGAGATGATGATTTGAAAATGGGATTTTTTCCGGAGGGGGGGGGGGGGGGGTTGGTTATGAACTAAAGCTTAAATCTGGGGCTTTCATACTAGCACTTTAGACCACTAGGTCAATCAGTCAGATTGCGGGATTTATCTTTTAATCAGGCGGCCTTTTCTTGGAAGAGGCACTTACATGCGTCTACAATGGTAGATTCTTGCTTCCCCAGAGGTGAATTAGCACGTCTAATGCACAACCACGTCCTTTCTTCTTCAGATTCGAGTTGTGAGACAATTGGTACATGCCAGTACCCTTTTTCTGACTCCTGGAGACGCAGGAAACACGACTACATTAACGTTTACATTAAATGACGTCCAAGTACAACATATTCTTGTTACATATGTTCAACATCTCAACTATAGATTTTATATGTGCAAATCGATAAGAAGGCCCCGTCATTTATAATTTGGTTTATAAGATTGATCATGATCAATTTTTTGCTATACTCCAGAGCAGATCATGTAGAGGGCAGTACTGACCTGAATTACAACAGAACATGGAGGCGGCATGTGAATTACTGGACCTGTTTCAGTGAAACTGAAATGCACCTTCAATCAAGAATTAAACTGTGAAAATCCTTTACCAAGATAAGCTAAAGAAATAGGGGTCACGTTGCTTCATAGAAAGAATATAAAGTGATATGAGGGAACATTTATCACAAAACAGTAATGACAGCAAGTGGTTGGTTAGCTAATTAGCCAGTAATAAGTCATTAGTCACCCAAATCTTGCACTGCTTATACATAATTCGATGCGCAGAAACAATTTTCTGCACTCCCTCACCCCTCTCTTGTCTGGATCATTTTACCCCAATAAATCCTCTCCCCTGGGAGCTTAACTCTGTACTGATGCGATGAAGCATCAGTCAAGATAGAGGAATATATTGCTGTATAGTTTAATGATGACTTAATCTACTTTGAATCCTATGCATGACAGACTAGTTACTTTCTTGAACCTCCACCAACATACATAATAGACCTGAAGTTCAACCATTTCAAGCAGACATATTTCTCAAGAACTCACCTGATGCCGTTCTTTCCACTTTGGGAAAAAATCATTTCCCAGAAGTTGAAATAAATGGTCCCTCATCTCATCGTTGGTCACGATTAAGCATCTAAATTTTATAGCTGCATACAGCCAGTACCTAAAGAACAGGTTAATTCCCCATGGTAACATAAATGAAATGAACTAGAAAATGAATTCAAGGTATTAAACATCTGCAACTAAAACACCCTAGAAATAGAAGATTACAGTTCTCACCAATCATCATTTGAACCGGTAGGTGTTGCATAGATTGCATCGGCATTTTTCCACTTTTCAAGTAATGTTTTATTGAAAGGTTCATCCATCTTATCTCCAGTAACACGTCTATTATGCAAAACTATTAGCGGCCACTTTTTAGAAGGAAGCATCTGGCGAATTCCATTAACAACAGCATTGATCTGAATGCAAAATAACAGTTAGAGAAAGCAAAAGGTGAATTTGTGAAGATACAGGGGTGTCATAAACAATAATATTTCGGTAACATGGCAACCGACGTCTACCTTAGATGGTTTAAATCTTCTTTGGCTGTAAAGGCCAACATTTGCTCCATCAACAACAGCTTCAAATGGTCCATAGTAGTCAAGCCATTTCTGCAGCCAGCAACATTTGTTTTACCCTCATTAGAGACACAACAATGATCTGACAATAACCAAACATCACAGCAGGAAGTAAAACGTACCTGAAATTTCTGGAAGCTTGAATTTTTCTCTCTCTGTGCAGCTATAGAGGCAACCGACTTGGCAAATTTTTCAGTTTCTTCAGGATCAAGATCAATAGTCACCAGCTTTTCACCACAGCATTTGCAGCAGCCATCAGAGCCCACAGATGCACGTGATACAGTCCATTTTCCATTACCCAACCAACCTTGTCCGTGCCAGCCACCACCACCATTTTTTATTGCTTCACGTATGGATCTTTCATCCCATTTTCTTTTCCCAACTCGTGAAGCTACCTTGCTTTTGAACCAATTCTCAATCAAATCTGCTGTAGAAGGTGAGACTTGTCGAACTCCAGCTCTAAGCTTATGCAACAAATAATACACCTTGTCACTCCTACCAGCTTCTATACTCACTTTTAGAAGTGCCTCCAGTTCAGGTTCTTCTGGATAGACACCATGCGCCAACATGTGTTCTTCAACCATAAATGCCTTCTCAACATCCCCACTATTGCAGAAAACAGATAGGGCAGGACTATAAGACCGCAATCTCGGTTTTATTCCATATTCTTCCTTCATTTGCTTTACAACATCAAATGCCATGTCACCATTGCCCAATGTCATTGCCATTCTTGCAACAGATGTCAAGGTTGCTTCATTCATTTGTACCTTCTCCAATCGCATCTTCTCATAGATTTCAAAACCCTTTAGAAGTGCATACTGTTTCACATCTTCACTCACTGGAATTCCACGGGGTTCTTGTTTGCCTCTCACACTTTTCATATCATAAGCTTTTGAAGAACTCTTGATCAGTTGTACAAACTCATCTAAAGATTGAGAGTGAGAATCTGAATCATGTTCCATTACTTTGCCAGAGAATCCATTGACGTTCAACTCCTCCTTACCAGAGCTCTCAACCAGGGAGCCATTCTTTGAAGCTTTGATTTTCACTTCACTTGTATAAAAATTCCCTTTTCCAATTTGCGCAAGTTCATCCTGATTATCATAACTGCTCAAAGTAATATCCTTGGGCAACTCAACAGAATTCAAACTCCTAATACCACTTCCACTTTTAGCAGGCTGAACAACACCAGTAGCTGCAGAAGCACAAAGATAGAGCAGTACAGCATAGTGATATTGTCCCATTTCTATACCTTCTTGCACTGCCAACTCATACAGCTTAATTGCACCAAGTACATCCCCTCTTTTTGAGCACATTTCCAACCCAATCCTCAATGTAGCTCCTGGTGAATATTCAATTTTAATTTTTTTCAACCCCTTTTCCATATGTTCCTTTCTCGGCCTATTATCGCCATCTTTTCTAGCTTTATTCTCTACCTTATGATCAGTCACCTTACTACCTTTCCCCTTCACTGTTCTTTTCTCCAAAGTTTCAGTCTTGGACTTAATAGAGTCGAATTCAGAACCTAACTCTCTGCTTCTTTTAGGTTTTAATCCACTCTTTGCATTTCTATCTTTTAGAATGACTTTTTTCCCAACATTTTCCTCTAATACACCATCAGAATTTTCTCTTGAAGATTTCTTGACAACCCTCTTATCTTTAGGACTAAAGGAAGAAACCCCAGAACCATTTTCATTATTAGTTCTACTATGTTTTCTAGTTCCTGATATTTCTTGTTCTGGTTCAATTGATAACCTTGTTCTTTCCAAGTGAGTGACTTGTGCTTTAAGTGAAATTCTTGGTGGTGCAGAAAACAGAGTGTGAAATGAAGAATGAAAGTTAAAGGGATTTAGAGTTGAAGAATAGTGCTTACAGTGAGTAAAAGAGTAGAGTTGGAGTTGAGTTTGGTGAAGCGGTTTGAAGATGGAGTAGGAGGTTGAGGCCATGAGTGGCCGTTAGTGAAGCTCTATATTAATGTCGGATTTCACCTTATTATATTAGGACACACTGGACTATGTTGTACTAGTTCAAATGACTTTGTTATCCTTGGTTTGGTCCGAGGATAAGATGTTACTATTTTCTCTCTTTTTTTTTCTTTTTTTTTTTGCCCAATCAATGATTTGATCCTTTTCCCCAGAAAAACTACAAATAAACGAGACGAGAGAAGGAAAAGCAAGATAAATCTGAGTTCCATATACATGTCTGCATTGATTAGATACGGATTGATGTTATTTGATTTATGTGTTATATTATTTAATAATTTTGAAAAGAATATGTTAAAACAACAATTGAAAAGGTAGCCTGAAAGAAAATAACGTTTTAAATTTTCAGAGGCAAATTGTTAAGGTTGTATCAAAGGTCTTGAAACTTTTGAAAAATGTATAAAATAGCTTATAGATTAGGATAGAGGACTAAAGTTATGAGAAATTATGTTAACATTCCCTCATTCAGTCATTCTCCCAATGACCAGAGGAGGAGGGGACAATGGTAAGCGATGGAATTGGATGATACTGTCCGACTTTCTTGCAAAGTTGGTCGTGACAAACTTTAGCAAAATATTGAAAGAATGGTCCCGTATAGACTATAGTCAATGTTTACCAAAGGCCTAGATTCCCAAAAACTAGTATCCTCTACTTTAATCCTTTTTATCAATGAAAAACAACATCGGAGAATAATTTATTACTCCGTAATTTTCAGCAGAAGCTCCCATCTGACCATACACAATTCTCCAGGATTGCAACTAAAATATTAATCTCCCTGAGCAGCTCCATCGAATTCACAAATGATTACGGTCAATCAAGAGAAGACTGTGCTTCAGTAAGGCAATAGTCGTTATGACAAGCTTTGAGAAACCTTTGCAGCTAAAGTGCAAGATACAACCTAACAGCATAAAGAGATGGCCAATAAACTTGTTTGCTTAGCTGCATTTGATGTAAAAAACTTGTGCAGTCCCAATTGCATTTATCCGAGGACTTGGATGGAGACATAGTACATGTACCACAGTATTTAGAGGACAGCTTTTATTTAAGAAACAAGTAAAATCATCAAAATTTCTAGTGGTAAATGTTATTGAGGTTACGAAGAAAAATATCTTCAGTTTAAGTCCATCAAGGACTAGTAACCAAAATTCATATTTAACAGAAACCACCAAGGCAGCCATTGTCTCAAAAGGTGGTGTCATAAAGGCAGTGAGATGCCTGCAACATAGAGAGAAGCTTCTGTCAAGATATCCAAGAGCAATGCAACAGGATTACAAACTAATTGAAATTGATGACAAACAATAAAAATAAAAAATGGCATGAAGAAAAGGTCATTACATGCCCCGTAACAATCATGAGAAAAGTCATGCTTCATCTATGTACATATTTTTTTAATATGAAAAAGTTAAGGAGGCATCATCTATTTACATGTTAAAGCTTTCCTTGTAGATGATGCTCTTGTTCACACCACGGAGTTCCCACTTCTCAAGATATCTCTATTTTAGGGTATTACTTAAGACTAAAAAGATTCGTGTTAAAGATGAAATATTCATATATGTATGAGAGAACAAGAACAGTGGACCAAGGTAGGTGATTCAGATAACTGGAGAAGACAGGTGAGACCCCCTACACCTCCAACTCCCACAAAAGAAAAGTAAAAGAACTCCCATCCAACTTTTTGTGAACTGTATTATGCTTTGTCATTGCAATGGTTCAGCTTAATTCAAATCCCTATCAGATAGTCTTTTGCCAAACTTCAGGATGTGCTATGAGATTTGTCTGCTAATATGCTGACGACGAGATGAGGCATTGGTCACTGGACCATAACTCTAACTTTAAAATGCAGCCGGGATAGTGTATAAATAAGAAGAATGTCAGTTATCTACTTCTAATGTAATATTTACACTGTGGAAGATGCCACGAACCCTCCTACTCCAAATATTCAAAAATACCCTGAGAAATAGGCAGAGACTAGAAAGCTTACTCCAACCATATTTTTTAAAGTTGTTACCCTAAGCTAGAGCTTTGAATATCTCCCAGTAGCTTGTTTTGCGTGGAATTTGAATCAATATAGAGTGATTCTAAGTTGTAAGCCTGAGCATAAATCGTACAGTTTTACAGCTGTATGGTCATTCTGTTACTGACAAATTAAAGGGAGAGTCCTCTATGTGGTATATGGTTGAAATAATCATGTTGAAAAGGGGATCCTTATGGAGTGCAATATATCATGATATCTTTCATCCCCTGGGTATTGCAGTAGGTTCTAACGTAATGGAGTTGTTGTGATAGTTAAGAGGTATGAGCCAAACCATTTGCATCGTAAAAAAGCCAAACCCTTGTGTTATGTTCGGTTAATACTACCCTTCTTTACCATTATTTGAAAGTTGCACACAAGGAAGGAAGTTATATCTATTATATATCTATTGAATGTTTTTAAAAAAAAAAAAATGAATCCAGAAACTCTAGCAAGAAAACAATGCTCTGAGCTCTTCAAATCATGGGTTTGTAAATGAAATGCTTTTGAAAAAGGAAGGAGTTTGAGGTGAAAATTACACTGAGACAGCAAAAAATACTATTAAAACACATAATTGAAGAAAGCCCCACTTGTTGTTTCTCAACACTTCACTTAGTAAACTAGCAAGCGCCAAATGCAGAGGCTTAAAAAATCCGTGACCAAGTGAGTACTTTTAACTTGTTATCTTTCAGATTATTGAGATTTTTTTAATTAAAGGTGGTGTCCATTTCCACTAGGTATGAGCTACCTTCCACCGGAACAATTATCGAGTAACTGTCCATCATGGCTTGGATAAATGGAAAGGATCTATTGTCTGCTAGATTTGAATCGTGGTCTTGTATGGGCAGACTTAAAAAGAGGACGAGCAAAACTAATCTAACAATTCCAACAACTTTCACCAAAACAATTGAGTCCACGCAAATACATTCAATGAAGCAAAACATCAAACACTTGACGAGTAAAACACATAACATAAACATTTAGAAAAACAAACCTTGAGGAACTAAACAGCAGGAGTGAGAATCAATAGACAAGCTGGACCTTAAACGAGCAGAAGCTATAGCAGTGTGCAAAGGCAGCATTGTGTCTACACAGCTCAGCTCAACCGGTGACCTACACTCACAAATTATTTCAAACCAAACCACATATAAAACATGTAGTATATGTAAATGTCTGAAGATAGAGTTACCTTGAAATTCGAGGAATGCGTTTTGGTGATGATTGGGAATTTGATTTGAGAAATGATGTGGAGTCTGATGCTTTGGGTTTTTGTTTGAGGCAAGTGCTAAGGGATTGTAATCGACAAGATAATCGAGACATCACTTTGGAAGATGCCATTGGAACGGAACCAGAGTACCAGTTTCCGAATATGGAAGTATGAATGAATGACAAACAAGCGGCGTCGTTTTAGTTAGGATTCTTGTTTGTTAAATGGAGGGAAAAGCTTTGGCCATACTTGAACTGAACTTATAAATCAATGTTAACCACCCTCAAAGATTTTTGTGGGCTAGTAATAGTAAATAATAAATACCGTTAATGAGAGATCAGAGATCTTGGATTCAGAGTTGTTGCAATAAAATCACATTTGGCATATAGAGCCTGTTTGGGTGGGCTTATAAGCAGCTTATTTTAAGTGGCTTATAAGTAAAAAAATGACTTAAAAGCAACTTTTTGAGAAGTTAGGATTTCCTAACTTCTCAAAAAGAGGCTTTTAAGCCACTTATGGCTTATAAGCTCAAAAATTTTTAAGTTAACAAACATATATCAATGGGCTTATGAGCTTATAAGTCACTTTTAAGCTCACCCAAACGGGCTCATAGTGTTATCCTCTAATAAAGTCAACATAAATTTAAATATCACACCCTAAAATAATCTAAGTTCAAAGTATAAGAGGATCACTATAATTTGGATATTGAAAGATTATTCTTCACAATTTCTTTTTTATCTTTTTACCTTGAATGATTGGAACTTAGAAATTAGTAGTAAATAAGTATACTTTGCTACAACTCATCTATCCATATGAATGCCAGCTAATTCTCCTTACATCGTCATTTTAGGTCCTAAAGATATCTTAGAATTATGTGTTGCTTTGAAAGATTTAAACAAAGTAATAAATTACTTGTTTCTTTTTTCATTTTACCCCTATAGTTAAAAGGTCCAATACTCGTCTAGCTCCTCATTGCCCCAACCTTCCCTGTAGGCTCCCTGCTCCGCCAGTGCGACAACTGTCCAAATCATTTGACGCTTCTTCTCACTGAGCAGCCCCTCGACTTCCACTTCAGGTTCGGGGAGCTCCGGCAGGGGGACTTGAGTCTCAGCAGAACCTTCCCTTTTCTTCTCTCTCATTTCCCTCATCTCCCGGGCCTCAACCGAATTTGCTTCATTTTGCTCAGTTGGGGAGAGTGATTAACAACACTCAGGACCATTTATTTTTATTAATATAACAAGCTTGAATTTAAATATACATATGAATTAAGATATTGTATTAAGATTTGAACAATGAGTGATTAAGATTATTTGTATTTCTCATCATCTGAACATTTATAATTTTTCATTATCAAATAAAGCAATAAATATGTATTAAGATTTGAACAATGAGTGATTAAGATTATTTGTATTTCTCATCATCTGAACATTTATAATTTTTCATTATCAAATAAAGCAATAAATATATTTAAATATCATAGGCACAAAAAATTATGTAGTTAAGTGGTGGTATAATACGGTGGTTGGTGGTGGTATTTAATGGTGGTTGATAATGATTGTGCAATGAAGGTGGTAGTAATAGTCGTGGTGGTTATGATAGTGTAGATTATTTCGATTGTGGTGGAGGTAGTGATAATAGTTGCGTGATAGAAATGATGATGGTTGTGCTATAGAAATGATGTTGGTTGTGTGTAGGGGTGTTCACGGTTTGGTTTGGTTGGTTTTTGGTTAAAACCATAACCAGACCAATATATTCGGTTTTTAAATTCTTAAAACCAAACCAAACCAAAAAAAAGTCATATCCATCGGTTTGGTTAATGTCGGTTTGGTTTCGATTTGGTTCGGTTAGTCGGTTTTTTTTTTTTTTTTATAAACAAATCACAATGACTGTTGGACATGTGATTTATTTTGTATATAGAATTGATCATTGACTAGCTGGAATTTTCTTGAATATTGATTACAACATGGGATAGATAAGTGTGCATAAAACTATGGCTTCAATGTACAAAGTAGAAGTAGTGTGCCAAATTTCAAATCATACAGAACCAAAAGTGAAAATACCCCCCTGGTCGCTTTAAGGTTCCTAAGCCATTCAAATACCCTGGAAGTTACACAAGTCCAACAGATCAAATGATGTCTCCTGTATCAAAGAGGCTTCTAAATGATAGAAGCAGAAAAGCGAGCACACTTTTGCCGCCCTCCAAAAACCAACCTCAACGTCATCAAAGTTTACAGCTTCAACAATCTGGCCTTTGTCAAAGTTTGAATTGCTAATGTTGGGATTTACTTTTATGACATTCATATCTTCATTAGCATATTAGAGAGAGGATTATGCATGTTCCTCCCTTTTATTTCTCAATCTCCAAATGCAAAAGGATACTTTGTAGTTTCTACTAGTACTTTATATCCACCATACTATAATGTACTCAATTAAAGTACTTGAACAAGTACTAAGTATAAAATAGGTTATGCACTTCGTTAAAAAAAAAAATACAGCAATTTACTACTAACTGCTAAGATTTAGTTCACCATTAATTGTTGGACTTGATTCTTCAGACCATCAAAGGTATAGGGTTCTCCAAGACTGTCACACTAACTCTAGTCCAGACACATTAACTATCATTGAAATTTGAAAATATATAAAGTACTTAAAAAATTTATATAAAATATTAAATATTAATGTATATAATTATAAAAATTATACTTATAATTGTCGGTTCGGTTTGGTTAATTCTTCGGTTTTTTTTTCGTATAACCAAACTAAACCAAATGTTTACGGTTTTTGAAAATTCAAAACCATACCAAACCATATCCTACAAAGTGTCGGTTTTTTTATCGGTTCGGTTTGATTTTCGGTTTGGTTCGGTTTTTATCTAAACCGTGAACACCCCTAGTTGTGTGATAGTAGAGGTAGTTAGTGATTGTTGTTAATTCTTATGATTCAGCTGGATTCAAGGACCCAGAGAGAGGAGGAGCAGTTTAGAGAGAGAAACAATTTGGGAAAGTTTTCTTCTATTGATGAAAGAATACAACTGCTACAACCAACTAACTAATCATCTATTTATAGCTACCACTACCACCACTACTCAATAACTTAGCATCCAAGTAACTAACTAACTATGCTAACAAACTCTAACTAACTAATGCTGACTAGGATATAATGACAATAAACCAGCTAAGTAATATTTGGCTCAACACCCCCCTTCAAGCTGGGAGGTATGAAGATATTCTTCATTCCCAGCTTGGATATCAAATACAGGTGCTGTGGGCTGCTCAATCCTTTAGTCAAAATATCTGCCTGCTGCTCAGAGGTGGCCAAGTACTGTGGTGACACTAACCCATTATGAATCTTCTCTCGTATGAAATGGCAATCTATGTCGATATGCTTTGTTCTTTCATGGAACACAGGATTAGCTGCAATCTGCAATGCTGACTTGCTATCACTATGAATTGGGATAGGCATCTGAACCCTCACACCAAGTTCCCTGAACAAACCAACTAACCATATCAACTCTGCAACCGTTGATGCTAAGCTTCTGTACTCAGCTTCTGCTGAGCTTCTGGAAACAGTGTCTTGCTTCTTTGATTTCCAAGAGATTAAGGAAGAGCCTATCTTTACTAAGTATCCTGTAATGGACCTCCTTGTGTTAGGACAGGAGGCCCAATCTGCATCACAATATGAATTTATCTGTCCATCTCTCACACCTGTCCCAGCTGACATCAAAAGGCCAAGCCCTGGTGCTTGTTTAACATATCTTACTATTCTCATAGCTGCTTCTAAGTGTGACATCTTGGGTTCATGCATGAATTGGCTTAAGCACTGTACTGAGTAGGATATATCCGGTCTTGTTACAGTCAGGTAGAGCAATCTTCCTATGAGTCTCTGATATTTGCTTGGATCCTTCAGCACTTTATCATGCTGATTCAGCTTCAAATGCCTGTCAAACTCTACTGTTGTAAGTCTCTGGTTTACCTCCATAGGCGCCTTTACAGGTTTTGCACCTGAAAGTCCCATATCAGAAATTAGCTCCAGGGCATACTTTCTTTGATGCATCAGTATCCCCTCACTACTCCTTGCAAATTCAATTCCAAGAAAATATCTCAAATTCCCTAAATCTTTAATCTTGAAATTGTGCTGCAAAATGATCTTTGTTTCCTGTATCAGTATCTTGTCACTCCCAGTGATCAATAGGTCATCAACATAAACCAAAACTATGACAATCTCCCTTCTGACTCTTCTGGTGAAAAGTGAATAATCCCTGTGACTTTGTACAAACCTTGATGCAATAAGAGCTGAGCTAAGTTTAATATTCCACTGCCTGGAGGCTTGTTTCAAGCCATAAAGTGATTTCATAAGCCTGCAGACCTGTCTTCCTTGGCCACCAGAAGCTTTAACTCCCTGAGGTAACTCCATGTATACTTCCTCATGAAGATCCCCTTGAAGGAATGCATTATAGACATCCATCTGTTGAATCTCCCAGTTCCTAGCTGCTGCTATGGCAATGACAGCTCTAACTGTTACCATCTTCACCACAGGTGAAAAAGTCTCTTGGTAATCTAGCCCTTCCTTTTGACTGTAACCCTTTGCCACTAGTCTAGCCTTGAATCTTTCTATCTCCCCTGTTGCCTTGTACTTAATCTTGTATACCCACTTGCACCCTATTGCTCTCTTTCCATAAGGTAGAGTCACAATCTTCCAAGTTTTGTTATCCTCCAGTGCCTGTATTTCTGACTGCATTGCAGCAACCCATCTAGCATCCTTGGCTGCCTCAAAATAATGCTTTGGTTCCACTTCATTTGAAAAGGCTGTCAAGTAACTCTGATAGTGGGTAGATACATTGGCATAGCTAATGACATCTGCTATGGGATAACAACAAACATTGGATTTAGTCTTTCCTTTATCAGGTCCAACATAGTCCTTCATCCAGACTGGTGGTTTTTTTGTTCTTGCTGGCTTCTCAATTCCAACAGAAGTAGTAGGTGTTGTCTCTATCTCCATTCTGCTGACTGAAGGTAGTGTAGACATAGGTACAGGATCAGTCCCTCCTTGATGTTGATGTGCAGTAACCACAGCTTCATTTTCTGCAGCAGCATCAACTTCATCCCCTGCAGGTTGTGAACTTGTGCATAGACCTGGGTGTGGAAATAATAGAGATTCATCTTCAAAACTTGTCAGTGTATCTAAGTGTTTGACACATGGTTCTGTACAAGTATCCCTGACTTCAAGCTTGAAGGGGAATATTGTTTCATTAAACACCACATCTCTACTGGTGAAGAAAACCTTATTGGCTATGTCATATAACCTGTACCCCTTCTGTCTCACAGCATACCCCATGAGCACAGACTTTATTGCTCTAGGCCCAAACTTGTCTCTATTAGTCAGATTGGTAGCATAACAAAGGCAACCAACTGTTCTCAAATGAGAGAGTGAGGGAGGCTTCCCATATAGCACTTCATAAGGTGATTTGTTCCCTAGAACTGTAGAAGGAACTCTATTTATTATATGTACTGCCACTTGCACACACTCACCCCAAAATCTTATGGGCAAGTGGCCTTGAAATCTGATTGCTCTAGCTGTTTCAAGTATGTGCCTGTGTCTTCTTTCAACCACTCCATTCTGTTGGGGAGTGTGTGGACATGAACTTTGATGTGTGATCCCATGCTTGCTGAATAATTCATGGCAGTTGTGGTTGAAGAACTCTGTCCCATTATCTGATCTGAAGGTCCTAATTGTTTTCTTAAAATAGTTTCCCACCATTGCAATGAAATCCTTAAGAAGCAATACAACATCAGATTTTGCATGCATTAGAAAAATCCAAGTCATTCTGGAAAAATCATCTACTACTGTGAGAAAAAATCTCATTCCATTGTGAGTCACAACTTTGTAGGGTCCCCATACATCTAAATGCACCAACTGAAAAGGTTCATCAGTCCTGCTACTACTACTTGTAAAAGGGACTCTTGTCTGCCTAGCTAGGGGACAAATCTCACAGTTATTCAGAGTAAAGCTATTCTTATTTTTCAAGCTACTTATTTTTCTTAGAACAGCCATGGGAACATGTCCCATCCTTCTGTGCCAAATTTCTGCATCTTCTACAGCATGTGCAGCCAGTGACCTTGTGACTCTGGTTTCAGCTTGTCTTGTGCAAAGTTCATATAGTCCATCTACTTCTCTACCAATCTCCTTGATTCTCCCACTCATAAGATCCTGGAACACACAGAATCCAGGAAAGAAAATAACAGCACAGTTCAGGTCTCTTGTTGCTTTGGACACAGATAGCAGATTAAACCTAAATTCTGGGACACACAAAACATTCTTAATGACTTCACCTCCTGTCAGCTGACAACTTCCAACATGTGACACCCTAGCTGATTCTCCATTGGGCATTTGAACCTGGCCTGAACTACCTACTTTGTTGTCACATTGCAACAAACATGTGTCACCTATCATGTGATTTGTTGCACCTGTGTCTATAATCCATTTTTTGTTGTTGGAGTTAGTAAATTGCTTACCTGCCATATTAGCACTTGCATTCCTGTCATGGATGCTATTATTGTTCAGCATGTGCATCAGTTGAGTGAACTGATCTGGAGTGAAAAAAGGTTGTGCTGAATTGTTTGTACTCTGACTATGATATGTTGATGCAGCATTTGTCCCTGCACTCTGAGTATTGTAATGTGGTGCACTGTTGGTGAAATAGCCTGGACCATTATGTGGCCCTGCAGCATGGTTTTCTGCTCTATCAATGTCCTTTGGTGAACCATATGTGCTCTCTCCATAGGTGGTGCAATTTCCTCCATACTGACTTCCTCTTCTAGTCAGCCGATTCTCAGGATTCTCAGGATTAGAGTAGCATTTTGCCCTCAAATGCCCCTTTTTGTGACAGTAGCTACATTCAGCAGATTTAAAGCAATTTTCCCTGCTGTGACCTTTGATATTGCAGTAGTCACAGAACAGGTTATTGTAAGGTTTCTTTTGCCTCTGTTGGCCCTTATTCTTGGCAACAAATAGTGCTGTAGGGTCCATGGGTTCAGATTGCCCATAGCTCCCCCCTGCAATCAATCTCTGACTTTCATCTTGCACAATCATAGAATAAGCTTGATTTAAAGTTGGTGTAGGTATCATCATCAATATTTGACCTCTAGCCTGACTATATCCATCATTGAGGCCCATCAGAAACTGTAGTAGCCTTTGATTTCTTATGTGTGTTACAAAATCCTTTGATTTCTCACAATTACATGAAGGAGGTGGTACAACTGAATCATACTCGTCCCATAGGTCCTTTAACTTGGAATAGTACACAGAGACTGAAGATACTCCTTGAGTTAAAGTCCCAATTTCTTTGTGTAAATGAAATACTCGTGACAAATTCACTTTATCAAATCTTTCTTTAAGATCTTTCCATACCAGATATGCGTTGCTAGAACAGAATAGAATTCCACTAAGCAGATTTTTACTTACATTTCCCATCAGCCATGAGATTACCAACGCATTGCAACGTTCCCATTGATGTTCCAGTTCTTCCCCAAAATCTTCCTTGTTAATGCTCCCATCAATGAAGGACAGCTTGTTCTTTGTGAGAAGTGCAACTTTCATAGCACGACTCCATAGACTATAATTTTCCATTCCTACCAAGGTAATACCCACATTCACCGCACCGGGTGTATCAGAAGGGTGAAGATAAAGTGGATGATTGTGATCCAGTGTCATAGCTGTGGAATTGATTGAATTCGTGGTCATGTTCATCAAATTTGTCAGCAAAAAAATGCAATATGTGACAAAATTGAGCTAAGAAACTGAAAAAAAATGAGCTAGGATATCAATGAAACAGTGACGGGTACTCGTTGATCAACAATGCAACCCTAGATTCGTCCTGAGGATCGCTCTGATTTGCCTTAAGGAGGCTCTGATACCATGTTAATTCTTATGATTCAGCTGGATTCAAGGACCCAGAGAGAGGAGGAGCAGTTTAGAGAGAGAAACAATTTGGGAAAGTTTTCTTCTATTGATGAAAGAATACAACTGCTACAACCAACTAACTAATCATCTATTTATAGCTACCACTACCACCACTACTCAATAACTTAGCATCCAAGTAACTAACTAACTATGCTAACAAACTCTAACTAACTAATGCTGACTAGGATATAATGACAATAAACCAGCTAAGTAATATTTGGCTCAACGGTACCGTGGTGGATGGATGATGGTGACCGATGATCAATATTGTTGGTATCGGCTATTGGTGACCATGGTTTTGATGAAAAAGTAGTTAGCAATTGCAGTTGGCGGCGACTGCAGTGGTGATTGATTGTAGCAGTTGGTAATAATGACTAGTGTGGTAGCTAGCAATTCTTGTGATAGCAATGATGGTTGTTTAATGATGAGGGGGTGGTTGGTAATATATAGTGACTATCGGCGAACGTGGGTATTGCTGATGATAATGGCTTGTAGTACAGTCAACCATTGTTATAGTGACGTCGTTTGTATGGAAATTTCATGACTCCTGTAGTGAGTTGTTGTTATATATGTACTGACATTTAAAATTTAGATCTCATGTAGCTCTTATAAACAAAAAGTATGCAACAAAATTATATATGTTTTTGTTCTTTTTATGTTACAAACTAAAACAATATTACTTGTTAAATTTAAAATCTTAATATATATTCATATTTTATTAATTAATAATTGAAAATAAAAATACATCATTAGTAATTCATAATTATATTGTACCAATAACCAATTGAAATATAAGAATATACATTTAAAATTAATTGAAAAGCCAAACACCAGTAGCCTTTTCCCGTATTATGACCATATCCGATGGGCGGCATTTTAAAACAATTTCTTTTAGATATTGACTTGAAATTTATTATGTGCACGATATCAATGATGATTAATGTAAGTACTTTAATATATTATTCATAATATCATAATATATTTCTTACAACATAATATTTGAGTATGTATGTTATAAAGAGGTAATTTTACAAATAGTGTACCCCTATAGTGAATGTCACTGATGTCATAGACAGGTAATGTATTGCATGAAAAATTAGTTTTGGAGAAAACTAAGGCATTATAATGAAATGTTGTTATAACGAATAATTGTTGTAACAAGGTTTGACTATAGTTGTTGATGATGGTGACAATGATAGTTGAAATATTGATAGTAGTGATGGTAGTTTGCATCACTGATAGTCGTGACGATAAAGATGGTCAGTGTGACAACAACTGACATTGGTGGTGGTTAGCGGTGGTGGCAATAATGGTTGTGATGGTGGAGGTGGTTGGTCAATGTGATGATAGTTGCCAGTTGTCAATAATAGTAGTTATCGAAGAAATGTCATCTTACCAAAATTTTTTAACTGAGTAGCCCCATAGTGATATTAAGTCTCTATTACAATTTGAATTGTTCAAATCTACTCCGATCCAATAGTAATATCTTAAAAAAATGCACTTAGGTCTGAAAAATTCAAATTAAAACTTTGAGTAAGTACAAATAAATAATTCTTCACTTTCCGATAATTGCATTATATTTAGTACTTAGAGCCTGTTTGGGTGGGCTTATTCTTTAAAAGTGGCTTTTAAGCCACTTATGGCTTATAAGTCCAAAATTTTTTAAATTATCAAACATATATTAATG
Source organism: Petunia x hybrida (assembly GCA_037355625.1). Lineage (NCBI taxonomy): Eukaryota > Viridiplantae > Streptophyta > Magnoliopsida > Solanales > Solanaceae > Petunia > Petunia x hybrida. The sequence goes on from JBBBVM010000081.1 coordinate 4,093,997, forward strand.
AGCTTATAAGCTTTTAAGTCACTTATAAGCTCACCCAAACAGGCTCTTAGTAGAGAAAAAAACAAATAAAGATAATTTAATAAATTATTCTATTATGTAACTCATGTTTTTCAGAGATCGTTTGAAATCCTAAACGACATTCAAATTTCTACGAAGAAAGAGACCGCTACAAAACATTTATATCAATTTTTTTTTATGCTAGCTAGTACATTAATTCAAGAATCAAGATATCTCTATCGGTTATTATAAAAAATATCTCGTTTATGTCAAGTGCATATAACATATTCAAATTTTAGGTAGTAGGAAAGGCATCTAATAAATACAAGGAGAATATAAAGTTTTTATAATATCGTCTAACATGTTATGCTCTTATGAGAAAAAAAATGATTGATCAGTATTTGGTGTTGGAGTTTTGTCCTTTTAAATATTAATAATATGGATAGATATGGAGTACAAAATACACTGTTGCTTTTTATATAACACATTGAGGTGTAAGGGATGGTAGACGTATTTGGATATGGTAGTTAGATATCAAAATGGAAAATTTTTGTGAAATATTTCTTGATGGGCGGATATTTATGTAAATTTTCCAATAAAAAATTATGTAACAACTATGACTGCGTTGTTTGAAGCGTTTGAAAATCAACGATGATTTACTTTTAACAACCAAAACTCGCCACACTAATCTGGCATTTTTATTATGGCCCATCATGTATATTATTCATTTATTTATCAAATCTAGATGTCTGACACTTATAACAACCCGTATGCCGTCTGTTACTTATTTGTAAACTTCTCAATTTTTATCAATCTTACTACATGGTGGAGTACTTTTTAGGGTCGTAGGGTCGTAGAAGAAGCATAGTTGGTAAAGGTGTATCTGAGAATTTTAATTTATATCATGAATCATAATCTCTTTACTTACTAAATTCTAAGTAAATTATTTATATATATTGAGTAAAATTTTTACCACAAAGTTTAAGTCAAAATTATTGAATTCTGCCGAATTGTAGATGTGTATGGTAACAAACACATTTCTGGCAAAATTTAGTTGCACCTAGAACCTTGAGACGAGTTGAGGGGATAGCCATGTGTATGATTTTAATTCTTGCGGATGTTTGTCATCCCTCAACAATTTTAGACTCAGCAAAGTACAATTTACGGTCCCACAGTATGGCAAGTATCATTTTCTTTACTCTATATTTAGAGCCTAATGTTTGGGTAAGTTTAAAAGTATAATATACATATATTTTTTGAATATTTGGTAATTCAAAAAGTGGTGTGCTTATAAATATTTTTATGCTTAAAAAAGTCAAAAGTACTAAAAAATTAAAAAATTTTAGCTTCTCAAAAGTAGCTTATAAGCAACTTTTGGCTTATAAGCTACTTATAATAAACCCACTCACACTTATTTGTATGTAATATACTTTAAATAAAATATTTATTTTAATTATTATTTCAACTTTTTATAATTTTTATTATCAAGTCCGTCTTATGTAATACGAAAACTATATTTGCCGTCCTTATTACATTTATTACTCTTTTATCCTATTTTATTTGGTGTTACTTTTTAAATTACTTTGTCTCAAAAAGACTATCCTACTATTAAATTTGGAAATGATTTAGGTCTAATATTTTCATTTTACTCATTTATAACCACAAAATTATATGAGATTTTTACACTCTAGACCCATGAAATTTAAAGTATTTACAAGTCATATCCATTAAAAATTACATTACCCATAAAACTGAAAGTATTTACCAACCTATCCATTTATTATTGTATACCTTTATGGTATACAAGTCTGAAGGGCTATTTATTACTGTATAGCTTTGTTATGACTTATATGTGTATATCTTTATGGTATACTGCATAAACTATGGTATACAAGTCTGGATGAGTAGAGTGGGTAAATAGTTTAATGGGTAGGTCGGGTAATATTTGAAAGTAGTGGATAGTGACTGTAATTATTTTAAATTTTGTGGGTATTTTTGTAAGTGTCCCAAATTATATTAAACTTTGTTTTAGATCACATATTTTTTTTATTAAGCGTTGGAGCAATTGATAAAGTTGTTTTCGTGTAATCTAAAGGTCACGAGTTCAAACCGTAGAAACCGCCACTAATATTTACATTATGCTGCGTACATCACACCCCTTAGCACATCAAACTGACTTTTTTTTTTTGTGACAAGCTAAATTAAGTAGTACTCCAACAAGATAAGACGAACGTAATTACTATATATTTTATCCTTTATTCTCTGCTAAAGCAATACAATACAAATATAGTAACAAACTAAACAATCATCCAAACGAGCTGTTCAACGTGTAACACGATTAAAATAAAATCCAGCGGACGGCTCCTGCAAAATTAATAGCCATCCAACTCTATGATTTACATACATAGACTTTCTGAGTGCCCACTACGATATTTACTCTGTAAATTAGTTGCCAAAAGTACAACTTTCCCAACCCCCATGTACACATTTTCTTTCCCCACGGCCCCCCCACACACACATACTGAATAAATATATATTAGTACTCCTATATATATCTAATCCACTACTTCAACAAACTTCCTTGTTTATACTTTGCTCTTTCAATTTTTCCTCTTAATTCTTTGAAAAAATACATATAATTTTCCCGTTAAATGGCTCAAGTTAAGGTGACGATGGAGGTGGGAACTGACGGCGTCGCCGTTATCACCATATTTAATCCTCCGGTTAACGCTTTAGCCATTCCAAGTAAGCTTTATTAATTTCTCTATTTACTGATTTTAAATAATATATATATGTGTTTAGATATTTATTCGAATTTTGTGTTTGTTTCAGTTATTAATGGATTGAAGGAGAAGTGGACTGAAGCTACTATCAGAAATGATGTTAAAGCTATTGTTTTAACCGGTAATTACCTCTTAATTCACCTCACTAATTAGCTGCTCGTAATTTTTACTGAGATTCACCTAATATCATACGCGAATAGTTATGACTACTTACTAATTCTACTGGTACCTGCTACTAGCATAGATACGAGATAACTCTGTCCACCAAGGCTGGGATAGATGTGAATAGATCACCTAGTGTTTTATTCCGTCTGTAAATGAAATTTAACTTTCTACATGCTGTGATAAGCTGAATTATTAGTGATCTGTTACTTCTACTGCAGGATGCTTTATGGATTTATTTAATATTTATTTTTGGAATGTTTGTGTGTTTTGCTTAACTCCGCCTGTGTGAGATTTGCGTGGACGGGATAAGGAGGTTGCCAGTCAGCATAAATTAATAGTCATAATCTGATGAATCATGTAGACATTATAGTTATGGTTTGAGGCGTAATTCATACTCCCTCCGTTCCACAAAAGATGTCTTAATTTGACTTGGATCAGAGTTTAGAAAATACGAGAAGATTTTTGAAACTTGTAGTTTAGAATAACTCATAGATAAATGTGTGGCCATAAAGCTCTCATTAGGGGTAAATTGTAAGTTTCAAGTTAAATTGTTTCCAAATTTAGAATTGTGTCATTCTTTTTTGAACGGACTAATAAGGAAATAGTGACATTCTTTTTGGTACGGAGGGAGTATATTTTTGCATTTTCCTGATGCACGTCATCCTTGGTACCTTGTGTTTATGTTCTCTGTAATTTTTTTTTTTCCAGGAAATGGAGGGAGATTTTCTGGTGGTTTTGATATCAATGTTTTTCAGAAGGTTCATGGGACTGGTACGAATACTTTGGTGTCATCTTTGTACTTTATCAAAAAGGTTGTCTCGATGTCGATGGACCTCCTTGTTGAGATATGGAATTGAATTGGTCTTGCAGGGGATATTTCTCAAATGCCTGATGTTTCTGTTGATCTTGTGGTGAACACGATGGAAGGTAGTTGATACTGTCTAAATCATAATTTCTAATCTTCATATAGCTCTTTACTTTTCTCTGTATCATTCTTTGGTCAATTATTACTTACAGATCTGTCAATCCTGTTGTTTCTGTAATGCTAGATTGTAAAAAGCCTGCAGTTGCTGCCATAGAAGGACTTGCACTCGGAGGTGGCTTGGAATTGGCAATGGTTTGTGGTCACGATATAGTGTGCTTTCTTTATGTCTGTTTTCTTGGTTAGTCAACTAAGCAATTATGCTTTTGGCAGGGATGCCATGCACGAATTGCAGCACCACGAGCACAACTGGGATTGCCAGAGCTCAGTCTTGGAGTCATGCCTGGCTTTGGAGGTACTTCTGCCACCAGTGTTCGTTGCACTTGACTGTAGGTTTTGAATTCTCTTTCATTACCTAATGACTAAGCATCTCGGTAATGTTTCTTCTTAAGGTACACAACGTCTTCCAAGGCTTATAGGGTTGTCTAAAGCTGTTGAAATGATGATGGTAAGTCATTTAGCTTCATATCAGTAAAGAAGCTTATACGTGTGACCAGTTTCTTTTGTCCTGGTTCTGAACTTTGTTTAGATCCTCAAGTTTGTTTATTTGGTGTATTAATCCATTTCCAAAGTAACTGTTAAAGAATCAATGCATGTAATGTGTGGAGCAGGTTACACAGTACGGTCTACATTTATTCTTTTCACTAGTGATTATAATTCTCTTCGTTATAGCAACTCCTAAACACGAAAAAGAAAGAATATGATGTAATGTCCTTAGGTGTGAGCATTGTTCAACCTCTGGTTGCTTGCTGAGTTCTGGGTTCTAAAATTAACGACCTCCTTTAGTTTCCAATATGTGCACCATTTAATTCGATTGCTTCTGTACTTACCTAAAATTTGTCAACAACTCAAAATAATCATGTGTTGTGGCCTTACAATCATTTTTCTCCAGACATCTAAACCAATAATGTCAGAAGAAGGGAAGAAGCTTGGTCTTATTGATGCCATTGTCCCTTCATCAGAGTTGTTAAAAGTATCTAGACAGTGGGCACTTGATATTGCGGAAAGGCGCAAGCCGTGGATGCGTTCACTTCACAAGACAGACAAAATTGGTTCCCTTTCAGAAGCGCGTGAAGTATTAAAGGTGGCTAGGCAACAAGTGAAACAAACAGCTAAAAATATGCCTCAGCATGTGGCATGCATCGACGTAATTGAAGAAGGCATCATCCATGGAGGATATGCTGGGGTTCTCAAGGTATTCTTGCTCGGTCAACAATATCTTTGTACCATAAACTTATTTCTCTCCAGAAAAAGGAGGATGGTCCAGTTACATTTTTGTGTCTATCCTTATAATTGAAGAAGGGTGTCATTGAAACATCTAGTCAATCATCACTTTTTCCTTTCAACACCATAGATCAGATGGGGTATCAACTCCTTTATTGATGTTTTTCAGGAAGCTAAAGTGTTCAAGGATCTTGTCTTATCAGAGACATCAAAGGGTCTTGTTCATGTATTTTTTGCCCAACGGGCAACATCAAAGGTACGGAAAACCCCCTGAACCATGAAGGATATGAATCTACACTATGTAATTTTGTATAGTCTGGGCATCTCTATTATGTAATGAACTTGTAAGGTTGTTTATATTTTATACCATTCTTATTAAATGTGTTTCTTATCGTTCTGATCCTCTCATGACCTTTGACCTTTTTAGATATGTACTTAGATATCTGCATTCCCTTGAGTCAATCATTTTGTTCTTCTTTCTGGATGACATTCCAAGTTGTAACTGGGCAGGTACCTAACGTCACTGATATTGGTCTCAAACCTAGGACGGTCAAGAAAGTTGCTGTAATAGGTGGAGGTTTAATGGGTTCAGGCATAGCTACAGCCCTTGCTCTTAGCAACACATTTGTGGTACTTAAGGAAATCAATTCTGAATATCTTCAGAAGGGGATGAAAGCAATTGAAGGTTGTTCATACACTCTTTGGCTACAGTTAAATTGCAAATCTTTGGTCAATACTGTGAGGATTGTGATATGTAGTGGTCTTGGCCAGTTATTCTTGACAGTCCTTAGTGGTCTTGAAATGTAGAAACTTATGGGGTTCTATCTTATGTTACAGCTAATGTCCAAGGACTGGTAGCTAGAAAGAAATTGCCACAGGACAAAGCAGATAAAGCTCTATCAATGGTTAAAGGTGCATTAGATTACTCAGATTTCAAGGATGTGGATATGGTTATAGAGGTGAGTTTGTTTGGCCGTTAATTGTTCACATAATTATTTCCTCATTTTTCAATTCTTCTTCACTACGTTTCCTTAGCACCCTACTACTGGAACAATGCTTATGATCAGAATTTTGCTTTCTTAATTTATAGTAATTGTGGCGGTCCGTCTTGTTTGTAGGCTGTCATTGAAAGTGTTCCGCTAAAACAGAAAATATTCAGTGAGATTGAGAAGGTGTGCCCTCCACACTGTATTTTGGCATCCAACACGTCTACCATCGACCTCAACATCATTGGAGAAAACACCCGATCCAAGGATCGGATTATAGGGGCCCATTTTTTCAGGTATGAAGTCATACATGGCAAAGTTCTGTACTGTAGTGACTAATCTGAGGGAAGTTTGAATACTGAAAGAAAAGGCACGTACGTGCAATTTCAAATTCTTTTTGTGAAACAAACTGTGATATTGTGCCTTTTAAAAAAAAGAAAAAAAAGGAACAAACTGTGATATTGGAAGGACAGTAATGTTTCTCACATATGTTATGCCTCCCTTCCTCTTTATCTTTTGCGACTAGAAGATGTGGAAGATTTGGGGATTTTGAAGGTTAATGCTAATTCACACTGATACCTAGGAAGCATATTGCTGGGTCTAGTATAAGATAAGATGAATAACAACGTAAATGATTCTTCTGTAATAGGGTAATCCTTAAATGTATGTTGAAATCCTTCATATATAGCTGTGAGGCGTTACTATGGGATCATATTTTCCTGTTCCAACTGCTAACTTTGTTTTTGCCATGATCAGTCCTGCTCACATTATGCCTCTGCTGGAGATAGTAAGAACAGAGAAGACATCTGCCCAAGCAATTCTTGACCTTATGGCTGTTGGGAAAGCAATAAAGAAGGTTCCTGTTGTGGTGGGAAATTGTACTGGCTTTGCTGTCAATAGAACCTTCTTCCCGTACTCCCAGGGTGCGCATATTCTGGTCAATCTAGGAGTGGATGCATACAGGATTGATGCGCAAATCACCAGCTTTGGTCTCCCTATGGGTCCACTCCAGTAATTCTCTTATTTGCTAAATTATCAGATGTGGCTGATCCTCATACAAGAGAAAGCATATGAATAATAAACTGCAGGGCTAATCTCCATTGATGCAATTCTTCATCGTTTCTTTAGCTTATAATAACAGCTTTAAGCCCTTCCACTCCTATCCGTTTTGGTTGTTTAAAGAAGATTGATATCTTTTTATATTTGGGAACACTTTAATTTGCACATCCCATTTTACCTTTAATGCAGTGCTCTTATAAGACTGATATGGCATGATGAATACCATAATATTCTAATGGTATGTTTGGTAGGTTATGTATATTTAGCTTATATTTGAAATTTTGCATTGGATGATACAAACTCGCTAATGCATCCATTGAGAGAGCATTTCAGTAATGACAATATTCAGATCCTGTTTTCTACACTTCAAAGTAGTAAAGAGGGAGTGTGCAGATTTTGAGTTGTTAGAGGGTTTTTTGATTGATGTAGGATCAATAGTACGTTGGGAAAAAGTTCTTCCCATGCCACCACTAAACACATGAAAAAGTAGACATCGACGTTTTCAGTCTATTATATGCTAGAGGTTGACCATTGAATACATGCAACCTGTTTGACCATTGAATACATGCAACCTGTTTCCTGTCCCTTTTAGATTGGTTGGAATTTGATGGTTGCCATAATCTAACTGCATTTGCTGCTTAGACATTAAAAAGGAACACACAGGTAAAAGGGCATGCTTTTATTTGTCATTGTATTTGACATGTGTTTGTTGGCTCACCTGGCATGCCTGGGTAATCCTACCCAAAGTTAAGTTCATTAGGTATGAGAATAACTTGCTTCAACTTCTTGCAGGCTTCAGGATTTAACAGGATATGGAGTGGCTGTTGCTGTAGGGAAAGAATTTGGTTCAGCATTTTCTGATCGAACATTTAAGTCTCCATTGATTGACCTTCTTATAAAAAGTGGTCGAAATGGTAATGTTGCAACTTTGGTCCTTTGTTGTTGCTTCATCAGTCTTGCTTTCCACCATTGACAGTTGACACTGGTTTTGCAGGTAAAAACAATGGAAAAGGATTCTACATATACGAGAAGGGAAGCAAGCCAAGACCCGATTTGAGTGTGCTCCCAATTATTGAGGAATCAAGAAGGCTCACCAACATAATGCCTGGCGGAAAGGTATATCTATCTACGAAAATGAGTTTAAAAAATGTGGGACTCGACTATTGTTTCAGAGGTGCCTGTTGAGTTCTAGTTTCTATGAGAATAACCAGTGTTTATTTGCTTTTTGTGATTTTCTTGCAGCCAATATCTGTCACTGATCAAGAAATTGTTGAGATGATACTCTTTCCAGTTGTGAATGAGGCATGTCGTGTTCTGGATGAAGGGATAGTAGTCCGAGCATCTGATCTTGATGTTGCATCTGTCCTTGGAATGAGTTTCCCATCTTACCGGTTAGCGCTCTAAGCTATGCTGGAAAACAGTACTCATTTTTTACCCTCCACATTATAGTTGGATTACATCTTGAAGCTTGTGCTAACTGATTACTTCTGAATACATATTCTGAGGCATAGATAATGGGAGCTAATGAAATCTTCACAAAGCTTTCAATATGATGAGAGTAGTCTTGCATCCATAAAATATCACAGCTAACCAAGAGAGATGAAGATAATTACCAGAGGGAGAGGGGACGGGTGGGAAGGAGGCAGAGGAATGGGCAGAGTCTACTTAAAATACTAGAATAAACTATGATAGTGTGTCCTTAACTCTCCAAGCGTTGTGCTAACCTTTCGTACCTGGTAATCTTATCTTTAATCAACATTCTATACATTTTTGCACAATATGATTTTGACAAGTATTCTGTTTTTGGCAGAGGTGGTATCGTTTTCTGGGCTGACACGGTTGGCGCTGGCCATATATATAGAAGTCTCACGAAGTGGTCAGAACTTTATGGTAACTTCTTCAAGCCCTCAAGGTTCTTGGAAGAGAGAGCAACAAAGGGCATCCCGTTGGTAAGAACTTGATCTCATCCCAATGGTGCATTTTAAGATCTTTCTAGCTGTCCACTGATCTTAATTCTTAGCTTCAAATTTTGTAATTCTGTCTATTAATTTTAAGAAAATCAACTTACATATACAGTTGAATTTCAATAATTGATGATTTTGGTATGTCAGAATTTAAGTGTCAGTAACTTGTAGGAGTAACTAATCACAAGTTCTGAGCTTCCACTGTTGCCAAACCAATTTTTTTTTTTTTTTTTTTTTTCAAAAAATAAAAAAAGGTATTAGTCATGTTTGGAGGAAGAGTGTACTAGGAAGAGGACATGATAAGGTAGCTGCTGCGGTGGCACTGTCTGTCAACTTATTGATGTGTGGTCAATCTGGGATGTTGCCACTGACCACTAGCAATTGCGAACTGGGATGGTCTGCTGTTGTATTGTGTGCATATTGTTAAAATAATTACTGATTGGTATCATTTCTTGTGATGCAGAGTGCTCCTGCTACAACGTCTTCAGCTTCAAGGTCACGCATGTAGTAGTGTGTACACCGTGTTCCTACATCTGGAAAACAGAGTTATTTGGAATATAGAAGGTACAACTCTCTTGTAAGGGGCACCTAGGTCATGCCGGTAAGCAGCATTTATACTGAATTGTAACATTTCCGTGGCTTCTAATAAAGTTACATTTTCCAGTTAGATAATTGAAGTTCAACCTTTTTTGTCCCCTCTTCTGCTGAGGATGGGTATGTTTATTGATTAAACATGTTAAGAAAACAGTTCAAGTGACTTCAATTCTTAACCGATATTTCCTTCGTGCATTACCCTATAACTCCTGCAATATACTTTCTTTTGGGGGGTATCTGCTACAATTAAAGTCAGATCAGATTATTTGTATGGCTGTAATTGATTTCTCATTTATAGAGCCCTAGTCGTGCATGTGTTATCCTTTCCGTCATTAGTCGGTTTTCTTCTATTCTGTTTTATGAATGATGAATCCTTGTTTTTAGGTGATACTTTTAAGGCCGTAGGCGCATAATTGCACCTTCAATATAGATTACTAAGCTTTCAGATAGACTTCTGTTTCGTTATTCAATTCTACTGAGGTTCACTTCTTCGTAGATACTTGCCGATTTACACCACCAAGCAATTTAACATTTGCATTCAGAAATTGATGTGGGAGTAAATATCACTTCAACATGGTCGAGTAGGGAAATGTGTATAAAAGATACTACAATATATTGCCTACTTTTGTTTGGCGTAAATATTTACTGGGTGCATGTACCTCGCCAATTTATTTATTGCATGAGTTGCACCACAAACCACCCCCGGGGTCCGTGTGATGGTACCTTTAGTGTTCCTTTTTGTCTTTCGTATTATGTGTTCATCCCTTATGTGTATTAAAAAGAAAATTGCACAACGAAATGAAAACAATGATTGATGATTACAGCTTCAAAAGAATTTGACAAAGTTATTTAAGTCTCTTTCACAGAACGCAAAGAACGCACTTGACCAAGCTCAAAACTGCTTCGTGTTACTCCTTGACCAAACTGAGGCGAGAACGAACTAAGAGGAATTAAAGATCAAATAAAGATAAAAGAAAAAGGTGAGAATAACGAAGGGAAGGGAAAAAATACCAAAACACCTGAATGGTCCTGTTCGCCTGAATCTTTGAAATTTACCAACTTTTAATCTCTGGTCATTGTTTTGAGGTTACTTTGAAACCTAGACACAACGTTTCGACATGAATTTGGTTGAAGCTTGAAAATATAAATTTTTGAAGTTGAGTTGAAAATATTTTTTTAAAGTTGGAATTGTGTTTTGACATATATTATACTGGAAAAAAGTTCAAATTTTGTGGGCCAAAAATTTTGTTTTTTGAGAAAAACTCCAACAAGTAGTCTTTTGGTTTTTGGAAGTCTTCAAAAGATTCAAAAACCGGAAAATATTCATGGTCAAATAACAAAACTTATTGCCAAACGGGGCTTAACGTCCCTCAAGTTCTTCTCCTTCACTAGTTGCTCCATCCAACTTTATGTTAGTTGTCACTTAGGATTTTAAAACTAAATTTATTATTCTTTTAAACTATGCCATCAGCAATGGAGAGCTATCTCAGCTATGACACACACTAATATGAAATCATCATCAGTTCACGGTTCAACTGAATTTGTCACCACACACAAATTTCTCCATTTTGATATCCATGTGGCCAAAACTATTTCTTAGGAGAATTGGATGTACTCTTTTTATGGTCCATCGAAGAGTTGTTTGGTCAGTGCAAACATTTCTTTTTCGTATAAGCGCAAACATATTCTGGTGAAGAATTATTTCAGTGACAGACATTTAACAAGTTTCAACTACAAAGTTTGCAATATTCTGGTATGTTTTTGAAAGCTCTCCTTCTTTGAGTCAGTTTATCAAAAATAAAATCTGCAGTATGTTCTAAAGGATTTAAGATAATTTGAAATGTATACACAAAAATTAAAACATGTTAGGTAGATAACATAATCTACTGTGAACTAAAATCGTAATATTTTGCATTAGTGACAGTACCATACAATTACTGTGGTATTCAAAATTATAATGTCAGAGAAAAAAATTGTAGTAATACTTTTGCATCAATTAAAATTAAGTAAAAACAATTGTCAAAGAAGAATCAAAGTGATGGGTAAGCATAATAATGCAAATTATAGAGAGACTATTGTTACAAAGTCAAATTTGGGGAGATATCTAAAATTATTCTGCTGTGAAACAAAAATATCTAATCCATCACGATTTTAAATACATAAAACTATAATTTGAAAACTATAAAGAAGCCTAGACTTATCGCAAGAGTTGTCAAAGCAAATACAAATAATCACAATATAATAAATTAATGACGCTTTTTATTGTTTCTCTCCATCTATTACCTTTCACTGATCCACTCTTTCTTAGACTCATTTGAGTTATTTGGTGACAGTTGAAGAGTTGAAGTCATTTTCTTGGTATTAATTCAACATCAAATACTAGCATTTTGTTCTTCCCAATTCCCAAATGCATAAGTTTTCTCGCCAAAAGCAATAAACTAAAACTTCTTTTGACAAAACAACGTTCTACAGTATTTGATAAGCACTACAAATTGTCCCAGTCCAACATATCAAATAAAGCAAAATAGTATTATCCAGATATATGTACTCTCAGCTAGCATTTCATGTTATCTAGGGATCGATCTTTCCGTTCTGGCAGGGGTCAATTTCTCTTCCTCTGATTGATCGATCCTTCCTCCTCATTCTTGGTACGTGATTCAGAAAACAACGAGTCAATAGCGAATGTCTTTATAAATCATGCTAAATTGTTTTCTTTAAAAAAACTTGTCTTGGCTCTACAAGAACGAATCAGTAGAAAATACGATCTATACTAATCTACGATCACTATATGCTTAGTAAAACCATTGACAATCACTATATGCTTAGTAAAACCATTGACAACACCAAGTATAGAAACTTCGGCTTCTACAATGCAGCAGTCAATTACAAGGAACCCTTTCTTTGATCCTTCAATTCACTGGGCGCCATAAATGCCGTCCATTCCCAAGCGGATTTAGCTCCAGATGTAAACAAATCCTGAGGACCTGCAAGGGGAAAATTTAACAGAATACCTCAAAGGAACTAAGAACTACTAATTATAGGAATACAAGTAAATTGTCATCACTTGAGGGGCTAAGATTAGTTTGATAATTAAAGGTTTAATTGAACTACAATAAACCAAAAATTAGACTTGATTTGGTGGGGTGCGCCAGGCCCGTGCAATAGTGCAACGCATAGGCGACGCTTGAGAGCCCAGATAGCAAGCTATCTTGGTGAGCTCTCCCCTTAAAAAATTGAGTTAATATCGTGTGGACCGATGGCCCACATATCAGATATTAAACTGATAAGAACAGATACTACACTTGATCTTAGCCAAAAGGCCGAGAAAGGTATGCTTTAATTTGTGCACAGCCTATCATATTTATACCAACTTTCTCCTTGCTGGATTTAGTTGGTTTCGATGTGGGACTCTTGTAGGTTTAGAATTTTATGTTTTAGCTGCTGCATTCTCTTGCCTTAAGACTCAACATGCGAAGAAGTATTACAGCTACTAACTCTTTTCTCACCTGATGTAAGGTTTATAAGTTTCATTGTGATTTAAATTTTCTACCAAGAACAAGGATTATGATTTGAAGGTGCTCTTAGCTTTTTCCTTTTTTAATAATAACAAATGCTAGCAAACTTGAACAAGTGGTGTTTTGCCTGAGATATTTATCCAAGAATCTAACATTTGCAATTACCTACATAGGTTCACTAATATAAGTAACCACAAGAAATGTTTACAGGTGCATATATTGAAGGAATAGCATACATGAGCTCTACTTTGAGCCCATAGAGAACAGATACAACGAACAAGAGCTACACGGCAAGAAACACAACTTTGTCTTCCTATAATAACACTTGGATCAATTCACAACTAAGTATCTTATTCAGCTGCCAAACCATTCTTTCATTGTAGGCCCTTCAACCTTCGATCCAAACTTATGTCAATTTCTTTCCTAGGCACGCATCACCTAAGCTCGTTGCCTGACTACCACCAACTTCCATTGCAGCATTGCATTTCTCGACCTCCTTGTACTCGGAAGCTAATCTTTTTACTCCACAAGAAATAATGGTAACATACACATGATGGAGTTACCTTGTTGACTAGCTCTTCCTGGCTATAAATACTCAACTGCTTCTCGATATCTCCTTTGAGAATGTTCATTTTAGCCATAGTCTGATAGCAAAAAGAGAACATCACAGAAGTTAACAATTGGAGCACAAGTAACTATACCCTATAACTCTTGTGAGAAATAAAACTATATCTATAATTCAAGTAAAAAGGTCAGATAATGATAGAATAACAAGCCAAAAACAATATGAATAGCTTTAGTTTGCAAGAAGAATTCCAAAAAAAAGTGGATGTTATATGGTGTGGAGAAATCACCAGAAAGGAAAGAAACCACATCACAACTGCCTTTATGAATTTGCATGCTATAGAAGATGAGTAACAGAAATGTTCTCTGGTTTGCCAATTAATCAGAAAGAGTACCCTTCTTTCTGTATTATCTTCTCTTCTTCTCTCTTTTTAGGGGACTAAACCTTACTATGCAGATTCAGCAAGATTGAGCTGATGGCAGGCAGCCCAGACTAGCTTCTGAGGTTCTCCTATTAGATGTAGTTGTAGTTAATCGACCAAATCTGATGGTGCACAGTTGAAGAAGAACTGACAAATAGCATAAAATTGGAGTTAAGTGGTTAGGTGGTTCTACCACATCCTAATAAGGAAAAGGAAAATCAAGAAATGTATGTCACTGTGTTGGTGGAAAGGTAAAAGAGCTTGATCCCAAACAAGTTAACCCAGTATATAATTGGTAATAGTTGTTGAAGATGAATTGCCCAAGGAATTTAGATTGACTCAGGATACGAATGAATTATTGCACAGTATTAAGCACTAAACTTTTAAGTAACCATCAACATGGTATTGCTCATTTACGGATATTTGCCACTGTTTCCTTAAAATAAGCCTATTTAAACCTGGGATACTTTTCTTTTTTACATCAGAGTACTGGCATATCCACAGATATCACACAGACCATCAAGCAAGTTCAACTTCCCTCATTGGAGTTGTAAGAGTGGATTCAAATATTATTCTAACATCATATTTATTCATAGGTGCATGATAACCCAATTTTCTTGCGAAATTAAGGCATAAAATATGCTCTTGAGTGCAAAAAGTAATAGTGAGCAGGAATTGCTGGATATAAATTTCAACTGTCATGATACAGTTGGCAAGCCTGCACAAGCAGAAACGAGAAACTGGGAAGGGTTGTTTAATTGATTCAACCTAGGAACGGAACTGACCTAATCTTTAATGTAGTTTCTGGAGAAGAGCAGAGAGAATGCACAAGGCAAACAAGAACAGTATGTTGTATTCTAAGTTGATGCTCGAGTCCTAGAAGGGACTTTAGCAGCCAGATAAACTACTCGACACTGCAGCATGTATGGTGGTCACTCGTACTTCTTTTTCCAAGTTTGAAGGAAAGGAATCACAACTTACATAAGCAATAAAAAGTGCTAGAAGATGGTCAGAGTGAACTGACACATGAAAAGGAGCGTAATCTATACTAAATCATAAAATTTGGAGGGCTTACATTTTTGTTTACTTCACCTCCAATTTTCACATTCACATTCTTGACATTGTATTTTCTCATATTAGCCGGTACATGATGCTTGTATTGGGCAAAAATTGAAGTGCTCGGTTAGCACCTCGACATGACAAACCGAAGAGAAAACGAGTTGATGCTCTGAAGGAGAATGATCGAAGCAGCCGATCAGATTACCGAAGGCGAGCTTCAATGTCACTATCGAAGGCGAGCCGCGAGTTGAGCATCGGTGACATCCTTTTCAACCGAACAGCAAGGTCATGCTACCGAGGTCACACACTTGAACTTCGGTGGAACATCTCGGTTCAAGCGGCTCGGCAGCCCACTACTTCAGCCCACTAACTCTCCTATTAAATGTTCAGAACGTGGGTTAAAGCATGATCAGTCATGGAGAACGTGGGCAAAGACCCTTAGCCTATAAATAGCACTTCATTTTACATTGTACTCATTCAGAAATACATACAGAAACTCTGCCAAATTTTGTACTCATTACGATATATTGAAATCAAGTTACTTTCTCGTGTTTTACGCTTATTTCTTGCATTTTCCTGACTTTAATACGAAGATTTGCTTATATTCTAACTCAAATTCAATTTGTGATCCTAAAACCGATTTAGGCCCATACAATGCTTCACATTGACTTTTGGACCATGGAATAAGGCTGCTCAATGCATCCTAATTTTTTGATATTTGTTGATTAGTAAATCCCAAAGTACATGACTTATTCGGTAATATAACTGATCTGGTCCCGTTCCTGCATTTAGCTTCTGAACAAATAAGCAAATGGTTCAAATTATATTCTTCACTGCTTAGTTATCAATGCATCTCTTTGATTTGTCTAAATCATCTCTTGCATTAGAGGCAATAAATTTTCTTTAAGCAGCATGTAGATCTCCTCCTTCTCAGGGTGAGACCTGTCTTCCACAAAAAATATGTGATTCTTCCCATCGACTTCTATTTCACTAAAACCAGGTACTTTTTTTACATTCTTCTCCTTCATTTTCTTTCTTACCTGAGCAAAATCACCCCATCTCCCAGAAGCAGCATAAGCATTTGCCATTAGTACATAAGCTCCTGAGTTACCTGGTTCAAGCTCTACTATTTCATCGCAGATCTGGTTTGCTACTTCAACATCTCCATATAACTTGCAGGCGCCAAGTAAAGCACCTAAAACAGCACCATCACAGTCCTCTGGAGGCATCTGGCGCACCACCCTTAACTTACCACGACCTAAAATGTGAACTAGGCAACAACACTGCTCTGCCCTCGGTTTTAGACAGTAGCCATGCCTCATGGACTCGAAAAACTTTTGACCTTTCTTAACAAGACCAGCATGACTGCAGGCTGACAAGAGTCCCACAAAAGTGATCTCATCTGGATTGTTACCGGACCTAAGCATTTGCGCAAAAGCCTGTAATGCTTGGTTACCAAGACTATGCCAATATTATTGCAGTCCAAGAAACAACATCCTTTACTTTGAGATTCTCAAAAGTGATCCATGACGACTTGATATCTCCGCATCTGGAGTGTCAAGTGTGGTTACAAGAGCATTATTAAGTGAATGTCTTGGTCAAATCCCAGCAACAACACAAGAACATGAGCTTGCACTAACTCCAGTATGCCCCCCGCATGAGGTCACTACACTGGTAAGAGTAGTCTAATTTGGCCTTAAGCCTGATTGAAGCATGAGAATGAAACACCTCAAGGCTTCATCCACAAGGCCATTTTTTGCATACCCATTAATCATTACATTCCAACTAACAAGATCTTTATTAGGCATCAAATCAAAAAGTTCGTTGGCCATCAACATATGCGTTTTATCATAACGTTCCATGCAGCTGGATCCCTGTTTGGCATTTGATCAAAGTACTCTCTTGCCTTTTCTATCAAACCATTTCGTGCAAGACCAGTAACAATTGTTGTCCAAGAAACCGCATTTTTCAATTGCACTGCATTCAATAGTTCCAAAGGTTCGTTCACCCTGTTGTCATGTAACCAGCCTTGAATCATTAACATTCCAAGAATATAAATTACGTTCAGGCATCTTATCGAAGAGCTCAAGAGCGTGATCCACTTGATGATTTCAACATAAGCCCTGATCATCGCGGTCCAAACAATGACATTCTTATCTGGAATCTGATAAAAAAAATACGACGTGCCTCAGTAATCAAACCATTTTGAGCATAGCCAACCATTGCTGCAGTCCAAGTAACTACATTTTTCTCCGGCATTACTTTCGAGCTTCATCCACTCTATGATTCTGAAAATACCCAGAAATCAAACTAGTCCAAGAATAGACATGTCCATCCGCATCTGATCAAAGATTAACAGAGCATCATCGAGTCTGCCAGTTTTTGCATTAGCTTGAACCATAGCAGAATCAGATACGTACTACATTTCTCTCAGGCATGGAATAAAACAGCCTCTCTCATGTCATATAATCAAATCTGGACAATAAATTAAGTTGCTGTCAAAACATATATCTGGCGCTATAAGCAAACTCATGAACAATTAAGTTGGCTATCACATATAAATTTCATGGATAATAGTCAAAACTTGGTAATGGTAAGTAATTCTAGCTCATATTATCAATTATTTTATTTCACGCTTAGGTTAAGTATGCCTGGGCTTTTCAAATACTTTTGGTGCCGGCAAAAAAACAGATTCTCATAAAATTAAACTTGATTTGGTGGAGTGCGCCAGGCCTGGGCTGTAGTGCAACACCAAGGCGACACATGAAAGCCCAAGTAGCAAGCTACCTTGATGGACCCTCCCCTTAAAAGAATGAGTTAATATCGTGTGGACCAATGGTCCACATATCAGATATTAAGCTGATAAGAACAGATACTACACTTGATCTTAGCCAAAAGGCCGAGAAAGGTATGCTTTATAATGTAAACGGGCTTCGCTTTTTATAGCTCCTCTCAGCTGTCTGCTTATTAGCTTCGCTCGATGTGGGGCTAATAGAACACTGCAATGCTTCCTACAAGAAAGTTAACTAAGGCAAAGTAGCTTCAAAACGACCATACAAAAGCTACTAGTTTAGATATCTCATGTAGCATCACTCTTCTTTGTCTTCTTTGTCTAGAAGAGTTCTTCGTATTTACTACCTGATGAATTTCAATGAGAATGAAAAGATTTTAAGTTCAATGTATATTGCAGAAACCTCACATTTAGTTGACACAATGTTCTTAGTTTTTCGAATAAACACATAATCCTTGAGTTAACAATGACATATTTTTGGAAAGTACTATAAAAGAGCAAGGAGGAGGAAAAACAGACGGGATTCAAATAATGAGCATTAAAATAATCTAATTGGCAATGCAGTTTGTGACATTGATTCTTTATTATCAATTTGTGATATATTGGCTAGTCAATATACTGACAAAATTTCATGCATTTGCCCGTTGTAACTAGTGTGAATTAATATGACTAAGTTTTGAAATGGATAATAAATAAACAAGTAGAAATCTGCTTTTAACTCTCTCCAATCAAACTCTGGAAGGATTCTAGCAAATAAATGACTTACAAATTAACTAATGTAGGAGGAAGAAGAATGTGGTATTCTAAAAATTATCATCTGAAGAGACTGACATTGTCATCCTTTTAATGCTCATAGTTCAACTGTTCTAATAGATTAAAAACACTTCTCCTAGTAACATATATACATTCAATAATTTTGAATATACAAGAAACGGACTTCCAACGTGTATCTCATGCGATATAACTAAATCTGGACAATATCCAGAGTTGATATCAAACATAAATCTTTACAAATTAAAGAAAATTAGCTCATTGTCACTTCACTCAAGTTGAACTAGAATTGTAGGGGAGCTCAGAGATGAGAACCCCTCCAAAAATAGGCGTATGCCACTAATTGCAGCGCACACACAGTATTCTTTAGTAAAAGGCGAAAGAATAGTTCGCTTTGTGCTCACTGCGTGGCTGCGTGATTATAACTCTCACTTGTGCTGATATTTTATATGTAGCAAGAAGTTTGGGTACTCTTTTGCTTTCGATGTGGGAATCAACCTCACTTCTTTTCTTCTAACAAGTCCTATTGAACTTTGTTAGCTCCAAAGTCTATCCTCACCATTTCCTTCACTCTACAATTCAAACAGAAGTTGCATTATTGTTATGTCTCCTTCGTCCTTTGATTCATTCACCTTAGTTATTAAGCTTTGATTTATTTCAGTTTTTTGGTGATTGGGAAGAAATAGATGCTCATAAACTGGTTATGAAATGTTACATAGAATATGTTTGACCAAGTACTCTAGTGTGTGTCATGGACGACCATAAACTGAAGCTGCAGGTTGTTTGAATTGCACCTTTTATAGTTACTCTAGCCGGCTCTAGGATGGCGTTGAGTAGTGGAAAGAACATTACAATATGTGGAGCCACGGGTTTGAAAGCCAACAAAAATGGGGTGTCCATGAGGAGTCTTTGCCTTCATAATGTTAGAAATCTTTCTCAACATTAACTAAATTGACTTCTTTTATATACTAGTTGAAGGAGAATTCTACTAGCAAGCTCTGTACAAAAGTTTAAAGTTTATATCATGCTTGGGTTACAAAAACTTTCCAATTTTTCGAGAAGATTGATTACATTTTTCTTAAAAATCTTCCACCATAGTTCTTCACAAAGTAGAAGAAAGTTTTGTTTAGGTAGACGGAAAGTTCACTTTGTTTCTTCTTTCTTTCTTTTCAAAGTAGGAAAAAGTAGAAGTTCTTAACATATTAGGACTTTTTTTATTCGTTGAGAAAGAGATAAAACTTCTTGTATTGTTATAAAGAGACAACTCTTCATATTGTTTCCGATAGACATGTCTTCTCTCTCTTTTCTTTTGATATATATACAACAACGATATGTTAACTTATTTGGACATGAATCTGGGTTGCTCTACGCAGATGGCCAATTCAATTTCCTACACTAGTATATATATATATGTTTGAGAAGTTACATGAGCACTACTTCATCTGTCTTTCTTGTGTCAAAGTGGTGTTAACTAATTTCCTCAAAAGAAACGCTGCTTACCGCCTAAGTGTGAGGTCATTGAATCGAAGCTCCCTTTTATCAATTAGCCAAAGCTCATTTGGTCAAGACTTGGGATCATCACTATGTCAAATTGCAGTTTTCTTTTTCACATTTCTTTGGGGACCAAACTCCCGTTTGTCTCTTAACACAACTGAGTTTTGTTTGAGGTTTTTATCCTCCTTATGTTTTAACATAAACAGTGATCAAATCATCATTGAGGCAATTTTGTCAAAAACAGTTAGCTTAGCTTATTTACATGTTCTTGGATTCGGTTACAGGTCTACTAGTTAGAAGAAATATCCATTAGGCCAAATATTAAAGGCGCAGAACTGGGCAGGGGCCATCAGGCCAAATATTTTAAAGACTAAGAATTGGGCAGGGGCCGCGCGAACGCAGGCCCCCACTACCACAAATTATGACGTAGGCTCGACCACTTGGGCCGACCTTAGGCTGGCACCCTTTCAAAGTGCAATGGAAGTCACCACCCTAGGCCATGGGCCTTCATGATCGCCCATTGACCCCGTCCAGGTAAGTATGTTAATTGGTGAGCCCAGCCCGAGTTTTATACCACAGCATTTGCTCATTCTCTGCTTGTCTTGGCCGATGTGGGAATCAGTAATGACGAAGAACAGACCCTCATTTACAATGAGATTTTGCAATCACATCCTCAGTTTTATGTTTTCTTCCTTGAAAGATTATCGGCAAACTCCTTTAGTGTGTTCTCAACTCTCTTACCTTTGTTCCTTTTATGAAATAAAATACTACTACAATTTGAAAGAAAATAACATCATATATTATTCTCCATAAGATTCGAGACCTTTAACATGTAGTCATTTAATAACGTAGCTACGCATTAGAAGTTGAGCTTCAACATGCTGTAAACTAGAAATATTTTTTTGCAAAGTATCTATACCCATATTCTTGAGGAAAAGAAATTTGTACTCACATTCTTCTTCACCATGGAAATAATGAGGCAAGGTATGTAGTTAACTCCACTTTAATTTGACTAGGAGTTCGTGTAAATTGTTAATTAATATGCGTAATGCCATCAATAAAGAGTTCTAACGAATTTCAAATTTTCATGTAGAGAATGGACGGAGTAGTAGTAATCAGACATGCAGATCATAAAACTATAATGTGAAAGTATATACTTATAGGATCAAAAAGGTATAGGAGAGTAAACACATGTATAAATGAAGAAATATGAGCCATTTTGTGCTCACACAGAGATACAACTGACAAAAGCTAGACAGTGGACAACAAAAGTTTGAGCTACTGAGGTGAAACTTAAAGATTCACTTAATTCACAAGTTATCTTTATTCTTGCCAGCCAAGTTGGCGGGCTCAGCGCTTACAGAGGGATGTCAACTTCTTTCCGTGGTATTGAAAGAAACCTGTACAAGTGTGAAATTTTTATGCTAAAAATTTGATTCTTCTGCCCTAATTTCTAAATGTATCGAAGTCCTAGAAAACATTATATTTATTGATTTCTCAATAATCGTGAAATAGCTGAAAGTGACAACTAAAATGAAACGAAGAGGTACCTTTTAAGAACCGCTATCTGCTCCAACGTAAATCGTTCCACCACGAAACAAATACGTGAGCCAGCTCGTGAGGGTACTCCTTTTGATAATAGCAAATGCGAACTTACTTGGTGTACCTTATTGCATTGTTTCACTATAGCAAATAGACGGAAAAGACCATGCAAGTAGCACCAAGAAAATCTAAGCTCCATATCTTTGCATGGAATGTCTAGCTTTAGTTTGGGTTCAGCTTGGGCTTGTTGCCATACCCATGCATTCCGGGAAAGATAAAGTTAAGAATCGTAACTTTCAATTAAAAAAATTATATATATAAATAGGAAAATTTTAGTAAAAGTTACATGAGGGGGTGGTTAGTACTAATTAATCAGACCGAATTAACCTAGCCGTGCATTAAAGAAAATGAAGAATAACCTAATATTACAAAGATGCAGCAGCTAGAGGCCAATGTCATCCTAAAACTCTTTAACAGTTCATTTCAGATTGTTTGTTTTCACGTCAGTATTATAATCTGGAGGGTGAACTTTAGGAAATTGGCTCTTATTAGCAGCAGCAGTTGCTGGGTCAACCATTTGCGATGTTTTCGGTGGAGGTGGTGGAACAGTTTTGGCAACACCATTACTGAAGGGTTCGTGTTGATTCCTTGAATCAGTCATGGCAAGGCCATTGTTCATGTCGTTCTGGCTACTCGAATCGGTACCCTCGTATCATTGAAGAACATTTTGTTTCTGTAATCAAAATAGATGTCTTCAGTAAAAAATAATCAGGAAATATCAAAAAAAAAAAAAAAATCATAATGGTATCAACATATGGTCCTCGCATGAAGTGGGGAGGGGGTAACAAACTCAAGTGTACCAAGCATAACTTGAAAGAAACGAGCCCCATAAACATAGCCAGAAAGAAAGAACTAAGCTGACAGATAGAGTAGCTCTAAGAAAACGTTTTACTCTATTCAAGTTTCAAGGACAAGCAGGGAACCAGAAAATAAGTTCTTTGCAAGCACGGCGAACCAGAATTTGAAGGTTTATCTAGTGGATTTATGTAAGTACCAGAACTTCCTGTTTCTGTAAGTACATAGAACAACTTGACTTCCTTCACCCGCACATTTACCAAATGAACAAGAACAAGTGCCTTCTTAAATTGAATATCATCATAGGAGAGTGGGCATCTGCCATTGAAGACTTTGGTTTCCAGCCCTCACAAGAGTCGGTGCCAGTTTTTAGTGGCTGCTTTTCTCATCTAAACTCCAAAAGTTTTCAGCTCTTGGCATCTGAATATTTGCAATAATTTTACCTATTAGACTACCTAACCCACTACTTTACCAGAAAGTCGAGGAATGGAATTTTCTAATTGACGCCTACCTCACATTCGTAGTCCTTGGGATGGAAAAAGTGATCCATAAATTTTTCAGTACACCAACTAAACTCTCTTTGATTCAGATTCTGTTCTCCAAAGCATTTAGTTTTCATCGAAACTACATGTGCATACTTGAACGAAATGATCCACAAATGGGTAATTCCTAACAAGTTGGATATTAAGGCCTAACTATTGTTTTTACACTTGGTTTTAAGTCTGACATTTAGCAAGTCATTTAAGCCTCGGTAAAGATATGTATATGGGTACAGAAAGTGAGATTTAGAGAACCTTTACTTCTAGTGAAACCTTAAGTTCTCTTTCTTAATATTGGTATGAGTGGGACACAGCAGAATAATTACAAGAGGATTTATACAGCCGGTGCCAACTAGCTTCAAATTGAGGCATCGTTGATTAATTGATTGATTAAGAACCTTCTTGTTATATTACTATGAAGGCAAATTTCCATTGGAAGAAATTTAGTGCTTATTTATTGTCTCATTTACGTAGATGCTATCACAATGAATTAGAATCATATTCTCAGATAGAAAAGAATAGAAACTTGCCTTTTATTTCTCCTAAAGTGATAAGCTTTTTAAGGCAATCACGAGTCTGCGTCAACACGATCCTCTCCAGCTCTGGATAGATTTCTGTCATGCCTTGCTCATGAGGAGGTTGGGAAGATGTATTATAGCTAAGGCTTGCTAGGTCATTAGAGGGAGGAGGAGGAGCAGTAAAAATGGTGTCCTTTTCATCGCACATGAGTGCTAATGTTCCTGGAGACATTGGCCTATCTTTTGATACATCAGCACCATCCAATGTAGACTCATCTGCCCTGATATTCCCGGGCTGGAAATCACTTGAACAATCATCACGCATAACCTTCTCAACACCTGATGAAGGAATAGAAGCTTCACTTTGGCACTTGGCCTGCTTTACTGAAGCATCTCTTTCATCTGAAGACATCCAAATACATAATCAACTAAATATTATGTATTGATTACTGGATACGTCAGCTAAAATATTGTATATACCTGCAAGCATCTTGGCTGCTTCCCGTGCATAGACAACCAAAACTGAGCAAAGCTCCTTGATGTCTTGTGGCTGGATTAGGTCCGCCAACAGAGACCTTCACCAATGAGGAACTGTTTAGTTTGCTGAAGGAGCAGTGGGGGTTAACTCTCAAGGGCAATTAGCAATACCTGTAGGTAAACTTTGAAGGACCTAATCCCCCAGCATTACCAACGCGAGGACCAGGAGTTGGAGACAACGAAGATGGTGGAGCTGAAGCGTTAATTTGGTCTGTCTGTATGATACCATTTGAGTTCAATCACTAATCAGCTATAATCACAAAAAATTTTACCAGACCACAAGAAGTTGTTTATCCTGCTTATTACATTGCATAGAAACACTCAATGACCATAAAATCAAGAAAATAATTTCTTGCAGTTTATTAAGAAACTAATGTTCTTTAATGCAATGCATGACCTTTAATTCTACTATACCGTTATCATAGCAGATGCCATCGCAGAATACCTTAATGACAAGAACAATTGAGACACATCAAGTTAAATTGGAGAACAGTTTTTGTTTACCTGTTGAAATTGACCAAGCCTATGAACAGGGTCCTTAATCATTGACCCAAAGAACAGGTCCTGCGCCTTTCTTTTCTTGTTTACTGGAGGAGATCCAAAACCAGAGGATCCAACGGCACCAGTTATAGCAGCATTTGCTGCCTGCTGGAGATGTGTGATATTGTTGCCATGATCACCATGACAAAGAGCCTGCCTCTCTTCACTTCCTTCAAAATTTTTGCACTCCACGCATTTACAGTTTTCTGAGCAAAGAATATTGGCTTGGAAGCATTCACAGTACTTCTTAAGGCAACCTGATTTCTTGCAGTTGCAGCCTTTGTTATGCTTAGCCAGTACTAAGCCATCCCCAGCTTCCTCCTGCATAGATTTCAAATCTGTTCTAAGCTGTCGTAGAGGACAGAGACATGCAAGTTTTTTCACTACGGCAACAAATTACAATTTCTGTTTGTCATTGCAAGCACACATATCAAGTTCGATCTCTCCAAAAACTTCTTTTATGCAACAGTAATTCACTAATTCTAGAAAATCCACATTACTTTAAAAATACAGGAAAAATTTACTTTGGACACCTCGAAAAGCAACACTATCACCAAAAAAGGAGGGGGGGGGGGGGGGGGGGGGGGGGGGGGGGAGAACACCAGCTAAACAAGTAGGATTAATATCACAAAGCAACGAAACATATAGCGAAACGAGAAGAACAAGCATTGAAGTAATTCCTGATTCTGGTGCACATTTGAAATGTCCTATGCACAATGTGCAGTTTCCTGCCATAAACTAGCCTGTAGCACTCACATAATTGGCAACATAGAAACTGTACATCCTGAACAGATCTCCACAACTTCACCAATAGTGCGATGGAAAGTAAATATTCTGCTTATGTCGCGGAAGTGGTTGTCGAGATCTGCTGAGAAGGAACAGGTGTTATGGAGAAGGGTAAAGACCAAGATTTTTTAACAAACTATGAAGTAAGTGTGTGGGAGGGGATTATGAAGGAGAAAGTATCGTTCTGGGAGCATACAAGATACAGTGTTGGTAATGGTGGAAATATGCATTTTTGGAAGGATGTAGGTGCGGAGGAAAACTTTGAAAGGCATATTCCTTAAAATATTTAGAGTGGCAAACAGCAGCAAGTCTACGATGACTTACTTTTAAAGGTGGGGATCAGTAGATCACTTGGGATATCACTTTCAGGAGAGCCACCTAGAAGAGGTCAATGAGTTTTTACATACTATATTTTATGAATGGATGGCAGGGGTGAAAGGGGTGATAGGACAATATAAAGGGGGACGGCAACATGAATAATTTACAGTTAAATCATACTAATATTGAATTTAACCGAGATGGAGAACTGCAGGAGATGTGGAAGAGTGTGAGGGATACAACACTGACCATGGATTATTCGAGGAAGAGGAGAGCAGACACGGTTGGTGTTATTTGTGAAAGGATAATGGAGAAGAACCGGATCATCTTTTGGTGCATTGCAAGATAATAATCAACTTGGCATTCTTACATTGTCATCATTTCATATTTCGTAGGTTTTAACACAGACACTGGGAAAAGCAGTTAAAGCTGGAACGCTTAGAAAATTGGCAAAGAAAGAAGATAACTTGGAGAACTACAACATCATGAACTTTTTGGAACAAAGCAAATAGGAGATTTTTCCAAATCGTGGAAGTGATGTAAACAATTTAAAAAATGCTTCTTATTCCATTTACACTTTCGCTGCAAGAGAAAACTCCCACATGTATAGCTTGTATATATTTATGATTCTATTTTGGTGTGTTACAAATGAACAAAACTTGATTACGCCCACACCAAAGAAAAATACAAACAGTTCTATAGACATCAACCAAAACTATATACCCAAGCCACTTTCAAATCTCAAGCAAAATAAGAATATAAGGACAATTTCACCAGTTAACAAAATGTGCTTAAATTCAAAAGAATACCCTATTCTCTCGAGCTCCATGTGGACTGCTGGCTATTTTAGGCCTGAATGCATTTGGATTACGCATTAAAGTAGCTTCAATTGCTTCTCGCCTAGCAGCCTCATTTTCAATATTATTATTACAATTGGCACAGTTGCACCCGTCACAGTATATGCCAGAAGCAAAGCATTCACAGTACCTGGCCAAAAAAATATACAAGCAATCAGAGACACTCACATTGCATATGTAACAATAGGCAAGATGAAATTCATGCACATGTTTTCAGTAAAGATTGAGCAACTGAATGGAAAGAGAAAAAGAAAATTGTGCAGCCAAAAGCAAGAACAAAAAACATACACTCACCTAGTTAAAAGTAATCGTCTACAAGACACTTAACAATACATAGAGAACAAAACCTGCATACCTCTAAATCTCATCAAACAAAACTGGAATGTCAAAAAGAAAAAGGTTAAGAAGTAATGGAGAACAGTACTACATTGAGACCTCTATTTCTTAGAATAAGCAACAGCTAGCATCATGCGGATTATGCAAAAGCACCATTTGTTATGAATGTTTAACTTTTGACGTTTCCATTCCTTCTGTGCTGAAAGAAAATAATGTAAATACTCCCTCTGTCCCAAATTATGTGGCACACTTTCCTTTTTAGTTGTCAGAAAAAAAAAAATGACACCTTTCTATAAGCAGAACAATTTACCTTTATGAAATAATTTCCAGCCACACAAATTTATATGGCTTGTTTTAGACCATAAATTTCAAAAGACCTTCTTTCTTTACTACATGCTAAGTCATTCAAATCCCACACATCAAATGGGTATATATATATATATTAGCCAAAAGATCTCATTTAGCTTAATCCAAGGGTAGTCTTGTAAAACATAGGAGAAGTCCACATGAGACTTCAAATAAGAACCTTCCAACAATGGCGGACCAGCATGTGTGAAACATGATTAACCAACAGCTAAACCAATTTCATTAGAGGGTAGTTGTATTTTTATAGCGAGACAATGTTAATCCACCTCAACTTAAAAGCGTGAAAATCAGGTAATCATTAATCCCAATAAGCAAGTAATTTCTTTCTTTAAATCCTGCCACTGTGCACATGCACACATAAGATAAATACAAAGAAGTACAATAGTCCCTACTATGATTTAAAAGAAAATAATGTGCAAAGACTGCTGCAATGCAAATCATTTCACCAAATTAGGTTAAGCATCAAATCCAACTGGTGACAGAATTGGCTGGTGGGCAAGACTGTATCTCACAACCATATCCTTCAGCAAAAGCATCGAGGGAATCTTCTGCCAATTTTTTCTAGCATCATCTATTAAAATTAAATGATCACACCAGATAGAGAATGCAAGTAGCATACATAGAACATAAATTAGAGAAGGTCACATGAGACCATTTGGTTATATCCTACATAGGTCACACATGGAGGTTCTATCGTGTGACATGTTACAGAACAAGATTGACCTAAACTCAAATGGAAGAAAGTTTCTCAAAGATCTATCATCTTTTGGAATCATGCAGGCTTAGCCTATAAGTACCAAACACAATGGAGCAAAGTATGAGCGTCATCAACTAGTTGAGATTAGAGGTTTACCAAGCCATATTAACATCAAAGAGTTCATTAGCAAAATATTAGCTGCACCCAGGTCTAAGTTAAGCGTAGTAAACCAAGCAACAGCAAAAGCATTAGACCAATAGGAAGAACCTCTCAGCAGTCATGTTTTCTAAGGAAAGAACTTCTAAAAAGATGTCCTAGCACTTCTTTTATTGGATAACCTGCACGATAAGTTTTTTCTTCGAATAGTGAGTAAATTTCTTTCTTTCCTTTTCTAACATTTTGAAGAAAAGGTATTTAGCTAAAACATAGTCTTTCCTTCTTTCACTCATTGCTTTCCTACTTGGACCTTTTCCTTCTTTCATTACTTTCCTACTTGGAGCTTTCCTTTACAGAGGTGGTATGTGACATAACGATTTGCACCACTCAACATATTTTCTGATAGAGCATCTATAGTTTGCAGTCAAAACAAAGAATAACCCCA
The DNA here is from genome assembly GCA_037355625.1 of Petunia x hybrida. Classification (NCBI taxonomy): domain Eukaryota; kingdom Viridiplantae; phylum Streptophyta; class Magnoliopsida; order Solanales; family Solanaceae; genus Petunia; species Petunia x hybrida. The sequence continues at coordinate 4,122,859 of JBBBVM010000081.1, forward strand.
CCGCATGTAAAGATTTTAGATACTGAAAACTAAGAGGCCTTTTATCTGTCATTATCTCAAGTTCATTGCCTTTCTTGAATTATATAGGATATGAGAAAAGGACAAAACAGGAGATATTACAAATCCCATCAGGTCGAAATATAGTCTTCACCAAATAATGACCCTCGTAATCCGGGAGCTAGTTCACTGTTACTTTAAATATTATCCAGAAATATTGGAGATTCTATACATATTGTGCATGAAAGTAGGTAGTACTTACAACTTTAAACATCTAGAGTGTTTGCAGTTACACTGCTTTGGCTTTTTAGGTGTGCCATCTTTTGCTTCACTGGCACTTTGCCTTGACCTTGCTTTTGGTGATTCTGGTTTTCTGGAAAGAGAAATCATATTAGGAATACATATGCACAAACCCTATGCTAATATTATGTCTTCTCTTAAAGCCTTAATCATTCAGGATATATAAATTTGTGTAGGGCAGACATCCAAACACTGGAGAAATGATGATTAAACAGATGAAAACACTTGAAGTCAAAGCCACAAAGTGTTTCTAATGAACATTCTCCCCCTCCCCCTCTTCGCTATACATGTTTGAGGTAAGAGAAGTGGGATAGCCTCAAACACAAATAATACATACACCACACACACAATCCTACTAGAACATCTCAAAATTAATGTTTCAATCAGTGAGATAGGCAATCTTTTAAAACTGAAAAGCGTAAAAAAGCAACAAGCTTCCTAGGGTTTTAAGCAGGATGCCCCGAATTCGAAGCAGACACTTCTTCAAGGTAAAAAAGAAAACACAAACCCGAACAAATAAGAATTAAGTACTTATAACATCATAATGTTATTAACTTCAAAATTTTCAACATCAAATATACAACAACGAAGAATACCTAGAAGATGTAGGAGATTTGCTAGATGTGATAGGAAACTTGTAAGTAGTTCAACGGCAATAGTTTCTTTTTTCTTTTTTTTTTTTTGGCTCTTTTCTGTACATATGGCTTCAGTACTGCCTTAGTGCTGTTAATTCTAATATAATGCATGTTACCATTCTCAAAAAAGATATACAGCAATGACAAAGTCAGGTTTTCAAATCAAGTAGCATCAAGCATAATGTCCATAAGCCCACGAAAAGATAACTTCAATATAAAAACTGATTTCCATTTTTCAAACTAATTAGCCACTGAAAAGAATTAATTTGCCAATAAAAACATTTCAGTTATTAAGTTGCTTGATAGGAACTGTACTAGGAGTAATATTGCAAATGCAGGTTTCATTTTTAGTTTCCTAACAATCAGTTTACCCCAATAAAGAATTAGAGTACAAAAAATGTGATGGAGAACAGACAAGAATGGTCGAAAGTTCCTAGCACTTATATTGCAAAAGGCTCTAATTTATCCTTACTCTTTATCCCTTTTTTTCAGCTTTTAAAGTTAGATACAGACAAGCAATTGCTTCCCGCTCGAATCACTTTGCACTTCACTTTCCAAAGTGCATGCTCTTTTGAAGTATGAGAAGGCATGAATTCTCACTTCAAATCACTTCATTTCTTGATTGCTTTTTATAACAATAAGAAGGATGATTATCACATAATTTTGAAGCATAGAAAAGACCAAGCCACACAATGTAGAGTCATTGAGCATAAAACGATGTAAAGTAACGGTATGAGGCCAAATTCGCATTGCGCCATACATTTTACAATAAACTAAAAAGGAAAATCCTTAGAACCGCGTACAAAAATGGAAACCACATTAAGTAGACCATGCTTATAAGACGTGCAAGAGAATGAACGTTGTCTACTAATCAATGGCGGACGCAAAATTTTTGCCAAGGGACTCAAAAAATATAATTGTTGTACATGAGAATCGAACTAAGGACTTAAAGCACAAGTTTGATACCTCTTTACCACTAAGCTAGAGAATTTTTTGTTCTTAAGGGGACTCAAAACTAGTATATATCCATCTAAAAATAATTTTTTAGCTACATTCACAGTGTAATTTTTCAACGAAGGGTATCAAGCTCTGCCCCTGCTACTAATATAAATTCACAAATGAGGAACTAAAACACTAGTTCCTTTTTTAGAAACTACGGTATCCAGCCAGCTTGTGCTGGCCTCGACCAAGTCCACTACCTGCTACCTCTCATCAGTACAAGTACCGGGTGACACTGTCCACCTTATGGGAAGAAATCACCTAGTATTTTTGCCTCCGCTGAGGAACCAAAAACTAATTCCTCAGCTTGCAAGAAGTGAGCTTTTTTGTTTTTTGAAGTCGTAGAATGCCTAGTCAATCAAACCAAAACTACAGGAACACGCAAACTCTAATCAATTCCTAATGAACAATATTATACAAGATAAAAGTTCACTAGAATTTGTGACAGACTTTAAAGCACCTACCTTTAATCATGAATTAAGCTAAAAACAACAATATTCCCCTAAAAAGAGTTTAAATTTTAAGCAAATTGCAGAAATAAAACTTACGAAGGTCGAATTGAAGGATGAGGAGGCAGTAGTGAAGTTTGTAATTGTTGCTGCATCGGCATCATCACTATATGTTGCGGCGCCTGTGTCTGTTTCTGTAATTGTGGCCTTATTACCTGCTGTTGAATTTGAATCGGCTTACAACTTTCCGGCTTAGCCGCCGCCGCTGTGGTTGGCGCCGATACACTACCTCCAGTGAAATCGAGCTGCCTCGCTAGCTTTTTCGTTGAATTATCCATTGACACGTGTCCACTAGTAGTCGGCTCCGATTGTTCCTTCTTTGGAGGGAAATCCCCTCCCTCACTTTTCTCCATTCAAAATTTTAACAAAAATTCCTTCAAAATACACTAATTCTTCAACAAATTTCTCACATAAAAATCTAAAAATTCAAAAATCGAAACAAATTCGTAAACCGAAAGGAGAAGCTGTGTAATTCACACAGTGAGATTCACATAAAAATTTAAAAGATCGACCGAATGTCGGCTTAGAAATCTTCAATAAATATACTAATGAATAGGTAGAGGCGGACTCAGGATTTGAACCGATACGGAAAAAAGGATTTTGTTTGGGAGAAGAGGCAAATAGGCTATCTGGCTCTTTCCTCCTCCCTCTCTTGCTTTTGAAATTCAATTTGTAATTATTAGACGGTAAGATCGTTTCATTTTATTTCATCCTACGGTTAATATTTAATAAAATTAATCTGACGGTTCAAATTCATAGAAGCATCTCAGGTTTCTTTTTAACCGTATGATTTTAACATGCGTAACGTAGCCGGATTCTTACGTGCCACCTAGGCATGTAATGGAATGTTAGGTACCCAATGGTTAGTTGCCACGTCAGTGTTGGGTGAAAAATAATTGGGGTTTTTGGGTGGGGATGAGAGCAGGTGATTATATGGAGGGAGTGAAATGCGCTACCTAAGATTCTTTTTGTTTATTTGTTTTTTTTGTCTGGGGGTTTAAAAGTAAAATAGTAAAAATAAGTTAAAAAGAGTCCCGATGGGATTTGGCGCTAAACAGTCTACGGCGGTGTTGACTCTGCAGGGTCTGCAAAAAGTTAAAACAAATACGTCAAAAAAAGGAAAATATTTGTATAAAATCGATTCATAGTTAGATTTAAAATTTTTTAAAAAAAAAACAGCCATAAACATATAACACATGGAAGATTAATTTATTATTTTATTGAAACTATAAATTATGAAAACAAATTAATGGTAGTATATGTATAAAATAAAATCATGCAAAATATCAAAAATATTAGTATCGTAAGAATATTTTTCTTAACCCACTTTATTTATTAGTGTTCTCCCTCTTTTAATATGGTTATTTAAAATCCAACTGTAACCGATAATTCAATTGCAAAATTGGTCACTAAGTAGACCCGACTCGCTTGTATCCAACATATTTATAGTGAATGTTTTAAAAGGAATTCTAGACGTAACACATTCTCTCTTTAATTTCAGTTACTCCCAAGACGAACTTTCATTGTTATTTTAGATCATGTTCATTTATGATCCTTACAGTATGTTAATAACAGTTCATTGATGTTAACTGGAAAGTTCATCCACCAAATTTGAAAAAACTTATAATGCATCATGCATGCACCATAACTGAAATGGATCTCCACAATAGCAAAGGAATAAAGTGAGTGTCCTTCTTAGGTGCAAATGGATAATAGGGTTTCAGGTTTTAGAGTTCGTAACACTGTAATAAATTCATATATTTAGTGGTAAAAGTGTAAAGTGAATACTCTTAACGAGTTAATGGTTAAATCAAAAGGAAATAGGCACATAACACTCTGCAACAGTGATCTTTTTTAACTGTAAAAATTCAAACCTCATCTCCGAAACGTTAATTCAGTTAGCTAACACTAATAACCCGATTAGCCTATTTTGCAATTGAATTATATATATATATATATATATATATATATCAAGTCGGGTCTACTTAGTGACCAAATATTAACTAAAATACTGAAGTGGCTCAAACTATAAATAACTACAAGCCCAGATATACAATGCGAACTATTGTTGGCCCACTGGCGTAGTACAGTACAAAATATATTTCAATACCCCCTCCCCCAAGTTGGAGGGTGGTTAGCAACCCCCAACTTGCCTAAAATAGATCGATGTTGAACTCCAGAAAGTGACTTACACTGCTAAAAAAACTATCTTTTTCGACCGCCCAATCGGTCGACACATCGACCGTATTCCGACCGATTGTGGTGGTCGACCCAAATATGGTCGAAAATAGTCCTTCGACCAAAATTCGGTCGAAAGGCTGGTAATTTTTTTGACCAACTATTGACCGAAAGTCGGTCGAAAACCTGTAAAAACCTGCAACATAAAATTTGAAATTAGCCCTACACCACCTGTAAATTCAGCAACACGCAGAAAAACCAGACAAAACACATTCATAAACGATATTCAAACAAGGCTAACAAAGCCAAACAATAGAAAGGAGTCTTTCAACATTAGTTCAAGTGTTACAATAATCAAACAAACTTAACAAATAGTTTAAAGTTCAACAATCACTACTACTACTGGCTAGAACCCGAACTAGAGCCGGCATCAGACTGAGACGGCGAACGGTGGCGACGTCTGCTCTTGCTCTTTCCCTTTCCCAAACTATCACGCTTTCCTTTGCCTTTTTTTTGGTTAAGGAGGATTTGTTACATCATTTCACGCATTTCTTGTTGACGAGCCTCATGTTGTAAACGCATAGCTTCATTTTGTCTTTTCAGCTCTTCGATCTCCTCTTGCATCCGGTCCATTTTTTCAGGAGTTTGAGAGCTTGAAGGAGCAGTAGAACACGAGCCCAAATAGTTCGATTTATGCTTGCCAGATGAATACAGAGTTGCAAGGCCATACGCGGATCCCTTCTTCACCCCTCCGACTGCTTCCAACCATAAATTGGTTTCTTGCTCGAGCGTTAGCAGTGCTGGGTACTGCTTCCGCATTCAGATTGTTGAGTCGCGGTCCAGTCTTCAACGACCTTTGTAGCTCTTTCCTGAAAAACAGAAATATATCAACGGTACAAATATGAAGTATAAAAGTTGAAGGATTGGCGCGACTTTAGTTTGAATTTAATTACTTACCCAGGTCTCTTTTGCGCGGGGCTCGACTCAGACTTCTCCGCCCTTTTTATCACTCTTGATATGTCGGATCTTGTGCATTTCAGAGAGTGGAATAGTCCGATTTTCTTGCTTTTCCTACAAATTAAAGAAGAGAACAAGTGTATTGGGTAAAAATTATCGTCTTCGGTCAACACTTCGAGTTGGTAGACCGAAGAAAAAAACGAGCTGGCGCTCCGAAGGGAGGATAATCAATCTCGTGACTGAATCACCAAGGTCAACGCCCGAAGGCGCGACCGAAGAGAAATTAAGCTTCGAGCTTCGGGGGGATGCCTCCCCATTCGGATAGCAAGGTCAGACAACCGAAGCCTTGTGGAGAGGCTTCGGTTTCCACCTCGGTCCCAACGGCTTTTGCAGCCCACTACTCTGCTCCACTAACTTGTCCATGTTGCTGATCAGATCGTGGGAGGAGTGCATGCTGGTGATGGAGAACGTGGGCAAGGCCCCTGGCCTATAAATGGAAGCTCATTTTGTATTATAGGCATCCAGAAATATATACCAAAACTCTGTCCAAATTTGTACTGAACATTCTCATATTGAAAGCAAGTTGTTTTACGCATTTTCGTCTATTTCGTGTATTATTTACTGCTTTGATACAAAGATTTGCTTATATTCGAATCCAAATTCGATTTGTGTTCCTAAAAACGATTTAGGCTCATACAAATTGGCGTCGTATGTGGGGATATAAGCAATAACGCTTTGTTCCAAAGTTCGAAATCCATTTTTCATCAAGAAATTTGTGACCTAACGCTATGGCTGATAACAACAATGGTGGTAATGGTGATCGGGTTGACGTTCCGACGAACCAACAATCCTTCACCCCAATGACTACCGAAGAATTTCAAATGTATGTTGTCACCACACTAAGAGCTCTCCAAAGTAAGCAGGATGAGCAGGCTAGTATCAACGCCGAGTTTCGCGCTTCGCTAGAAGTGCGAAACAGCGCCGCCCCGAACGGCACCCAGCCCTCGGCTCCTGGTGGAGGCACCCTGCCTTTCGTTCCTCCGGGCGCGACAACAGGGGGACCTCACAATGGAGCCGCGTCTGGGGGCTCGGGGAGTAATCCATCTTCAATGCCACACTTTGGGACGGTTCCCACCATGGCAGAAACAACGTCCTCGGTCGACGTTGAAAGAATGAGTAGAGAAATCGAGGCTCGCATCGAGGCGCGTCGAAAAACGCCTCGAGCGCGTACCGGGGATAAGCAAGGAGGAAGATGATCTTGACATCGAGCAATATAGGGAACAGCCCTATAAGCCCGAAGCAGCGCCGACTCCAACTCCCGTGGGTTTCAAACTCACATTCCTCAAAAAGTACGATGGGACAACTGATCCCAAGGAGCATGTTAGGGAATACATGTCCATGGTAAAGAGCAACGACTTGACGTCCACACAGCTTGAGTCCGTGTTATTAAAGAAGTTTGGTAGTTCGTTGGAAAAGGGTGCCCTTCGGTGGTATCTATGTTTGCCACCGGGGTCAATCTCCTCGTTCAAAGAACTATCCAGCGCCTTTGTCAAAGCTCACACCGGCGCGCAAAAGATCCTCCAGAGGAATGAGGATATATGTGAAGTGAAACAGTGGCCCGGCGAGCCCCTTAAAGAATTTCTCGAGCGATTCCACGCTGAGCGCATGGAATTGCCTCGGATGGATGACACTTTGGCCATTATGGCCTTTGAAAAGGGTATCAATAGCCGCAATTCTGGCGCTGCAGCTGAATTGCGTAAAGAATTGCAGCAGTATCAGGTCCTGACATGGGAAGATCTGCATAGACGCGCTTACTCCAAGATCAGATTGGAGGAAGCAGAATTCAAAAACCGGTTACAACTACAACAACCGAGGTGACACTTCGAACCGCGCCGACGCGCCGCGAAATAATTCAAAGGGGAGGTATGAACCTTACACCTCGCCCAGGCAACATGTTAGTCAAAGGTTGGGAAACAACCCCGGCAACTCATACTCAACCACTCATATAAGCCAAAGGCTCGGGGGGAAGGTTCAAGCCAACGTGAACCAAAAGAATCCCTCGAGCTCCGCTTCGGTCCCAAGAAAGGATCTACCACGGATCCAGGATTACAACTTTAACATTTCGACCTCGGAGCTGGTCGACGTTGTCAAAGGGACAGCCGGGGTGAGGGTTCCCAAAGACATGAGAACCCCAGCAGACAAGAGAGATCACAATCTATGTTGCGAATTTCACGCAGATTATGGTCACAGAACCGAGGACTGCAAAGCTTTGCGCCTCGAGGTAGCTCACCTACTGAAAAAAGGAGTCTTGGCTCAGTTCCTCACTGACAAGGGGAAAGAAAATTTTTCCAAAAATCGAAGTGAAGGACCACCTCGAGCTCCACCCCCTGAAAGAGTGGTGAACGTTATAACCGGGGGGTCAGAAGTAAACGGCGTAAACTTCGCCGCAGCCAAGAAGTTTGCTAAGCTCTCCATCACCATGGAGAAGAGGACCCGAGTAGGTGGCTCGGGCAAAGATATCGTCTTCGACGATGATGACTGTGATGGGATGATGTTCCCCCACCACGATGCTCTAGTCATCATGCTCAGGATCAACGACTCCGATATCAAAAGAGTCTTGATCGACCCCGGCAGCTCAGTGAACATCATCAGCTACGGGGCCATTAAGCAAATGTGGCTAAAAGGGGAGATTATTCCCAAATCAACGGTGTTGGCTGGCTTCAACAATTCGACTGAGAAAACGTTGGGCGAAATCACCTTAAAGACGTTTGCCGAAGGAGTCACCAAGGAGACGCTGTTCCAAGTTATGCCTGAGGATCTGGCTTACAATGTGATCCTCGGAAGGCCATGGATCCACGCCATGGAGGCCGTTCCCTCCACTTTACACCAAGTGATCAAATTCCCAACACCTTGGGGAGTTCGATCAATTCGGGGGGAACAACAAGTAGCTAGGGAATGCTACTTGGTTGCATTAAAAAGTGGAGTCGCCCCGAGCGGGCCAAAAAAATAGCAACCAACGCAGCCGGGGTCGATCGAGGCGAGCCTCCAAAGTGAAATTGAAAAGATCCCGGTGTGCGTGCAAGAGCCTCGGAAGCAAAAGGCCGAGGACTCAACTATCGAAGAGCTGGATTCTTTCACTCTATCGAAGGAATTCCCAGAGAGGAAAGTACACATCGGCTCGGAGTTGGACCCCGAGTCGAAAGAAGCGATTATGGAAGTTTTAAGGTCCAACCATGACTGTTTTGCCTGGGCCCATTCAGACATGACGGGTATCGATCCGGAGATCATGACCCATAAACTGAATGTGGACCCAAAGTTTACCCCGCTAAAACAGAAGAAAAGGCCACATGCCGGGGTAAAAAAGAAGGCGATCGAGGACGAAACCACCAAGCTGAAGGAGAATGGTTTCATTAGAGAAGTGAAATACCCCGAGTGGCTAGCCAATGTTGTGGTTGTGCCGAAAAAGAATGGCAAGTGGAGAATGTGCGTTGACTACACCGATTTGAACAAAGCTTGCCCCAAAGATTCTTATCCATTGCCTCAGATAGATAGGTTAATAGACTCCACGGCTGGACACAAACTGTTAACCTTCTTGGATGCGTACTCGGGCTATAATCAAATCCTCATGGACCCGAAGGACGAAGAAAAGACCTCGTTCATCACTGACCGAGGTACCTTTTGCTACAAGGTGATGCCCTTCGGTTTGAAGAACGTCGGGGCGACTTACCAAAGGTTGGTATGTCGCATGTTCAAGGAATACATCGGGAAGTCTATGGAAGTCTACATAGACGACATGCTCATCAAATCGATCCGAATGGAGGATCATTTGAATCATCTGAGGGAAGCTTTTGCTGTGTTGAGACAATACGGTATGAAATTGAATCCTGAGAAGTGCGCCTTCGGCGTGGGATCAGGCAAGTTTTTGGGATTTATTGTCTCCGAGCGGGGAATCGAAGCTAACCCAGATAAAATCAGAGCAATTGAGGAAATCCCCGAAGAGCTTACCGGGGTAAAAGAAGTTCAACGCTTGACTGGCCCAATCGCCGCCTTGAGTCGCTTTATCTCAAAGTCCTCGGAGCGGTCCCACAAATCTTCTCCGTCTTGAGAAAAAACAACCACTTCGAATGGACACCGGAGTGCAAACAAGCGTTGAAAGACTTGAAACAATATTTGGCTAACGCACCGTTGCTTGCCAAGCCAAAAGAAGGGGAAACATTGCTTGTCTATTTGGCAGTGTCCGAGGTGTCGGTGAGTGCTGTGCTGGTTCGGGAAGAAGATTGCAAGCAGCAGCCCATCTATTATGTGAGCAAGACACTCCTTGATGCTGAAACCAGGTACCCACACTTTGAAAAATTAGCACTCGCTTTACTCATTACTGCTCGGAAACTACGACCCTATTTTCAATGTCACCCAATAGCGGTAGTTTCAACCTTCCCCTTGAGAAATATATTGCATAAGCCTGAGTTATCGGGGAGGTTTTCCAAATGGGCGGTTGAGCTAAGTGAATATGACATCACTTATCAACCTCGAACTGCCATCAAATCTCAAGTCTTGGCAGACTTCGTGGCTGATTTCAGCATTGGGATACTGCCCGAGGCGGAAAAGGAAAACTCCGAGGCGAAGGGATCCCCTTCGGGGCTGTGGATACTGCACACCGATGGGGCAACGAATTCAAAAGGCTCGGGTTTAGGCATTGTGTTGAGGACCCCCACCGGGGAAAAGATTAGGCATTCAGTTCGATTCAAAAAGGTCACCAACAACGAAGCAGAATATGAAGCGGCTCTAGCGGGCTTAGAGCTAGCTAAAGAAATGGGGGTTAATAGAATCGAACTAAGATGTGATTCACAATTGGTGGTCAACCAGATCCTCGGTGACTACACGGCTCGAGAGCCCAGAATGCAGCTATACTTGGATCGGGCACAGAGGGTCCTAGCCCAATTCCAAGAATGGAGTGTCAAACAAGTACCTCGGGAAGAAAATACCGAGGCTGACGCCTTGGCGAATCTTGGTTCGGCCATTGATGAAGCTCACTCGGGGACTGACTCGGTGGTTCGGTTACTGTCCGCACAAATGAGAGAGATGAAGTTTCAAGTCAATTCAGTTGACAATCGATGGGATTGGCGAAGTAAGTTCATCTCCTACTTCGACTCGGGGACTATTCCCCAAGATAAGAAAGAAGCGAAAAAGCTAAGGACCCAAGCGGCCTCGTATCACATGATCGAAGGCAATTTATACAAGAGGTTGTACTGCGGCCCGATGGCCAAATGCTTGGGCCCCGATGAGGCGAGGTACGTGATGGCCGAAGTACACGAAGGCGAGTGTGGAAATCACTCGGGGGGAAAATCGTTGGTGCGTAAATTGTTAAGAGCTGGGTATTATTGGCCCACCATTAGCGCCGATGTGAAGGCCTTCGTGCAAAAGTGTGACAAGTGCCAGCGCCATGGGCAAATGATCCACCAACAGGCCGAGCCTCTACACTCGGTGGTATCACCATGGCCCTTCATGAAATGGGGAATGGATGTTGTTGGACCACTACCCAAAGGAAAAGGTGGTGTCCGGTTCATCTTGGTGTTGACTGATTACTTCACAAAATGGGTGGAAGCCGCAGCTCTCACCGAGGTAAAACAGAAGCAGGTAATCGACTTCATCAAAAAGAATATCATCTACCGGTTCGGCGTCCCAAAAGAAATCGCTTGCGACAATGGCAAACAATTCATGGGGACGGCTATCACTGACTTTTTTAAACAATGGGGAATCAAAAGGATAGCCTCGACTCCCTACCATCCAAGTGCTAATGGCCAGGCCGAGTCTTCAAACAGGATCATAATTGAGAATTTGAAGAAGCGACTCGATGAGAAGAAAGGCCCTTGGCCCGAGGAGTTGCCCGGGGTTCTGTGGGCCATGCGAACAACGGAGAAGAACAGCACCGGTGAAACCCCTTTTTCATTAGCCTATGTCATGGATTCTCTCATCCCAGTAGAAGTGGGCGAACCAAGCCTTCAGTATGCTCACACAACCGAAGATGCCAATCAAGAGGCGATGCGCATTGAGCTAGACTTGCTCGAAGAAAAGAGGGAATTAGCTTTGATTCGGCTTGTTGTCCAAAAAAGACAGATCGAAGCGTACCTCAACAGGAAAGCTAAATTTAGGGACTTCAAGGTGGGAGATTATGTGTTGAAAACTGTGAATCAGTCAACAAAGGAGGACAACGGGGGGAAGCTTATCGCAAATTGGGAAGGGCCCTACAGGGCCAAAGCAATCGTTGGAAAAGGCTCTTATCAAATCGAGTCTCTTCAAGGCGAACCCGAACTGCTGAACTGGAACATCTCTCATCTGAAGCGATACTACTTTTAGCCAAGGTAAATATCCTTCAATTCTATCAATTAAATAGCCCCGATCCGAACAACGCTCCCATGGCATTGATAAACAATGTACTAACTCACTCCTCGTTCCACCTTTTTTGCTCGACCTTTTCAGGAAGCAAACCGAACCAATTCCAGTGCTCGGATCCTCATCGAGATTCAAAACCGAACACTGGGGGGGAGTGAGAAGGGTTGACACCGAGGTCGACATAGAGCCTCCCAACCGATGCTTATCTATCCGACAACCGGGGACTGCTGCCCGAGGACTAGATTTAGTACATTGTAAATTAGCCCGATAGCGGCATGTTTTAGTTTGAAGTTCGTTTTTTGCCCAAGGTCCGTCCCGACTTGGTTTTACGTACATAGCCTTTTGGCTCGTTGATATTAATAAAGCGACTTCGGGTACTCTCATTCTATGCATGTGTTATTACTTGAGCCGCGCAATGCATCGACTCGAGGACGAGACGTCGTCCTAAGTTCGCACCAGTCAAATTTTGCTTAAAATCTTGCAAGCATATCATTTATTTTCAAAAGTGTTCGATACACATGAAAAACAAACACGCAAAATTCACAAAGCGATCTTTCATTAAAAGCCCGAAGGCTGAAGTTATATACATCCAAAAATGACCCGAAGGTCAAACATAAGTACAAAGGCCCGAAGGCCAGCATCCAAAAAAGGCACGAAGGCCCATAAAACTAAAGCAAAAATCTACAAAGTATGAAGGCTACGCCCCGCCGGCATCCCCACTGCCCTCCTCGGCACTATCACCTTCATCATCGGATCCTTCACTCGAAGGGAGCTCATCTACAATCCTTTGAGCCTCGGCAGCCGCCTCCCTCGCTCTAACAATCTCATCTACAAGCACTATCTCCCCAGATTGGACCTGTTCGAGCGCGCTAAGCCTGGTCTTGACAACGACCCACGTTTCTTCAAACTTCGCCCTTGTTGCCCTAACCTCGGCCCGCTCATTGAGATAAGCTATCCTGTCCTCGAGCTTGGATACTTTGCTCCGAAGGGCAGGCACCTCATCTACCTGGCTTTGCAGCTCAAGGAGTTTGGCATTATACTCGCCAAGCTTGCTGCGGTATTTCTCCCCCGCCTCCAGCGCCTCGGATTTTGCTCTAAATAGCTCTGCGTCAAGGCGAGCGTTCTCAAGACTTAACCGCGAGCGCTCGACGGTGAACTCTCTCGTTGCAGCCTGCACACGAGCCTCGGCAGAATCCTCAGCTGCCCGAAGATCTGCTTCGACTTTCGCCGAGGCCTCGTTGGCGCGCTCAAGCTCGTCATTCAAAATTGTAAACCGAGCCTCCAATTCAGCAACCTGCCCTTTGGGGACCTTTTTCTGGCCATCCCAAGCAGCGGCAGCAGCCTGTAGCTCAGTAGCTCGATCGCGCTCGAGGTGAACGGCCCGCAATGAAAGAACCAAACTCTGCATTCGAAGCATGATGTCAGAATCTACAAAACAACGGAGCTATGCAGAATATGAACTGAAACTTACCCGAAGAGCTGAAGCAGCTGAAACGCCCATCAAGCTCATAGGATTAAGATTGCGAAGGGCGTGAGCTTCGGCGGGGCCGAGCAAACCATCAAGGGACATGATATCCTCCTTGGTGGCATCTAACAGGTTAGCGTCGGGGTATATCTCCAGGGCCCGAGCTGCGACGTTGGTTGGCTTCGACGACCCCCTGGAGGCTTTGACCATGCCTTTAATCAAACCCTCGCCCATTTTAGCCTTGCCCTTGCGCTTCTCAGCCTCTCGATCAGACTCTTCCACCTGTATGACCTCGGTCGGTCCACCCACTTCAGCCCTTGCCTCGGGAACAGGCTCGGAAGTGAAATCTGGTCTCTCCTCGGGAACTGGAGGGGGAAGCTCTTCATCACTAGGCTCGTCAATCAGTCCCCGGCGCGTAGTGACCAAAACTTCAGCAGCGGGGACTGTAGCCTCTTCAACTCGAGGACCCTTTGTCTTGGTCGCTCGCTTCGAAGTCGCCCTTTTTCTCTTAGCACCTGGGGAAGGGAGAGGAGCAACTCGCTTAGCATAAGTGTAAGCGGCGTTGGAAACACAAGAAAACCTACCCAAGAAAATTTCACCTTGAGAGGTCCCTTGGCTCGAGGAGGCTTTGGCTTTCTTCTCCTCGATCATCCTCTTCACCAAATCAGCCATCTTGGCGACCCCTTTGGTGACCTCCGTCACCAACCTCGCGTCCCTCTTCGTTTTCTTGCTTCCCCTCTCCTCCTCTCTGCCTTCGGCCTCCACTTCGGCTTCATCTTCATCCTCGATCTCCCTCATGGCCTTGCTGGGAAGACCTATATAAGCGAAGTGATAGAAAGAAAGAGAGTCAAATAGACGCTAAGTGAGCTAAGCACCCCAAAGTCACCAGCAACTCACCGTGCCTCTTGCACGCCCACCGGTTTTCTTCCAAACCAGCTAGCACCATCCATTGCCGCTCGGGGCGCAGTTTCACCTTCATAGATTTGGCGGCCCACTCGAGTAGATCCTTCGGCGGGATGATTGGGACCTTTGCAGCTGCAAGCCGAGGATGACAAGATAAGCAATGGTCACAACATAAAAACCGAAGGGAAAACGAAAGCAAACACTTATGCTGGGTGTTCCACGCTTCGGGGAAGCCTGGCTCTGCCGACAATAGCCTCGTAGGAATGAGCACGAACCGATCGTTCCATCCGCGATCCCCGTGGTCCTCACTCTTGCTCAAAATCGCGTATGAACCCCGGGGCAAGAGAGCGACCACCCCAGCCTTGTGGAAGTAGGGATAGTAGAGGGAAATTAAATGTTGAAAGGTGAAAGGCAAGCCGGCCCTGCTACTCAAATACTCGAGGGCTTGAACCACCCTCCAAACCCCGGGCCCAAGTTGGGCTAGGCACAGATTGTAGGACCTGCAAAATACATCTATGATGGGATGTACTGGCAGGTCGAACCCGATGGTAAAAGGATAGGTGAAAACCGAAGAGTATCCCTCCACGTGCGTTGACACCGCCGAGCCTAGCGCCGGAAGTCTAATATCCACCTCGGGGCCCCAGCGGCAATCAGCTCGAACCGCTTCAACTCTTTCCTCGGTTATGATGCTCGAGGTGACATGAACGGGGATGTTCCTTTTCTTCCCTTTCTAAGCATCTGATTGGGCATGGACCTTTAGATCCTTGTCATTATTAAAGCTCGAGGGGATAACCAACCGAGGATCGATCTCCACCTCGAGTGGGATTTTCCTCTTGGACTTCCTCGAAGGGCCAACCTCTGCCTCCTCCTTCGAGCCACTAACTTCGCTCCCTCCGACCGAGCCACCCACCTCCCTCGTATCAGCGGCATCGTCACCCTCAATATCATCACCCACGTCCAAGTCCACATACTCGCTGGCCTCAGCTGAGCCGCGACCCACCCTCGCCTTACGTCTCAAGGGAGTGGGAGCGGCAGACGTGGCCTCGCCACCGTCTCCCGCTCCAGCCACCTGCAATGGTGGCACTGAGGGAACAGCTTCATCATTCACTGCCATGGCCGCAAAACGTTCCGCTCTTTCGCCGGAATCGCTTGAGCCTTGACCAGAAATGGTAGCAGAAACATTGGCAGACATGTTGGGGGTCGGAGAACAAAATAGAGAGAAATTTTGAATGAAAGGAATGGGAGTGACAGTGGCGGATGGAAGTGTCTCTGTTGTTTTTCTTCTTAAAGCAAGATGTTAAAAGTGAAGATGAAGAGGGCAGAGGTGAAGTATTTATAGTGTGTGTACACGTGCAAGTAGGTGAAGCTAATGATGACTGAAACATTGGAGAAAACAAAAAGACGGCGTGACCGTTCAGAGACCTACCATGAGCCGCCACGTAACGCGGAACGGCGACCCAACGGATGCGCAACTTTTTGAAAATACGTGGATAGGGCTTGGCCACGTCGACTTCCCGCTCAAACTCATTCCACTCCTCGGCGACTTCGGAGTCTACCGAGGAGTGGGGGGACTATCTGTATTGGGTAAAAATTATCGTCTTTGATCAACACTTCGAGTTGGTAGACCGAAGAAAAAAACGAGCTGGCGCTCCGAAGGGAGGATAATCAATCTCGTGACTGAATCACCAAGGTCAACGCCCGAAGGCACGACCGAAGAGAAATTAAGCTTCGAGCTTCGGGGGGATGCCTCCCCATTCGGATAGCAAGGTCAGACAACCGAAGCCTTGTGGAGAGGCTTCGGTTTCCACCTCGGTCCCAACGGCTTTTGCAGCCCACTACTCTGCTCCACTAACTCGTCCATGTTGCTGATCAGATCGTGGGAGGAGTGCATGCTGGTGATGGAGAACGTGGGCAAGGCCCCTAGGCCTATAAATGGAAGCTCATTTTGTATTATAGGCATCCAGAAATATATACCAAAACTCTGTCCAAATTTGTACTGAACATTCTCATATTGAAAGCAAGTTGTTTTACGCATTTTCGTCTATTTCGTGTATTATTTACTGCTTTGATACAAAGATTTGCTTATATTCGAATCCAAATTCGATTTGTGTACCTAAAAACGATTTAGGCCCATACAACAAGTTAGATAAAAAATAAACTATTATAGTAATTCTTACAAATTAAATTACTTTACCAAGCGCATCTTCTGCGTCGCAGTGCTAACTGAGCCACCGGTATGCAGCGATCCACCCTTACTTGATGCCCGCGCTTTCTTCCTTTGTTCGCTCTTCTTCTGAAATTTGGGAGTATCTCAATATTTCTGCGGCTCTCTCCATTGATGATCATAGAGGAAGCCGGGCATTTTCCTTTTTTTGCGCGCATTATACATTGCGTTCTTGAATAACTCCCCGCATTTTCTGGGGAAGTTAGAATGGACTTTATAGTCCAGAGCCGGATGCCACTTACACTGAACCTGCAATATTCATCAAAATATTTTATTTAAACATAATCATTAAAAAAACCTGCAATTAGTGATAAACCGTATGCATATTTATCACCTCAAAAGCCTGCATTATCCGCTGCTTTACTTGAGGGGGAACAACGCCCCAGAATGGCCACGATTCTTTCCATTGAGATTTCATGCATTTCGTCACCACAGGAGTAGCATCAATGTTGGGGCAAAAGCTACATAAAAAAAATAGAAGAGTTAATAGAAATACTAACATTTAAAAACTTACTACTAAATAGATAAGAACTTCAAAAATAAGATACTTACTTGTTATCCCCCTCGGGATAAATAATCAACCGTCCGTCTTCCCATGTGCCAGGCTCACCGATGTAATAGGGCGAGCTTGGATCATAGTAAGGAATCTCCTGCTGTACCGAAGGGCCGGTAGGGCTAGATGGGTCGGAAGGCGGCTGAGTCGACCCAGACGGAGTAGTGGACTGTGTGGGATCGCCTAGTCTGGGAACGCCCTGGGATGGACTGGCCTGGGTCTCAGTTATGTCATAACTACTGAAGTTATGCCGCCAACCAGGATGGCCCTGAGACATGCCAGGTGGCCTGAAAAAATCTGGACTGTATCCGACAGATGCTCCTGTAGGAAGCGAATGCGGCACCTGAGACATGCCGGGCGGCTTGAAAAAATCTGGACTGTATCCTGCAGGTGCTCCTGTAGGAAGGTGATGCGGCACCTGAGAGGTAGGAGTGTCCTGTGCCGGCTCACCCGAAGGCTCACCTGCCTTTTTAGGCCCCCTCCTTCTTGTAAACACTTTCTTCATTCCTGTTGACACATTCACATTACTTAAGGAACAAGTAAATATGTAACATACTAGCACATTCCTTGCACAAAAATTAGGCGGGTTAAATAGAGTAAATAAACTCATTCATTGCACAAAAATAAGAATACAAATATCTTCTTATGTTTATAATTATATAAGTACATTAAACTAGCCTATTAAAAAAACAAAACATCAAAGTACAGATAAGGTCAATCATCATCATCAGCTAATTCTTCTTCCTCATCCTCATCGTTAAATTCTTCTTCATCTTTATATTCATCATCATCATTTGCCCTTGAAGCTCCTTCTCCAAAATTAACTGGGTTTTTTCCTCGACTAGCTACAGATGCATCTAACTGCTCATATATGCCATCAATATGTTGCAACTGGTCAGCTAGTTCATTGTCCGCTATCAATGGAATGGATGAGACCTCATTTCGGTATGCAACATCTAAAAGATCAGGGACTTCAACTAATCCCACCGGTTTTCCTTTTATAACTGCCCACCAATGGGCTTTGGCCTTTGATCTTGCTGGGTTCTTTGTCCGAAGGTAAGGAACAAACCACACTTGCTTTACTTTCTGGGCAATGATGAAAGGATCATAGTGTCCATATGACCTTTTGTGATTAACCTCAACTAACTTAAAGACGGGTCTACCCTCGTACCTCTGTTACTGGGATCAAACTACTTGCACCGGAAAAGAACCAATTTCATGAGGCCAACCGACACTATACTCTACCTCTAACATCTCCTCAATCACACCGTAGTACTCAAAGTCGCCCCCTTGATCATCGGTTCCTACTTTCACGGACACACCAGAGTTGTATGTTTTCTTACCCTCCGACCGCTGCTTTGTATGAAACTTGTACCCATTTACAAAGTACGTATTCATCCTTTTGTATTTATAATATGGGCCATGGCATATATGTCGCAGAAAATCAAAGGTGATGCCATTCACCGGATTGTTCACCTATATAAAAATTTAATGAAGTTGTGTAAATAAATATTTTTATCTAAATATAAGGAAAATTTAAGAGTTTGTTAAACACTTACAAATTCTGTAAACCAATTTGTAAAATTTTCGTAAACTTCCGCATCACCGAACTCAGCGACAAAGTGACGCATTATGAGCCGAGGAAATACACATTAGTCTGAATATACTTATGAACGGCGAATATTAGACAGTATTGTTAAAATACAACATACTTGTAATAAGGCGTGACCTCGGGACAGTTCAACAGCACATGTGTTGTAGCTACCTTCCTGTCCAGTTCATTGAACTGACATACTTCGGAAGATGTATTTCCCCGGTCTGGTTGATTGAAAACAGAGAACGCTGGGTAATTGGGATCATTATTATCTCCGACATCATGCCGATCCGGCCTAGTGCGCAAACATGGAACATCCTTGTTGAAGTAGTAAGAGCAAAAATGAGAAGTTTCTCTAGCCAGATATGCCTCGCATATTGACCCCTCGATTTGGTTCCTATTTTTCACGTCCCTTTTACACTTACCAATAATTCTGCAATAATTATTGTGTTAGTGGAATTAAGTTGGATTAATTAAAAAAAAATAAAAGTTACTAAGATATGGAAGCTTACCTCTCGAAAGGGTACATTCATCTGCAGTGCACCGGGCCTCCTAGCCGTGCCTCTTCAGCTAGGTGAATCGGAAGATGCTCCATCACGTTAAAGAACCCTGGGGGAAAGATCTTTGTCAGCTTAGTGGCGACTACAGGAAATTTCTGTTCCAACAAGTTAAGGTTCTCTTCCTTCAATGTCTTACTGCAAAGCTCTTTAAAAAATAGGCTCATCTCTATTGGCGGTTTCAAAACTTTATTAGGCAAGCCATTGAATGCAATTGGGAGCAAGTTTTCCATGAAGATGTGACAGTCGTGGCTTTTCATGTGATGCAGTTTCCCACCAATAATATCAACACACCTTTCTAGGTTTGAAGCATAACCATCAGGCATTCTCAAATTACTCACCCACTCACAAATCATCCTTCTCTCATCCAAATCGAATGTATAACAAGCCTTTGGCAGGAAAATGTTGTTGCCTTCGTGGACTACCTGTAACTCAGGTCGCCTACAAAGTAGCTGTAGGTCCAACCGTGCCTTCACGTTGTCCTTTGTCTTGTTCCGGACATCCATTACAGTATTAAGGATGGCCTCGAAAAAATTCTTCTCAATATGCATTGGATCCAGATTATGGCGAAGAAGATTATCCTTCCAGTAAGGCAACTCCCAGAAAATGCTCTGTTTAGTCCAATTATGTTCAACCCCAGAACCATGTGCTTTAGATGGCAGTTGTTCAGTTACCTTAGGAAGCTCCTTGACCCTGTCCCATATCTCTATGCCTAATAACCTTCGCGGAGGCTCCTCAAAATCAACCTGATTCTTCATAAATGCACCAGTGTTATTCCTGAAAGGATGGTCCATATGCAAGAATCGGCAGCAACAGTCGAACCATGTGCATTTACCTTCATATTTCAAAGTGAAGGCTTTTGTATCTTCCATACAGTAAGGGCAAGAGAGCTTACCTGCTGTGGACCACCCAGACAGCATCCCATAAGCTGGAAAGTCATTTATAGTCCACATCAAAGAAGCACGCATTTGGAAGTTCTGTTTCGTTGATATATCATAAGTCTCAACTCCTTCATGCCAAAGTATCTGCAACTCACCAAGCAAAGGCTGCAAATATACATCAATAGAGGCTTTCGGGTTATGTGGACCCGGTATTATACAATTCAAAAATAGATAAGGACTGGTCATGCACATTCCAGGAGGCAGGTTGTAAAGAGTGACAAATACGGGCCAACAAGAATAGGGCGTAGAGGAGACATCAAAAGGGGTGAACCCATCAGAACATAGACCCAATCTTACATTCCTTGGCTCACTAGCAAATGCCGGATACACTTGATCAAAGTGTTTCCGTGCCTCCCCATCAGATGGATGGGATAGAATACCCGGCTGCTTGGTACGGTCATGATGTCATCTCATGTATGGAGCAGAACTCATCGAAGCATGCAACCTCTTTAACCGTGGTATAAGGGGCAAGTAATGCATCCACTTAACTGGCTTCGGCTTTTTAGGATTTTGCTCAGGCTTGTACCGAGGCTCCTCACAAAATCTACATGTCTGCAGGTCTGCATCATCCTTATAATACAACATGCAACCATTAACACAACAATGAATCTTCTCGGCAGAAAGCCCCAACGAGGAAACCAACTTCTTAGTGTAGTAATAATTAGTTGGTAAGGCCATATTTGACGGATTTAGTTCATTCATAAGGGCAATGATGGAATCCATGGCAGCTTGAGAAATACTAAAATCTGATTTGATACTCATCAATCTAACAGCAACCGACAACTGGGAATGCACCGAGCCCTCATAAAATGGACGACTTGTTTCCTCCAACCGTTCGTAGAATTGATTTGCCTCGGCATTGGGAATGTGCTCAATGTTTGGCTGTGATTTATCCGGATGAAGGGGATCATTAGCCGGGTACATCCCAAAAGCATCATTCACCATATCTTCCATTCTATACCCGGCTTCTTGGTCTGGTTCCACAACCGGAGAACTCCTAGCACCATGAATATTTTTAAGATTTTGAAGTTGCTGCTGCAAGTCCCAAGGCTCTCCATGATTATACCAAACGTAATAATTTGGCATAAACCCCTTCTTATACAAATGTACCTCGACATTCTCCAAATCTTGTATCTTTACACATTCGCATTTTTCACATAGACACCTAATTTTGCCATGCCTTATATAATCGTCTGTGTTGCGGGCTATATCAAGAAATTCCATAACACCCGCTACAAACGAAGGCCTCAACCCCCACCGCTCGGGAAAGTTTCTATTATCCATCCACAAACGGCGTCGATTAATGTCCATATCTACACAAACATTGCAAGATTGAGAAACAATATGTATGATTTTTTATAATATTTTGCCACTTTTTTGTAATCACTATAGCAAGATTAATGTTGTCGGGTTTGTTAATGCTCGCAACTTGTTTGATGAAATACCCCAAACAAATAATATTTTCTAATACACCCTACCAAACAACACATTCCAAACAACACTACCAAACAATTCTTCATATACCCAACAACTACAACAATCCCAAACAACACAAACCTAACTTTATAATAGCTAACACCAAACAAGTTCTTCAACAAGAACAATAACTTCAATAAAGTTTGCTAACTAATAATTAACTACCTATGCAACATTATAGGCCAGAGTTAAAAATTAATTAAATACATAATTAAATTCAGATTTAATAATAAAAAATAAAAAAAAAACCTTACCATGGGGTTGATTTGTGGCCCAATAGCACCTAATAATGATTCCCTACTAGTTATATGCTTCAAAACTACAAAAAAATTGAGTAAAAAAGTTAAGGTTTAAGTTTTAGAAAGTAATTAAAATAACCCTAAAATTAAGAATTTACCTTGAATTTCTTGTTATATGTAATGTTTAGGAGGGTAGAATGTGTTTGATTTTTTATTTTGGGGGTGGGTTATGGTGGATTTCGAGTATAGAGGTTGGGGAGGGTTTTAGAGAGTGTTTTATGATTTTGGGGAAGAAGGAAATATGCCGAGAATGGGTGTTCTGCCCCAATTAAAAACGGGGCTTCCGACCGCTCCTTCAACCGAAAATCGGTCGACAGGCACAAAAATTTTTAGTGTTCGACCGAAAATCGGTCGAACAGTTGTGACTGTGTTAACTGTTCGACCGAAAATCGGTCGAAATAGTGGTTTGACCGATTTTCGGTCGATAGGTGGTCGTCGAAAAAGCCAGTTTTTTTAGTAGTGTTAGTAACCATATCTGCAAGCTGAGATTTGCTGGGCACAAAAGAAAGTGAAATCAGACCATCTTGAAGCTTTTTACGAACAAAGTGACAATTAAATTCGATGTGCTTCGTGTGCTCACGGAAGACCAGGTTTTTAGAAATGTATATAGCCGATTGACTATCACAATATAAAGGAACAGGAATACGATATGTAACAGAAAGCTAATGAAATAACCTAGTTAACCAAGATAATTCAGCAACCATTTTTGCATAAATTTGTATTAGGCTTTTACGGAAGACAAAGACACACTGTGTCTTGGACTTCTAAGTAATAAAAGAAGAAACAAGCATCATCAAATATCCACTAACTGAACGACGAGTGTTAGGGCAAGAGGCCCAATCAGAATCACAATAAGCTTGTAAGCTAAAATCAGAATCAGCATCCATAAACAAACCTTGCCCCAAAGTATCCTTAACATACAACAACACATTATATGCAACATTCAAATGAACAGAGGTAGGGACATGCATAAATTGGCTCGAATATTGAACATAGAATGCCAAATCAAGACGTGTGTGAGTAAGAAAGTTTCAATTGCCTATAAGTTTCCTACAAAAAGTAGGATCAGATAAAGGCACCCCTTCACCAACTTTCCATTTGGTGTTAACATCCAGAGCACTAGCAACTGAAGCACAATCCAAACAATCAAATTTAGTCAAAATATCCAGAGCAATTTTTCTTTGACTGACAATGGTTCCAGCAGGTTCGGATAACACTTCCAATCTCAAGAAATAATGAAGGCGCCCTAGATCCTTGATCTTGAATTGAGTATCAAGGAACAACTTCAGGAGGGGATTTCATTCTTATCATTTCCACTCAAAAAAATGTCGTCGACATAGACATCCACAATAGTAATCAGAGAACCATTAGTTTTCAGGAAAAGAGAATAATCATTCATTGTAATCCATGGAAAGAAGATAATCACTGATCTTATAATAACATTGCCTAGAAGCTTGTTTTAAACCATAGAAAGACTTCCTAAGCCTACATACCATATTAGGATTTATCACTACCATCATTTGAGGAATCTGTATATACACTTCCTTGGCCAAATCCCATAGAGGAAGGCATTATTTACATCAAGTTGAAACATCTTCTAACCTTTTTAACTGCTACAACAATTATGCTTCTTATTGTGGTCATATTTACTACATGTGAAAAGTTTCAGTGTAGTCTATTCCCTTTTGTTGAGTGTCCCCCGCACCACAAGTCTAGCTTTAAATCTTTTAACACTCTCATCCGCTGTATGCTTAATCTTATACACCCATTTATTCCCAAATGGTTTTTTTTCAAGGGGTAAAGGAATAATTTCCTATGTATTATTGGCTTCGAGAGCCTCAAATTCCTTCAACATGGCTTCTTGACAAGCAAGATACAAGGTTGCCTGCTTAAAAGTTGAAGGCTCATGAGTAATATATAGAGTTCCAATAAGTTATTGAGTATTAGAAGATAAACTACTAAAGCATACAGATCTATGAGAGGCATACAAGGGGCATAAAATAGGAACAATAAAAGAAAAACCACAAACATAATCAGTAAGATAGGCTGGAGGATTATGACTCTAGAAGGGTATCTAGGTTCAAAATAAGAAGAAGAGACAAAGTGTGAACTAGAAAAAGGGTGAGAAGGGGAACTAGAGTGAATCAGATGGAGAGGATAAAATAGAATTAGAAGGTACTGGAGAGAAAGTACCAGGAGGTGAGGAAAGACATGTATCAGGTACAGTAGTGGGAGCATGACTGTGTTCATCACAAGAATTTGCAGTGGGAGTGAAAGAAAGAAATAATGTATAGAATAATGGGTCATGTGGAGAAGGATCAGAAAAAGGAAAAATGTCATCATGAAAAATGATATCTCGAAACTAAATTTCTTTTTGTATAAAGTTGCATGAATTTGTAGGTTTTCTTCCCTACTGGATAACCCAAAAATACACAAGCAGTGGACCAGGGATAAAACGTGTCCCTTAAATGCTTGGGTTCAACCACATAAAACTAACAACCAAAGCTTCTCAGGTGACTGTAAGAAGGTGGGATGTATAGAGTATTTCATAAAGTATTTTGTGGGAAATAACATGACTGGGAAACCTGTTAATTAAGTGAGTTGTTGTGAGTGCACAATCACCCAAAAAAAAATTGGTAATTTGAATTAAAAGAGCAATGCTCTAGCAGTTTCAAGAAGGTGCTTGTGTTTTCTTTCGACAATTCTATTTTGTTGGGGTGTATAGGACAAGAGATTTGGTGTAAGATACCTTTGGACTGAAAAGATTGACTGGTCTCAAAGCTGATACTAAGTTATATGGCATTATTAGTCCTAATGCACTTGACTTTTTGATGTAGGGTAAAAACACGCGGAAGCAAATAAAGTAGACGCGAAAGCAAATAAACAAGTTAATAAGAAAGTCAAGTCAAGGAATAATAGAAATAGAAGAAAAGAATAGATAATCGATTCAATAAATGATTATCCAAAGAAGAGAATGAAACTCGAACCCTACAAGGATTTCATATCATGGATGAATCTCCATAGGTTCCAAGCAAAGAGATACACGAAGCTTCAAGCTTCAACAAGAAATGCCAAGCCTCTTCTATGTCTATTCTTCAATGTCAAATTCTAACTTCAAAACTAATTAAATGAAAGACTAAGTGTGGTATTTATAGGTTTTTCTACACTTCTTAGTAAAGTCTAAAATAACCCCACAAGTTGGGAAAACTATAAAGGTCACATAAGTCTATAATAGGAAATACACACAAAATCTCGTCTTAAACTTGACAGAACTAGGCGCCCTGCCTAGTCTAGTAGGCGCTCCGCCTACTCTACTGCAAGATCTCCACCAGCAAGAGGCGGTCCGCCTCTGTAAAAGGGGTGGTCCGCCCAGTCTAAAGTCCAGAGAGTGTGTGGTGAAGTAGGCGGTCCCGCCCAGTGCTGACACATCCAACACATTCAGGTGCATGACCTTCAAATCATCTTTAAAACCTCCATCTTCGAAGCTCTTCCAAACCAAGTGTAGATGAGCATCTTGGATCTCTTTAGCTTGACTCCGAGCAAATGGTCTCGAGATAACTTGGATTGTATCATCCCCCTTCTCCGAAGCTCTTGAAGCTCTTGATTTTGTATCTTATGAACCCTTCAAGCTTGCTCTTGATGGTTGGTGCTTAGCCTCAATTTGGGCTGCATCATCCTTCCCTTCTTGAAAAGATTTCGTCCTCAAAATCATACCATCAAAGTCTACAAAAAAAGACAAGCATAAAAACTTTCTACTACAAGAGCATGTTAGTGCAAAAAGTGTGGAAAACACACTCTTATGATAGAGCCAAGCATCAATAACAATAAAAAAACTCATGTCTCCAAAGGAAACAACTAGTACTTGACTCGACAAGGAAGTGCACTCAACACAAGAACAAACAAAGAGATCAATAAGGCATGAAAAATGCATGTTTAAACTATCAAATTTCCCATGATCTCTGAGCTCATGACCAACACACCAAGCCTTCAATACAATTTTACCACAATGTAACACATTGGCTTTGGCATGCTCAACACCCACGGTGTAATTAACATACGGGATGGAGTAAGCAAAATAGTTCAATTGACAACTAACATCAAATACTCCACTCCCCTTCTTAGAACCACTTTTACTCACACCAACAATTACCTCCTCACCTCCACATTCACCTCTAAGACAATCCTCCTTACTAGACAAACTCCCAATGAAGGTATCCATAATAGCTTCTTCATCATTATAGCTAAGGCCGTCCAATGGCCCGGTTTGCACCAGACCGGACCAGCACGGACCGGGGCAAGCGGGGCCAAATGAAAAAAAAAATAGACGGTCCGTTCCCCGACCCGGCACCCCCAAAATGCACCGACCGAACCGAAAAAAATGGACCGGACCGGACCGGGAAAATAAAAATGATGGGCTTTGTGCAAAAAATAGTCGTTGGGCAACGGCTCTTTCACGCACAGCCGTTGGCCCAACGGCAAAAAATGGCTAGTTTTGCTCCCCCACCCCCCTAGGCGCCCCCATACCCCCCAACCTATTTTTTCTGTAAATACCATCATTTTTTATCAATTTATTCACAATTTCTCTAATATTCTCTCTCAATCTCTCTTATTTCTACAAAGGCTATTTGCTAAATAATTCAAAGTTGCTCTTGCAAAAAGGGTTTAAGTGCTAAATTGCATTACAAAAACATATTTTGAGTGAAGTGAAAAATTGTTCGGTGCGGTTCCGGTCAAGTTTCAAATTTCACTTCCTAAGTTCTAAATTTTAAGTTCATGATATCAAGTAAACTCGTTCTTACTTTTTATTATCTATTTTATTTTTGTGCAATATTATTGTTTGTAGCATATTTTAGTAATTTGTTTGCTTGATTTACTTATAAATTATAAAAATATCTGGACTGTGGAGATCAATTACTGGGCGTACGGGTAGTGGTCGTAGATCACGTGCTTCTAACCGAGGGGGGGATGATAGACGTAGTCGTGCTATAGGTAAAAGACCAATTGGTACTTCTAGCGCTCCTTCTCATCTAGATGATTTTACTCAGGAAGATGACACGCAATTTTATCATGATATAGATTTTGATCAACCACTAGATAATGATATGTTAGAGACACAATATCAAGAAAATATCGAAGGGGCTAATTTAGATGATGAAACACCCACTAGTCAATTTCATGGTGAACCTGAAGAAACTGAATTACCACCTATGCCTCCTAGTAGAGAACCAGCGGTACGACCCGAAAGATCGGATGTGTAAAAATTTATGACTAAAAATGTTCCAGCTCAGACCGCTAAATGTAATATTTGTAAAAAAGTTTGGGATTTTAAAACCGGCAAGCATAATAGTGGGACGGGGAAGTTGAGAACACACTTAAAAAACCATCATAAGGATGAATGGGAAAAGAAGGCGGGTGGCACTCGTTCAGGAAACAGAATGGCTCCATCGCAAGGTTGTGGAATCCAACAGGAAGTTAACCCAGTGACGGGAGGGGGGGGGGGGGGGGGCTTATGCATTATGATAAGAAGAAAGATAGGGAACAAATGACAAAAATGATTGCGGTAGAGTGCTTACCTTTTACATTTGCTTCTTGTCAAGGTTTTATTCGTTATATTCAAACCGTATATAATCCATCTTTTCAAGGTTTTCCAAAAACTACGGTTAGAAGTGATATTATAAAATTAAAAAATAAATATAGACAATATTTACGAGATATATTTTATCACTTTGATTGTAGAGTTTGTCTTACTACTGATTTGGGTCGTGGTGTTAATGGGTATGATTATTTAACAGTTACTTGTCATTGGATAGAACTTAACTGGGTAATGCAAAAAAGAATTTTAGCATATTGCGCCGTCGATGAACCACACACGGGAGCATTTATTATGAGAGAAGTTTCTGATATTTGTAAGGCGTATTTTCTTAGTGACAAAATTTTAAGTATAACTCTTGATAATGCTGCAAACAATGATTTTGCTATTAGTAAGTTAAGACCCGCATTGCATCCCCCTTTTGAAGAATTGTTTCATGTTAGATGTGCATGTCCTATATATAATTTAGTTGTAAAAGATGGCCTTCAATTATTTGATCCTACTATTATGAAGGTTAGACTCGCAATTAGTTATATTTTTAAATCTAAAAAATCGGATAGATGGAGGGACTTTCAGGTAGAGTGTGTGAATGAAGGTTTGCGGCCTAGAAGAGTTCCTAAGGAAGTTTCAACTAGGTGGACACTGTATATGACTCTTTGACTGTTGCTTACACTTTACGAGTGTCTATTACTAATTATTTTAATCGCAAAGTGGCTGTAGAGTATCCCCTAGAAGAATCTGATTGACAACTTGTTGAGCGTCTTCTTCTTTTTTTAGAAAAGTTTTTTTATGCTACTAAAGAATTTTCCGGTCAATATTATCCTACAGTTACTACCATGTTGTATTTTATAGCTGGAATAGCAGAATTACTTAACGATTATGGAGTAGTGCCTTGTTATGAAGTTGCCGTAGAAGCAATGATTGAAAAATTTTAAAAATATTTTTTTCCTATTCCACCACTTTATTGCATTGCTTCTGTATTACATCCCTGTTTTAAACGTTTTAATACGAAAATGCTTATTAGAGAAATTTATCGGACTTTGAGAATTACTGATGAAGAAACACCAAGTGTAGAAACAGCTTGTGCGCAGGTAATTGTAGATTGCCAACGGATTTATGAAAGATATAGGAGTGTAGCTGATAATGTTGTTCCAAGTGTTCCAAGTGGAGCTGGATCAAGTTCAACGCAGGCGAGTAAAAGAGCTGCAGCCGGATTGGGATGTTTTTCCAGCCTTAATCAAAGGCTTTCTAGCAGGCATTCGAGTAGCAGCGGAGGGTTCAACGAGCTTGATGTATATTTACTTCATGCTTGCAAGGAAATTGATTATTTTGGAAGCGAGCAACTACTGCCATTTTGGAAGGATCAACAAGTACAGTTTCCAGTTTTAGCAAAAATGGCGCGGGATATTCTAACTATTCAAGCATCATCAGTTGCTTCAGAAAGCGCGTTTAGCCAAGGAAGATTACAAATTGGAGATCAAAGACATTCATTGAAGGAAGAAGCAATGGAGACGGCCGTATTATTCAGAGATTGGATTAGATCGGAGCGAAGAAATTTTGGATTTGCAGAAGATGAACTAGCCGATGCAGAAGCAGCAACAGAAATTTTATCAGGCGATGGAAGTGTGGACAATAAAAATGATTATGAAGAAGATGACTCTTTGCCTCCGGTTCCTTCAGAGGTGCCAGAAGAAATTATTCAGAAAATGAGAAGTTTTTTTATTAATATGTAGTTTTTGCAATTTAATGTCTACGTACTTTGCAAAAAAAAAAAAAATCAATCATTATTCAATAAAATGCGTTACGCCTTGCTATTAAGTAAATTATAATCCTTTGTTATATTCTCAATTATCCTTTGCTATTAAGTTACCTCTTTGCAATTCAATACTAAATACTAAAGAGTAAATACTAAATACTAAATACTAAAATATTAAATACTAAATACTAATTACTAAATACTATTATACTACTAACTTAGTATTAAGTTTGAAAAAATAACAAGTGTTATGTCTTGCTATTAAGTTATCAATCATTGTTTTATATATTCTCAATTATACTTTTACAATTTAATACTTAAATACTAAATACTAAATACTAAATTCTAAATAATAAATACTACAAACTTAATACTTATATATATTCTCAATTATATTTTTTGCAATTTAATACTTAAATATTAAATACTAAAATACTACATACTTAATACTTTAATACTAGATTACTAATATTATATAAGTTATTACATAAAAAATAGATGCCTTGCTATCAATTTATATTTTGTTATCATTTTTTAATTTAAAATTCAAAAACTACAAAGGCTATTAAAAACAAAAAAGTAACCAAAAAAAAAAAAAACGTTCGAACCGGGCCGGACCGGAACGGCCCAACACAACAAAACTCCAAATCCGCTCCCTTTTGAAAAATAGCCGTTGGCAACGGCCATAAACGGCTATTTTTCCCACCCCACACCCATAAATGCCCCCTACAGCCCTCCCTTACCTCTTTTTCCTATAAATACTCCCATATTTCATCAAATTAATCACAATTCAATATTTTCTATTCATTTCTCTTAAAAAATATCTAACAAAGGCTATTTTTATAAATTTTCTATCAAAATGGCTGCAAATGCAAATAATCCTAATCAAGTTTAAGGTGCTACTACAGCAGGTCCGTCTAGTCCAAGAACTAAAAGATCTCAAGTTTGGGAATTTATCACAAAAAATAATGATACCGGCAAAGCTCAATGTACTCTTTGTCAGAAAGCTTGGAATTGGAATGATGAATCAAATAATGGAGGGACGGGGAAGTTTAAGACTCACTTGAAATACCATTATGCACCCGAATGGGCAGCTCGTGGTGGTGGCATATATCTGCAACCACGTGATAATTGAGTCGTTGAAGTTGAAGTTGAAGATTTATGTATTTTTCTAATTTCTAGTCTATTTTCTAGTTTTTATTTTCTAATTATGCATTTCCAACTTAATGTACTGTCGTATAATCGTATTGTTGAATAAAATGTGTGTTTTGTGTTGTTTATTTAGATTTTAGTCTACCATATTTTTTTTTTATCTATTTCAAACAATAAAAAATATAACTTAAAAAACAAAAAAATTAACGAAACCGGACCGGACCGGGACCGGACCGGACCGGGACCGAAACGGTCTCACCTTGCCGGTTCCGGTTCCGATCCGGCATTGGTGCAAATGCGCCGTTTGACCGGACCGGCTTCGACTTTTTTTTTTAATTAACACCGGACCGGCGAAGGCGCACCGGAACCGGACCAGACCGGGCCGGTGGACAGCCTTAATTATAGCCTACACAATCAAGATTAGGACTACTAGAAGATGGAACATCACAACCAATACCAAGGTCATTCATCTCAATTGGAGTTTTAAACAATGGATTGTCTATAAATTTAAGCTTTCCAATCCATGGAGGTTCAAGTTCACCCTCTACTCTAGCTTGATACAACTCACCGCTTCTGTTGAAGGTGCCCTCAAACAAATGATTAGTGTAGGCACATTTCTCAAGATCACTACTCAACAACGGTGAGGTATCCACACTAGAGTCAACACCTACACTTGAGAAGTCATCAAATACAATCCTATCCACCTCCTTCACTAAAGAATCCTTAAGGTCATGATTACCCTCAATGCGATTGTTTTTGTAATTTTTGTTGCATATTTGCATCTTGCTTCTGTATTTTGTCGAGCTACCGGACTCTTTATTGTTCTATTCAAGGCTTACGGTTCGGATTTTAGCAGGTTGTGCAGTTATATGCTTGCCTGTTAGTTTTGCATCATCATGGTTGTTCTGCTTGCCTACGTGTATTCCTCCCGGTTGTCATTGTGTTTCCTACCTTGCCTTAGCACCTCTTGGAATTGGTGGGGCTTGTTGTCAAAATAAGGGGCTATTTGATTTTGTATGTTCATGATAGATAAACCAAACAAATTGGTTTAAGAATTACAGTGTTGGAAGGTAATCAGAGAGACAATTAGGAATGTTGAGAGGGGTATGCCTGGCTAGCATGCCCTTGATTTTTATGGTTCATTAGTGATTAATGAAAATTTTATTTAATTGCAAAAAAAAAAAAAAAAAAAAAAAAAAAACAAAACAAAAGAAGAGAAGTAGTTGCCATTCGGTTCAATTGGATACTTGTCTATGCATAAGCCACCAGTTAGTCTTGCAAATACTCCATCTGTTCCAGTTTATGTGGCAAGATTTCTTTAATAATCTGTTTAAAAAGAATGTTAACATTTTAAATTTGGAAATAATTTAATTTAAATATTACTTCTTTATCATTAATGAAATATAGGGATGGGCAAGCGGTGCAGGGCAGTGTTGGGGGTAGGGCATATTTTCTCTAAATCGTAAAATTTAAATCTGTCTCGCACCGCCCCGCGTTGCATTATACCAGCACAAACCCGCACCGCACCCATAAAGACCCACGTCCACCCGGCCCGCCCCGCAACCCACAAACTTTATCTTTCAATTTTGTCTATTTTATATATTTCGCTGAAATTTTCGCATCACTTAAGGATTTGAGGTGGTGTTTCTTATTTTTCTTTTTTCTAGTTTAGTGATTCACTGTTAATCCAAGGGCGAATTTTTACTGTTAATGTAATTTTACCAAAATTTGGAACTTTTTTGTGAAGTTTGTACTCCAGTCTAATGTGTTGCTTTTTAAACTTCCTTTATTAATTAATTTTTATCTGCGTTAGATACTTTTTGTAGTTGTTTCACTTTGTAAGCTTCAAATATAGGACACTTAATATAACGTAAATAGGGTAGACCTTTATCTTTATATCTTTCTTTTCTATTTAATTTAATATAGTCCATGGTTGTGCTTCAGTTCTATTTTTGGCTTTGTTCATAATGCTCAACTGACATTTCATTATTTTGCACTAAAATTAGCTTTTTTGTGTGTTTGGCATGAAAAATATTTTCTTGAAAAATAAGTGATTTTTTTAATCTATTTTTTAGTGTTTGGTAACAAAGTAGAAAAAAAAAGAATTTTATTTTCTACAATCATTATCCATGCCACCCCAAATACACCCCCTACCCCACCTCCCCTATCACCAAACCACCCCCTCCACCCCCAAAACCTCACCCATCCCAGAGCAACCCCCTCCATTTACCCCAAAAGTTTCTTACACAATGATAGTTTTGGTGAAGGGTGAGGCAGAAGCAGCAACAACGCAAAAAATGGAGATTGATGCGTTCGTCGGCACCGAAAATGGTAGAGGCAGTGACGACAAGGCCTAAAAAGGAAATTAGGGCTCTCGCTGGCGCCAAAATGTTGAATAGAACGGTAGAGGCAGCGGATGGCGAGGCAAAACATGGAATTAGGGTTTCTGTTGACGCCGAAAACGTTCACCGGCGCCGGTAACAGTAGTTGTTGATATTGCCAACGCCGGTAACGGTGGTTGTTGATATCACCGCCGGCGGCAGCGGCTTAAAAAATGAGAGATTAACTGCAAATCGCCGGTGATTGTGGAGGGTAGGGCTTGTAGGTGGGGAGTCAGACATGGGGTAGGTGTTGGAGGAGGTAATGAGGGTTTGTGAGATTAGAGGGTAGGGGTGGTGTTTAGGGTTTGTAATTGTATGTTAAGAAAAATGTTTTTCCTTAATTACTTGTGTGAGAAAATATTTTTCAAATTATATAACCCAACCAAACAAGAAAGAGTGGAAAAACGTTTTCCCCCATACCTAACACACCCTTTTAAAAATCTGACCCGTCCCGCACCCGCATCGCCCCGCATAGAAAAAAAAAAGTCAACTCGTCCTGCCCCAACTTGTTTGCCATCCGTAATGAAATAATTTACAATTACACAAATATTTATGGTTTATTTTGGATCATAAATTTCAGAAGTCTTTTTTTTTGGTTAAATTGCGTGCCGATTCAAATCATGACATCTAAAATGAAAAGTAGGGAAATTTTACCACACTAGAAATGATCAATATAACTCAAAAAAAAAAAAAAGATCAATATAATATATAGCGATTAACGACTAGCCAACCATAAGGAATAATTTAACCAACACGTGGCGGAGATCCTCGTACACCGCATATATTTTACCTGAAAATCTATCTAGAAGAAGCATCAACTTTTTTCTACAAACAATCCATTAACTAAGTACTACTAATATAGAAACACTAAACTCAAAAATATAAATGGCTCTAAACTATAGTCCTCTTTCTAATTTCACTGTCTTAATCATAAGACATGATTATATTTTAATAATACTGTCACATTTTTAATGACGCTACAGGACAAAATAATAAAAATATAGGTGCTCTGTTGCTTTTCTCCATCAGAAGACAACAGAAGCTGGTGATGCAAATCACACCAGGCGTATATTAGCAGCAACCACACAGATCACCGATCCTCCTCCTTTCCTTTTTTGTCTCTTTCTAAAATTGTATCTATAAATACACTTACTCGAAGCGGTTCTAGAAGTTTCATTTGCTCTTGCTTCAATTGGAGTTTTTACTTTTTATTAAATTGTTGGATGATTGAATCGAAAGAGAAAGGTAATTAATTTCTAAATCGTTACTGTTTAAGTTAAATTTTCACGTTTATTTTATAATATTCTTTCTGATGCTTATTGTTTTAACTGATAGTATAAGTTGATTATGATTTATAGTGTTCGTGAAATTAGTCGAGGTGTATGCAAGTTGGCCCAGACGTCACAATTATAAAAATAATAATATTTTGTTATGATGTTTGAGTATTAGAAATGTAAACATGCTTGAGAAATCTAGTGATCTGTGATGAAGCCTACTTACAGTCGATTTTTGTAAACCGACAGTGAGCAATATTATTTTGTTTTGTTTAAATTCCACATTTTAGGTTTTCTATAGAATTTAAGCTGTTTGGATGTTGAGAAAGATAAATGAAATTAATCGGCTCGCTTAAATTTAATTTGAAGTTATTTGCCTGTGGCGTATGAATCTTAGTGTATTCTTTGTTCGAGCAGGTAGGATTTGACATCCAATAGGAGTAATACTGGCACAAGTTTTGTTCTATATTTGGCATATAGTAATAGTAGTAGGTGATGTAAGTGAACATTCTAGGAGAATATTGTTTTCTCGAGCGTGATAAAAACCAAATAAGATAAAACATTAAGAATAAGAAATTTAGGTGAAGGTTGGAGTCATTCAGATGCATCCTCATTGCATCTCGTACAGCGAACCAAATGCGAACATAGTATCATAAATGTAAGTGGCTAGTGGCATGTATCACTCTATACTTGGTTAGATCATAGATGTGGTTCCCCTGTCCTTAGACTTTCAGAATAATTTATGTTCCGGATATTGAAATGATTTGATCTGTTTTACTGTAACATCTAACCAGATTCTTAAGAAAGGTAGACAGTCCTCACAAATGCTTTGGATACCATCACGTGACAGTGAGTGATTTTGGTTCTCTTTAACAGATCAGTTGTGGTATGTGGGGACACTTGCGTGCTTCATCCTCAATGTATAAGCGCATGACATCCAGGGATTCCATGGATGCTGATGTTGAAGCTGATTCAGGTGCGTCAAGTCTCTTGTTCCTAGCACAGTAGTTTAGCTTGCATAGAAATTTTAGAAATCTATTATTAGAGTCTCGCCTACCGAGGTCATATTCACCTCCTTGGCTCCTTGTGTCCCGGAGTGCAGTTTTCGGAAATTGTAAGATGCTAGAATTAAGTATATGTTATTATTCTTACTGCATTTCCTCTACAGACCAATTAAAATGAAATGGAAAAAATCAGGGCTAGAAGAATCTCTTATTTTTTTCACTCACTTGTAATGATACTTTCTCTGACATTCTTTTAAATTCTTGAATTTCAACTTAGATCTTCTTCAGAAAGGTGTGGAACAAGAGATGACAATCCCGTCTTGGAAGTACTCGTGCCCTCATGTACTTGTGGCAACAATAGTTGCATTTCTGTTTGGCTATCATCTTGGGTTAGTTCTGGAAATCATACTCTTTTCTCTGCAGTGTTCTTTCTCTAATCTTGGGTATCATCTTGTGTTATTTCTGGAAATCTTTGAGATTTTCGCTGTGATTAAAAATAATACTGTCCACTTCTCTGTTTCTTCTGCAGGGTGGTGAATGAACCACTTGAAAGCATTTCAGTTGATCTTGGCTTCAGCGGGGATACATTGGCAGAAGGTAATTGACATTTTAGTCTTTTGGAATATCTGTCTTTTCTTTTGGAATTTAAAGTATAATATTTTTCAATGAATGAAGGTCTGGTGGTGAGTACTTGTCTGGCTGGTGCCTTCGCTGGTTCGCTGGCTAGTGGCTGGATTGCTGATGGAGTTGGCCGTCGCCGAGCCTTTCAGTTGTGCTCATTGCCTATGATCATGGGTGCTTCTCTATGGTAACATCCAACTTTTCTCCATTGCTCTTCTTTATCCAATGGTTTGGTGGTGAACTAAACATTTCTGTCTCTTATTCATGAATTTGCTGTGGTTTTACTGCATCCTCCTTTCTTTTCTACTAAGATATAATAGGACGGGAAAAAGTGCTTACTAGGCTTTGGGAGAAATTGCCATGCGCTTTTTGGTGATAAGCATCACTTAGGCTCATACAGTCTCTTCTTCTAAGGATGGGTGCTTTTGATAATGTTCCCAACAAGGACTTTCCAGAAAATCAGTGTATTAAGAAGTTTATGATAAAAAGAGGTCCATGATTTAGGGAAGTCCTGCGAAAAAGTTACTTGAATATCTTCTCAGGAAGGATGTTGTAGGAACCCAAGTTACAAGAGATTCTTCTCTAGAAGGACCTTGCATAGGGATTGATATATATTACTTAGTTTGTCATTATCTTTCTGTTTGAAAACGTTTTTATGGAATATGTTACCATTCTCCAAAAAAAAAAAAAAAAAAAAAAAAAAAAAAAAAAAAAAGGTTTCCGAGTTCTGTTGATCTTGTCTCAGCAATCTGAAAAGAAGCTTTAATATCCCACTAAAGTAACTGAATTTATGTTTCCTTCTAATGGTTCTAAAAACCAGAGTAATTCTTATCTCCTTTGGTCTTAAGCTTATTTTCGCTGATACTGACGCTTGTTGTTCCCAGTGCAACAGCCAAAACTCTGGGAGGAATGCTTGCAGGAAGGTTTTTGGTGGGATTAGGATTGGGCGTGGGTCCTCCTGTTGCTTCTCTTTACGTAACAGAGGTAAAGCTACTATCAGTTCTAGGGTATAATGCTTTTAGTTATTTCTTACCTTCTCATCTCTTAAAACTCTCGACATTGATGCAGGTTTCTCCTGCTCATGTGAGGGGTACTTATGGGAGCTCAATTCAAATAGCAACATGTCTTGGGCTAATGGCAGCTCTTGTTATAGGGATCCCTGTCAAGACTATAGTGGGTTGGTAAGAATAAGATAAATATATATCAAGTGGGAAGCCTAATGACTTGCTTTGAGGAGCAAGAAGTTGTATATGAGCTCATTATATGTTCTCATAATGTGTATAGGTGGCGTGTATGCTTTTGGGTATCTACTATTCCAGCTGCAATACTTGCACTTGCTATGATGTTCTGTGTTGAGTCCCCTCATTGGCTATATAAGGTACTCTAATATATATGGGCATCTTTCACCTTTAAGATAATTGCTAGCTGCTAGGGTCTCTAAGCTAAACCATGTTTAGATGTATGTATTCAACAAGTGAATACTTTTGGCGCTAAAAAATTTGCTGGCTGTCACATCTCTTCTCAAGTCTCATTTTCATTTACTTTCAATTATGCTACACTGCTCATAAATTATTGTATCACATCTTGTCTCTTTACTCTTTGTTCCACTCCCTTTCTCTTCTCATAAGGCCTAAGCTAATGTATAGTCTAGATGTATAAATCCAACTGGTGAACTCGCCTATATGGTCATACCTAAAATTGGTTTTCCTACTCCTAACCGACCCCTATCCCCAGATCGAGAGAACAAAAGAGTAAAACTTGCTGCAGAGGGAACTCAAAAGCATGTTAGATGAAAAAGAATATTGCTTTTGAAATATCCTTTTTAATCTATTTTACCCTGGGATTTTTTTATTGTTCGATTTTACCCCAGGATTTCTACACCATTTTTCTCCCAGAGTACTATAAGCTAAGGAACAATATTAATTATATTTCTCAATTGACTTTATCAATTAAGTTGCTTGATTTTCTTCTATTTGCAGCGAGGAAGACTTGCTGAGGCTGAGGTTGAGTATGAGAGGCTTCTAGGAAGTTCACATGTTAAGAGTGCAATGCTGGAGCTTTCGAAGTCTGATAGAGGGGATGAGACTGAAAGTGTTAAGATCACTGAATTGCTTTATGGTCGGCATTCTAGAGGTAAAGAAAATAAATTTTCTGGTTTGGTTCATGCTAAAGTTAGTAGTTATTTTTACATTGGTGTAAGTTTTGGCATCTGTAACACTGCCACAACAGAATCTTCCTTAATTATTCTCTTAATCCATTTTTTAATTTGCCAAGTCCATTGCCATTTATGTACTCCTTTTGCAGTTGTTTTTATTGGGTCAACCCTATTTGCTTTACAACAGCTATCTGGAATAAACGCTGTGTTTTATTTCTCTTCAACTGTATTTAGACGTGCGGGAGTATCCTCGAACCTGGCAAATGTTTTTGTTGGGATTGCAAACTTAACAGGTACAAATCAGAAAACGTCCTTGTGGTGTGTTCCCTCGCTTCTATCTTCCCTTGTATACTTACATTCTCCAATTTCATCCAATGGCATCATATTGAAAGTTCATAGCTAACCTGCTCCTCCTCCTCTGCATTTTCCAGGGTCAATTGTTGCATTGATTCTGATGGACAAATTAGGAAGGAAAATCCTCCTTCATTGGAGCTTCTTAGGAATGGTAATGTACCTTATTATTGTGCACCTGCTTGACTAGGGTCACTTGGAAGCAACATCATACCTAAAAAAATACATTGAGCTCATGGCACAACATGCATTCAGATGAACCTTTCACTTCATGGGTTCTTTGGGGCATGCACAATGACTTAATCTTTTGGAAGGATAAAAAGAGAACGAAAATGAACTAATGTCCCGAAATCTTAAAATTTTAACCAGGGACTGAATAATTTTGTATTTTCTAATTGTAGACAACTCTTTGGTGGTAATTTTTAATTAACATGCAATTATTTTTTGGGGGAAAAAAAAACTAATGTGGCAGAATATATGTATCAGTTTCTGATATGTTGGCACTGCTTGAATTATCATTATTCTATTTTATTCTCTCTTTTTTCCTTGTTCACCGAGACCTTTATATTGGCAAATTTGGTGACAACTGACAAGGACATCACCATTTGTTTAACTTTCTTACCTTATAAAGTAAAAAGAAAAAGGACATTACCTTTTGTCTTTTATTTACTCCATATGAAGTAGTTGGCCATCTCTAATATCTGAAATTTTGTCATGTTTGGGCATCAAATATATTCAGGCAATAGCCATGGCCCTTCAAGTGTTTGCTTCAAGTGGGATTGCATCAAATTATGGAGCTTTTTATTTCTCAGTTGGTGGCATGCTGCTGTGAGTAGTCCCTCAACTTTTCTTTCCCAAATGCTAGAATATGGAACCACATCTATGATGAACTCGATACTTTGTTGTTAACATTTCTTATTAGTATCCCAACATCTTGCAGTTCCAAAAGAAAAATTCAATAAATGAATTTTCTATAGTAGACAGAATTTCATCCTTAGTTTTTTCAAACTCGATTTTCTTATGTCATGTTTTCACCTGGATGAACAATTTTGTACCTTACTCCTTCCTAAAAAGACTGGAAATATAAAAAGCTAATCTCACTGACTCCAAATCCTCTCCCTTGTTCAATGTTTTATTTTTCTCTTATTAGCAGAGTAGAGTAATTAGTATTTCTTGATACGATAGGAAAGAGCAAAAATGAGCAAAGTTGTCATCTCTCTCTCTCTTACACGTGATCCAATAAATTAGCCTGCTGTGATGACAGCATCTATTAAAAAGATATTGAACAAGATGTATGCATCTGATGGAGACTTCCTTATGCAGGTTTGTCTTGACATTTGCTCTTGGAGCTGGTCCAGTTCCTGGTCTCCTCCTTCCAGAAATATTTCCCAGTCGGATTAGGGCTAAAGCTATGGCATTTTGTATGTCGGTTCACTGGGTAATCTGTCTTGTCAAATTCTCTATTTTTTTAGTTAGGCATCAGACCTCTGTTTAGCTGATAGACCATACCATTGTTCAATTCATGTGCGAGGGAAATGAAGGGTGGAAAAAAATTTAAAGCACATAAATCTCTTTTTAACTGCTTTTCGTAACCTTCTGGTCTTTTCTTTAGGTGGTTAACTTTTTTGTTGGACTGATGTTCTTGCGTTTGCTCGAGCAACTTGGGCCACACCTATTATACTCCATATTTGGCACTTTTTGCGTGATGGCTGTGGTTTTCGTAAAGAGGAATGTGATGGAAACAAAGGGAAAGTCTCTTCAAGAGATTGAGATAGCGCTTCTACCGCAAGAATAAAGTAAGTTTATAAAAGCTAAATCAGCTTTCTAGATGATAACACAGTGTACTGCAGATACTGTTCAGTACCAGATAGTTCTGTTGTGTTCTTCACGCATTCTTCTTGAAAAAGATAAACATGTTCATTCCCCTTGATTGTAGCCAGTTTTTTAGTCCAAAGTTGGGAAATTATACCAAAGGATCTTTCTGGAACTGAATAGATGCAACCATTAATTCTCATATACGAACTAACCTTTCTCCTTATTCTCACCATCATGTTTACGCCAGCAATCATGTTATACTTTCGGGCTCTTTTCTGCTTTATACATTCAATCTATGACCTCTTGCCGTCATTGGCCCTGCATAAGCTGCAATTATAACCTCTCCATTTCCTTATTTCCCCTTTTCCCACTGTTTGATTACTTGCTCAGACCACCAACTCGGAACACTACTCCCAAATTTTCTCAAGACAATTAAGTTTCTCAATTGAGAATGAAATTGGAAGCAAACCATCATGTCTACTTGGAAAAAGTAACAGAGAATTGTTTTTATTTTATTGAATTAATAAGAATGTGCAGATGTTCTCATTTTCTGATCCTGTTTTTTTTGCACTGCAGATGTCATGTTAATCTGGAGAGGATCAAGTTTTTTAAGGAAAAGATATTGAGTATCATCCTCTTAATTGATTGACAGTTCCCATGCCAACTGTTTCTGGCAGTTCGGGGCAGCAAGGATGGTCTGCGAATAGAGTTAAACTAGGACTTTAGATGCTGTTAAGAGCTGTGTGCTGTTAGCAGCTCCTAATATTTGGGGGCAGAAGTTGTTTCGCCCCTTAGTGTTACCACACCTATAAAATAACAATAATGCTGTTCTAGTAAGGACTTGGTTTAGCTACGAGAAATGAGTCTACCCCCGTCAAAAGCATGTGCATAATTGTGATTTTCATGTATGAAACTCTGATGTTAGTGAAGCCAGGAGCTCTAAGGCTGTTTATATCTTCATCTTCATTGGCAAATACAAAGAGAAATTGTTTCCTTTCCCTCCTTCATTTCCCCGATTTTGGAAGATCTAGTGTTTTCACATTTCTCCATCGTGACTCAAAAACTTGGACCTAACGGTTGCAGGTGGAGGTGCTTTACCAACTAAGGCATCCCCAGTTGTCCAATATAAAAAGAGAATTTATGAAAGCAAACATCATGGGAAACGCGAGGAATGACTCTTAGATATGAACTATGGTCTATGATAATGGGCGGGAGCAGCATACTGTGCACTCGAGTTATCAGAGCTTCAGTTGCACAATCTTTAATTCAAGCAAAGATAGTTCTTTCGAGAAAGGTAAAAAAAATTAAAGATATTTCAAGAATTCTCGAAATTAGACAGTTTCAGTTGCACAATCTCAGTCTTCCATTAGCATTCAACTATGGGAACCTTGCCAACTCTACTGTCCGATATCTGAACATTAAATAGTACAAAAGGACATGTGAAACAATACAAAAGACGACTTGGTATCTCTCCACTCTCTCATAGCAATCCATATCTTTCTGATTTTCTGATCCAATGTTGTAAAACCTTAAAAATATCCTCCAACAAATAAAAGTATGGCAACAACTAGAATTTGCAGCTTTAATTTATGCATGGACTTCACAGTGGGTAAGACATTTCAGACAAACTATACTTTGCGGCTCAAGAAAATTGAATTGAAAAGCCATGATCTGTGGTTGAAACTCTCATGGGGCCAAAATCATTATAGTCAGAGTCAGAGCTGATATCCCTATAGTCACCCCATTCATCAGGTGAATCCTCATCTTGAGCACTGTGTTTAGAAGGAACTCTCAACTCAGACAATGGGACTGGAAAAGGTTCTTCATTCAGATACTTATCGTGGAGCAATTCCATTGCGGTAGCTCTACCAGCTGGGTCATAACAGAGCAACTTCTTGACAAGGAGAATCTCATCATTTGACCTGTTGGACAGAGATGCTTCTAAACCAACTGGATTATCAACTTTACCAAACGAAATTATTTTGTAATCAGGGAGATCCGCACAGCCAGGCCAGACTTCTTCAGACAAGTTACCCAAAACACTGAAAATCCTACCTAATTGATCGATGTCTGAACTTCCAGGAAAAAGCGGCTCCAAACTCAAAAGCTCTGCAAATATGCAACCTAGTGACCACAGATCAATCTCTAGCCCATAATCTGTGGACCCATAGAGTAATTCAGGTGCCCTGTACCACCGAGTTCCAACACAGGATGTAAGAGGAG
This sequence comes from Petunia x hybrida, assembly GCA_037355625.1. Lineage (NCBI taxonomy): Eukaryota > Viridiplantae > Streptophyta > Magnoliopsida > Solanales > Solanaceae > Petunia > Petunia x hybrida. Next base: position 4,165,158 of record JBBBVM010000081.1, read on the forward strand.
CAAACCCACCATTGTCACCCTCTTCAACATCGTAGGAATATGAGCCCTTTAAGGGATCCTCAATATCGCTCGTGGTACATGTAGCTACACAAGAAGTGTCTCCATCTTGAACATTACTAACTCTATCAACGTCATCCAAGGATCTAGATCTCATCTCATCCGGCTCTCTAAGGAGGAGTTCTTGAGCCATATATTCTTGCTCCCTAATAGGTTTCAAGTGAGATGGAGCAGCCTCAGTCCCCTGATCTGGAGTGCTCTGCTCGTGAGACTGCTGATTATCATCAGCAGATACAAATCCTGGAGCGAGTAGTATCCTGGCCTGTAGGGAATAAGAAAAGGCAACAGCACATGTTTAGAAGGGAGAGAAAAAATATAATTCGGAGCAAAATATAAACTTTGAACAGAGCCAAATATAGAAGTCCATATCTGAATGAGCTTAGCGGCACATTTAGTGAAACACTACCCAACATGAGCTCAAAACTCATTAGTCAATACAACACTTTGACGCACCTTCTGTATTTGCCAAAACTAAACTGCTATTTAGTAAGAACCACAAGAAGAGGATTCAAAATTTTCACAACCAACTGCACCTTTAGACAAATAACAAGGATGGGACCTGCAGGAAATTAAGTTGCTAGGGCATAGAGCAGCTGCAAATGGACAATAGCTACTGCTAAACATATTCTAATAAGCCACAGACAAACCACACTGTTAAATATCACACCAAGAGACATGGTACTTCACAATTTTGCTTTAAGGAAAAGACAAGCTTCAAGGTGAGTTATAATATCTGTCTATATCAAGCTTAATTTGACTCTACATGATATTGGACTTCACTGTATCCTCAAAGTATATTCTAGAGACACTGTAACTCGCCTTGAAGCATACATATGTGTGAACAAAAATTTATATAGTGGTGTCCAGGTCAGCTTGAGCACACCTCAAATTATTCCACGGTACCTCTCACCCGCACCTGCCCTTCCTTTTCTTTTACCATCCATGTAAGGCCAACCTTTAGGACCAACTGTAGCCTTCATAAGCCTGTGAATAATGGGTCCGTACCTCTACTCTTCTCCACTCAAAATCCAACCTCAGATCGCATGGCGTGGGGCTCGAACCTGTGACCTAAGTCACAAATCGCTCAACATAAGCAAACTTATATCCTACCACATCTCTCTCTATGCAAACACCACATAATATAGTAAAAACAATAATCTTTAAACTTAATTAACAACCATGGATATAAAAAAGGCAAGAAACAATAAGATACCTGACCAAAATCAGCTAATTTAAGAACCCCATCATTAGAAAGCAACAAATTCTCAGGTTTCAAATCCCTATGCACAATATTGTTCCTATGACAAGCATCAACTCCACTTAAAATCTGCACCATCCATCTCTTAACTTCTCCAATACTAATTCCATTTTCCCAATTCTTCTTTGCTTCTCTAATAACTGAACCCAAATCAGTTGGCAAATACTCCAATACGAGTACAGCGTCTTCGTCTTCGCGCCAAAAGTATTCGTGTAAAGCGATGATGTTAGGGCTTTGATTTAGGGTTTGTAAAGCTTCGATTTCGCGAAATGCGGATTGGTAATCGTGGATTTCTTTGAGTGCCACGGTTGTGGAGTCGGATCGCCGGCGAGCTCTGTAGACGTCGGAGTAAGCTCCGGCGCCGATGCGTTCGAAGATTTCGTAGTGGGTTGTGATTTCTTTTCGGGTATGGATGCTCCAGCTCTTTGTTGGTGGACTATCCATATTTGTTCTAATGCTGTGCTGCTGATGGAAAGTGAGAGCTTTATTGGTTTAGAGCTCACTCCCTCCTGTCCACTTCAACGGTCACCCTTATGCACATACTCACTCCGTCCCATTTTAGTTGTCGCTTTAAATTTTTTCACGTCCATTAAGAAAGACATTAAATATGGTGTTTATTTTACTATCTTATACTTATTTAATGTTTCACCATTAACTTTTTTTGAGAATTTTTTTAATTATTAGGGGTATAGTTGGAAAAAACTAATCAATTTAGCCTTGAAATCCTAAAGTGACAACTAATTTGGGACAAACACATTTTGCTAAAGTGACAACTAATTTGGGACGGAGGGAGTATATACTTGTATTGTAAATAAAACTAAAATTGACCAATATTAAAAGGTGAAAATTTCGTATAGGGGTCTGTTTGGCGCGCGCTAATTAATTTGTAACCGTAAAAAATAAATTTGCTGAGAAATAGCCACCTCCGGAGGGCTTAGTCTTTCCTTCCTTCAAGCCTCTGATGTCCGTTGTTCGCCCAACGTTGGCCCTCTGGCCACACGCTGTCCATAGAGTCGCCTGACTCGTATGGATACCTGGAACACTTCTCTGAGATGTCCAGGCAGGCCCTTGAGGTTCCTCAAGGCAGCTCACTTGGTGCGACTTCCCGACAAAGTGCACGGGGAGGGCTGGTAGGCTGTCACCATGTCTGCCCCCTTATATATGTCCTTAAAAATTAAACCTATGTCTCAGCACTTGACATCCTTTGTCCAGAGAATCGTACAAGGGTCTAACTTTCCACCCCGTAAACTAACCCCGGGCTTTGAACAAGTTTTGTTCAAGGGCCCAGCATTTTGTTATGGGACTTTGTATAAAGCTTCAGTCCCATAACAAAATGCTGGGGCTGTGAACAAAACTTGTTCAAAGCCCCAGTATTTTGTTATGGGACCCATAAATACTTGGGCTTTGAACAAGGACTTTGAACAAGTTTTGTTACAAATTGTTATGGGACTATTCTGGGGTGTTTTTCCAATGCTAATGGAGCTTAAGTGTGCGCGCGAATTTTTGGCTATTCTTCAATGAATTTTGAAACGTTGGATAGTCCCAATGAGCGCATCCAAAAATGGTTACTGATCAAAATTTCCCTATTAAAATAAGTAGCTAGAGAAATAAGTAGATAGAATTATATTTTGAAAGTGTTTGAAATGAGTAGGCAAACGTTTTATAGAAAACTTTGCCTCCTAATACACAGGGTTACAACTTGCATTTTGCAAGTGGAATTACAGCTTGTTTGCAAGTTGAATTACACCTAATTGCCACCTAGCTAATCTTGCCACTTGCCAAATTGAATTTTCTCTACAAATATCTTCCTACAAATTGATGCCAACTAATAGACATCCATTTACAAATTGTGATTTATAACACTCTCCCTTGGATGGCTATTACTAGATGATATGCCTCCTTAAAAACTTTTACTAAGAAAAACCAAAATCCTAGTTAAAGAAAAGAATACAAATATCTTCTAATATGCATTGCTTGCTACCTCATTAAAAACTTTACCAGAAAAATCCAATGAGACAAAATCTTGGTTAAAAGAAAAAAAGTACATCACGTATTTTGCTCCCCCTGATAAAAACATCACTTAATATCTCGGAGACGGTGCATTCCAATCTTGTATACCAGCTTCTCAAATATTGAGATTGGCAATGACTTAGTAAACAGATCAGCCAAATTGTCAGATGAACGAATTTGTTGAATATTTATTTCACCATTGATGTACCAAATGCACAAGTAGATTATGGTTCCTCATCAGATTCACAGGAATGTATAGTGATACGAGGCTAGATATTACTATATTTCCTTTACTTTCGCCTCGTATTCATGCTTCTACTTGTCATATTTGTTAGCACTTTGAGGTGAATTTCTCTTATTTGGTGTGTTTCATGTGGTAGGAATTATATTGATGATATGAGGCGTTTGTGGAGCAAAGTTTAGTGAAAACAAGGGTTTTGACGTCTGAGTAGAAGCCCGAGGGTCGAGCGAACGAAGGCGTGGACGAAAAATGATTAAAAAATGGAAGAGCAGTAAAAAAAGCCTACAACACCACGTTGGGCATCGCACGACGCACCACGGTAGGGTCGATCAGAGAGTTTGGAAATTATGCAGGCACAGGAAATTTGCCCACACGCTGCGGCAGGCCAAAAATCCTGATGTTTTGATTTCGGTTCTATTTTGGATTCCCGGGTTATGTGGTTCTATAGAGACGACATAAAAGTTCTAAAACACGTCCAAAACATAACTTTTGACCTATTCCACATCAAAAGGAAGTAAGGAAGAGAGGAGATCAAGATTTAAGGTTCTACTTCATCCATCTATTCATCTTATTATGGTTTTGATGTATGCTTATATTTATTTCTTATCATAGAACATGACTATGAGTGGCTAAATCGCCATTTCTAGGGTTGATTGAACCATTCCACATGCTTGTGTGATGATAATTATTATAAATGACCTTGTTAATTCTTCCTATCTACATTGTTTACGAATTTCATGTTGATGAATTGGTAGGATCTCCAATTAATTGTCCTATTTATTCTTGTGATTACTAGGAATAGATTCATGAGTTAGGATTAAACACATAGCAGTATTTCAACCTAAAACAAAGGCATTGCTTAGGTTGTCAAATAATTAGGAATATAAATCCTTACCGTGAACCATAAGTGTAGTCCTCCCTATCTTCATTAGTTAATTAGAATATTTAAATAATGAAAGTTATGATTAATTAACGGAAGTTGGAAGTTCTAAAATTGGAGCACTTGCTCAATAGGAAGAGTTTGGGGAAATTGATAGCACAATACTTTCGCACAAGTTAGGAGTTGGGGAAAATCAATCCTAGGCTTTCCATCTCTTGAATCAAATCTATCTTTCTATACTTGTTATTTAGTTTCTTGTTAAGTAGTTGATAGAGCTAAACCAAATAAAAGATATATTATTGAAGTTGATAGAATAGATAGTTTAGCTAGATTAACTGCTAGGAATCGTGTTTTCTATGGGATTCGACCTGAGGACTTTAAGTACCGAGCTATATTTGTTGCGACCGCTTAGTCTTTTTTATAGGACGTAGTTGGGCGTGATCATATAGTCATGGAAGGTGCTGAAGTCCTCAACAAAATGTGACAAGAATAACTCATGTGCTCGATAGGAAGCAGACAGGAAATGATTACTGCAAGAAGGAAACATCAGGTGCTATAAAGCTAATCGGCAGTTTATGATTCCAACTGACTGAATACTTCGTGGAAACCTTCGAGCTGGATAAATTTTGTGGCTTTTCTCATTAATAACTTTAATATGGTGATGCAATAAAGGCACCCCTTATGTGCAATATAACTAATTAGAGCACCCTCAGTTGCTAGATTTGAAGTAGCTCGCATATGGTGTTCCACTCACTGATATGCATATACTCATACTCTTATCGCATTAATTTTTGTTCTAATTAGAAAGTTGAATTAGAGTGATCACTTTTTATGATGTCTCACTTTTGATGTGTGAAATACAGCTGCTTATTTGCTGTTTGCATGAACAAGTATCATCATGCTTGCACTGCTAATATTATTTAATGAAATTTTAACTCAACTATTGAGTTCTAGCGCTCTAGGGGTTTCACAGTTGAAATCATCCATAAGTATTGTCCAACTTCTTATCAATAGTTCGATGGATATGATTTGCTGGAAGAGACTTTTTTTTTTTTTTTTTTTTTTTTTGCGTAAGTAATAAGTAGTGGCAAAAACATTGATAGGAGGCGGAGGTGGTGAATATAAAGTTTCGAGTATTGTACATGCAACGTATTAGCCTTATCTGAAGTGTTGAAAAAAATGCACTTGTGTCATTCAGAATTTGCAATATCGTCGAATAGTTGAGGTCCTTAAAATAGTTTAAAAAATGCTGCGATTTAATACTGGAAGTTATTTTCAGAAGGAATGAAGAAGAGCGGAACCAAATAGTTTTTGGACGATTATAAGGATGTAAAATATCATTATTGTACTAGACAAAATGATAGCGGTACTTTAAGTAGATACCAAATAGAGATGTTGAATTAGAAGTGCAGTTAGTAGTATCAATATACTCAAGGTAGAGTAATAGTACAAAACAATGCTACACAAGCTAGTAGCACCCAACAGACCAAACTTGATAAGCTGGAAAAATATTTTAGTCCATACATACTAGACGAGAGTGACTATATTGTACTTATGCAAATTGTGGCGTTCTTTGCTTCACTTCTATGGGATCTCTCTAGTTTTATCACTGGCGGCAGACATGTCATGAAGTTAGTAAATCAAAGCAACTTTGCAACATGTCAACATCATCCCAAAATTATAACTTAATTACTCATGTTATGAAGTTAGTTTATCAAAGGATTGTTGACTGCCCTCGATGATAAGTTACACATCTCAAAAAGTATTTGGACTGGTAAGAGTCGACGTTAAAACCTCTTTTTAAAGGTTGTTCCACTAAAATGTCTGAGATATATTCACATAACTTACTTCCCTTCAATATTCTACGTTTAGTCCAGTGGAGTAATAGAGAAGAAAAAGGTTATGCTGTTAATTTTCCCTTCGCAATGCCGCGTAAGATGTACTAAAATGGTGACACTTGATTTATGTGCACGTGTAGCCTTTTCCCATAAATGTATTCTCAGAAGTCTGTTTTCTCCTTATCTTGTTTAACGTGTCTGCATTCTTGCCCTGATAGTCTAGTCAAGTACTACGAAATAATTGTGTTTTTCTTTTTTTGGGGGGAGGGGGTGGGAGTGGCTTTTCATGGGATGAAATGTGTGTTTTTATTTTCTTAAATGATGTTTTTCTTTGTTTCATTGATCATTCGATACATTATCATTTATCAATGTGTAAAAACTAAGTGTTGCCACACAATTTTATCCCAAATTTTTTTAAATTAATGTCAAATTATTTTAAATAATTTTAAAATTAAGGGAATAGACTAAAATTTGAAGGAAAAAAGTTAAAAACGCAATACATGGCTCAAAATTTCAGCCTACCCGTGCAGCAACTCTATTTCCTAATTTATCGTAAAAGAGGCTAAAATCGTTATAAGCCTAAAATCTAGCTCACTTCCGCAAACACATACACACACAAAAACCCACCCCTAAAATGAAAAAAACCCATTTTTTACCCAATTCAAAAAAACCCTAACCCGTTAACCCAATTTGCTCCAAATTCCACCGGCCCCACGCCTGAATCCAGCCAAAATCGTACCTTCGACGAATCATAGCCCTAAAACGTTGTGAATTCCAGCTCATCCAGCTTTGCAACGTTAGAATCCGAATCAAAAGGTATATTCCTGGAATCAACCTTGAATTTTCCAGCACAAAAAATGTTTTGAATTCAACCTTATCCATTCCAGTCCGTCAGGGTCATGAAACATTTTCTGAGTTGGAGTCTTAAAAGATACATATAGTGTTACTGTTCTTCTAGTTTGTTCCTGGCATTTTTGTTTGCTTTTATAATTGCTTCATTATTTGTGTCGTCATTTCATCATTCAGAGTCGTCAACCCTGTTTGGGTCGTTGCTTTGTTTGAGTTGCATTCTTCGGATCCCTCACCTTAGCTCACTGCCCCGCAAAAGGTAACAACTTACCCTTTTTATTACATTTTTAATGTTTTCCTTCCTCTGTTCTTATTTTGTATGTTTCGAATTATATTTCTGTGAATAGCTTAATGTTAGTTGTAATGGAAATGAAATTTTGACTTACTTTGTTGTTGTTTATGATATGATAAAGATATATTCTTTCTTTCGTCTTCATAAGATGAGTTTAAGATAAAAGTTTAACCCTTTGTCGCCTTGGCATGTTTGAGGTTGAATCTGCCCTCATAATGTCTCAAAGTGTCTTAAACTAAAAATTGCGCCTTGAACTTGGTAGAACTCTGCATAATATATGAGGTAGTGGTATTAAAGTTTCAACCTTTATCATTCTTTTTAGGCTATTAAAGTAGTCATGTTCTGCATCTCCTATTTGCTTTTAAGATAAAGAAGTGTGGGGAGTAATAGGGGCTGCTATGGTGAGTTTGTTGCTGGTTTCTGTGAGTTCCGGAGGGAGTATAGGAAGTAAAGAGTGTCTGGTTCATGTGTTCTGTGAGTTTAGGGGCAAGCTGAGGATTGTAGCTTGTTCCAAGTGGGTGTCCCTCTGTAAGTTCCCTTTGGTTTGTGACTGCCTGCAGCAGTTTAATGGGATCCATTTCAGCTTGTCCTTGAGTTCTCAGTCCAGTTTGTTTCAGGTCCTGGTTTTGTCTTGGTTGAAGTGGTAGGTTCTGATTTCTTGTAGGGCTGTGAATAGAGGAGTTTAAGTCAGGGGAGGAGTTAGTTTCTGGTATTTATGCAGTTGTAGAGGTGTTCCAAATGGTAAAAATGAGTGATAGAGTTATAGTAGTAGCAGGAGTTTGGGGTTGTTCCTGGCAGTAGAGAATTTGTATAGGTAGGTGTGTGTGTGTATGGTTCCTTTATTCAGTTTTGCTATCTCTGTGTGTGTGTGTGTGTGTCTGATTATATGAGGAGTATGAGGAAGGTTTGGAGGCAGTGTAGCAGGTTCTTGGTGTTTTGGTTTGTTTCTGGTCGCTGGTGTGTTCCTGAAGATAGGAGGTGGTATGCAGGTTGTTAGGAGTTGTCTGGTGGCTTGCAGGTCTTTCTAAGTATGCAGTTTTTGTGGGGTGCTGAAGGTTAGATGTTTGTCAGAGTCTGAAGTCTCTTCAGGTGTTTCTCTGGTCTGATGGCTGTTGTAGGCATGTGGGATGGTCTATAAAAGGTCTGATGTGTGTATGGTTGTTAAGAGAGGGTGCAGAGGTGAGATGAGGTAGGTTTCTTAGCTTGGAGTCTGATCCTGGAAGTGTATAAGAATTGGAGCAGTACCCTCTTTGTGGTTCCCTTGTTTGTTTTCTAACTGGTATTGTTTAACCTTCATCCAAGAGAGCTAATTATTTCCATTGCTCGATAAAGTTAAGTTTAGTTGCTGCCTTGTCTCCCATTTAGGTGTCATCTACTACTATTCTATAAGTGAGAAGCCTCTAAAGGTGCAAAGTGAAAAGACCAAAATATTCTTTCAGCCAACTATTACTCCAATGAATTTTTTATGCCCAAAGATGTAACTATATATTCATTAAAACTAATTAAAAAAAAGGTATAATAAAGATAACCAAAAGCAAAAAATCAAAACTAACAATTGTAGAAATATAATAGACGCCAAATGAGTGAGTTAAACTTTATTTATTTTCTTTTTCATTCATTCTTTGTTTTGACTTATTATCTAAAGAAAATATCAAAATATTAGACCAGAGGTTGATATATAAATCCAGTTTTTATTGGTTGATTCATTTTTTAAATCTTATATGTAACTTTTATTTTTGTGTGTTATTACTTTGTTTTCGACTTATTGTCTAAAGAAGATATCAAAATTTTAGACCAGATTTTGATAAATAAACGCAATAGTGATTAGTTTATTGTCTTTCAAATTTTATGTATAACTTTTGTTTTTTTTTGGTTAATTTGTAATGATATATATGACAATAAAAAAATAAAACACTCGCATACGTATTTATTTAATTTATTCACTTTTTCTTTGTTAATTCACGGATAAAGTATTACTACAGCTCCAAATCAGAATTCAAATTGCAATTCATTTCGGGGTCCGACGTATTTTCTCTTCCCATCTCTTTGCTCGCCCAAATTAACCAGTAATGGCTCTCTCATTAGAGGACTTCCTTCTTCGTGCTCGAGTACTGAAGCTGTACAGACACGCTCTGAGGATCTCAAGGAGAGCACCTTCTGATGCTAGAGCTGATTTGAGGCAGATTATAAGACAAGAGATGGAGACTAATAGGAGTTGCAATGAAAAGCAGAGGATTCGATTCTTGATTAGTGAAGGATTGGAAAGAGTGAAACGTTTGGATGAGACGCTTGATATGCAAGGCCGTTGATTTAACTATCATGTATATCGTATTGCTGACACCTTGCAGCGCTAACAAGTCAAAGGTGGTGAAAAGATGTTGTATCTCTGTAAAACCAACAATTATATCAGGGAATGTAGAAGCCCATGCCAAAGAATTATTCAGATTTATCAGAAACGCGTGGTAAGCTTGCAACATAGTTCATGCACTTTAGCAATTCATAATCTGTTATTGCCGGCCAGTACTTATTTGTCTCCAACTTACCTCGAATTAAGCAATGTTCTTGAATTATCCTCTTGTAAACATATGGCTTTGAATGTTTTCTCTCTTTTTCATTGATTGATGTATTGCTTCAACAGTTACTAGAACCAAAACATATGGCTTTGAATGTTTTCTTTCTTTTTCATTGATTGATGTATTGCTTCAACAGTTACTAGAACCAAAAAACAACTTTAGATTTGTTACTTTAAAGTTTTTGATAGCACAAGTATTTTAATAGTTAAAAAAAGAAAGAAGAATTATTTTACACAAATAACTAATTATTTTGTATAGGTGTAGACCATAAAATTGATAATGATCTTCTAGCCATATTAAGGAAAACATGTGATCAAATTACTATACAATTTTTACAAATCAGTATTTTCATCCGACAACAGCATCTTGATTTATTCACGACTCTAAAAATGAGGAGATAACAATTTCTATTAAAAAGGATAAAAGCTTTAAAATGTGTCTCATTTGCAAACATAGCCAATGATTCTCACATTCACTTTTAAATTAAATTATGTGATATTAAGGTATAAAAGAAAAGGTATTGATATTAAGCTGAATACTTGATATATGATAAAATTTGCATGATTAAAATCGTTGAGGGTCTACCAAAAATAGTCTCTCCACCTTGGTGGGGGGTAAGGTATGCGTATATCTCACCCTCTACAGACCCTACTTGTAGGACTACACTGGGTATGTAGTTGTTGTTGCATGATTAAAATCGTTTAAATATTAATTACTGGCTCGACCGAAAAGAATTCGATATATAAGCACTTTGAATTTACATTTTTCCTTTAATTTACGTGCAGTTATACACGCTTATTACAAAATATTTCTAATTTTTTATATAAATTAACTAAAATACACGTGCGTGTCAGAAAGCAAGTTTCTTATATAATTGTAAGAGCTAAATGATGTCATTAAGTTGGATTAATTTGATTCTTGTCTCGTGTTTGGAGTTAGCTTTATTGATTTGCAAGTTGTTTCGAACACTTATTCCGGTAAGAAGGAAGTTATGGTGTGCATTGCTACAAAATTGAAGTAAAGTGCTAGAGATAACTAGTTTGACTTGCTTCGTATTTCTTGTATTTTGTCTATGTTCGCTGCCGGTAGGGCAATGTACATACTTTAATCAAATTAATAACATTTATAAAATGTAGTTTTATACGGAACAGAACTAATCTATGAAGGACAGTCAGGCTTACTTGATTACTCGCTTACATTATTTTTTATGTTTTTTTGTTTCTCTGCATATACTAATCCTTATTTCTATTTTCTTTGGCATGAATCACAACACTTGGGAACGAGTTGACTAAACTCACATATTGGGACGGGCAATATTTGCATAAATTGAGACTTGAAGTTGAAGTCTAGTCAAGGTTGCAAGTTGGGCTCGAGACAAGAAATGAAGACTCTATTAAATTTAGGAAAATGCTTTGATGAGCCGTATGATGTGTTAGGCTCATGGGCATAATGTATAAAAATCAAATAATTCAACGCTCCCGCGAGTTTGTCAAATTTACGGGTTCTATCTTCTAAACCTCCTCTCTTCCCTATTACCCTTACAATCCATATCTATAGGAATTCCCCGTAGATAATTAATTATTGTAGAATAGTTTATTTGATTGTTTATGAATGAATGTTTAGTTATTTATTGAGTTATTTTGTGAATATTTTATTTCTTTAGAATTTTCATCTTATTTACAAATTTTGAATCTTTTAGTTAAATAGTGCATGCAATTAAAATTTGAAAATAACAAAATAGTAATTTGGTTTCAAATCCTTGAATTGCCACTTCAAGATTTCTTCCATATTAATTAATTTTCCTATTTCTTGCCAAAATGGCATTTTATTATTATTACATTTAATTTCATATTCCTTAAAGCATAATTTGTTATAATTTGTAATTCTAGTATTAATTTTAAAATCCCTTTAAATTGATATTGAAAGTTTGTATTTATTTAGCTATTTTGTGAAAACCAAAGGATTAACCATATTTATGATTTTTCAAAAGTGATTTTCAACAAAAATCTTCTTCAGAAAATAACTGAATCTCTTACCTTAGAATCTTTAAAAATACAAATTTTCTTAAAACGGAAGAATTGCACGCACTATTTAGCTAATTGGTTCCTAATTCTCCCAAATAAGGTGATAACTCCAAAAAAACCTTTTGGAGTCCCATAGTATTGAAATATACCCGAAATCTATCTTTTTTATTTTTATTTTAAAGAAAGGTTATTTTTGGGGTTCAACACTAAGAAGTCCCAAAAAGATAAGATATTTCAAATTGACATTGAACTTGAGATAAAAATCAGTTTTTCTACCGCTGGTACTGATAAAACAAAAACACACACAAGATAAAATAATTCCAAAGCTATTAGTTTTACAAATATAAGCGTGAATGTAAGATGTACCTTCGGTTCATAAGATAAATGGGTCAGCCGGCTATTTGGGCTCATTTGTAAAAATATGATACGGGAAGCAAAGGTTTGCCTTTTTGCCCCCACTAAGAGATGGTTTGCAAAAGTGCCCCGTTAAAACTTAATGAAAAAAATTCGGGGCCAAGACTTCTCGTTATATTTTCCGCTTTTCAACAGTTATCCCTTCAAGTATTGGCAATAGGCAATACTTGCCGCACTTGGCCGAAAGTCATGGCAATTGTCAAGACTTGCCATTGATCCCTGCTCGATTTTCCAACACTTGCACGACAAGTATTGGCAATAGGCAACACTTGTTGCACTGCGTCGTAAGTCTTGGCAATTGTCAAGACTTGCCCCTTCCAGTTTTCCTTGCATTCTTGCCATATAACTTGAAGTATTGGCAAAACAGCACTTGCCCTTGAAGTATAGCCAATTGTCAAGACTTACAAATTTTTTCCCTTGAAGTCTTGGCTTGCAGACTAAATGAGGGCATTTTGCTAAAACATTCCTTAGCGCGGGTAATTTTGTAAAACCACTCCTTATGGAGGGTATGCGGTGAAATTTTTTGGGCTATTTGACAGGGCCATTGGCCACGAGCACAAGCTAGCAACCGCTGAAATTTGCGTTTTGACTATTACTATGCATGCATATATCTGATGAAAGTTAAATTATTTGTGCATAAAGATGTGCTCATAGATGTTAAAAAGATAACTGTTCATAGATGTACACCTCTTATATATGAGCTATCTATATACTTGAAATGAAGATTAATTACTAATGCTGAAAGACAATTGCTTGTGAGGAGACAAGATGGCCTTTACACAAAATAAGTTAATGCAAGCTAAACTATCTATGCCGAAAAATCTACGCATTACATTTCTGCAAAGAAATCTTCTCTTCTAATCAATAAATGATTATATTGTTTCTTCAGTCAGTGACAAACTGCTGTGGAAGTTCACTGATGTTTGGCATTTTATGCCTATATTTCCTTAATATTTCCTCACGTTTTAGTACCTTATTCGCACGTTTTATAGCTTGTGACTGTGGTTTTACACTGATTTTATGTCGTGCGTGTGTAGGTTGTTATGCAGTGCAATTGGAGCTTTTAAGAGCATGATTGAGCAAGAAAAGATTGGATTTTGATTGAGGATTGGATCGAGCACACGAAGGCACGACACGAGCGAGCAAAGGAGCGAGAAAACACGAAAATTGGCCTGGCGCTGTAGGGCATGCCCCGCGGGCCCCACCGCACCCAGTGTCCCTGCGCGTTTTCTTGTGCGACGCAGCCCAAAAGCGTGAGACTTTCGACGTCTTCTGCCTAGTGTTGCGCGATCGGGGGCGCGGGGCGCCCGTTATGGCGCCCCTGGAGCGAATTTTGACTTCCTATTTCGTCTAGGCTTGGGTCTAACTTATGACTAGGTGTTTGTAAACTCTATAAATACTCTTTTACTTAGTTTTTCATAGGAGTTCAGACCTTGGAGCAAATTGGAGAGCTCATAACATCTTGAAAAAGGGTTTTTCTTCCTTCCATTAATCTTTTACATCATTATTTCATTATTACACCAAATCTTTGTGTTGTTATTATGAGTATGCGTAGCTAAATATATCGTTCTAGGGTTAGAGTATTTCATGAAGGTTGATGTTTGAAGATTGATTCCCATTAATTGAATCCCATTACGGGTTACTTATTCTTTCTTGATTTCACTTGTGTAATTGTCAGGGCCCGATTATTACGCATTATCTATGGTTTTTAGATTGAACTCGAAAGAGGGAATTTAATTACGTAATAAGAAAGAATAGAACTAGTTTGTGAACCCGGGCATCGGGGAACCAATTTGTGAGTAGGATAGACATATACTTGCTCGCCTAGTTTAACTCATTACAGAATTCGTTAATGCGTGCACGTGATTCAACCCATAGACATATAGGGATTGGAGTAGCCTGCATAGACCGTGAAGAACTGAAAGGTTTTCACGGATACATTTAATCTGTTAGTTAGTAACCCGGGATTTAAGAAGTGGAATCAATTGGAAAACTCAACTGGATTGTTTGTAACTCTGACCCTGGATCGTCTCCTTATTACAGATAACAACCAAGTCTTGCTCCATTGTTTGAATTCACTTCTACCATTTAATTACTGTTCTTTAGTTAATAAACTCATCACTATTGGAAAAGATCCCTGAATAGTTTATATAAATTGTTTGCTAGAATTCAGTCTGAATAGTCCTCGTGGGAACGATACTCGATTTATCACTTTATTACTTGTCAACCACGTATACTTGCGTGTGCGTTTGGGAGCAACAAGTTTTTGGCGCCGTTGCCGGGGACTAAATTGACTGTTTTCTTTTTGAACAATTTATTATTTTCTATTCAGGTTTAATTTTTTTTTATTTTTAGTTTATTATTGTATTACTAGTTTACATGGCATCTTTTAATGAAAGTGGGTCGAATGATGGTTGCTCAAGTTTTATTGATTCTTGTCTACTTTGCGGAGGAACCCACTTGTGGAAAAATTGTCCAACTCTTTCAACCCTGCGAGACTGGTTATGTGAATTTTCTACCACCTTTGATTGGAATTTTTGTAAATTGTGTGGTGGTCGGTGGAATGATTGTCCTAAGTGTCATGCTCCTTCCCCCAATAATTTTTGTGATGATTCTAATGATGTTTGTGAGTTTGATAGGAGCGATAAAGTGCAGGTTGTTAGCGAAACATGGCTAATGGAGCAAGCCAAACTCTTAGAAGCTTATGGGGATTTCAGGAGTGA
Organism: Petunia x hybrida; assembly: GCA_037355625.1. Lineage (NCBI taxonomy): Eukaryota > Viridiplantae > Streptophyta > Magnoliopsida > Solanales > Solanaceae > Petunia > Petunia x hybrida. Next base: position 4,180,317 of record JBBBVM010000081.1, read on the forward strand.
ACTTACAAATATGACGAGGCAATTTATGGAAGAAAGGGTTGTGCTCGGGCAAGAGATCGACGAATTTGGCTTGACTATTCACGACTTGGAGGAGAATTTGAGTGATATGGTTGAGGTGTCTGAAGCTCAATTATCAGTTGTCGTGCTTAGTAGATTTGAGATAGAAGAGCTTAGAAGCCAATTTGAGGAGCAAAAAGTAGAATTCCTACCACTCGACCAAATATTAGTTGATGATGCCAAGGTTGAAAAAATTACATTAGAGTCAAGTGAGGAAATAGAAAACATCATATTTGAGGACTCTATTGTTTGTGCAAGTGAGGATGTCGAAAGTAATGCAACTTTAGAATTGAAGCGCATTGGACCTCATTCCAATCATTTTTCAACATTGTGTTTGGATGGTGACATGAAGATTGAGCCACCCGAGCCTATGCAGAAACCAAGGGAGGAGGAACAAGGTGCCTATATTTTAGAGTTTGTGATGCAAAGGAGACAAAACGACATCCCTCATTTAAAGGCCAAGAAGTGCAAAATGCGACAATGGTTACTTGGTCCTTTTGTATTTTTGCCACCACCCCAATACCATAGTTGTAAACTTGAGGCAAAGTTGGGGATTCAATTCATTAGTTCAAGGTGGAGGAAAAAGTGATAAAGTTGTCTTCGTCGTGCCGCGACGTTAAATCACGCGCTTCTTGGGAGGCAACCCAATTTGCTTGCTTTACTTTTATTTATTATTATTATTATTTTTATGGTTGTATATTACTTTGGGTGATTCCTTGGATTGCAGGTTCATGTAATGTCGAGTTTAAGTGTGGGGTGTCCTCACCCTTGCCTAATATTGATGACCTGTTGGGGGAAGTCTGAGTACCTCATACTATATGGAAGCTTGGAGGATGCTAGCACCAAGGACTAGAGTCTTCAGGGAAGTTTTCTTTACCTTGCACTTTCTTATCTTTAGCACTGAGGACATTGCTTAGTTTAAGTGTGGGGTGGGGAACTACCCTTTTATCTATTTTTGAGGTTAGGGATGCATGTACCGTAGGATTTTCCTTTGTCACTTGACTTTATTTTTATTTGTTTCTTGCTTTAATATATGAAAAAAAAATTAGAAAACCAATGAAAAAATGCCAAAAAGATTTTCCTTTTAGTTTTATTAGTGGTACATGTCATCCACCCAGTGGTTTTTCTTATGGTCTCGGTTCTTTTCCACGGGTAGTTTTTATTTTTTAGGATTAGAGTAGTTAGTTGTAGATGACCCTAGACGTAGGAAAAGGTAGAATGCTAGGTGCCTTTGATTTGTTTGATACCGGTGGACTTGAACTTGATTGCATGTGCTATTTTTGGTGTCCTTGGGTTTTAATTTGATGCATGCCTAAAAAAAACATGGAACAACCCCCTTGAGATGCTTGAGTCCGCTTGCTTGACTTGATTGTGAACCTTTGTGCATTAGTGCTTAATTTTCCACAAGTTGCACTCTAAATGCTTGATTGAGAGTTGTTGATGGAACCTTTTTGTGTGGATCATGTGCAATGTGTGTGTGAGACATATACTTGTTTGCTCCATGTTTGCATATTGGTGTCTAGAACTTGCCCCGTGTGTGTGCAAAGCGAAATCCTAGGTTTGCTCTAGTCGGGAAATGATACTAGGCCTTCTTTTGATTTGCCTACCCTTACATATATACCTTGGAAAAATTGTTGTTGTGATTTCTTTGATCCTTTCTATTGGTACCCACACCCCGAGCCTACCCATTTGTTCTTAATTGTCTCTTTTGGCCCTTTACTCCTTAAGCACTTTATTGATATTGTGTAGATGATTGGAGTTGTGGTTGGATGTTGGGAGGTTCTTGAGTGGAACTAATAAAGGAGAATACTTGTGAAAATTGTGAAGTAGTGAAAAGCATTGGCAAGGTTGGAAGATAATGAGAAAAAAATAGCAAAGTTGAAAAGAAAAGAAAAGAATTGTGAAAAAGAAATAAAGAGAAAAAGATATCCATTCCTTGCTAGTGTGTGCTTAAAAGAAAAAATTGCTACTTGTGTGAAGGTGTATGTGTAGAAGTTGTTGATTTGGGTGGCTTGATGAGATTGATGCTTAATTTGAATGTGATGTATTAAAGTGCTTAGGGAGGTAGTCACTATTACCATATGTATCCTACCCGCCCCGTAGCCTACATTACGACCTTTCTAAAGTCCTAGTTAATCCCGATTGGAGTGAGCTTACATTAGTGGAGTCCTACACTACGGGCAAGCCTATGGTACATTGTGTGTGACATGTGAGCCTTTCATGAGAGTGAGTGAATTCAATTGCTATTGTCCCCGTTCTATTCTTGATAGTCATTGGTGTGTGTGATATTTGGGGGACACTCTCTTGCTTCATTTTGGTGAGGGCACGTGGTTTGCATGAAATAGGTAAAGTTGATGGTTCTTGGTTGAGTAGATAGGTGTGATTTTGTGGGAGCATGGTTGCATTAAGTTGAGTTTGTGCACTTGAGCTATTTTGGGGTGGTTGTTATCTTATTTTTGGTTTTGGTAAATTATTGGCATGGTGTGGATCCATAGTAGTCATGTGTGCATTGGTTCAATGGTCGGTATCAACCATAGTCATAGGCAGACCTGTTCTACCTAGGTTGGGAAGTGAGATGTGACTTGCTCGAGGGCGAGCAAAGGTCCAAGTGTGGGGTGGTGATGTTTGGCATTTTATGCCTATATTTCCTTAATATTTCCTCACGTTTTAGTACCTTATTCGCACGTTTTATAGCTTGTGACTGTGGTTTTACACTGATTTTATGTCGTGCGTGTGTAGGTTGTTATGCAGTGCAATTGGAGCTTTTAAGAGCATGATTGAGCAAGAAAAGATTGGATTTTGATTGAGGATTGGATCGAGCACACGAAGGCACGACACGAGCGAGCAAAGGAGCGAGAAAACACGAAAATTGGCCTGGCGCTGTAGGGCATGCCCCGCAGGCCCCACCGCACCCAGTGTCCCTGCGCGTTTTCTTGTGCGACGCAGCCCAAAAGCGTGAGACTTTCGACGTCTTCTGCCTAGTGTTGCGCGATCGGGGGCGCGGGGCGCCCGTTATGGCGCCCCTGGAGCGAATTTTGACTTCCTATTTCGTCTAGGCTTGGGTCTAACTTATGACTAGGTGTTTGTAAACTCTATAAATACTCTTTTACTTAGTTTTTCATAGGAGTTCAGACCTTGGAGCAAATTGGAGAGCTCATAACATCTTGAAAAAGGGTTTTTCTTCCTTCCATTAATCTTTTACATCATTATTTCATTATTACACCAAATCTTTGTGTTGTTATTATGAGTATGCGTAGCTAAATATATCGTTCTAGGGTTAGAGTATTTCATGAAGGTTGATGTTTGAAGATTGATTCCCATTAATTGAATCCCATTACGGGTTACTTATTCTTTCTTGATTTCACTTGTGTAATTGTCAGGGCCCGATTATTACGCATTATCTATGGTTTTTAGATTGAACTCGAAAGAGGGAATTTAATTACGTAATAAGAAAGAATAGAACTAGTTTGTGAACCCGGGCATCGGGGAACCAATTTGTGAGTAGGATAGACATATACTTGCTCGCCTAGTTTAACTCATTACAGAATTCGTTAATGCGTGCACGTGATTCAACCCATAGACATATAGGGATTGGAGTAGCCTGCATAGACCGTGAAGAACTGAAAGGTTTTCACGGATACATTTAATCTGTTAGTTAGTAACCCGGGATTTAAGAAGTGGAATCAATTGAAAAACTCAACTGGATAGTTTGTAACTCTGACCCTGGATCGTCTCCTTATTACTGATAACAACCAAGTCTTGCTCCATTGTTTGAATTCACTTCTACCATTTAATTACTGTTCTTTAGTTAATAAACTCATCACTATTGGAAAAGATCCCTGAATAGTTTATATAAATTGTTTGCTAGAATTCAGTCTGAATAGTCCTCGTGGGAACGATACTCGATTTATCACTTTATTACTTGTCAACCACGTATACTTGCGTGTGCGTTTGGGAGCAACATTCACTCCCAAGTTACACTTCCAATCATCAATGTTATGTTCTGCTAAGTGCTAAATGAATCTTACTACTGAATTGTGAAACCATAAAACATCATTTATTAGTACAACTACATACTTGAAGTATATCAGCAGTTGAAGTTTGAACAGGTTAGATAATTATCATGTCGCCAATTTTGCTAAATTAGGTAAAGGCTATCAAATGCTATAACGTACTCTAAAATAGGCACATATAGTTTACACTGAATTAAGTAACGAACTGGCAAAAAGTGAAAAAATTACCTTTAATAAACTATTTATAATTTAAAGAGTGCTAATCTTTCGCCTGACCAGCAAACTTGCAAAGATGTGTGTGTTTATGCCTCTATTTGGATCATTCGGTATTCGCAACTCATTGGTCCGACTAATTCAGGTCCGCACACATTGTGGACCTATTAAAAGGGAAAGTACTTTCTACTATAGATTTCTCTATTTTAAGGTTTCAAAGCTAAGACCTCTCATCAAGATACCACATCCCGCCATGGTCCTTATTGGACTCACTGTCACTGCACTAAAGCGTGGATGCATTAGTTCTTCAACTCCCAGCCACCAAAGAACTTGTTCCTTCTGCATTGCTAAATCTTACTCAATCAATCAACTATGGTTTACCCCAGAGGATTATTTAACTTATGCACACTAATACTGTGAATTAATATTTACATTATCGGCGTAATCTAACCTGTTGTATCGTCTAGGTAAGTAACAATACGATACAAATTGATAGTATTCACAAAAACTCACGACTTCTAACTTTAATAGGTGAAATTGATACATGAAAAAATTGAGTAAGAACTTGAAAGTCTTCCCTTTCATAAAAAAGGTACAACCATAATGGTTTTGAATACATAGAGTGATGGAGGCCAAATTGATGACTGATTCTTTCTTTTTCCTGTTTCTGGATTTCATGCTGAGGCGGCAGCATATTACTTACAAAGATTAAGTTTATACTTTGGGACGACTGAAGAGCCTCTACAGCCTGCTGGTGCTTGCGAATCTCGTTGCTCACCGCGGCATTAAGGTTTCTATTCTTCATTTCCTCCAGATGATAGGCTTTGCGCGTGGTTAGGAGTTCTCCTTTCAGATGTTCCACCTTCTCTACAAAGGGCTAGAGACTGGCGACCTGCCCCAGTGGAAGCACGAAGAATAACAAAATCATAGTGAGTAAACATTTGCATCACCTATTACATTTCCATTAGCAGGAAGCTTTAAAGCCAAGTGAAAGATGCAAATTACCAGGGAAAGACAAATTTCTCTAGATGCTCAAGTAATAGTTTTAATTTTCCTTATAAATTATAATAAAAGATATATACCCTTAAAGCTATTGAAATTCTCTCATTTGACCTTGTCTTTCTTAATTATTAGGAAGGTTACAATTCAACGCTTCTTTTATAAGGTAAATAGCATCTTAATAATAATGGAAGAACCTTCGGTATACAAGCAGTATACCCAGGAGTAAAACACCATCAACTTATAAGGTTCTTTACGAATGACACCTGACCTTTCATTTCAAACTGGAATTTCAGGGTGCACCAAAAAAGAGACTAGGAAAGAGAGACCATCCTTCGAGTATACATAGTTGTTCTCGATCCCTTCAAAAGCTCTCCTTTTTCTCTCCCTCCATAGGATCCAAGTGCTAATGGCGCAACATCCCACGCTCCTCGACATTTCTTCCTTCTTCAAAATGCCCAACTGGAAAGTGCCTCCTCCAACTTGTATGATATCGCCCAGTACAGCTCGAACCAAAGCCTAAGAATGTTTGTTATTCTGTCATCTCAAAGTCTATTCCATCATCAATTATAAGTAGGTACCGATGAATCAAGAAGTATCAGTTAGCTCTTTAGCTGATATCAGATCCTTACAGCCTTGTACCCATGCTTATCATTATCACCCCTTTCTAGACACTTCATCACCTTTTTACCGTCTATAAGGCTGAAGGTGATAAATTTCAAACTCTGAACCAAAAGTTATCGATTCCTCATCAAGCCTCTTCTTTAACCTTCTCCATGTTCTCAACATATTGGATTGTATTAAGCCTCTATAAAGTGTCTCAAAGGTGACCTTCTGTGGCAGAAGCCCCTTCTCTATCATTTCCATGAAGAACTCGCAGGCCATTTTCCATTTTTGTTTCTCACAAAATCCATGAATCAACAATGTATATGAATCCAAATCAGGCCCCTCTCCAGAACCCTTCATATCTTCCCAAATCTCTCTCACCAGCCCTACTCGACCCAATTTCAACAACATCCCCAACAATATATTGCACGTAGTCACGCTTGGGGAGCATAGGGAGCTCTCCTTCATTTTCTTGTACAACCTCAAAGCGCCATCGACATCCTTCCTCCCTTTGTACTCTTTAAAAAAGCAATTGTAAGTAGCAGAAGTGGGAGTCACCCCATGAGCAACCATTTGTTCAAGTAACAGCTCGGCATCCTCAATCCTACCACAAGTGCAGAGGCACTTGATGACCGAGGTATATGTCACAACACTCGGGCATATCCCTTTTTGTCTCATAACCCTTAACTTGTCAAGCGATAACTCAGGCTTATGCGCCCGGCTGTAGACATGGAGGAGTGTGGAGTAACTGGTGACATCGGGTTCCACACCTCTTTCAGTCATTTCACCAAACACCTTCTCCGCCTCCCTAATCACCTTCTCAAACCTCCCATCCGGATGCAAACTTGCTCTCCTACAAATCCCATTCAACAATACATTGTAACAAACCACGTTCGGATCGATTCCCTTATCCAACATCTCCCCGAAAAACCTCATTGCCATATCTATATTCTTCACCTTACACCAGCCATATATCAAAATGGTATAAATCTTACAGTTAAGCTCCAATCTCCACTTCTCCTTATTAAACACTTGAGTAGCCACTTTAACATATCCATATTTACAAAGAGTATCAATAAGATAAGAAAAGTAAGCTTTCCAAACGTCGTCTTCACTTAGTTCATCCAAAAATATATGCATTTCAGTGAATGCCCGAATAGCTTGACGCGTTAAACCAGCAGAAATAAGCCTACGAATCAACAAATAGAAAGTAGTGAAGGTGGGTTTAATAGATTTCTGATCCATTTGAATAATAAGCTGCCAGGCAACGTCGAATTGGCGGACTTTGCAGAGAATGTCAAGGAGGAGATTGAAGGAAGTGGAGTCGAGGGAGTAAGTGGGAATGTGAGATAGGGAATAGTGAAAGAAGGAAAGGGCAATTTTGGAAGAGTGTTTGAGGCGAAGGAGGGTTTGATGGACAAGGAAAGGGGTAAGGGAAATGCCGTGGAGTTGAAGAGAGGATTCCATTGCGTGAAATGGATTGTGGTGTTGGAGGAGTAGTTGGGATATTAAGTCTGCGTCGTTTGAGGGTTCCAGTTCTGCAACTCCTGCCTTTGGATAATCCATTGGGTGGTAGTGTTGGACTTGTTCTGATGATGAACAAAACAAGCAAGCCAACGGGGTTTTGGTTTTGGTGGAGAGGAGACGACGCAAATTGAGCATTTTCAGATGATGGATGTGTAAACCCTGACATGATACAACTGATGAAAGCCCCTTCACATTTAAAAGGGTTACTCATTTTTGTTAGCTTCTCACTTGTTGTCCGGTCCTTGTTTCAAGTCTCGACTAATTTAAATTTTTGCCCAAGACAACCTATTTGTTAATGATGAAGTGTACTCACCACCCTACCATAACTATAGAGACAAAAAAAGTTATTTTTCTAATATTTGTACTAGAACTTATAAATACATATTCTCAAATTTTCACTCACAACTGACGCCTCTCTTTAACACATCTGTAAACTTTATTTTAAACTACTAGTAACATTACAATAAATACATAACGAGTGAGAAATCAAAAGTTAGCCAACTTACTTAACATTACAATATAATAAATGACCAACATTACAATTCAAGTGCAAGATCATGAAATGGCACATAGTGTTCTAGATATGTGAGAGAAAAGAGGACACAAGTACATTATACACAATATAAAACCACATAGTGTACATAATGGAATAAATTGTATCATCTGTGTATTTTTTTGGTAATGTAACATCTGTGTATTGATTTCACTTTTTGAAATACAATCATATAAATATTTGTATGCATTTTCTCTCAAAAATGGCTTGTACATAGCCTACAACAAGTGTTTTGTCTCTCAAATCTATGATGCGTATGTATCTATAACAAAAGAATCTCAGAATTCCTTTTGATAGGTAAACTTAATAATTCTAAATCATCCATCAACCAATGCCTATAACTCACAAAATCAATCCTTAAAATGAAGCAATTCTCTCCTAATGTTCTCAATGGTATTGCTTTCATTATTTCCTATCATCACTGTAATTGCCAATGTCGCTTGCCGATGCTCACTTACAGAGATATTAGCAGCCAGTATCTCAGCCTGATGCTTGTCAAGAACCCAAAAATTCTTGGTCATCGGCCCTTGATTGAGCTGAAACTGGATACCAAAAAAAATGCTAATCCTTTCGAGACTGTGACATTAACAGAGGAAGCCATGTTTCTGCATTGAGATAAAGTTGGTCTATCAATCACCACTTTTCCCAAAAATGACTTCTTCAAATTCTCCAACCTCAATACTTCTTCCTCTAGGCGTTTGATGTACTCAGTAGATTCTGCCACAATCTTCTCTCTTGTTGCCTGAAATTTTCCAAGCAAAGAGAGAAACTGTTGCCTAGCCATACTTATGCGCATTACCTAATAAAATGGGACGATGAGTAAAATTTTCATTATATATGCGACATATCTATAAAGAAAAAAGTTCTATCCTACAGGAATAGAGTTGATCACGATGATCACTTGAAGTTCTCATTTGTATGAACTACTTTTCTGCAAATTAAGAAAGAAAAAAAACAATTGTTCAAGACCCTATAAATTAAAGCATGAAAGATTAAAGAAATCTAGACGTAAAACTAACTTGAGGTCTGCAGAGCCAAATTGAGCAGCTGAACCAATACCAAATTCACCCCTTTGTTGAAATCATCAGACATATATAAGTTTGTCTCACAAGTTATGGTCTGAATCATCCAAAGTTATCTAATATTTGTGAGACAGAAGAAAAAATAAACACTGTTCGACAAGGTATATGCTGGCATCAATATTACTACAAGAAAGAAAAGTACGAACTGTATCACAACTAGAAGGGGAAAAACATAAAACTCATATATTTGTATATCATTATGAAAGCAACCAGTTTGATCACAAATATAACAAGAAAGGCTGAATAATAAACTTGAATAATATTAGATCAAGAACAAAATGGAGGGTGAGAGTATCATAACTTACCAGGACTCAGGCCAAGATATAATCCGAAAGTTGATGTTGCCCTTTCTCTTTTTATGAAGCAATGAATTGGAAAATCTCTAGGCCCAGGCTAACAGTAATTCAAGAAGACAAAATCAAGGTAAGATTACTAATAAATGGCTAAACAAACAATTATTTAGCCATTTGCTTTCATAATATCAAATCAAAACACAAAGGAAACCATCACAATCATTAGCAGATTATAGACCTAGAAATATATTCACATCACCAGCCACCATCAAGCTGAAAAACACAACGGTGAAATAATTACAGCAACTTCAACCAACTATTCATTTGATTCTACTCCTTTCAGAATGACTATACCAATACCAATAACTTGGACAGATCTACAGAACCCAGTTAAATAGCAATCAACCATTTTAGACATACTAAACTTTGAACCAACTTCAGGAGAAAGACAATGATTTTAGTTTATTCCTAGGTTCATGGCTCCAACGAGTTCCATCTTTAAGATAAATTTTACAGAAGCAAGTTCATTAGAGTAAAAGAGACCACGCACAACTTACATAACAAAAGGGAAGATGGTGTCGGCGAACACACATTATTTAGCACTAGTATACTCCATAATTATATAGTCAGCTGAGGAAAATTGCAGCACTATGATACCCTCTCTCACTCTTAATTTATGCATACATACAGACACTTCTTTTGTGCTAAAAGCAACTAACTAATGTCCACCTCTAGCTATTATTTATCTGCAACAAAAGCACATCATCATTATTATTGTTATTGTTGTTATTCCCATCGAAATATATAGATTACTAGGTTATTAGTATTAAGTTAAATCTAGATTGTTAGTATTAAATTAAATATGTAGATTGCTAGGTTGCTACTCCACTCCAAGTTGTTGAACAGCTCCTGCTACTGCAATAACTCCCTCATTCACCTTGAACTACTTCAGACTAACCACAACAATTCACCAAGACACCTGCACACTCTAAACAGCCTGCATACACTCCTCCTGAATAACCAACAACAGAACATACATAAAGAAAGATTGAGCAGTCTCAAAACAGATTCAGCAGTGCATTTTGAAATGGTTTCAAGTTTAAATTCCATTGATCAGCAAAAAGTCCAAGGCACTGCTGTGGCAAAGATTTCAAGTGTTGAAGCAGACTAAGCTAAACGAAAATTCCTTATTGTATTGTCGGTTAAACAGTAAAGACAAGGGAAATAACTTGTTAATACTTCATTAATCAGAAAGACAAAATACTGAAGAAAGGAAAACTTGAAATTAAACATGGAAAACAACTTAAAGATTGAGTTTTAAAACTGTGTAAAGGAAAGCACAAGATCTAACAGTGATGCGACTCAAGGCTAAACTAATTGTAGAACTAATCCTCCTCGATCCAACTAGGCCCTAGTAAAAATATACATGAAAAGCACCAAAAGAAAGCTATTTTTCAATAGACTAAAGTCATCTGTTCCTCCTATCGTCATTTGTGAACATGGCACGGGCAATCACATCTCTTCTCAACGACCATTCCCTAGCTTCTTTGCGCCTTTCTCTAGGTGTTTGATAGCTTTGACTTCCTTGAGAACTTTGAGTGACTTGACCATTTTGATCTTGAGTTAGCGGCCCCCCATCTACTTCTTGTACTATTAAGTCGGTTTGGCTTCAACTCAATTATAATATTGTGTAAAATATAACAACTAACACGACATCCACTTGTGTTTTAAAATCCCAAAACCTAGGGTTTTCACAATATAAATATTTTTTCTCCTCACAATTTAAGTATAACTAGTTAAATCAAGGCTAAAATAGAAGCAAATCAAATGCCATCGACAAGCTCGATCCAGCAACTTCGACAAGAGGTTCCCAGAAAAAAATTCTATGTATGGGCCATGCTCTCGGCCGAAGCCAAGCAAGAATTCGCCAACTTTTTGTGCGCTCGATCATGCACGGTCGCCTGGACACATACTGACATGCCTGGAATTTCAATTGATGTCATAACACACAATCAAAATGTCGACCCAAACTTCAAGCCGGTCAAGCAAAAGAAAAGGCCAATCAAACGTGAAAGGGGCTGGCAGTCCATAAAGAGGTAGAGAAATTGTTGATGATGCACAATCAAATCAGAAATGGAAAAAGGACTGATCCAGGAGTATTCCTCGAGGAAAATGGAAGCTAGCTCAGGATATCAATCGAGAGGGAAGCAGAGAAGAATAGAGAATAAGAGAAGAGAAATGTGTGTTGATATATTGAATGAATCTTTACACTTAGTTACAATGTATTTATAGACTATAGGACTAAAATGAATTGAGCTAAGATCCTAACTAACTACTCTAACTAACTGCCTGACACTAACTAACTTGCCACGTCATCTTCAACTTCTTCCTCTTCTTAGCTCAGCTTCCTCTTCTTAGCTCACCTTCAGCTTCTTAGCTCAGCTTCAGCTTCAACTCTTCTTCTTCTTAGCTCATTCTCCCAGCTTCTTCTTAGCTCATTCTCCCAGTTGCATACAATTGCATCAATACCCCTTCGACAAACACACCCTTGTCCTCAAGGGTGAAAGGATGGAAACCTGACCTTCAGATCACAGAGGAACTCCCATGTAGCCTGGGCTTCATCAACTCCTGACCATTTGACTAAGACTTGGCTCACAGCCTTGTTGCCTCTCTTGACCAATCTTCTCTCTAGAAGAGCTTCAGGATATGGGCAATGAGGACTGGAGAGGTGGAAGACAGGGGTGGTTAATAATGGCAGGAACCTCATGGCACCTCTTAAGCTGAGAAACATGGAATGTGTGATGAATGAGGGCATCAACAGGTAGTAGTAACTTGTAAGCAACAGCTCCAACCTTGGCCACAATAGGGTAAGGCCCATAGTACTTAGCTGCCAGTTTATTAAAGGGTCTAACAGCAACAGAAATCTATCTATAAGGTTGCAGTTTCAAATAAACCCAATCTCCCACTTCAAAGCTCCTATCACACCTGTGCTTATTAGCCAAATCTTTCATCCTTTGTTGTGCTCGAGCTAAATGGAATTTCAGTAACTGAATGATGGCTTCTCTAGCTGCTAATGACCTGTCCAACATCTCAGAGGTGGCATCTCCTACCCAATAAGGCAGATGGATAGGTTGCTTTTGCCCATAGAGAACTTCATAGGGAGTACACTTTATAGTAGAATGGTAGGTAGTGTTATACCACCACTCAGCAAGTGGCAGATACAAGGACCACTCCTTAGGTTTATCAGAACAAAAACACCTCAAATAAGTCTCTAGTGTTCTATTTAAAACTTCTGTTTGGCCATCTGTCTGAGGGTGATATGCAGTGGATCTTTGTAACTGAACACCCTGTAAGGCAAACAACTTTTTCCAGAAGGAACTGAGAAAAATAGGGTCCCTATCAATAGTCATAGTCATAGGCATCCCATGCAATTTAAAGACATTGTCCAGGAAACTTTGAGCCACAAACTGAGCTGTGTAGGGGTGTTGAAGGCTAATGAAATGGCCATACTTGCTGAGTCTGTCCACTACTACCAGAATCGCAGTCTTGCCCTTAGCACTGGGTAGGCCTTCAATGAAGTCCAGGCAGATATCAGTCCATACACCTTCAGGTATAGGTAGAGGTTGAAGCAGCCCTGGGGATGCTGCAACATCATACTTGTGTCTTTGAGAGACATCACATTTGTTTATAAATTTCCTAGTGTCAGCAGCTAAGGACTTCCAGAAGAAAATAGATGACAACCTCTTAATAGTGGCATCCATGCCAGAATGCCCCCCTTGTGTAGTAGAGTGCCATGTCTGAATGATGAGCTGTCTCAGCTGAGGGTTGTTCCCCACTACTAACCTGCCCTTCCATCTTAACTGATCCTTGAACCAAGTGTAGGATTTATAAGGTTGAATCTTTAACCTCTCAATCAGCTCCTGCAAGGTGTTATCAGTTACCCAAGTTTGCCTGATTTCTTCAAATAGGTGATCATTAGGATTCAGCAAGGATATAGCCAACAATTCAGCACCAGTGTTTCTGGATAAGGCATCAACAGCCTTGTTCTCCTTGCCCTTCTTATATTCAATGGTGAAGTCAAATGCCATAAGCTTAGAAATACCAGCCACCTGGAAGTCAGTGTGTATATTTTGTTCTAGAAGGTGTTTGAGGGCCTTTTGGTCAGTCTTGATGATGAACTGTTTCCCCAGAAGGTAGTGTGACCACTTAGTGACAGCAAATATTAGGGCCAGTAACTCTCTATTATACACAGACATAGCTTGGTCTCTGGGAGCTAAGGACTTACTGATATAGGCAATAGGGTGGCCTTGTTGCATCAAGACAACTCCAATACCTGTGCCACTAGCATCTGTTTCAATAATGAATGGTTTAGAATAATCAGGTAAGGCCAACACAGGTGCAGAAACTAAGGCTTTCTTAAGTTGATTGAATGCAGTAGTAGCGGTAGCAGACCAGTGGTAATTGTCCTTCTTGAGTAGCTCATGCAGGGGGCTTGCAAATGGCTCCAAAGCCCTTGATGAACCTTCTATAGTAGTCAGCTAAGCCTAAGAATCCCCTTAACTGCTTGATGTTAGTAGGAGTAGGCCATGCCTTCACAGCTGAGATCTTTTTGGAGTCAGTAGCAACACCCTTACCACTAATGAAGTGTCCCAAGTATTCCACTTCCTCTGCACCAAATGCACACTTAGAAGGTTTGGCATACAAGTGATGTTGCTTCATGAGTTCAAAGACAGCTTGTAAGTGAGTTATATGTGACTGCATATCCTTACTGTAGATTAGTATATCATCAAAGAAGACTAGGACAGATTTCCTCAGCAATGGCTTGAATACAGAGTTCATGAGACTCTGGAAGGAAGATGGGGCATTAGTCAAGCCAAATGGCATGACTAGGAATTCATAGTGCCCTTCATGAGTCTTAAAGGCAGTCGTGTGAACATCTTCTGGTGCCATTCTCAATTGATGGTATCCTGCTCCCAAGTCAATCTTAGAAAAGATTTCAGCTCCTCCTCACTCATCCAATAAGTCTTCTATGATTGGGATGGGAAACTTATCCTTTATACTCAGCTGGTTCAGCTCTCTATAATCCACACAGAGTCTTCAAGTACCATCTTTCTTCCCTACTAGCACAACAAGTGAGGCATAGAGACTGGTGATATGCTGAATTACTCCTTGATCCATCATCTCATGTACCAATTTTTCTATTATGTCCTTCTTAATTCCAGGGTACCTGTATGGTCTTTTACTGACTGTGGTTGCTTGGGTAGTCAGTGGTATTCTGGGATCAAATGGTCCTCTATGTGGGGGTAATGCAATGGGTGTTTCAAAGATACTGGTGTACTGTTCAAGCAAGGAAGCCAGTTCAGGTGGTAGATTCTCATCTTGCTGAGCCTGCAAGCTATTGAAGACAGCTGAATCTGGGCTACTAGTCATTGACATCATAAAAAAGTGAGCTCCTTCTGCTGTTTTCAGAGTGACATTCTTGGCTTGGACCCCATTCACCTTACTGGTAGCCCCTCTCAGCAAGTGTTTGTTACCCTGATAATTGAACTCCATAGTTAGATTATTAAAGTTCAACTTAATGTCACCTAAAGTAGTTAACCATTGGCATCCCAACACCATATCAAAACTACCCAAGGGTAACAACATTAAATCAGTGGTGAATGTTGTTCCTTGTAGTAACGATTGAATTTTTTTACATAATGTGGTAGTCTGCAGACTTCTACCATCAGCTACTCTTACTGACTGAGAAGCCATAGAATTGGTATCATAACCCAACTGTTTAGCTACTTCAGAATCTAAGAAATTATGAGTGCTTCCTGAGTCAATAAGAATTTGTAGTGGCCTCTTCTTATGATAGCCTGTGACTCTCAATGTCTGGTATCCCATGGTACCTGTTAATGCCTGCAAAGATATGGCCATGAGCTCTTCTTCTGGATCATGATTTAATTCATCCTCTAGTTCTTCCTCCTCACCTTCTATTGCCTCCAACATGTATAACTGTTTCTTCATCCTGCAGTTATGCTCAGGAGTGAACTTTTCCTCACAGAAGTAGCATAGGACCTTGGCTCTTCTTGCATTCATTTCTGCAGCTGTCAATACCCTCCTATTAGGATTCTGCTGACTACTCTGATTCATTCTTGCATTTTTGTGATAGTTGTTTGGTTCAAAAGGTCTCATGTTTGTAGGTGTAGGTAGTATAGGATTTGTCTTATGAAAATTGGGTTGATTGGTTCTGCCTGGTGGGTTTGCAGCTCTAGCTGCTAGTACCTTCTCAAGAACTCTAGCAGCCTTGTAAGCCTTCATCAGGGACTTAGGTTCTAATAGCTGCACAGTATGATTTATCTCAGGATTCAACCCCCTAAGAACAGACTGATTGCCTGATCTTGTGTTAAATTCACCCTGGTTATCAACTTGTCAAACTCATTTTGATATGCACTAACACTTCCTGTTTGCCTAAGATTTTGCAACTCCTGCATAGGGTCCATATATTCTTCCCCAAATCTCTCATATAAAGCCATAACATACTCATTCCAAGTAGGTTCATTACTAGAGTTCCTAGACTGCAGATAAGCCCTATGCCAGGCAATGGCATCACCATCAAGGTGGATGCATGCTACTTTTACCCTCTGATCTTGGGGTACATTATCCACAGAAAAAAAAAAGATCTACTTTATACAACCAAGTCTTTAAATCATAACCAGAAAACCTAGGGAATTTTAGTTTAGAGAGTCGAGTGAGGTAATTACCATTGTTGCTTGATTGACATTGAGGTTCTCTCATCCTGTTGATCATTGTTGGGACTGTATCTAGTAGTTCATTCTCATCCAGCTCTTGTTGCCTCTGTAATCCTACTACTTCCTCCAGTTTCCCCAACTTCTTATCTGTATTCTCAGTTCTTACATTCAAACTTGCTAAACTCTCCATAATCAGCAGCAATTGCCCTTGAATTTCAGTGAATTTGTCATTACCTTCCACTGCTTTATCAACATTAGGGTTCTTATCATTCTTACCCATGGTAAATTGAGCCGAGAATCACGAGCTCTGATACCAATTGATGCACGATCAAATCAGAAATGGAAAAAGGACTGATCCAGGAGTATTCCTCGAGGAAAATGGAAGCTAGCTCAGGATATCAATCGAGAGGGAAACAGAGAAGAATAGAGAATAAGAGAAGAGAAATGTGTATTGATATATTGAATGAATCTTTACACTTAGTTACAATGTATTTATAGACTTTAGGACTAAAATGAATTGAGCTAAGATCCTAACTAAATACTCTAACTAACTGCCTGACACTAACTAACTTCTAACTAACTTGCCACGTCATCTTCAGCTTCTTCCTCTTCTTAGCTCAGCTTCCTCTTCTTAGCTCACCTTCAGCTTCTTAGCTCAGCTTCAGCTTCAACTCTTCTTCTTCTTAGCTCATTCTCCCAGCTTCTTCTTAGCTCATTCTCCCAGTTGCATACAATTGCATCAGTTGAACAACGGATCCATTCGTGAGGTTCAATAGCCTGAATGGTTGTCCAACGTTGTCGTTTTCACGAAGAAGAATGGCAAATGAAGAATGTGCATCGACTTCACGGATTTGAATAAAGCATACCCAAGGTAAATCTTTACTATAAATACCTCTCCTATCATTGTATTGTACATCAAGCGATTCAGAATCCGATTATTCTCAAGGAATAAAACTCTTTACTTACTTTCTATTATTTCTCTATAAGTTTTACTTACTTTTCGTGCGTATTAACTGTATGAGTTGCGACCTCTAATAAATTTAATTAATTCAGCTAAACGACCAAATTTAGGCCTAAACAAGGGGGACTTATTATTATCGAGTAATGTCCTTTTGTTTGAAAAACAGGAGCAACTTACCAGAAGTTGGTAAACTTGATGTTGAAGGAACACATCAGCAAAACTATAGAGGTTTACATCAACGACGTGTTGGTTAAATCAGAGTTTGCCAAAGATCATATTAGACACTTGGAAATATCATTCGACATCTTGGACAAGTTTCGTATGAAGCTCAATCCAGAAAAGTATGTCTTTGCGTATCCTCAGAAATGTTTCTCGGGTTCATCGTCTCAAACAGGGGGATAGAGGCGAACACCGCCATGATCGAAGCGATCGAGACTTTATCAGAGGTGTTGAAGAGTGAAGTGGAAGTAAAAAGGCTTAACGGTCGAATAGCCGCACTCAGCCAGTTTATCTCGCAATCCTCAGAAAGGTGTTATCAGTTCTTCAACGTCCTAAAGAAGGACAAGAGTTTCGAATGGACGGAGCAGTGCAGTCAGGCGCTCCAGGATCTGAAGTAGTATCTTTTCAATCCCCGTTGTTAAACAAGCCACGAGAAGGAGACCGTTGTTATTATATCTCGCAGTGTCAGAAGTTGTCAAAATTTAATCAATGTTGATTTACTTTCTTTAATTTAAACAGAATGTAATATTTATTGACAATTTTAAAACATGAGTTCCAAACATTATATTAGATATATTTTGAACAATATGTACCTAATATACCTAATTTTGTAAATGGACCACGAGTTAGTGTGTTGACCTTTTTTTTTTTAAAAAAAAAAGAAAGCTTGAGTTACTTCAAAGTGATGGTGCCTATTTATATAGAAACTTACTTTGTACATGATATTTACACTAACAATCAATATGATAAATACAATATGTATCTTTCATATGCACATTTATTACTTAATCATGGCTAAATAACATGTATTTATGAATTGTTAAAATTGACTTCACTAGTTTGGCATGCACAAGCCCACATTTTTCTAAATTCTCAATGTGGGATATAGCAGGTTGGGGACCCTCATCGCGAATTTCTTGTGGGATATCTACAAAGGTTACCAAGGATGGTTGTGGATCAATATAAAATCGAGAAAGATGGATTTAATTTGAATGAAGCTTGGATTGACAGGTTGCTATCAAGGTAGAGATATTATTAGTGAACCAACTTTGGGAGTTGAGCATTATGTATTCTTTCTAAACATCAAGTACACCAACTACAGTGATAATGGTTCCGTTCATGGGATACTTGATACTTAAATGATATGAAGATATGAACTTGATAAGTGGATCCAAGGTCGTGCTGGCAATATCTTTTATGTTTTAGTTTTTACCTTAGTTTAGTATTTGGAGGGACCAAAAACAAAACGACTGTCAATGGCAATTGTCCTTTTGGAAGGTCATCCCAGTGAATGAACTACTTGTACGAATATCTTGATGCTTATTCTTTAAATTTTAACTAGGAAAAGAAGGTTCTAACGCATGCAGTGTACATGAGCCAACCATACAAAATTAAGAGCATTTCGGTGGCAAATATGGAGATGATAGATAAATATTCCTTTCACCAAGTTGACAGTTATATAACCATTAGCAAATGCAGGCACATTGTATCCATATCAAAATACAAGACACGAGGAAATCAACAATTTCCTCTGCTTATCCACAACTAGTTTGTGGTACAAAAAGCAGAAAATACTATATTTGTCAGCCATATTATCATATTGCAAGCTCCAACCTTCGCTTAGTACCGCAAAAAACAACTGGCAAGAACTCGTAGTCAATGTTGTTGGAATGGATACATGTAGCGAGGTCAAACCTAAACTTCCCTAAGCAACACAGCCTCCACAGACAATGCCCCTGCTGTCAAAAACCAAGCGAGTCATTAAGGATTGAATTAATAGAAGATAAACAATCATCATATCAACTAGGAATAGTTTCATCTAATTGTTAAAAATATTGACTGAGCAGTTAAAAAACTTCTACAAAATAGTAATCCACCAACTGCAGAACGCCTAGCATTTTTTTTTTTTTTTTTGGATGAAGCTGCAGAATGCCTAGAATTAGTTGGCACTAGATAACATTTCTGAGTGCATTTGTATCAGCTGAACAGAACTGAAACTAGTAAACCACTAACCAACAAGCCAAAAGTCTTTGCATTGCTTGTCTTATGACTTGCAATCCAACCGAAATCCAATTTTCACATGGTCTAGTGAAGATGTTATTTCCCAAGTTACTCTACTTCTTAAGCTGGAAATAGCAAGTTGTGTAGTTCAAGCATAAATTGAAACGAACTCCAAAGAAGAGGCACTTGGCAACAAGTATCGGACTTAACTCACACTGTGACTACATTTTCACTTGTTATCTTGTTTGTACGATTAGTATCATTATTTTACACTGACAATCATCATCTATTTTGCTTAATATCCCCCATTCTGGTAGTTTAACAAAATATCCAGAGTTTCCCTTTGTATTGGTAGGTAATGTGAAAAATCAGGCTCTCTCTCAAGGATACAGATGTTGAATAGCATATAATCCAAATGGATTGATAAACCTTGCAGAATAAAATGATGAACTTACACAATTGAGCATCCGGTACTTCTGCGCCTTTTCTTCCTTGCCACGTCCTTCCTCCTAGGAGGTTGAAGCACAACCTTGATTGCAGTGTCAAAAACAGCTTTCACATTCTGACAGACACATGAAAAAGTTTAGTGAAAAGCAAACGTCTTCACTTTGCATTATATTAATAGCAAAAGCCTGTCAAGCACAGTCAACATATAGTTGATGAAACTGCAAGTATTCTACAAGGTTAACTTGTAGTTATTAAAATACCTGTTGAGTTTTAGAGCTGCATTCTATATAAGCTGCTGCACCAATTTGTTTCCTTAGCTCTTCACCCTGCATTCAAGCCAATTGAGTTATCCGATTTCCGAGGATCATTTTCAAATTCTAAAATGACATAGGTGCACGCACTTGAGCGGGTGTTATAATGTTTGAGCCCATATGATCTGCTAGGTATCGATTATCTTCTCGAAGATCTGTCACACGGAAAAAAGTAAGAATATAGTCACTTTTCATTACTAGGGACTCGAGTAAAGGATGCAAATCTCTGGACATCCATCAGCTCCAGAAAATGTATATCCAGATTGTAGTTACATCAGTTCAAGATATACCTAATTTTGTTCCAACGAGCACAATTGGAACATTGGGCGCGAAGCGCCGAAGTTCAGGCATCCACTGCAGACAAGTTAGAATGATATTAAATCCTTGTAGCATAGGGAGACACATTAACAGAGGCCAGTTGCCTCTATACAAAATAAATTCAATAATGTTGACCAAAGTAACACCACATACAGAAATTGCACATTGAAGCTATACCAACATCTATGTTCAATGAATTTCAGCAAACAACTAGGCACTTTTTAAAAAAAAAAAAAAAGAATAAGAAAAAAGAATGAGACTAATTTACTGTAAAGGTAAAGGAAAGTCTACCAAGTAAACCATTTTAGTACCTTTTTTAGAACATTTTCATAGCTGGCCCTGCTGATCAAAGAGAAAGCTAATACAAAAATGTCAGCACCCCTATAGCTTAGTGGTCTCAGCCTGCTGTAATCTTCTTGACCTTTAAGACACAGTTACAAAACCACAACCAAATATTTAAGCCCAAGTTAAAAGCTAAGAAACCTAACTTAAAAACACAATCATTAAACAAAAGGTGAAAGTACCTGCAGTATCCCACAACCCCAAATTGACAATACTACCATCCACAGCTACATTAGCACTGAAATTGTCAAACACAGTTGGAATATAGTCCTGCAACAAATTACCCCAAATAAGTTATAGAGACAGAGAGTACTACCCCTACTAAGCCAGCTAGCTACAAGAAAATCATACACCAACAGAACCCAAAAAATATTATGTAAAACTTGGAAAAGTATGCACAAGATGCTTTAACATCTAAATGTCAAAAAAGAAAAAGGGGAAAAAGAAACTAGAACAAGTAAAGCCAAAAGCTTTTCAACAATGTACAAGCAACCCAACATTTTTTTTTTCAAGTAAAATGCTGTTTAGCAAGTTCATTTCTTTAAAAACAGCATCACGGTGCACAAAACAACAGCGTTCACGCAGGGTTGGGAAGGGCCACAGCCAAGGGATATGATATATGCAGCCTACCTATCAGTGGCTAGTTTCCACGGCTCGAACCGTGGCCTATATGCATTTTACAAACAAGAAGCCAAAATGAACTAAAAAGGAAGGATCTTTAGCATGGTTAAGAAGAAAACTAACAGTGGGGAACTTGTTACTAGTGTAACAAATGAGCATGCATGTTTTGCCAACAGCACCATCACCAACAGTGACACATTTGATGAACTTTGAAGCACTCATCTTTTCCTTCTCAAAGTTTGCAGCTTCTATAATACTTCACACTTGTATTTAAAGCCTTTTCAAGTTAAAGTTAAAAAGAAAAGCATAAAAGAAGAAGAAAAAGGAAAGTAAAAGGAGAGTATCAAAGAAGGAGAGTATCTTGAAGACTCTGTTAACATACAATAAGATATAGAGATAGAGGACCCCCCACCCCTCAGCTCTTGTAGTTTCAAGAAAAACACATTAAATAAACAACAGAGAGTGACAGTGAGAGAGATAGAGGAGTCAAAAAGAGTCTTTTGAAACCTGATTCTCAATAAATTTGAAAATCTTATAGTGAAGTGAGCAAAACTAATGAAAAAAAGGTTGGACTTTGTGGATGGGATGGGACCCTATTTTCAAACGGCTCACTATGACTTTTGTGGGCAAGCTGGTTTCCATCTTTGGTTATGGTACACTATCCTTCTGCTCTCTGTCCCGTAGCATTCACCACTCATTTACTTCTTTTTCTTTTTCGATAATTTGAAAAGAAAAGTACAATCTATGCAGCGTGCATCCATGAATTTTAGCAAGGGGAATACGAAGATTGAACTTACAACTATTGAAGTCAAAATAATCACCATTTATTGTGTCAAGGATGTTCAAAATACATATATACTCATAAAAAGTTACATTTATAATTTTTCTATGAAGATGTCCGATTGACCACCTTAATTTTATATAACTACGCAGTTGTATCTACCAAATAGCTCAAACTTAAGACATCCCGACCTTATCCTTCTCATCGCACTCCTAGATGAAAGTATAAGAGGGGGGGAGGGGGGGTGAATTACATCATTTTTTATTTTTGTCCAGATTTAGTCGACTAATAAGTCGACTGATAATAAAGCAGTAATTAACAGTAAGTAAAGTGCAGGAAAACGAAAGGACACAGTGATTTTTATACTGGTTCAGAACCAATGTGGTTCCTAATCCAGTCCCCTTGGGTCACAAGGGAGTTATCTCTTAGGCTCAATGAATTCTTCACGATACAACTTGAGTGGTTTTTCCTTCGCTCACCACCAACGATACTAACTTGTAGTTTTGATACTGCGCTCACCACTAACGTCCTACAGCTGGATTCACACCACTAGAACCAACTCACACACGACACTAACTTTACTTTCGCTCTGACTTCTCTTTACTTTTTCTTGTACAATAGTAAACTCTCAAGAATACAATGTTTCAAGGCTAGAAAGAGATTGCTAGAAAGTAAAAGGTTGTGTGCTTGTCAGCGTGGAGAATGCCTTGAATATATAGCTTCAGCTCTTCAATGTGAACAAATAATCTGACGATACTGATTGATCTTGCTTTCCTTATGAGAAGAGATATGATGACCCAAAGGATTTGATCCTCACAAGATTTATAATATATTCCTTGTGAGAATAAGGTTTAGAGCCGTTGATAAAAGATTCTGTTCCTTCCTTGATTTGATCTGCTGATATTAAAATTGATTGAAGATCACGCGTTCCAATTAGTATAATCTTTCCTTCTGAGCATTGAACCTTTTCGCTGGAGATATGGAGATAATCTTTGATACTTGAATGCAGTCAACTTTCCATCATTAGAGAGCCCTTGATTTCAGCACTTGATATCTTCCATTCTCACATGAATATTTCTGATTGCTCTTGTAGCTTGAGTCTCATTTGGATGACCTACAAAGATTATTGAGAAACTCATAAGTTAACTGATAAATTTAATTGCTATCATCAAAACTTGACTCAACAATCTGTCCCTTTTTTATGATGACAACATTTAAATTTATAATAATCCCCTGTTTGTCTGGGTGCTAGAGTCATAGCTTGCTCCCCCTGATTATGTGCTCCCCTTGTTTCTGATGTACCTGAAAGTTTAGACAAGAAACACTGCTATCCCTTTATGCATCAGGCAATTGTTTAGACCATAAGTTAAACATTAACAGTCAGCCAATAGTTTTTATATACATGCAATTTCTCCCCTTTTTCATCAACAAAAAGGAGAGACAAAAATTAGTAAGCATAGTCTTAACAAAAACAACCAGATCAGGGCAAAGATACTAGGAACGTCCCAAGAAGTAACGCAAGGTATTGATGATATTGCGAGCCATAGTATCAATATGTTCATGGACAGTCACCAAACTTGCACGAGCATCACGAACAGCTTGAGAGAGAGAGAGAGAGAGAGACGCAGCAAGACAACATCAACTTTGGTAGACTTTGTATCATCCCTAACCTTTTCAAGATTGAATTGGGAAGACAGGACAAGATCTTTAAGCTCAGCAAGAGTGTTCTCAACAGAACCTAGCTTGGAAAGGACTTCTGAGGGCAAGATAGATGTTTATCAGGCGAAATTGGTGCAGAAGGGGCAGGGCAAGAAGGGTTTGGAATGGGTTCTAATTCAGGTTTCTTGACCCAAGTATCCCCAAGGTAGACATAGCCCATACTAGCAAAAGCCCTACCATTGTAGCACTGAACAATTGAGGCTTCCTGATGACCAGCAACAGGAACATGAAGAGACTCAAGGATGTGAGAGATGAGCATTCCATAGGGAAGACAACAAGAAGAGTTGCTATCATCAGCACACTCAAGCATATAACTCAAGATCCACCACGACAGATTCAGCTTAATTTTAGAGACAAGGCAATAAACGATAAAAGTATTGCGCTGAGAAAGAGTATTAAAAGAGCCAACACGAGGAAGGATGGTGGTTGCAGCAATGTGAGCCAAGACACGGATTTCAAAACAAACGGAATGGGGACCTAATTGACCATCAGGAATAGAGTGAGGAGGTAACCTAGAAACGCAAGCCTTTGCTTGATCAAAAGTGACTTCAAAATCAGAGGGCCAGGAGTTCTTGAAGCAATCAGAATAACTAGAGAACTGGGAGGACACAATTTTCTCAAGAATTTTGCAGTTCAAAAAGATATGCTTTCCTAGTACAAGCGATTCTACAGCATCACTTCCACAGGGGTGTAGATTGGCATAAAACATGCGGACCAAATCAGGGAAAACAATAGGACGAATAAGAGAGAAGAAATTGTTCCAACCTTGGAAGTCAAAGAAAATTTTGATATGACAGTCAGAGGATTCCATGGCTTCAAGATCAACAATGCGACCAGCAGCGATGCGACAGTTTTGGAGTTCTCCTAGTTTTTCATGACTGTTATCCCAGAATTTTTGGTCATCATCAAGGAGAACAACAGGAGAAACAACTTTGGGCTTTTTGGGAGTTGAGCTAGAGGGAGGTTCAACCATGGGGCGCTTACCAGATTTTTTCACAATAGAAGGAGAAATGGATCCAGATTCATCTTGATGTGAAGCCTGGAGAGATTCTGAAGAAGCAACATGAATGGGGGACATAGAGCGATTAGGTTTACGAGTTCTAGAGCTCTTTCTGGTGGGAACATTTTTAGGCTTAGAATATTTACCCATGGTTGAGAGACGAGAAAGTTTTGGAGAAGATTGAAGAAGACGAGAGAAGTTGAAGTGACAAGAGAGAGAGACACTTGAGAGTTTTTATGGAGAGAAGAGAATGTGATAGGGCGTGACTGATAGGAATAGTGAAAGCCGGTGAGAAAATCAAGGAAAGTATGTACACACATAGAAATAAATGCAGATGATTTTCACACATAGATGCATTTGAGGAAAATATTTTAAGAGCCTATGCAAATAAGTTTTATAAAATATTTTACCAATCACAAGGTACTGGAAATAAAATAAACCATATAAGTGACAAGTTAGGATATGGTAGGATCTTCAATTACACCAAGTTTTTCACGAAGTTCATAGAATCTCTCTTCATGCAAAGGTTTTGTAAAAATGTCTGCAAGTTGGTTTTCAGTGGTAACAAAGGATATTTTAACATTTCCACACAAAAGATGATCCCTAATAAAATGATGCTTAATCTCTATATGTTTTGCTCTAGAATGATGCACGGGATTTTTAGACAAACAGATAGCACTCGAACTGTCACATACTATAGACATGGGTTTAGCAATAATATCATAATCACTTAATTGATATGAGATCCAAAGTAGTTGAGAGCAGAAATGCCTAATTGCAATGTACTCAGCCTCCGTCGTGGACAATGAAACTGATCCTTGTTTCTTGTTGTGCCATGAAATTAGGGATATTCCAAGAAATTGACAGGTTCCACTAGTGCTTTTTCAATCATCCTTATCACATGCAAAATCTGCATTTGAATATCCTTGAAGATGAAAGTTAATAGTTCGAGGATACCAAAGACCATGCATAGTAGTGCCTGCTAAGTATCTCATAATTCTTTTAACAGATGTCAAATGAGACTCCTTAGGGTCAGATTGAAACCTTGCACATTTACAAACACTGAACATTATATCTGGTCGACTAGCGGTCAAGTATAAGAGAGATCCAATCATACCTCGATACTTAGTTTGATCGACACTTTTACCTTTAGAATCTTTGTCAAGGTTTGTTGATGTGGGTTCCAATGGACTTTGCATTTTGCATACCATATTTTGTCAGGAGTTCCTTGGTATACTTGGATTGACTTATGAAAATCCCTTTGTCATATTGCTTAATTTGAAGACCAAGGAAGAAAGTGAGCTCCCCCGTAAGACTAATTTCAAATTCTGTCTGCATGATTTCAGCGAAATCCTTTCATAAAGAAGAGTTAGTGCTCCCAAAAATAATATCATCGACATATATTTGAATAAGAATATTACCTGTTGACGAACGCTTAATAAACAGTGTAGTATCAATCTTACCTCGATATAAGCCATGCTTTAAAAGAAAGTTTCTTAACCTTTCATACTAAGCTTTAGGGGCTTGCTTTAAACCATATAGAGCTTTAATCAACTTAAATACATAGGAAGGATGTTGGGAATTTTCAAAACCAGGCGGCTGTTTAACGTAAACTTCTTCTTTTACAAAACCATTTAAAAATTCACTTTTAACATCCATTTGATATAACTTAAATCCCTTAAAAGATGCATATGCAAGAAGCATTCTAATAGATTCTAACCTAGCAACAGGAGCGAATGTCTCATCATAGTCAATGCCTTCTTGTTGCGAGTAACATTGAGCAACAAGTCGTGCTTTGTTTCTTACCACTTTTCCATCTTCACTAAGTTTATTTCGAAAAACCCATTTTGTACCAATGATAAAAACATTTTGAGGTTTAGGAACAAGAGTCAATACCTGATTTTTCTCGAACTGAGCTAATTCTTCCTCTAACGCTTTTATCCAGTGAGGATCACTTAGAGCTTCTTCAACTTTCTTAGGTTCAAGTTGAGAGATAAGAGTCATATTTGAGCTTTGTTTGAAGTGGCCTTTGGTTTTCATACCTTCTTGTGGATCACCAATAATAAATTTTTCAGGATAGTTTGGATCGCTTTTCCACTCATTTGGTATAACAACATCAGGTACATTTGTTGACTCATCAAGTTTAACTTTTAGCTTTGGTTCTGGGATTTCCTCAGTCGACTGAATCTGATCACTTGTATTATGATTTGACTCCTTTGAGTTTAGAATTTCAATATCTACACTTTCATCTTTCTCAATAGAAGAGTTAGTTTCAACAAAAACAACATGCATAGATTCTTCTACCGACAAGGTACGTTTATTATAAACTCTATATGAACGACTTGTAGTAGAATATCCAAGAAAAATACCCTTATCACTACGAGGATCAAACTTACCAAGATTGTTTTTTCCATTAATATGTATGAAGCATTTACATCCAAATGGATGAAAGTAACTGATGTTAGGTCTCTTACCTTTCCATAGCTCATATGGAGTTTTCTTCAAAATAGGTCGAATAAGACACCTGTTTAAAATATGGCATGTTGTACTTACTGCTTCAGTCCAGATTTGTTTGGAAGAGAGTGGTCAAGTAGCATGGTTCTTGCCATGTCTTGAAGGGTCCTGTTCTTGCGTTCCACAACTCCATTCTGCTGAGGTGTTCTTGGAGAAGAGAAATTGTGAGAAATACCTTGCTCATTGCAAAATATTTCAAAAGTCTTACTTTCAAACTCTCCACCATGATCACTCCGGATGGCTGTAATAAAATAACCTTTCTCTCTTTGAACTTTCTTGCAGAAGAACTCGAAATTTCTCTGAACTTCATCCTTATGAGACAAGAAAATAACCCAAGTGAACCGAGAATAATCATCAACAATGATAAAAGCATACCTTTTTCCTCCAATACTGGCAGTTTTGGTAGGTCCAAAGAGATCCATGTGCAATAATTGTAATAGCATAGAAGTATTAACAATCTCCTTAGTTTTAAAGGATGTTCTAGTTTGCTTTCCTAGCTGACATGCATCACATATATGATCTTTTGAAAAATCTAATCTAGAAAGGCCAAGAACAAGTTCCTTTTTAAAAAGTTTCTGAATGAGAGGCATACTAGCATGCCCTAATTTTTTATGCCATAACCATGGATCATATGTAAGTTGATGTCAGATATACATGTTTTACATAGGATAAGTATGATCTAGTTGATAAATATTGTTAATTCTGGAACCAGTGAGAATGACATTACCTGTGGAGTTACATATGATGCATTTTGAAGATTCAAATTTTACCTGATACCCAACATCACATAGTTGACTGATGCTTAATAGATTATGCCTCAGTCCTTCAACTAATAGTACCTCATTAATGTCACATGAAGAACTTAGAGGGATTTTACCTACTCCAGTAACGATTCCTTTGCCATTGTCTCCAAATTTTACTAGTCCTCTTTCGATGGGTGTGACTGATTTGAACCACTGTTTGTCACCTGTCATATGTCTGGAACATCCACTGACAAGTATCCATTTCCCTTTGTGAAATTCGTTGTGGAGTTCCTGCATTATCAATAGTCGCTCATGCTTTGGTACCCAAGTTGTCTTGGGTCCTTTTTGGTTAGCAACATAATTATTTATAGACATTTTACGCATCCAGACCCATTTTCCTTTATTATGCCTTCTAAGTCTACACTTAGATCTGATGTGACCAAAGTTTCCACAGTAATGACATATAATGTGAGCCTTTTCATTAGTTGCAGTTCTAGTTGACTCATTGCTTGTGAAACGTAGGCTTCCAGGTATAGCTTCTATAGAGGCAGAAGATAGAGAGTAGTATTGGATTTGACTGAGCTATGGCTGGTAGATTTTCTATGACTATTTAGTTTAAATTGTAAATGTTGAACTTCCTGTTGAAGATAGCTACATTCAAGTTCACATACGTCTAATTTACGATCACAATTTTCTTTCTCTTTCTTTAGTTTAGATAGCTCCTGAAGAATAGTTTTCATTTCATCTAACGCTGAATCTAAGTCCTCTTGCAAGGTATTACAGTTTTCACAGTTATAATTGCGTACCTTGCTAGATTCTGTTTCAGCCATGAAACATAGATTTGCTTCTTCCTCATTTTCTGATGCTTCCTTATCACTCCATGCTGAAAGGGCTTTCTTCTTGTAGTTTCTTTTAGGCTGCTTCTTTTTGGCTTCATTGCAGTAGGCTGCAATGTGTCAAAACTTCCCACACTCATAACAATGTCCATCATTATTTTCTTGATCATTACTTTGAGTACTTCTGCGGGAGTTGAATCTTGGCTTTCCTCTATGTCGATTTCTTCTGAGAAGATTAGTGAAGTTCTTGGACATCAATGCCCATTCATCCACAATATCGTCATTTTCAGTTGGAGTATCTGAGTTATCAGCAGCATAGGCAACTTCCTTCTTCTTTTCAGTAGGTTGTGATTTTCTTTGAAGGTGAGTTTTCTCAAAGCCAATTAGGTCTCCACAAAGTTCATCATAAGATAAGGCATTGAGATCTCCTCCTTCAATGTTAATTACCTTTGGTTACCACACGACTGGAAGACTTCTAAGGATTTTTCGAACCTGTTCACCACTGGTGTAGATCTTCCCAAGAGATTTAAGTTCACTGATCCACACTCAATCTTACACCATTAATAGTGAAGGGCGGTCGTCAAAGTATAATACCCGATGTGAGTCGGGGTCGATTTCCCAAGGGAACTAGCACGTCAAGTGAGAGAGTTGCAAATAGATATTCAAATGAGGTTTAGTATTGAGTCCTAGAAGTATGATTTGTTTGATGAAAACTATGATTAATTCTAAAGTGTAAGCAATTAAACGAGTAAGTTGTTCGATATTACTAGACTAGGGGTGCAACCAACTAATAGTGATTTCCAACCAACGGGTGTCTTTACTTCACTTTCCCAACACAAGTATAATTATGGTCGAGCATTCCGATCGTGATCTCTAGAATCCTTCCGGCCTAGGAGAGATCTTTCACAACCCGCTCGTCAAAGCCTTAGTTGAATGCTTGAAGCACTACTAAATGACCCGAGGAAAGGAGACCTCTTCCGAGCGTAACTCCTTTTAGATGAGTTAGTCTATATGAATAGTTTATCAACTCAAATCCTCACCAACTCCACTATTCTACACTAGTTAATCTCTTCCGAGTCTTTAACTGGCAATGTAGATAAGAAATCCCAAATATCATGGATTTTGGGATTTTGATGTTATTGTAATGGGGAGTTGGATAATTGTTACTTGTATTATGGTTAGTGAAATAGAACAACACCCATTAATTTTCTATCACAATAGCATAATTACACCTCTAGTTATGAGTTTAGCTACTCATAACTAGGGTTTGAATCATAGTAATAAAGATGTAATGAAAAGATGAAATCATGTTGGACATAAGATTGAATTGATATATGGAATCAAGATTCAAAGTTACAAGATTAGAAGCTTACAAAATGATGTTAAGTCTCCAACTTTGCTCCCAAAATCGCCCAAAATATAGAGTAAATCGTAATGTAAGTGTTGGTGTAATAAAACCTCACTTTCCTATTTATACTCCTAAGAAAATTACACAAAAAATCTTCTTCCATCCCAATTGTGCTGACCGCACAATATTGTGCTGGCCGCACAATTCTTTGAAAACTTGAAGTAGTTGCTACTTGTTTTTGCATTCTTGTGCTAAGCATTGTGCTGACCGCACAATATTGTGCTGACCAACTGTGCTGACCACACAATTGGGTCTTTTTCAGCATTTTGCTAAGCATTGTGCTATCGCACAATATTGTGCTATCGCACAATATTGTGCTGAGCCGCACAAATCCTTGAAAACTTGTTCCATTTCACACGACTCCAACTTCGACTCGACTCGGCCTTCTTTTGTGTTCTTTCCGCTCAGTTTCTGGCCTCGAGCGTTTAAACTAAGTAGCACCTGGAATCACACAACATTACATAAGAATTGGTCGTGAAATTAGCTTAAAAACACATAAAGTTCCTATAAAAGGAAGGCTCAAATTCGGTAAAATGCCGACTTATCAATACCCCCAAACTAGAACTTTTGCTTGTCCTCAAGCAAAACACACTTCAATGGTCCCCAAGTTGCAATTCATCAATTCATACATTTTTTTCATTAAAGCAACAACAAGCCAAAACTCTACTCAAGTTCAACAACTAATGACATTGGTTGGTGCCAACAATTAAGCCAAGCCATGTGAGCATAAGTCCCATATACAAAACATTAAAGAAAGTAAACATGCCATGACACAAGATTTTCAAAGTTTGCCTCTTCATCACAAGACTTCACTTCTTTACTTGCTCACCTCAATTGAAAAGTGAAACACAAGTCCTCAACTCAACTTCACAAATGCCCTCACCGCTCAAAAGAATATCCCAACCACAAAAATGCAATGATAACACAAGTGGGATTAATGATAGGAAGAATTCACTCACTCTCTCAAAAGAAGTTCATCATGCACACTAAAGATCCATAGGCTTGCTCTTCGTGTACCTCTCCACTAATGTAGGAATGCTTGACCCGAAATCAATTAGGATTTGTTAGGGTTGTAATGTAGGCTTTTGGTCAAAGGTGGGGTAAAATATGGGCAAATAGTGACTACACACCTCCTTGAGCACTACACCGTACAAAAATTAAGGCACACTTCATTTATCTTGCACTTACACCTTGCTAAATCGAGGATTATACACTAATCTTTCTCCTCTTTATTCATCAATTCTCTTTTTCTTCTTTTTCTTTCTTATCTTTCACTTGCTTCTTTTTTTTTCTTTTCACTTTTTCACTTTTTTTTTTAATTCAACTCGCTTTTGTTGCTCTTCCTTTTCATTTATTTTCTTTTGATTTTCATTAATTTCCGCACTTTCACCATAACTTGTGCCACCCCCAAACTTAGGCTTTTGCCTAAGTTGCACGTCTTTCAATGCACTCAAGGAGGTAGGGCCAAAAGAGAGGGTTAGTGCCTTAAGCACTTAGAATTGGTCCGGGTTAATAATGTGGTTGCCAAAGAAAAGGATATTAAGCTCAAAGGGGTTGACTAAGGATATACTGCAAGGGTAGGCTTTTAGATTACTGAGCGGGCCAAAGAAAACCTAAAATCATTTTTCAAGTCAAGCATCACCTATGATTTCGCCTCGAAGCACACTTAAGGCAAGTTCTAGATCAAGAAGCACACACATGAACACACCAAAACCTCATCACACATGGCACATGTAAAGTAAGGAAGACGAGTATATTCAAGTCCCAATCAAAGGCAATTAAGTATCCGAAGTTTACTCATAGCCTAATGAGAGCTAATTAGTGACATAAGAGCCAAAAGTTGAACTTAAAGATCATAGCACAATTTACCAACTAAGTTTTTCTATTCATTTTTCAAAACAAGCTCACATGATAAGGATTAAATAATGGTGGAACCAAACATGCCAAAAGTTGCTAAGGAGCAAGAATCCACAACTAATCATCATTATTCACAACTAAATACTAAACTAGTACTAGAGATGCCCGGTTCAACACAATTACTTCCTTGGAAAAGAACCATGGCAAAGAAAAACCAAGGAGGTTATTTCAAAAAAAAATTGTGCAACATGGTATTTACAATGAAAATGGTTGTTCGGACCTAAATGAGGCTTTCGCACCCACATGGGATGCCTACGTATCACCCGGGAGTGAATCAGATAAAGAAAAGGTAGCATCCCAAGCGTAGTTCATGGGAGTACCATGTTTTTTTTTTTGGATGCTAAACATATATGTACTAACAACTTAACATAAACATATTTTTACATGCATCAAACATAACACCATGTCATGGTGACATGACATTATTTAAGTACCCACCCCCCAAACTAAAAGTATGCATTGTCCCCAATGCAACTAAAAGTTATGAAAGCATCTAAGAGAATGAGTAAAAGAATGTTCCCTGTCATAGCTAGCCCTCAGTGGCTGGTGGAGAGCTGGATGTAGCAGAAGCGGTGGACAAGGGACCCTCAAGGGTCGGTGGAGAGATAGATGCCTCAACAGCAGTGGGACCCTCAAGGGTCGGCTGAGTATCGGCAGGTTCTGTCTGGAGTGGAGTGGTAGTGGCAGCGGCACAAGATAGATAGTGAGCGGCCCGCCTTCTCTCATTGAATGGTCCGCCCCACACCCTGTGCAATCCATTTTTTCGAATGTTTATGCCTTAAATCATGCATCCTAACAACTACTATATATGGGATTCATGTGAGATGATAAAAAACAACTACAAAAGCTAATCTAATCCTAACATGCAATCAAATAACAACTAAAATTTTAAAGAGATCCGGGTTGCCTCCCAAAAAGCGCTTTATTTAACGTCTTGGCTAGACGGTACCCATGGTGCTTTTCTCTCCACTTGGTAAAGGTGAATTTTCTCCCCAACATCGCTTCATGCTTTTTGTTATGCTCTTTAGGCGGGGGCACATATTTCCAAGATTGCGAAGCCGGATTCTTCATTTTGCACTTCTTCGCTTTCAAGTGGGGAATGCCATTTTGCCTTCTTGGCGTGGCAAATTCAACAATGTACTCATTTTGCTCATCAACGCCAAAATTTTTTGAAGGTGCTTGTTCTTCCACTTCTATTGCTTCATCCACACATAGAGTTGAAAAGTGAAGTGAATGAGGTTCCAATTGTTTTAACATCAATGGAGCACCAAGCATGACATCCTCTTTTTCACATGTGCTAGAGTCTTCATCACAAGAGTTTTTCATTTCCGCTCTAGACTCCAACACATATTTCTCGTTCACGGCATCATCACCAAATATCTTGAAGATGTGATCACTTTCATGAGTTCCCATGATTTGACTTGTGCTCTCTTCCACAAATTCGCTCATTTCTAGCATATTATTCACTACTTCTTCATGT
The DNA here is from genome assembly GCA_037355625.1 of Petunia x hybrida. Taxonomy (NCBI): domain Eukaryota; kingdom Viridiplantae; phylum Streptophyta; class Magnoliopsida; order Solanales; family Solanaceae; genus Petunia; species Petunia x hybrida. The sequence goes on from JBBBVM010000081.1 coordinate 4,214,012, forward strand.
TGAGCCTTGGAGGCTTCAACCACTTCATGCACTAGAATGTTCAAGACACGAGCTTTAAGATCAAATTGGTTCACTCTTTGTCTTAGTTCTTCCTTTTCATGTTTGAGATCCCAACCTTCGATATGTAAGTCATAAAGGCATGCTTCATGGACTTTCATTTTTCGAGCTTGATCTCGGAGCCAAGCTCGGCTCACAATTTCTTCTTCATCCCAATTGTTCTTTTCTTCAATAATTCTTTCTTGATATTCAAGCACATCTTCAATGGAGGATTCTTCTTGGAACTCAACCTCATCTTCCATATAATGTCTTTGTTGAAATTTGGCAACATCCTTAGCTTGTTGATCATTGAAGGTGTCAAACAATTGGCTCAATTGAGTTTCCAAGTTGTGAATTGCTAAGCCATTTTGATGGATCGTTTCTTTTATCTCATTGAAGGCTTCGACATTTTCACAATTATTTTTAAGTATTTGCTCCATCAAATATTCCAATCTTTCATTTTCATTGCATTCATCTTGTGAAGTCGATAGGTCCACCTCTTCTTGAAACCTCTCTTGGATGCCTTTCCACTCGGGTTCAAGCTCCATGTTCATGTTTGCATTTGCCCAATCAAACTCATAAGAATCATTAGCATCATTATAAAAATCATTGGAACAAGAATAAGGAATATTAGGACAACCGTCCCAATGGCCATTTTGACCCCCACACTCATGACATATGTCCCACTCAAAGGGTTGAGAAGGTGCACACAACTCGCCCCAGGAAACAATTTGACAATCTTGCCAATGATGAGGTCCGCCACAATAAGGACAAGAGTCACTCATGTATGGATTTTCAATATGGGATCAATTTTTGGTTCCATGATGCCATTTCAAAATGACTACTACTAATCTAAACTAACTAACTAACGCAAGTAAACACTACACACAAACAAATATTTACAATTTACAAAGAACATTACTACTATTCACAATTTTAACAAGAACGGTTCACAAAGTTTGAAACTAAGCCAACTAGCTCAACTCCTCAAATTACTCTAATACGCCAATTGTTGGTTGTAATTGGAGTTCCGCAAGTTCCGATTAAGATTTCTCCTATAAGCCATGTTTCACCTACACAAGGTAAAACCAAAACCAAAAGTAAAATGCTAGGACTAGCGAACTAAACAACTTTGATTAACTAATGCAACTCAATATTGAAACCGTAGATTCCCCGGCAACGGCGCCAAAATTTGATCCACGCTCAATCTTACACCATTAATAGTGAAGGGCGGTCGTCAAAGTATAATACCCGATGTGGGTCGGGGTCGATTTCCCAAGGGAACTAGCACGTCAAGTGAGAGAATTGCAAATAGATATTCAAATGAGGTTTAGTATTGAGTCGTAGAAGTATGATTTGTTTGATGAAAACTATGATTAATTCTAAAGTGTAAGCAATTAAACGAGTAAGTTGTTCGATATTACTAGACTAGGGGTGCAACCAACTAATAGTGATTTCCAACCAACGGGTGTCTTTACTTCACTTTCCCAACACAAGTATAATTATGGTCGAGCATTCCGATCGTGATCTCTAAAATTCTTCCGGCCTAGGAGAGATCTTTCACAACCTGCTCGTCAAAGCCTTAGTGGAATGCTTGAAGCACTACTCAATGACCCGAGGAAAGGAGACCTCTTCCGAGCGTAACTCCTTTTAGATGAGTTAGTCTATATGAATAGCCTATCAACTCAAATCCTCGCCAACTCCACTATTCTACACTAGTTAATCTCTTCCGAGTCTTTAACTAGCAATGTAGACAAGAAATCTCAAATATCATGGATTTTGGGATTTTGATGTTATTGTAATGGGGAGTTGGATAATTGTTACTTGCATTATGGTTAGTGAAATAGAACAACACCCATTAATTTTCTATCACAATAGCATAATTACACCTCTAGTTATGAGTTTAGCTACTCATAACTAGGGTTTGAATCATAGTAATACAGATGTAATGAAAAGATGAAATCATGTTGGACATAAGATTGAATTGATATATGGAATCAAGATTCAAAGTTACAAGATTAGAAGCTTACAAAATGATGTTAAGTCTCCAACTTTGCTCCCAAAATCGCCCAAATATAGAGTAAATCGTAATGTAAGTGTTGGTGTAATAAAACCTCACTTTCCTATTTATACTCCTAAGAAAATTACACAAAAAATCTTCTTCCGTCCCAATTGTGCTGACCGCACAATATTGTGCTGGCCGCACAATTCCTTGAAAACTTGAAGTAGTTGCTGCTTGTTTTTGCATTCTTGTGCTAAGCATTGTGCTGACCGCACAATATTGTGCTGACTGATTGTGCTGACCGTACAATATTGTGCTGACCAATTGTGCTGACCATACAATTGGGTCTTTTTCAGCATTGTGCTATCGCACAATATTGTGCTGAGCCGCACAAATCCTTGAAAACTTGTTCCATTTTGCACGACTCGACTCGGCCTTCTTTTGTGTTCTTTCCGCTCAGTTTCTGGCCTCGAGCGTTTAAACTAAGTAGCACCTGGAATCACGCAACATTACATAAGAATTGGTCGTGAAATTAGCTTAAAAACACATAAAGTTCCTATAAAGGAAGGCTCAAAGTCGGTAAAATGCCGACTTATCATTCACCAACAACTTTGCTAAATCTAGCAAACATGTCCTCGATGGATTCTCCTTCCTTCATTTGGAATAGTTCATATTCATGCACAAGGAGATTAATCTTGGTTTCCTTTACTTTACTTATTCCTTCGTAGGTGACAACAAGTTTGTCCCACATTTCTTTAGCAGTTTCACAACTGAAATTTTTTTTCACACTCTTCACCACTTATTGCATTATACAGTAGATTTTGAGCTTTGGAGTTAAGTTGAATAATTTCTCTTTGCTCATCATTGTAATCATCAATATCAAAGGGAATTTTGGAGTCTTGTTCTTCAGGTTTCTTCACTTTGTCCAAAGGTATATCATAAGGACCTTTGGTAATGACACGCCGCACTTTGAAGTCAATGGACTTGACAAAAGTTTCCATTCGAACCTTCCAATGACTGAAGTACTGTCCATTAAATTAAGAAGGTCGACTAATAGAGGTTCCTTCTTGAAGTAGAGCCCCAATAACAATGTGACCAGACATGATCTTTTCTCATTTGCTGTAAGGCAAAAGAAAAACATATAAAAATGTGTGAGACCTATTGTGATACCAATTGAAAGTATAAGAGGGGTGGTGAGTTATATCATTTTTTAGTTTTGTCCAGATTTAGTCGACTAATAAGTCGACTGATAATAAAGCAGTAATTAACAGTAAGTAAAGCACAGGAAAACGAAAGGACACAATGATTTTTATACTGGTTCAGAACCAATGTGGTTCCTAATCCAGTCCTCTTGGGTCACAAGGGAGTTATCTCTTAGGCTCAATGAATTCTTCACGATACAACTTGAGTGGTTTTTCCTTCGCTCACCACCAACGATACTAACTTGTGGCTTTGATAATGCGCTCACCACTAACGTCCATAGTTGGATTCACACCACTGGAACCAACTCACACACGACACTAACCTTACTTTCGCTCTGACTTCTCTTTACTTTTTCTTGTACAATAGTAAACTCTCAAGAATACAATGTTTCAAGGCTAGAAAGAGATTGCTAGAAAGTAAAAGGTTGCGTGCTTGTCAGTGTGGAGAAATGCCTTCGCCTTCTTTTTTCAAAATGAAAAAGTAAACTAGGTCTTCAATGTGAACAAATAATCTGACAATACTGATTGATCTTGCTTTCCTTATGAGAAGAGATATGATGACCCAAAGGATTTGATCTTCACAAGATTTATGATATATTCCTTGTGAGAATAAAGTTTAGAGCCGTTGATAGAAGATTCTGTTCCTTCCTTGATTTGATCTGCTGATATTAAAAATGATTGAAGATCACGCGTTCCAATTAGTATAATCTTTCCTTCTGAGCGTTGAACCCTTTTGCTGGAGATATGGTGAAAATCTTTGATACTTGAATGCAATAAACTTTCCATCATTAGATAGCCCTTAATTTCAACACTTGATATCTTCCATTCTCACATGAATATTTCTGATTGCTCTTGCGCTTGAGTCTCATTTGGATGACCTACAAAGATTATTGAGAAACTCATAAGTTGACTGATAAATTTAATTGTTATCATTAAAACTTGACTCAACACTAGATATTGTTCATCTGCTTCACCAAAATATCAAAGGTATCACTTTTGGAGAATTTCACCTTAGAATTAGGAGGGAACATACTTAAATCACTTAATTATATTTTCAACACGCTCCTCGGCCATGATTCTTTTTTTGATTGGAGAGAATTTTACTCATTTAATTATATACACTATATACTTTTTGGAGACCAGATAAGTTGAGTTCGACAAATGGACTTTAACTTAATGTTAATTGTTATTTTATTTTTTTGTATTTTTTATCTGGTCCAAGATAATTGATTGGTTTAAATTTGAGATAATATTATTTTTCTAAAATTTACCTTTATACAGTAAGTGATATTGATTTTCTTCAAAATTTTATATGAGAAGAGGTAGGAGTTAATATAGTCAATAACTTCTTTATTACTGTTGGTAACAAACTTTTTTAATGTGTGAAACATCATAAAATATTAAATAAAATAAAACGGAGGGAGTACTGTACATTATTGGATGAATTTGTTACAACCTTCGAGAAGTGCGATGTGATAATTTAAATCTTTTATTTTTTAAATTTTGAGTTTATGTTTTGAAAATTAAACTTTTTCGTAAGGAGCTGTACAAGCAAACTCAATGTATATAAATTTGTATAACATTATAGGA